>OX638226.1:16416529-17616529 GCA_951805285.1 Thymelicus acteon | reverse complement strand
TGTATAATAAAATCCCGAAGTTAATACGTGACTTGCCAACTGTTTAAGAAACATGTAAAATGTCAACTTTTAGGCAAAGGTTACTATACTGTATATGAGTACCTTAATGACAAAGACGCATGGAAATGACCAGCTCTGCAACCAATTCCGTTCAAGTTAGTGATATTTTTTTGTTATAAATATACCAATGTATTTTTATTTTTAAAACATGTGCTGAGGAGTTTCTTTACGGCTTTTTTTCTCCTTCATGACAAAGTGCCTTTCCGAAAAGCTGGTTGATTAAAGTGCATAAGTGTATCAGTGATACCTATATGAATAAATGATTTTGAATTTTGAATTTAGAAATAAATTTAAGAAGTGATCTTTACATTTAAAAACAAACATTTTTTTTCTTGAAGAATATACATTATTTTTATGTACGAAACTAAAAAAAAACCGAAGCCACGATGCACAAGTAAGGTGATTTATGGTCATCGGTCGGCAGCTTTCTAGTGTTCAATACGCATTATATAAGTACCCTGCGCTGCTCACAACAGTCAAGTACGAGTATAAGGTACACGAGACCTTAAATCTATCTTAACTCTCTCAATTTCTCCGAAGCGGGCGCGGTGGCTGCTTTCTCTCGTTAGCGTCTGGGTTCGAGCGCTCTAACAAGAATATATTGGGAATGAGATAGCGAAATGTATTTATTACGGTCACACATTCGATGCAACACTGGCTGTAATGTATGGTGAATTGTTGGTGTGAACGACGGTGATTCTGGCTCTGAATGGGGGCAAGGAGAGTGAGGTTTTGTGTTCTGAAAGATTTTTTGTTAAAGCAACGTCTAGTTTATTTCCAAGTACATTGAAAGTTATACGTCTTAGGGCTTGTTTCACCGTCTTCAAGTAGAGTCCTGAATAAGCTATTCGCCGGTTAAAGTGACGTTAAAGTGTCATTTTACATACACGAAATGTCAACTTAACCAACGAATAGCTTACTTCGGACTTACTTGAAGATTGTGAAACAAGCCCTTAATGTTTTATGTCATCGTTAAACGTAGTCATAGTATAACTAGTTACTGATACGATACGATGATATTAATGATACGATAATACGTATCATTTTTCTTATCGTGTAAATTTCTTTAACAAATTGTCATTGAAAGATTATGTAAGATAATCTTTAAAAAATTACGCATAAGTCTCGGTAGCGATGCCTGGTCTTCACCTAATTACGACAATACTTAGCATAGGTTAAACAATGACAGATATCACGATACCAGATATCACGGACTGAAAATAATATTGAGAACTCGCGACAATATTTTCCTTAACCAAAATAAATTACAATTATTGTGTAATACGCATGTAACTTTCAAAAATCTAAAGACCTAATCCAGCCTCCTTCGTATGGGACATTAAACCACTACCATATAAATCTATTAATAATGCTACTACTAATACTAGCCGTTCAAACTTCCCTGTTTTTTACAAAAGAAAAATAACTATTAAGTTAGTAAAAATGTATTTCCGCAATGTAACCTGATAAACTATGAAAATTAACTAACTGGTATTCTCATTAACACTTAACACTTATAGCTAACTAACCGACTACAGTCCTATTCGAAGTTTGCCACAGATGTCCATGGGATATGGTGGCACTTCAAGCTCCTTTACTATCTCTAACAAAAAATATACTACTTGCATTACCTAACATTGTATTTAATGTTCATGTTCAAGCCTCCCATACACAGTACATCTCAATACAGAACCTCATTTCTACATACTCGTAGCTTTCCAAACCTGAATTACCGTTAGTTTCTGAACAAACGGCGAGTAACAAAGATGCTGTATCACAGAATTGATTTTGCACTTCTCAAAATGCACCTTGAATCTTAATTGCACTGACAGTAAGTCTAAAATGGCTTAAACTATTCAATAATGCAAACAATAGTATGTTTGTCGAACATTATTCGTAAGGATTGAGCTCGAGACAATGTGCAAATGATTTGGAACGAGATACACTTGAAAAGAATTTGTTTTCAATTGTTAAAAGAAATATTATGTGTCGCTTTGAATCATCCTGTAATTAGTTTTCGGAGCACACTATACCTTTTACGAACAAGCTGACAGTATTAATTTCAAAAAAAATTTGTCGTTTATAAGGAAGTAAGGATATAACTTAAGTTCAATAGAAAAAAAAATGATAATTATCGTAAACTTATTATAATAACCAACTTTTGTGATTTTTTTTCACATGCCGAACTCTAACCGGATGGACGGACGGACGAACTTACGGAAGTACATGGTGAAACTATAAGGTTCCCGTTTTGGCTAAGGAACCCTAAAAAATGTACGTGAGGGTACGCTTTATTATTATTATAATGTGTAAGTGGCAATACTTAGGAAACATTTTTTATTAAATAAATATTTCCACGTGCAGGCTTTTTACCTCACAAAAACATTTACGGCTCAACTCAGAGTCACTAACGGTTACTTTAGTTGCTCTTTAGTAAAGAATCACCATACAAATTATGTACTAAGGAGTGATTTAAGTAACCGTTAGTGACTCTGAGTTGGGGCGTTAGTAGGGAAACGTTCACTTTTAGGGTTCCGTAGCCAAATGGCAAAAAACGGAACCCTTATGGATTCGTCATGTCTGTCTGTCTGTCTGTCCGTCTGTATGTCACAGCCGCTTTTTTCCGAAACTATAAGAAGTATACTGTTGAAACTTGGTAAGTAGATGTATTCTGTGAACCGCATTAAGATTTTCACACAAAAATAGAAAAAAAAAACAATAAAACAGGAATTAATTTAAATTGAAATATAATATATTTGGAAATAAAATGAATTGGTCCACCACCCAGAAAATTGCAACACCCTTTTAGGGTCATTATTGTGTAGGATGTGTTTGTGACTGTGTTATATATCATGTTACTACATATTTAATGCAATAAAAGTATTGAGTATTGAGTAAAAAATTTGGGGCCCATACCTAGAATTGAAACTCAAATTTTTTTTCATCAAACCCATACGTGTGGGGTATCTATGGATAGGTCTTCAAAAATGATATTGAGGTTTCTTACATCATTTTTTTCTAAACTGAATAGTTTGCGCGAGAGACACTTCCAAATGAGAGAGAATGATAAAACTAAAAAAAATATATGATGTACATTACCAAGCAAACTTCCACCGAAAATTGGTTTGAACGAGATCTATTTTTTTAATACGTCATAAATCGTAAATGTTACTTGCTGCTACGGAACCCTTCATGAGACGGACTCGCACTTGGCCGCTTTTAAAGTAGACATTCTCTAGTGTCGTAGTCCTCGTAGCGCGTCTAGTTGCTACGCGCACTACGACCGTAGGCTATGAGTCGTAGAGGTCATCGTCTATTCGTAGACGCAGTGCGTAGACGCGTAGGTTATCAGTTCAACGATACTACATAATTACTTAGCCAATGCTGTGTTAAGAATAATTTTGATACATTTATTTATCTAAGTGTTAAGTATTAAAGACTTGGCATAGAAGTGGTGTAACTGCAGAGTAAAAAATAATAAAAAAATATCAGTTATTATACATGTAAGTAATTTTTTAACACATTAATTAATACTACCTGTTGCTCGCATACCTACGTAAAATATTTAAAACACTATCCAAATCACTATACTTTCATACAAACTTGCATGCCAAGATGATGTATAAAGATAATTGATGCTAGACCAACCCTATGCCTCCATGCAGGCACAGAACTCGCGTTAAAACCGTTTGACTACAAAAAATAATAATATAATAAGGGGAATAATAATAATAATAACGCTTCACACTCATAGCCCCACACTAGGATTCCCTGTGTCGTGGGTGCCATGGACAACACACTAGACAAGGACATTCACACCCAGACCGGGATCAGAAATTCAAACTCATCATTCAAATTTCCGCCTCGCTGGGAATCGAACCCAGGACCCTCGGTGCGGCGATCCGGCATGGTAACCATTGCGCCACACGTCGTCAAAAAGCAATGGACTGTCGAAAGTGGACACGGGCGGAATACCAGATGATACCAGATAATGTTTTGATGACACCGGAAAACATTTATTTCATCATCCGCACTCGAGAAAAACGTAAAGTCTTCATTATTATTCCGTTATGAGGTTATGACGGAACGAATGCATTTCGGTGACCACAGAATTTAAGGCTCTCGTCGTATCGCTGGCCAGTGCTCACACACAATGTGATACAGTCGCATGGAATGCACGTTGCGTTGACACACACAATCATTGCCAAATAGTTCAGTCGAAAAACCATAATCTTATGCATAGGTATTTGTAATGCAAGTGACAGAAGATATCTTTATCGATATTAATAATAAGAAAAATAGAATATAAATAGTTAAGCTTAAGTTAAATAAAATTTAAATTATTATTTATTTTAAAAAATTACAGTGAATAATTATCAAATACAATCTTATTTTTTTACAAATAAATATAACATTAACGTTATGTATTCTGTAAAATTAAGTTTAACAAAATTTGAACTATTTCAATCTCTCATCGCTTGAAGTCGACAGTGCGACACGTTGCCAAGACTGACTCTGCGGTTTTTTTATATATGCTAAATGTAGCAAGGCTCTGTAATCCATTGTTCCACAACCATAAATGCCATCAGCTTATGGTTTCCCAAAATTCACCATTTGTACATAGCTAGCATTGTCATGGGCTTAATGCTGAGAAGCACTTTGAAGCAGAAAAAACTAAACGGAAATATAATAATATTTAGTTTTCGTTCGATTATATACGACCCTGTAGCCTAGTTGGTAGCGACCCTGCCTGCGAAACGAGGGGTCCCGGGTTCGATTCCCGGCCGGGGCAGATATTTATGTGACAGATAAATATTTGTACTCGGGTCATGGGTGTGATTGTGATGTGTTATATGTGTCGTCCATGCCACCCGCGACACAGGTAATAACCTACTGCGGGGGTATGAGTGTGTTAGCGTTTATTTATTTATTTATAATTTACATAATCTGCATATTTTCTAGTCAAAAGTAAATAAGTTTTTAATAAATTAATATGGTTTACCTAAGACTACTACTTATGCACGTGTGACGTTGAAGTTTCTGTTCAAGCAAAATACATATTCTAACAAGCTACAAGTTAACTTCTTAATTATGTTCAGCTTTCATAGAGAACTTTTACATGTAAGGTTCACTAATAACGTAATTAAAACGAGAAAATCCTATGACATAAATTTTAACAAGCTGCTAACCCGGCCAGACGAGCCCCAATTTCTGTCTGTATTCAAAAGGCGAATTGGAGCGGAACCTATTACAGCAATTTGCGTCCGTCTGTCTGTCCGCAGCATAAATCAGCAACTACTGAACCGATTGGGTTTCTCATTCATGAGGCGACATTCATGATCCTTTGAAGGACGAGTTTAACTATGTCTCATTATTGATGACCAATCCCTATGAATTGGGACGTCTGCGTCTACCGGAAGTTCCGAGTTCGCATCCCGGCCGGGAACTGGATGTACCTCTGTGTGGCTCAAGATTACCATAACAATACCATAGCTACGCCAAAACCAATTCAAAACTAATTTAAAAATATAATTTAAAACCTACTAATATTATAAGTGTGAAAGTTTAGATGTTTGGATGTTTGTCACGCAATCAAGCAAAAACGGCTGATCGGATATAGATAAAATTTGGCACACAGATTATATCAATTATATAAATTACCCATTTCATGGAAGCATTACAATATGAAATATTTAAAAATACTTTTCTATTAAAATACTACTTAGATACTTTTTGAGTTTTGCCATCACAGACATACGAAACCAACATTTATATATATATATAGACGACAGGTTAATACATATACGTTCTGCCTCAGGTCATCGTTATTTGTAATATGTTAATTGTATATTATATTATTATGAATGTTTATTTATTGATAGTGGCATGAACGTAGGTTAATTACCATTAAATAATTAATTAGTTTGGCACATTTGTATGGCACTTACCGTAATTTAAAGATTTAAAGATTTATTATAGAGGCTACTAGTACATTTAATTAACTCCGACCATAATGATGATTCCATTCAGGGCAAACGTATCATATTTCGTCAATGAATTACATGTAAAGTCTCATACGCCTGCGTGTGTCGATGATAAGTTATTTTGGCTGCAACTCTTTAATAGTCCCCTACAGAGCACAGGTCTTTTCTCCTGATGAGGCCTAGTGCGGTGTAGTCTCCGCGTTGCTTCAGTGCGGATTGGCGGAGAGGTTTGTACCAACCTGTGTCGAAATTTTTAAGCCGTCTGCATGTCTTTGACGTTATTTAACGACGGTTTTATCATTATATAGTAGTCGTCAAACCATGTGGAATATCTTTAAACGGCTTACAATTTCCGACAGTTGGGTACGCCATCAACCCTTTAATCAAAGTAACTTTGAGTCATGAAGATTAATTTTATGTGTTATTTATTTATAAAAGGCTGATTATGACTGACCCCTTATCGCAATTGATGGAATTTCAATCCTAAGTAATCATTGACTGTAGTCAGTTAAGTTTAGCCGTGACCAATGCAAAAGGGTCGAAATATCAGCTTTTCGCGAGTACCTGTACCATTCAAAAGAACTCTAATAAAATAAGTTGTAGATATTCAGCGTTTTTTAAAACCCTAAATGAAAAGTGGATACTCAACGTATAGAAATTTCCCCCGTTCAATGAATTGCAGTATTTTATGAGTCGAAAAAACACAATATTATTACAGCGGCGAGAGCTGCTTAACCCATATCTGTGGCATTAAACTCTTGTTCCATTTCCAGGGAATATTTACATTGGCAATCATTCGGAACATTCTAGTGTTTGCTTTTTATACCGACCGAGTGGTCGGGGCGAAATCCAAATCATATATTCATGTACGTACGGTCTACATAATTAACGCTTGCTGCGTTATTTCATTTTCTTCTAACATTTCGTTATCGTGCTCAGTAGCTGAAGAATAGACAAAGAATATGTGTAGAGCCATAGTTTTAAATTAAGCTCTGTAAAATATGAATTCTGTGTGACGTACTTAAAGTAATTATAAATACATAAATAACACTACAAACATTATCACTAGGATTCACTGTATCGTGGGTGGATGGACATATTGACAACAACACACATCCAGACTGAGAACAGAAATTTGAAATCATCATTAATTTCCACCTCGCTTGGAATCGAATCCAGGACACTTGGCACGGCGCGGCGGTTTTCCGGCGTGGTAACCATTGTGCCTAACGGAGCGTGAAATGTATCCTTGTGGTGTAAATAATAAAGTGTTACATAAATAAATAAATATAAAGTCCAGCTCTGGAACCCAACCCGGTATCCTTCACGCGACAATCAGGGATAAAGAACCTGCCACTATGCGACTACCGGGACTAAACTAGGGTACAGAGTCCAACGACCCCCACGAGAGGGAACTTGCGCTGCCTCATCCGTTGTTTTTCGGAAACACGGAAGCGATCCTGAATTTTTTGCTGTCGCCCACCTGGCTGCTGCTGGCTGGTTCGATTGGTTATATAGTTATATCGAGCTATGGTCTTACTTAACTTTTTTTACCATTTACAAAATATCAAATTTTATTTACCATAATAATGTAACGTTATATTCCACCACAATTTTTATGCCCAGAAAGCAATTGACTTCAATTGCTGAAGTAGTAAATTTTAAAACCTTTCTTGACACCATTCGTTCATAGTATAAAAATGTAATCAAATAATAATTTTAAAGCCTGGTCACTGAAAAGTTATCTTCATCGCATTCGCTAAAACTTTAGACATAAACATGACTGACATAAAAACAGTTTATTACATAAATTCCTTTTTGTTAACATTCAATCTTTCTCTACTTTTACATTATCAAATTTTTATATTTACTTTTACGTTGCTTTTCAGTACAATTAATTTATTACTGGATTAACACAATTTACAATGACGTTTTAGTATTGATTGACTATTGATTCAATCCTATTCAATACTATTGATTCGTATTGTATTTAAATCACCGCTAATAATGATAGAGCATACAGGTACAACGTTCTACATTACATACCGCATACATACATACGCCATACATACCGCAGATGTAGATATACTAGCATCGTCAATACAGAGCTACACAGTAACTGGGCAAGCATCGCTCCAAAATTTCAAGCCCCATACCTATCCATAAATAGCTAAGCACTATAGGTACCCTAAATGTACTTTTCGAACCGGCTTGCGCTAACACCAGCGTGCGCGCGCGCAAGCACTCCGTATTAACATCACTCACACACGCACAAGAAGGGCAAAGGGAAATTTTGGCAATAATTTGTGGTGTACGACGCGTTCACGAAACGAGGGTGACACTTTTTAAGAAATTTTGAGTAAGGTTAAGTAATACTCTTGAGTGTGAATTTTTGTGATTCGATAATAATTGTAAGTAGCGATTTAATAAACGTTAAGTGACTCTGAGTGTGGCAGTATGTCTTGAACTATTCATGTTTATAAATGTAATGACTGGAAAAGTATTTAATATTATTATTTGAATGAATTATTTAATTTCACTGCGGTTGCAGTTAACTATGTATGCAGTGTTATATGGTTATATAAGCTTAAATGTTTCCTATAATATATTTCAATATAAAATTGTGTGTATTATCTCTTTTCCAACTTGTTTTGTGCCTTTTTTCTATTTGGGAAGTTGTCGCTTTTTTCAGGTTGTAAGCGAAAATCAATCATCATAACTCAGACTGCTTTGTTACACTAATCTGTGGTAAGCAACAAAGTAAACAAATAGGAATCAACATGAAATAGCGTAGCTCTCCCTTTATTTATAGATACCGTAGCGAAATAATAAACAAATAGTGAAGTTTAGAAACGTGCAGTTTAAACAACTTCTCTAAAAGCAATATTTAGACAACATCGCTTTACACAACATCGCTAAAATTACATGAATGTTTTAAGCGCAACCTTTGAAGTACCTCACCGTATTAATAAATTAAACATGACTGAGGTGAAGGTTGGCTGCGGACCTGACCACAGTTCTCACTTCTCAAATGTAAATGTATAAAATATAACTTTATTTATGAATAGTTTGTGACTTTTTGGACAACGCTTTTGTTTACTACTGGTAGTGTACTACTTTACAAATTTAGATTTTATGTCGTAACTCGTAACTAATGAATAGTTTTAGTCCATTCATCCATCTGTGTTTATTTCAGATACAAGTACGCGGGCATGATTCACCTCAAATGTTTCTGTATTCTTAGTGTACGTAGAAATTATAAGTAGGTAGGTACGTATCGAAAGTTCTGTTTAATTTTCTTCAAGTGTTCAAAGTTAGACAACCGCATTTGTCTAACGATGTGGATCGAGGCCAGCATACTTCTTTAAACTTCACTGTAGAATAATCATTTTAATCAACCTTATTGTATACGTAGGTTAGCTACTATTTTCATCCTTAGGCCTTCTCCGCTCTAAGTAATTAAGTAAGTATTTAATCACTTACGAGTTGTATTCGAACGCATAACAGCGTTTAAAAGACAACAAAATAAATAGTAATTACTTAATTATATTTCATGATATCGACTTGTAATTTAATTGTTGTGTTTCCAAACATAAAATAAAGGTAAATTGACGCACTACAATTTGTCAAGCATACTGTACTCGCTAACGCGTGAACATGCCTTTGTATTGGTGTGTGTCAATGTAGGGGTGGGTGCGGATGTGTGCGTGTCGGGTGAAGGCAATCATTATTTTAAGTACTAGAGGATAGGAACACTGTACATATAGGTTCGGGTACAGTGCACCACGGTGTTTGTACTGAACACATGATATATTTCTTGTTGATTGTTTAGAAAATAGATGTTAACATAATCACATAAGTTTACAATCGAATTCCCTATTTGGAATTATTTGAATCCCGTAACTGTTCATGTAATATGATTTAAAAATAAACCATACAGCATTTTTGAAAATGCGTCCCCTTAAACGGTAAAATTGGGAGGAGGGAGAGGGGGGATTTATCAGTATAAAATAATACTTCCCCGAACGACGCCATCGTTGAAAACAATATATTACCAAGAAATAACCACTTTACTCGATCCTTCCCTTTTCATATGACATCGCAACAAAACCTCTCCAATCTAACCCTATCTATTAAGTGTTGGTTTTAATTACTTTTAATTAGAGTCGACAGCACGTCGTTCGCCGTCCGCCGCTCGTGGCGCCCTCTACATAATTATAGAATAAGCCGCTAACTCCTCCAATTATAATTTATTTGCGTAAATTTATATAATAGCGTCATAGCGGCACCCTTATTAGTTCAGTTATTCACCATGATAAATAATTGACCAAACAGCACGGTGGTTTAATTAAGATAATCAAAGGAGTTAGTAAAGAAGGTGTTTAACTAACTTAACTAACGTACTTTCTGCCACTGCGGTACGAGATAAATACTGCCCGCATCTAAATTTCCTGCTATACGACCTCTATTTAGCCGTACCAGGACCTTTTATTCTAGACATAACATTACCTAAAATTTAACAGTGAATGAATCAACATAATTCTTCTTGATTAATCAACATAATAATTATTCTTACAAGTAACGTCAATTTTGAAAATATTTAAATATTAAGAAAACCGGGCAAGTGTTTGTCAGGCTACACGCAATGTAGGGTTCCGAAGTAGTAAGTTTATCGACTAATGATTGATGTCCTTGTAAATTTTGTAGGGGAGGTACCCTGAAAAAAAAATCTTTTTCTATATTTTATTCTACGATTTTGGAGTTTTTATAAATATGTGTATCCATGCCAAATTACAGCTCTCTAGCATTTACGCCCCAACTCAGAGTCTCTAACGGTTACTTTAATCGCTTAGTAAAGAAACACCATACACATTCTGTACTAAGGAGCGATTTAAATAACCGTTAGTGACTCTTGAGTTCGGGCGTAAGAGTCGACGCTTTGCTTCAAACAGATAGACGGACAGACGTAAGGACGGACACGACGAAACTATAAGGGTTCCGATTTTACTTGGAACCCTAAAAAAGCAGAAACATGTACCTAGCACAAATAAAGTAATCAACAAAATGTGTTGATTAATTTATTTGGCTAAAAAACACCAGGTGTGTTTTTAAATTTTGAAGTTTCTAAAATTTTGAAATTTGATCTAAAATTATGAAAAATCTTCAAGTTTCTAGTGATTGCATTTAGTCTTTGTTGCATACATGCACGGGCGTACCTAGATTCTGTCCTCGGGGGCAAAAATTTTTTAGCCTAAAAAATTTTTGGAACAAAGATGATGGCAGATAAAAACTCAAATAAATATATGTTCAACACTGATCACGTAACTTTGTCGCCGCCCGTACCGTGTAGCCGCTCGTCCACACACACGAACTGCCAAAATCGGTCGGTGCAAGCGCATAGGTCAAGCGCACTCTACCCCTCCCTCTCTAACACATCGTCGAGAGAGAGACGAACGCGCGCACTCTAGAACTTGCGCCCAAAAATGCAGTCCGACCAACGATGTATGCAATGATTGTTTTTTGGAATATTTTTAGGGTCTTTAAACTGTGTTGCACGTTAGGTGAGGATAAGTTTAAAGTACTTTTAAAGTTCTATAAGTAGACTTGCAATTCATGCACTTCAATCACGCGAGGAGATGAATCAGCGGTTTTATGTCGTTTTCTTAGATTGAGGATATTGTATTCTGTATTCGGAAACATGTTTTTAATCAACTGCCTCGTAGGTATAAAACAGCACGCTTTGTAACTTCATACATCTGCACAATACTTTTCAGTTTTAAATTTTTTTAATATACAATTGTGTATATATGGACATAAATATTACTCAATATATTTTGTATTTGTACCAGGTTGCCTAATTTGGGACATGATTTTTGCACCTGTCATAAAAATAATGTTGATGTTGAATTTTGACAGCTTAATTAGTAGATAAATGTTTTGCTGTTCAGCAGTACCGACTCAGACTACGCCTATATAACTTTTGACGACCCTGTAGCCTAGTTGGTAGCGAGTGTAGCGACCCTGCCTGCGACGCGAGCTGGGGTCTCGGGTTCGATTCCCGGCCAGGGCAGATATTTATGTGACAGATAAATATTTGTGCTCGGGTCATGGGTGTTATTCTGATGTGTTATAATGTGTCGTCCATGCCACCCGCGACACAGGTTATAACCTACTGCGGGGGTATGAGTGTGTTAGCGTAAAAAAAAACTTGACTGACAACTCCAACGATGATATGGGCGGTAGGTACAACAACGGACCAACTCTTGTTTATTTAGTTCTGAGTACAACCGCTAGATGTCTCTCACAAGTGTGGCCAAATGCTTGTCAAGCATGCTGTGTCTTCACGCGCAATTAAATATTGCTATTATTTTTCTCTTGCTTGAGTCAGTAAACGACTCGTCGTGTTCCGGCTAGGGGCTTGCGAGCCAGTTCGTTCCTTCTTTCTCTTCTCTGTTTCTTGGCCGGCAACGCATCAGTGATGATTTTGATGTCGCTGATGTCTATGGGCGACGACAACCACTCACCATCAGGTAGATCGTCAGCTTGTTTGCCGGCTAGTTTTATAAAAGTTGACCAAGTTGTAATATTTCTCTGTAGATGTAGCCAGGCAGATATGACGGGTCAGATAAATATTTTTTCCAGGTTATAGCTGCTTGTTATAATTAATTTGTGCTACCCTCAATACAGGTAGTACCTGATGAAAACTAAACTATGAAATATATGTTATAAAAAATGTAGATTTAAAAAGTAACCGTTTCTAAAAGTAAAAGTTTCTTCATAATTAAACCGCAGCATAAATGAAAGCAAAATACAAATAATGAAGTGCATAAAGAAACTCATTAGTTAGCCAGCTGCGCGGCCAAATTACAACTGCATATTGTATACTTTCGCAAGTATTATCTTCTAAGACACCTTTTGAAATAAACCAGGTAGCGCTACCCACCTGGTTATAAATAGCCGTTGTCATGGCCATCTGTGACCCACCTCCCATAGAATTAGTGTCGTGTAGAATATTAGTTAACCGTCATTAAGTTATTGCTTCGCTCCGAAACCTAATGTTCATTAATTTTCAATTCACGGATAGAAGGTACTCAAAACTGTCGTTGAAACATGACGGGCCTCTTGATAGACATAAAACCTCACACTTAAATCAACTAAGCCCTCTGTTACAATCTTTGCTTCATTTACATTCTTTCACATGTTTTGTCATGACATTAGCAGAATCATGTACTAATTTGGTCATTATCAGATCGCATACCTACTTTTTAAGATACAAATCCCCTACTGTTTCGTACATAAGCTTGTTATTAAATCAAAGTTATGTTTACTTTGGCTGCGGTACAATATAAGTAAGTTACCTGCGGTGACATGTTGCGGTGAGCCTCTACTAGGCTGAAGACAAACCTTGTTCGGACAAGATTCAGTCAGTCTGGCTATTGTCCTGGCTGATATCCAACATAGGGTGTCAATCATTGTGTATTTTCCATTACGTTATAACTACCACATCTAATTGAGGTGTTACCTCAAGTTACTGACCTGTTGGTGATTGGCGTCTTCCTTGTCACTGCTGTCGGAGTCACCGGAGACGCTGGTAGTCCTGCAGCAGCGGCGGTAGATGCACCTGAAATATTCATAGTATTAACTGCTGAGTGATATATTTTTAAAGTTAGTGTTTTGCTACAAATCCACATGATGGTATGGAAATGTAGTTTAGGAGAGTGAGACTGACTTTTACTTAAGAATAAATATCTAATAAATCGTCTGTACAAATCCAATGCCTTCTTGCGAAATACATCATTTTACATATTACCCGAATTCGCGACGCAAAGAAGTGTAATAATTATGTTTATCAGTCTATGTATGGTTGTTCCTATGAGGCATTATAGAGACCAAACGTGTTGACGTTGATAAATATATAAATAAAATAAAAAATAAAAAAAAGCCTTTTATTTCTTATTAAAACACAAAATTTTAAACTAATAATATAATATTTTATCGAGATCTTTTCGTAGTGTAGGTAATACTTTGTTAATACTAAAAAATTAAAATGTTAAAGTTGATTTAGTACTATTATATTCGTACGCATAATTTTAAGTGAGTACAGCGTAAGTACGCTTTATATATCTCACCTGTGGTGTTTGTAGCAGTGAGATTCATAAAATTTCTACCACCTATGTCCTATACTAACCAGCACGTTACTAACATACCACTCTCACAAGTGTAATAATTATTTATTTATTTAGGTTAATAATCTCGAGAAAGAAGCCCTTCGTATAATTAAGACAGAACTTCACGTACCGGTAGGTATTTATTTAATCTTTTAATATTACTTATCCTTAGTCTATTACCTATACATTTAAATTCAAAGAAACAGATGTCTTCTACTGGAACGGAATACAGCAACAACAATATTTCATAAACAATTATATCAGTTTACCACCATTTATTTCGACAGTGTCTAGCTTGGACCAAATCCAACTGTAAAAATTCTGTGGATTATGGGAAAATCACAAGTCCAAATATCTTACGAAATAGTTTAAAAAGAACTTTGGAGCTTGTACTTTACACTGATACTTTTGATTATTTTCCTTGGAAAGCAATTAATTATTTATTTTGTCAGAGAACATATTTTCTTACGGCTCATAATGATGGGTTGACTTGAAATTGCTATAGTAAGAAAGCAGTTCCTGCATTAGGATAAATTATTTAAAGACCAAATTAGAATTTTATTTATAAAAAATATAGAACGAAACCAAAAGATCAAAAAATTTCAGGACCCAGCAATATCTTTCAATATTATGCAAAGCAACTAACTTATTTTACTTACCAAAGTCGGGTATATAACCTTACGGATATTCACGTAAAAGGATCTTTCAAAATTGAGCGAGGACTGAAGTCATAAGCCGGAAACTTAATATTGAATTATAAGGAGCGGCCGTTGCGTCTTTATACGGCAATATTTTCGGTTGAATTAAGTTTGGGGAATTGGCGCCCAACATGGGACCGAACAATTCCATATGGCCCCGGTCACCGGTCAATATGTCAATATGAATTATTTTGTTATCTCATGAACACTATTTTATGTAATAAAAATAACAGAATAAGTTTATGTTGTCCCAAAATTAGGTTCTTGTGTTTATTTAAGAAAATGAATTTTTTTAACGTTTCATGATGCATGAATTTTACTATGTTAGTTAATAACTTTTGTTTTGTTTGTTTTTCAGACACCAGTAGGAAAACTGAATCCATATCATCAACTGCCTACTTGTTTGTATATCTCTACATTTTCTACACATTTTCTCCGAATAAAACTTAAAACTTTAAGTTTGGTACATATTTGTATGTTAATTTTTTTTTGGAAATAGCCGGTAAACGAGCTGACGATCCATCTGATGGTAAGTGGCTATCGTCGCCCATGGACATCAGCAACATCAAAGGCACCACCGATGCGTTGCCGGCCAAGAAAGAGAGAAGAAAAAGAAAGAAAGAACTGGCTCTCAAGCCCCCAGCCGGAACACGACGAGTCGTTTGGCGGCTGACTCATGCTCAAGGGTGGTAGCTATCCAGGCGAACCCCATGGAGAAATAATAATAGATAGTAATAATGGTATTAATTAATAATTAAAATCAATATTACTAATATAATCCCTCGAGGGGTCCTACCACCCACCACTACACCCATACGGCGCGGGATTGGGGTTAGTATTCTAAGCCGCCCCAATAAGGCGAAATACGGTCTATAGTGTACTAGCCTAATTTGATATTGTAAACCAGTCATAATTTAGGGGGCTTGTTGTGCAAGGGAAATTAACAAGTCAGTGAGCTTTTGTAATAAGCATCAAACATCAAATGGAGCGACATGTTTACCAAAACAGAAAAAAAAAATTGATTTTT
Organism: Thymelicus acteon; assembly: GCA_951805285.1. Classification (NCBI taxonomy): domain Eukaryota; kingdom Metazoa; phylum Arthropoda; class Insecta; order Lepidoptera; family Hesperiidae; genus Thymelicus; species Thymelicus acteon. Next base: position 17,600,592 of record OX638226.1, on the reverse strand, counting down.
AATTCTTACTTTGGGAAAATTTACTAAAATAGATAAAAATAAAAGCCTAATTGGGCTGTAGTGTTGTCAAACAACATGATGTCAAAGCAATTTCTTCTGTAGTAAGACCCAACACACACTTCATTGGTCTTATAAGAATGAAGCTCACAAGACGCACCTTCGTTAAAACAGTATGTATGTATGTATGTTGTATAGGTCAGCGAAAGGTCGGATATTTCGGGCATATCATTGTGATGGCCCATAGAGATGGGGGCGCCAGTTCCATCAACGATTACTGTAGATTCTTTTGTATTAGACTCTATCAATCACTTAGGAAATGGGTTAATCTTAAAAGGAATCACTAACGTTTTATTAGTAAGACGCGAAGGTATGAGATTCAGGCTACAACTTACATGTTCCCACTTGTTGTTTCACAATCTTCAAGTAGAGTCCTGAATAAGCTATTCGCCGGTTAAAGTGACGTTAAAGTGTCATTTTACATACACGAAATGTCAACTTAACCAACGAATAGCTTACTTCGGACTTACTTGAAGATTGTGAAACAAGCCCTTAATCTTTCATTAATAATAATTATGGAATTTATTTCTTTCTCCCGCTTCTTACGGTAACGTATCGGCAACGGATCTTCAGCTCATTTGTCGATCAAATAAAACAAAGACTTAACAAAATATATTGCATACTTTAAAAGAAATCAGAGCAAAAAACATAGGCATAGTTAAAATCTGGCGAGAATAATTTCCGCGAAATAAACTCGGTACCTTATGCTTAGTAAGTAGCATCAAAATTTCAGTATAAGATAGAGTATTTTAAATCTTTATTAGTATTTAATTCATTGTACTCATGCGACTAACAAGTGTACAATAATAGAAGCAGATAATCTATAACGACCTATAACTTCAACGTTTTTAAAGCAATTAGAAGTGTTTTATTACTCAGTGAATGTTATCTCTAAAAACTTCGTTGCAACGTTGTACTGTATTGATAGGTAAAAACTACATTGAAAGAAATATCGAATATCATAAAAACCAGCTCCAACCTCACAAATAATAAAAATATACTGAATTTCTGTAAATAATGATATAAGAGTTTCGAAAATAACAACCCCATAGAGATTTTACAGTTGGTTTATATCTATCTATTAAATATCAAATAAGTAACATGATAGACACGGATTGTTATGTTGAAAAACGTATTTCGATATAATCTTTAATGACCACCCGTATGGCGCAATGGTTACCATTCCGGACCTTCGTGCCAAGAGTCCTGGGTTTGATTCCCAGCGAGGCGGAAACTTAAATGATGAGATTGAATTTTTGTTCTCGGTCTGGGTGTAAGTTCTTATCTTTGTGTGTTGTGAGAGTGTAGCATTTTTATTTAATATCAGAGATAATAATATATTCACAAGCCCATTTACTCAATACCTACTTTTAGCGAGTGATATGGTGACCTATAGCACTCTACGCTTGTCCCTTGCGCCTTTTAAAGGAGTCGAGCAATGTGTGTCGCAAATGGAATTGATAATTTAATCAGGCACTTTGACAGACCGACCCAGGCCACTCCGTCCAGTTTACTTGGAAGACCTTTATATTACAAGGTCACGAGTAAGGAATCGATATCATTATGTACGCCTCTACAACAAAGTCATTTAGATCGTTGAAGCAACATCAAATACGACAATCAGTTTAAAATGCAGGAGCTAAAAAGATCTGAATATTCGAATGAAGTATATTGTGCTTAGACATTCGAAGCTACTAATTTACTTCTTTCTAATGGCGTTTCCAGTAAATTATTCGCGCATTTCCGCAGTGAGTTACGACTGAACTACGATTTAATTAATCGCCGCTCCGGCGTTGAATAATTGCAAGTAATATGTACTTACTCCGAGGAGTCGACTCAAGAACATTCTGTACCTAGTAATGGGTAAGTATAAAGGTTATTACTAATTAGGATCGTCGATTATTCAAATGAATTAATGTTAAAAATCTAATGAATTGTATTAAAAATTATTCATCTAGATCTTTAGTATCAACACACAAGAAATAACAGTACTTATAATGTATCCATATAGTCAGTGTGTCCATTCATCAATTTTTGACTGAAAGATGCTAAAGTTAGCGGGTACAACAACTGTCTATTGCTGAACGCACATTTGTCCGCACTATCTGCACTGGACGCATCGCATTTGTATGAAATCATATGAGAACCCGATGCGGATGACATATGCATGCGTCGGCATATGCTATGCGCATCGACAAATGTGCGTTCAGCATAAGCTAACAACTAAAGGAGATGTCTGTAAGTTGCTGACACAAATCGGTCAGGCGCTTAATAGGATGAGCAGTGATAGCCTAGCGGTTAGAACGTTGGTCTCCCGAACGAAGGGACCCGAGTACAAATCCTGGCACGCACCTCTAATTTTCAAATATTATGTGCGTATTACAAGTTAATTATCACTTGCTTCGGTGAAGGAAAACATCGTGAGGAAACCTGCACACCGGAGAGTACTCCATAAAGTTCTCAAAGGTGTGTGAAGTCTACCAATCCGCACTTGGCCTGCGTGGTAGACTATGGCCTACTACCCCTCACATAGTGAGAGGAGACCCCGAGCCCAGCAGTGGGACAATTATAGGTTGTTGCTTTGCTTTTTTTTGCTTAATAGGAAAGGGGAAGACGTCGTGGGTTATCTTCTGATTTCATATAAAAGTTTTCATAGTCCACCACGCTGCCCAACCGCAACTTGGCAGACTACACACACTCTTTGAGAACATTATGGACAAATCTTAGTTGTGCAGATTTCCTCACGATGTTTTCCATCACCGAGCAAGAGATATCTTAATCACACTAATATATAATAATAAATAATAGATTTAAATATTCTTCGCAAATGACTTTTTTGAAAATTAGAGATGCGTCCAGGATTTGAGCTGAGGCCGTCGCGCATGCAACACCTTAAACTAGGGTACACAAGGACAAAAACATAATGCCTAATAGCATTCTTTACCAGTCAGCTCTGGGTGCTGGTAAAAAAGTAAGATAGGCGCATTTTGTCGATACTATCAGTAAAAATACTCCAATTGAATATAAAAATCTATATATCTCATATTTGATGGCATATAGTAATGTTAAACTTACATGACACATGCTATGATGAGGAAGATCGCGAACAACAGCACCATGGTGATGAGGCTGGCGAGGAACAGCGTCTGCAGGTCTGTGAACCCTGAGAACACGGACAGAACTACGACAGGTCACATGCCAACAGAACCCAGTTACTTATCAGGGGAGAAAGATAGACTGGACTCTTACAGTCTCTTACGCTACGATCTTTTTAACCGGCATAGGAGACAGATCGGTAATGGGGTATGGTTCCAACTGTTTTTTAGAATTAACATTTGAGGTAATTAATACCGCAAAGCTGTATAAATGCTTGTTAATTAACTCTTAATTTCAAGGTTAAAAAGTTACGTAGCTAGCCAGAAAAACACTCCTTTATGTACGAATAAGTACTGACAATGATGCGTAATGTGGTAAATATAGCTTTCGCTGTCTGATTAATCATAATTTATATACACTGTAACTACAACTACATATAGCTTGTGACAATCTAAAATATGTTTTAGGCATAAAAGAGAAAATCATAATAATTTATTCATCTGCCAACGGGTAAAGAAATCATAAGTTTGCGTCCACAACACAACTCTCAAGTACACAGTTTACCTTCAAACATTTTCGTCCGCTGTAGCAAAATTTGTGTGCGTGTGGATTGAGGGCTCTTTTTTAAAAGTTACTCAGATTTTTTCAAAATCAAGGAGGAATTTAGGAAAAAATTGTGAAAACATCGTAGTGAAGATAAAAAATTTGTGCAACGTATGGTAAAAAAGCTGTGGTCGATTAACTGGAGCTCTCAATCCGCTAACCTAAGAAATTACTGTAACCTCGTATCTCAAAATATACTACGTGTATGCTTAACTATTTTATATGGAAAAATTGTGCGTAATTTGTGAAAGCTATTCACATATTCTCAATTGATTTTAACGGTTTACTTTGATTTTATAAAGGTTTATTTGGAGCTCTCAATCCTCCAATGTGTGGTTTGAGTGTTCCCAAAATTCTCTAACTTCGGATGAATATTTGTTTATATTCTTACTCCTATTTCACGAGTATAATTAAGAGTGAATTTGTGAAACAAAAACCGTGACTTAGAACATAATAATTAGAGAGTAAATGAAAAAAATACTTTCTTATAAATGTCCCGTCTGAGAGCTCCATGTTTTAGCGTTTATTTATTGAACCCGAGCTTTTACAGAAATTATGGATACATCAGAAATTGTGAAAATGTTGTCACTAAAATTTAACACGATTAATTTTTTTGTGAATGCTTGATTTAAAAAATAATCCACAATATTATATTTCCAAGCGACGAAATCGTGTAGGGTGGACATAGTATTGTCGGACACATTTTTCGTCTACGTAATTACGCGTTTTATGGTTCCAAAAGTAAAATCGGAACCCTTATAACTTTCTGTCCGTCCGTCTGTCCGTCTGTCTGTCTATCCGAAGCAAAGCGGCAAGATCCTTAGTGCTAGAAAGCTGTAATTAAATAGAAGTAGTTGTAGCTGTAAGTAGAATAAAATATTGAAAAACATTTTTTTTTCTGGGTACCTCCCCTACAATTAACGTGAGGATGAATTTTTGTTTTGGGTATCGTGAAAAGGTTTTTCAAAAATATTATAGGTCTTCTAAGACCATTTTTGGAATTAGAGGTCCAGTTGCACGAAATATTTAGCTTTAAAGTGCTAGGTTTGGTTAGAGTCACGTGTCTCGAAACTCGACGTTGAGGGAATAGAAACGGGACAGAAATCTTAGGCTCGACGTAGGGGTAATAGAAGCGAAACAAGATTCTCGGCTCGACGTAATGGGACTCGACGTAAAGGGAACCAATCTCTCCCCCCACCCTTCCTGCCGGCTAAACGGTCAGAGTTGGACTAGTGAAAAAATTCTCAAAAATACGTTGTAATATGATAATTTACAAGGAAAATTATAACAGTTATGTTAGCATTAGTTAGTGAGTAATAATCGATAAATTTACTGCTTCGGAACCCAACATTGCACGTGGAGTGATTTCCTGTTTTTATTCCTGTCATATACAGCAATAACAATAAAAACATTATTTTATGCTATAAATATTTTTTAATAATAAACATTTTGACATTATTTTGTTTTTTCTTCTTTTACATGCAACATTAAAAAAAACTGAAAACGTAACCCGGAGCAGTATGACATGGGGTTCTTCAAAAAAGGTGTAAAAAGAGTTCTTCTTCAGGGCCGGCGTTGCAGTGGCGATTCCTCTGGTATTGCTCATATCCATAGGTGACGGTAACCACTTACCATCATGAGTATCATCATCATCTTTCCATCAAAATTTACAGAAATGCCTTACCTTAAATTTCATACTCATATTAAAAGCATTTTTATGACGAAAGGATATTACAAATTAGATGATTATTTTAAAGACAAGTCTGCTTGGACATGAGTTTTATGAATATAGATTGTAGTAGATGATAAGTGCTATCTGTAACTGTGAGCAGGAAAAAAAACCCGGAAAATTCTTGCCGCTTCTTCTCTCGGGCCCTCTCACAGTAGGGCCTTGTTGAAGCATTGGCGTAACTTGCATGACTTTCAAAAAGTGTTTGTGAACTAAACCAATTTTGAATAAAAACATTTGATTTGATTTGATTTGATTTGAATAATTTATTAAGACTTTGTTTTGTTGTTTTATTTCTACATATAAAGATGTTTACGTTTTTATTTTCTGGATGTTGTGCTGTTAAAAGCCGTGAATAAATATTTTCCTTCTTTTCTTTCTTTCTTTCTTTCTTTCATAATTAATGTTTTACTTTTTCTAGTTTGTGTTGTAATAAAATATTTATATTTAAGTACGTTTTACTTTTTTTATGTACTACATGCATGGTCACCCTACATAATTTTTCTATTGAAAATATAATAATGTTGATTATTTTTAAAATCAAACGTTCACAAAAAATTTAATCGTGTTAAATTTTAGTGACAACATTTTCACAATTTCTGATGTATCCATCATTTCTATAAAAGCTCGGGTTCAATAAATAAACGCTAAAACATGGAGCTCTCAGACGGGACATTTATAAGAAATATTTTTTTCATTTACTCTCTAATTATTATGTTTTAAGTCACGGTTTTTGTTTCACAAATTCACTCTTAATTATACTCGTGAAATAGGAGTAAGAATATAAACAAATATTCAGCCGAAGTTAGAGAATTTTGGGAACACTCAAACCACACATTGGAGGATTGAGAGCTCCAAATAAACCTTTATAAAATCAAAATAAACCGTTAAAATCAATTGAGAAATTTTGAATAGCTTTCACAAATTACGTACAATTTTTCCATATAAAATAGTTAAGCATACACGTAGTATATTTTGAGATACGAGGTTACAGTAATTTCTTAGGTTAGCGGATTGAGAGCTCCAGTTAATCGACCACAACTTTTTTACCATACGTTGCACAAATTTTTTATCTTCACCACGATGTTTTCACAATTTTTTCCTAAATTCCTCCTTGATTTTGAAAAAATCTGAGTAACTTTTAAAAAAGAGCCCTCAATCCACACGCACACGCAAAATTTCCCTTCGGAGCATAATGTACAAAACGCAAAATGAACACAAGTTTCTCTTAAATTTGACAGCTCGAAAATATCTTTATCGCGCATTGAGATACATACATAGAGGAGACATCTCAAACAAAATGTGTGTTCCACCGCCGGCTTGCCCTCCGTTCTCTTTTCAAATTAGAAGCCTCGTTTGCACACTTGCCATAGAGTAACTTTGTATATGACACTTGCCGAACCAAGACGGCAACCTAAGCAAGTTTATATATTCCATTATCACGCTAGTGGCTTGCCAAGTTCAAACGCTCCTTATGATTTTTTCATTCAAAATGGCGGGAACATTGCACAATAATTTAATTAAATTCGTTTTAGTTGATTTAACTTAATATTTTGTTTTCTTACCGATGATAAAGTGATACCATTATCTTTTTTGTTTTTTGTCGTGCAATTGTGATACGTTCATAATATGCACGACGGCATTTTTTCAGTTTTTTCATAAACAATTTTGGCATGCGGCCGCCATGAGCGCAGCCGAGTGACAGCCGAGTGACAGAATGAAATGCAGCCGGCCGGCTGCAATGCACACCCCCGAACCCAATGTTCGCGGTGTCTGTTCTATACGCTAGTAATACTAGTTCAATGTTATCGCGTCATAAATATTTAATTTTAATTGAGTCTCTTAAATGGATCCAACTTGTTAATATTCCTTTTGCCAACATATTTATATTTTATATTGCTCGAAATGTTTTATTCGAGTAAATCATATTTAATATTCTCGACAACGTTGCGTGTATGAAAAAACATTTAAGTCGGTGTAACAGGTAACAAGAAAACCAAGAAACAAAAATAAAAACTTTGTAACTTTGCTTAAATTTCTCAATTCAGTTACGGCGAAAGGCAGTCCTAAGGGATCGTAAACAATTTCGTTTGTTTACGCCATAATCATTCAGTTTCAGAATCATTTAATTTACAAAAAGGGACGGAAGAATACAAAGCGACGGCTCCAACTGAGGAACATGGTTTTATTACGTTAAATGTAAATTGTTTGCGTGGTTTGAAGCGTCAGGTTGAAAGGGAACCGGCATATTAATAATTCTGTCACTTCAAACATGGAGAGGTATGAAACAGACCAAATGAATGATGCGTAAGAGGAATGTAGCAAGTTCCCAGGACCTTATGTACCAATTTCATGCTTATTCGGGCTCTTGCATGTAAAAATTACATTCATCAAAACAAAATTACATATTCAACGAAATTTTCTGATAAGCAGCATCTTCCAGGTCCAAATTCCAATTAATGCCGTTTCAACAAATTATTTGTTTCAGCAAAATCAATCAATGAAGTTCGTTAAGAAATAAACAAATGTAATAGGCATGATGACAGTAAGTAAAAATCACTAAAATTATGTATTTATTTAATGAAACCCTATTATTGGATTACAAAACACGCATTTATCGTATCATTATTAGCGAGATAAACAATATTTTTGTTATAATAAAACTACAAAATACGGCAAGCCGCCATCTTAGCTAAAACGCCAGTCAGTCTCAATAAGCGCGAATTACGTCACGCTTCTTAAAACAAATGAATATCACCATACTAAAAATGAAGTACCGTCTTTTGTTTTCCTGAGGCATGACATCACCACCACGCGGCCACGCCATGACAGTTTGAAGCGTTTTGGTGCGAATTATAGACTTAGAATTTGAAATGTATTTATTTTATAATAAACCTTATTTTAAATTTTGAAAATTATTTAAAATTTGATATACGTTGTAATTATAATATATTTCCCAACAATATAGGACAGTAGTATTTCAAAATCAGTCATCATGCCTATTCTCTCTCCGATCCCACAGCCTGCGTGTACTGCAGAAGAAGGTTCGAGAGCGACACATTAAACTAGACCATGATAAGATGGTGAGCGGCACGCCAAGCCAATATTCTAAGGGTTGTTGAAAACTATAATAAATCCTACTAATACAATATTATAAATGTGAAAGTTGTTGATTGTTACTCTTTCACACAAAAACTGCTTGATCGATTTTGATGAAATTTAGCACACAGTTAAACCATGATTTGGAATAAGACACAGGGAACATCCCGGAATGATTCCTTGCATTTGAAGTGACTAAACCAAACATCCAAGAACAACAATTATTCGTCACATAAATATCTGATATCTAACTGTGTTCACACCCCGAAACCTCATTCGACAGTCGGGATCACCAATTCACTACCAACTGGGTTAGACGGCTACCAGAAATTCTTGGCCTATGTTTCCTTATCCAAGGAAATTTCAAAATAACAAGTTAAATAAGCAGGACTCGGTGATTCCTTATTAAATTCAATGATTCCAGTGAATTTTTGATTACATTGAAATTCTGCGATCGTATTTACGTTTTCGTGAGGGGAATTTTTGAAGCACTCAGTATTATTTGATTGTGGGACTAATGGGATCGTAATGAGTGTACTACACCACGGATTGGATAAGACGAGCGTCTCCTAATGCCCTCATCAGAAAGGGTAATTGTGTAATATTTCTTATTTGATCTACGTGTAATTTATGATTTTTTTTTCAATTATATTTTATACAGTATCTCAAACTCATAAAGTCAATTGTATACGTGTAAAAAACACATAAAAACCCTATGGAATATAAAAAAAAATAAAAACATGATATATAAATTTTATTCAGATGAAAATTGCAAACAGACAGACCATACCATTTGGGCGTTTATATGTTTGTGAAACCGCTCTTCCACTGGCGAAGCCGCGGGCGGAATCTAGTCTCAGATATATGAAATGAACTGTTTATCTACGAGTTTCTAAGTTTTCAACCTCCCAGAGAATGTGCCATTATGAAACGCGTCAAAGTAAGACTGCCACAATGAAGTTGTGTCGCCCGCACGGACCGCACAAGTGGCTACTCTTAACTTCCTAACACTATTTAATCTAACTAAACGCGCCTTGTTTAGCTGAAGATTATAATGGCTCATAACTGAGTTGGAACCATTTACGACTCCCTAATACTTTACTTCTTGTTCAAACCAAAGTGGATGTAATCAGGGAATAATTATTCACACTCTCTTGGGAATTTTTCTTCGTTGGTAGAGATATTAAACACATAATAAAAAATACTATAATTGCTAAAATGGTCAATTGCTTAATTAAATTGTCAAAGAAGGAGTATTTGATGTAAATTAACTTAAGTTGGGAAGTAGAACTTTAAAACTAAATCACAAAATTTAAGAAGAAAATAAACCATTACTTAGAACCCCCCACAGTTTACATAAGGCTAAAAAATAATCATGAACGCGGCCAAAGTTTTATGACGTGTTTTTGTTTTTAGGGTTCCGAATTAAAATCGGAACCCTTATAGCATTTTAGACTAGACCCCTTGTTCTAAAAAGTTGTTATAAAAAATTTCATAAATAGAATTTTGAGCTATGAATAGGAATCATCTATTTTGTTATCTTAAACGCTTAACGCTAACCGAATATACTCACTTGTGTCCGGAGCCAGGTCATTGTCCACTTCATGACCAGTTATGTTACCGAGATTATAAGCACTTTTATTCTCATTAATTTTTGACGGTTTAAGAACCTCTACTAACTCTACGTAGTCTACTTTTCTCAAAATATCACTACTGTTCCTGTCGACCTTATCTAAATTGTTATCACTAAGTCCACTATCTTTAGTAAAGCTTCGATTTGTTATATCACTCTCATTAATCTTGCCGGCGATTAAGAATTCGAAGCGAGGCGCTCCGACAAACTCCGAATCTGATTTAAAAAGTATGTCGGTCAGACTCTCTTCACGATTTGATTCCGAATCCATCATCTCATCTAAAAGTGGACTTGATATGTTTAATTGATGTTCTAAAGCCATCGCGTCATCCTGCGGAATACCTAACACATTTGGTTGTTCTCTCATAATCTTTTCGGTTAAGTCTTCATCTCTGTCTTGTTCAGCATTAACTATAGCCTCCATTTGAGTATCAGAGTTCTTATTCATTTCTTCAACCGTCTCCTCTCTATCAGCGACTATAAGGGTATCTGAATTAGAATCTATGGGTATACTGAAAGTGCTATTATTAGAGTAGTCCATAATGACGTCGGTCACATTCCCTTCGGAGTACGGCCGAGCTTGGACTATATCAGCTGAGAGAAGAGCATTTAGCAAGAAAAACATGAGTTTTAATTTGACGTTCGTCATTTTGGTTCTCAATTTAAAACTTCATAATTGGATCATTACTGAGGAGAGGTCTCGGAAGTTTTCATTTTATTTCAGTTTCTTTACTCCGGCGCTCCGCCGCGGACCTGCAAATAAAATAAACTATTAACAAGGTATCCAAGTTTGTTTTAATCTGATTTAATCGGAGTTCGTAGCAAAGCGGCCATCGCGCTTAAATTTTCAATGTGAAAGTTTTTCAACTTACGTCTTCCTAGAATCTTTGAAATAAAATATCAAACAGCTTATTTTATATTATGTTTCATGAAGTTGAATGTCAAATAAATAGTAATATAGGTATCATTATATGTTACTGTATCGGTTAATTAGAATGGAAATAATACAATACAAATGAAAAATTAGAGTCTACAATTTTGCGTTGACCGTGATACGTTGTATTGAAGTTGTAAGTATAACTAACTTAGAATAATGAAACTGCAAACGTATTTATTATTATTTAGGTATAATTCCACAAAATCGCGATGGCCTGCAAAAACTGACAAGCAGATCCAGATAAAGGGAGTAATATTTAAGAGTGGGATAAAGGTTTCAGTGTATCAGACTCGAGATATAAATCATGGCTTTAAGCTGTCTTGTGACGCAACATGAAGCTTTTCAATGTGTCACGTGGAAGCTCATTCCCGAAAGCTTCAGCAATCTGTCACCGTCATATACAACCAATATTTTTCCGCTCATGCTACTCGAAAATCCGTCATTGTGGCATATGCACACTGAAGACAAACGAGACATAAAATTAGGTATTTGCACAGATGACATACTCGTAATAATACTTATAAGTATTTGTTGAGAATTTTGATATGACAACCAGATATAACAAAGTTTTCAAGGATTTAACATTCTGAAAACAACGTAAAACATAATATTGGTTCCTGCAAGGCTATTCTGTTTTGTAACTGGACAGCGGAATCCGCGATAACTTTCAAAATTGAAGTTCGAGTTCGAGACTCACTTCACTTCGTAAGTGCGTACTAGATGATTAGAGTATGACATAATACCGAGGCCATCTTTAATCGTTTGACGTTCGAGTTCGAGACTCACTTCACTTCGTAAGTGCGTACTAGATGATTAGAGAATGACATATCAAGATCTCGAACTCGAACTTCAATTTTGAAAACTCATCGCGGATTCCGCTGTCGAGTTACAAAACAGAATAGCCTTGCTGAGCGAAGTTAAACTTTCTCAAAGTTTTAGTTCAATATATTTTCCTCTATAATGGTACAAAATTTTGTTTTGTTTCAAGCAAAAAGCGAAACACGATAAAAGAACGACACGACCCCAATCCAATCGATAGTGTGATCCACAATGTATTTCAGATAAAACTAATCCAATTTTATGTGAACTTTCCGCTTCGGACGTTGCAAACGGCTGCCTCGCTCATTGCTTACCACATTCTAAACTAGAAAATTCCTATTAAGTATGGCTGTTGCTCAGATTAAAGGTTTAATCTGAGGGCTGTTGCCTGATTTTCTCTTTCCTAGTTGTCCAGTATCAAATCAGACATCAAACTATTTCGGCTTTTAATATGCGTATAATAAATTAAAAAGCAGGGATCACTTTGGGTGGCATAAAAAACTGTAGCAGGGTGAATATTTGAAAATAAGCATATTCGCTTGTTTCAAAGAACGCATCAAAGATTGTTACCAAAATTGTTCTTTATAGATTTTTTATATAGTTTATTATATTACATTGTTATATATGTGAAAGGGACAATGATAAAACTAATAATGTAAAAGTTATAGACAAAAGAAGATTTTTTGAAAACGGTAATGATATTTAAGACGAATGGTAATTATTAGAAATAACTGGTAATTAGAAAATTTTAAATGGCAATTAGAAATGAAGTAACTTCCAAAATCATTCAATCATTTTTTCATAATAAAATAATCATTTTTATAATACTTGAAATAACAATTTTAATGATTCAGTCTTATTTTTATAGATATCGATATAATTATAGTTAAAAGTAAATAATTATAGTAAAATAGTGGATAGTAACATAGCAGTTACAAATAAAATCAATAATGTAATCATAATTAATACTATTAGTAGTACTACATTTGGGCATTGAACGTAGTTGATATACCTACAATTATTTTTGGAAAAAAATCCCATTTTGAAAAAACTTCGTTTCGGCGGCCTGTGATGAAACATGTGTCAATTAACGGAGTAAGTGATTATAATGAAAAATTATTCAGTGATGAAAATAAATATAAACCGTTGAAATATAAAGCAAAAAAAAGGTCTTCGGTAAAAAAATTTGATAAGATTACATTATGTGATTACGATCAAAAAGAATTCAGTGATGAAATGTTGACAGTACTAATATTATACACCTTGTCATCGATATTAACTTCAGTTTGCAAATGTAGTTTATTATCAGGAGTTACAGCTGAAAGAAGTGTTACTTTCTGATTATCTGCAAATGGTGTCTTGATTATAACATTAGATGTAATTTTTTCATTTTGTTTATCGTCTGCGTAAAGTACTGCTTAGCTCTATTGAGCACTCCCAATTTCTTTGCAGTTTGGCCTCACTAACCAAGTGGTCCCGAAATTGCACTTCATTCGAAATGTCGACACCATGGATCTCAATGCTTTTGGAGATGTTAAGAGGAGTGTTCTGAAACTGAGGTGCCATGACGACATGGGTTTTATTAGCGGTTAACGCGCAAACTTGTGTCTTCTCAGGGTTAAACTGGACTAAATTTAGCCTGCCCCATTCCGAGACCCGCTCCAGAGATGTCTCGACTTCAGATACAAGTTTCATCCTCTTCTCCTCAATCTGCATCCGAGAAAGATTTGTTCGGCCTGTATAACGAGCATCACCCGTAATATCATCAGCATAGCAATGGATATTCCTGATGTCAAGCATATCATTGATATGCATGATGAACAGTGTAGGTGAGAGCACAGAGCCTTGAGGGACGCCAGCATTTATGGGCTTCGTGTCCGAGCATACTTCGTCAACAACGACCTTGATGCTCCGCTCCGATAAAAAATTGGCAATCCATTTGCACAAATTCTCGGGTACTCCGTAGGAAGGCAGCTTAGAGAGTAATGCCTTATGCCACACCCTATCGAAGGCCTTTGCAACATCCAAACTTACAGTCAATGCTTCTCTCCTGCTCTCAATTGATCTATTTTATTATATATCTATTTTATCTTCGCATTATTGCCTTTCAAATGTAACCATTTTGGGGCACATCGGTAGGATGGTTTTAAAGTCTATAAAGGACATCCGTACAAAATTGTTTAAATTATACAGAAGATATACCTTTACAACATGTAACATAGTGTTGTCATAAACTAAAGGTCTTAATGATTATCTAATAAGGACTCCCTTTAGAAATTTCTCATTATCTAATTACCATCCAAACAAGCTCATTACCGTTTTATTAAAAAAGAATGGTAAAGTCCGGTAATTAGATAAACGGTGATTAGAAAATCACACATTTTCTTGAATTTCTCTGTATTTAGTGACTGTTATTATTTTTATTATTTATCTATGTAAAATAGTTGTCTATGCAAGAACCTAAGACTTACATTATGGCAGAAAAATATATCTACTTACCTTCAAAAAATTTAATGGCACTGAGAAATATTTTGAAACAAAGCACTTGTGCAGTGGAATAATTTTATATTATTACGTCGTGCTGAAGCATGTTTTGACACTTCCGTTTGTTCGAAGAGGGAGCCACGATTGGTGGTCGAATGTTTATACCTAAAGGAGCGCTGTACAGTACAAAATAAGCAACAAAATTGAAGTGACCATCCTAATGAATGGTAATTATATAACAATGCTGGGACAAAATTCAAAATGATTTTATATAACGAAAATATGTTCTTTGCATCATGATTTTAATGTAAGGCATGCATATACTAGTCTATTATCGAAATTGTTGAAGAAAACTTGGTTCTTCAGTTGTATATTTTTTTTATACAGCATCATTTGTTGAAATCGGGGAAAAGGGACACTACTGGTAATTAGATTTTGGATTGTTTCATCACAATTTGCGCTATTTGGACTAATTATTTTTGTATAACATCTACTGCGCCAAGTAAAAGACGGTTCGGTGTTTGTAAAAAACACCTTGTCATAATCTATAACAATAAAGAAGTATGATATTTTCTAATTGCCGCTCAATTTCTTTATTTTCAAAGAATCGCCCAGCAGCTCTAGACCTCCTCAGCTGTAGGAGAGACCCGCGAACTTTTGCAGGTCGAAGTCAATGTAAATAAATAGTACACACATGGGAACAACAAGTAATCAAAGGGTAACAAGATACAATTGGACGGTAACACAGCGGTATGAGGTGTGACACTGACGGGCAGAGCGCCCGAGCGCCCGAACGCCTCTCGGGGGCTATAGCACGGCCTCTGTCAATTACACAACTTGTGTAGCAGATCCGCAGTGAATTACATTATAGAATACCGATATCATACAACGGAATATTAACCTGGTAAAATATGTACAGACTTCGAGCTTACTAGTGACTTGTTAAAAATATTTATGTATATTCAGAAGAGACTTTGTTTTTGATTTTAACTTCATTTCAGATAGGAAAGAGCTAAAGCGGTAGGTTAACAGAAAAAACAATGAAAGAAGAAACAGTTTCATAAAAATAATAATAGTGAAGATCAAAGAATATATCTCTCACTCTATAAAGTACTTCGGTATCCGTAAAAACATGTTGTTGATCCCATACTTGCTAATGCAATCAGCACGTTTAATGCCTACGGTGTTACAGGTGTCAATTGGTCCTTCTGCTCGCTGTTCGGGTATTTATATACAAAGGTGATTTACACGGAACACAGACGTGATTTATATACAAATGAGAAAACTTGCATAGCTGATTGCTTTTTAAGACGTGCCCCAACGTGTTTGATAATCCAAGCTTGCATTTAATATCTACAGACTACTGTTGTGAGAAAAGCCCAAAAGTTAAAATTGTCATAATTAATTATCTATTAAAATATTAACAATTTTCCTCCGCAAGTTAAATACATTTTTGTTACCCAAATGAGAGTAAAACCCAATATTAGTTTTATTTGCCAGGTACTCGTACAAGCTCCGAACACAGAATTTGATTTCATAGCGCCACGCTCTGGTTTATTTGGCGAACTTCCAACAGTTCTAACCGGCGAATTTTTGTGGAAACTTTTTGAAAAATTGCAGAATGAAAACCGTAAACGTAGTTTTTTCCAAGTATACTTTTAAGGTCTTATTTTACAAGCATTTGTAGGTTAGCGAAGTGGTGTTTATTTTCTCCGCTGCTTACTGAATGGACCGATTGTGTGCTTTAGCTCAGGAATTTTTATTATTTAATGACTACTATTAACGGCCAGTCTCAATACTATACCACCGGTTAAACTCTTGTACATACCAGAGATAAAACGTAAAGTTTGATCTATTGGTAACTGCCGTCTCTTTATTCAAAAGTAAGCAAACAGAAGTCAGATCATCGGTAGATTACATTTCAGTGACTTCTATCTCTGGTTTTTACGTCCCTCTGAAACTTTTCTTTCTTTTCTTTTTTGTTTGCTAAAACTTAAATTCTTAATATTTACACACAAAAATATTTTAGACCACACACATATTCAAATTTCTTTCAAGATATTCTCACGTTACATAATCTCATGATATCATTCTTCGTCGGATCTTAACGTCAATATTTTATCTCCGAAGTTTTAGCATTTAGAAGGGGAAAAGTTTCCATCTGTATAGATTGAAAATCCAGCTGAAAACGCTACAAAAGCTCCGCCGTGAGACGGTGCAGCCGTTTTGTTGTGCTATGCCAGATAGCGCTGTATCTGTATTAATGAGCAAAAGTTCATACCTTTCAAGAAAGTGACAAAGACAAAAAAATATAAGTATAAATATACTTGAGTATTTTCGTTTTATAATTTACCTATAATACGAAAATATGTTTAATGTTAAAATTATAATTTACTGTAACGAATGTGTATGAAAAAAACCGGGCAAGTGCTTGTCAGGCCCGCGGTTTCCTAACGGACCAACTACGTACGCACAACTAGTGGAACGGCACAACTAAGTGTTCCCATCGGTACAACTACGCCATGTCCAATGAAGGGTTCCGAAGTAATAACTTTATAGATTATATTATTACTCACGAATAACCGCCCTCACTTTGCTTCGGTTTTCTTATTTTGTTACACCTTGGGTTACATTATTGGAGTTTTATTAAGGATCCCTAATTTTTTGAAAATATAATATAGCCTATGTCACCAGGGGATAGTGTAGCTTCCCAACAATGAAAGAATTTTTCAAATCTGTTCAGTAGTTTCGGAGCCTAGTCATTGCAAACAAACAATCAAATCTTTCCTCTTTATAATATTAGTATAGATTAACTACATAGCCGCAATACTTTTCCTTGTAAATTATAACCTATTTTTGAGAATTTTTTACTTGTCCAACTCCAACCGTTTAAGGTCGATATATACGTAACGTGTTTTTACCCCGTACGGGACGGGGACGAGGCATAAATATATGTGCGTGCCCCGTTCCCGTCCCGTACGGGATTGCGCTGCGTATGTACTATCGTATACATTTTCAATGAAACGGTGTTTCCAAAACTTCACGTCCCGTACGGGAAAAAACACGTTACGTATGCATCGACCTTTGGCCGGCAGGGGGAGGACGCTTGACTCTAACCAAAATTAGCACTTTAAAGCCATATATTTCGCAAAGGAACCTCTAAATCTAAAAATGGTCTTAAATGACCTATAATATTTTTGAAAGAGCTTTTCGACGATACCCCATACTATGGGGTACGCAAAAAAATTTCATCATCACGTTACCTGAAGGAGAGGTACCCTGAAAAAAAATTTTTCAATTTTGAAGTGGACAAAAAAATTTGGAGTTCTAATAAATATGTATGTATATCCATGCCAAATAACAGCTTTCTAGCACTAAGGGTCTCGGCGCTATGCTTCGGATAGATGGACGGACGGACGGACGGACGGATGGATGGACATGACGATAAGGGTTCCGATTATACTTCGGAACCCTAAAAAGGCTATTTTATTTATTTATATTTTCTTTGTAATTAATGTGGTATACTTATACCATTAGAAGTCCGAAACGATGGTGGTATATATGGTAGACCAGGTATATTCACCCCCTACTTACATAATCATTGAGCGAACATTTTTCGACTGTGTGAAGATATCTCAACACCTATTCATTTTCCGAAAGATTCAGATAATACAGGAGAGTTATAATCTGTGCAAATTATCACCTACGTTGCGAGGGTGTATAATGTGTATATCCTCCACAAGTAGTAGGTAAGGCTCTCAGGGCGGGGTAGGTAGGTAAAGCAAATAATGAGGCACAGCTCCGCTTCTCCAAAGTATTATATTGTTTTATAGTTTTAAAACTATTTGACACACAACACCATTATTATTACACATAAAACAATATTAGTAAAACTGATAAAAGTAATCACAAATTAATATTGTATATGAAAGTAATATAAAAATAATAAAACGTTCTTCATAGTTTTTAAGAACCTCCATCAATGATGGAAGCCCAGCTGACAGATGCATTTTTATCAAAACCAACTATCACGATTTAAAAATTTTGAAGATAAATGCATCTGCCAGCAAACGAATATGGAACGAGGTATTAACTAGATAGGTAGGTACCTCGTTACAACGTAAGTATATATATTGAACCAAAACGTAACGTCAAGGGGAAAGACTTCCCAAGCTCTTAAGACGATCGGGCATCGAGTACCTTCAAGTACAGCTTTGATTTTGAGTGGCTTAGTTAAAGTAATAAGAGGAAGTAATAGCCTATTTACTCAAAAGTAAACAGTTCATTCAGATATAGGGCTTGTTTCACAATCTTCAAGTAGAGTCCTGAATAAGCTATTCGCCGGTTAAAGTGACGTTAAAGTGTCATTTTACATACACGAAATGTCAACTTAACCAACGAATAGCTTACTTCGGACATACTTGAAGATTGTGAAACAAGCCCATAGAGTTAATTTTTTTCATTTTTGCACCCTTCCCAAAAATTGCTGAAAACTTCTGTCACAAATTAATAAGAAATTTATAAATTGGTAGATAACCAGTGCTTGGAGTATTACGTAGTATATGCGTTTAAGAATGATTTTTTTCCTTTAAAAGTAATGACATGATATGTGAAAATTACTTTAGTTTATTATTGTTTCATTGTTTGTTGAACAAAACCTGCGTTATTTAAATCCATAATTCACCAACAACCTATTGTGCTATGAGCGTCAACACATACAATGGTAAACATAACACCCATGGATAATCGCTCTTTGTTTTATTCGTTTATTCGATATTAACTGTATTACCACAGTGAAAGTACTCAAAGTGGTCTATCACTTTTGATGTTGGAAGAAAACCTATGCGCTTTACTCTATTATATTATATCCGTTTGATAGGATTGTTGTACCTACCTATCACAAACAAATTATACAACGAAATAATGCGCGCAATGTTAACTGAATGTGACAAATGCGTTGCTAATTGACATTATAATTATCGTTTTGCTATAATTAATACCATCACAATATTAATATGCCTGGCAGCAACACATTTTGCATGCTGTGTAAGGTAAACTGTAGCAAATATAGTCCACCAATCCGCAATGAGTGAGTGAGTGGTGGAGGGAGGTAGAGTTGAGAGCGGTAGAGCTCTGGGTCTCCTCAATGAACATGATGACAGATTTTGAAATACTGTTCTATAATGTTGGGAAATATATTATAATTACAACGTATATCATATTTCCGCAAAAAATAAGGTTTAATATAAAATAAATACACTTAAATTTATAAGTTTAAAATACATCAAATAAAACTCTTCACACATACAAAACACTTCAAAGTGTCATGGCGTCGCTTGTGACGTCACGCCTCAGGTAATTAATAGACAAGATGTCATTGTCAGTATTGTCATATTCGTTTGTTTACAGAGGCGTGACGTAATTCGCGCTGATTGAGACTGATTGGCGTTCATGACGGCTTGCCGTATTTTGTAGTTTTATTTTATCAAAAATATTGTTAATCTCGCTCATAATAATACGATAAATGCGTGTTTTGTAATCCATTAATAAGGTGTCATTACATAAATACATAATTTTAGCGATTTTTACTTACTGTCATCATGCCTATTGTGAGGAGATTGAGATTGTAGTGATTAATGGGTTGCAGTGAGCCATTACCGGGTTGAAGCCAGACCGCTTTAATTTTTTATTATAATTTTTTTCACTAATTATTTTATTAAACTTTTATAGGTAAATGTTACAACAAGCGAAAAAGTTTTAGAATTAAAATTTTACAATATTCTTTCCTGTTATGCTATTGCATTGACCAACGGTATAATGTTCCCTATGATATGGTATTATTCTGAGCCTTATTTTTCGCCCCATCGACTACTGATGGCCGCCATTAATCATTTTCTTTTTGTAGCTTTTCTACAGAAAATACTAGTACTGATAATACTCGTTTAACGTGTCTACACGAGCCTTGTTCGCGCGAAAATTATGAATAACGATAGCGTGACTATTGTTTTTTAAGTACATTAAATTTGATATAGAAGTATTGTAAAAATAAGTTTCTAAAATGCATATTTTGTCGGATTTCTTTATTCATATTTATATTTGACGACCCTGTAGCCTAGTTGGTAGCGACCCTACCTGCGAATCGAGGGGTCCCGGGTTCGATTCCCGGCTGGGGCAGATATTTATGTGACAGATAAATATTTGTACTGGGGTTATGGGTGTTATTGTGATGTGATATATGTGTCGTCCATGCCCCGCGACACAGATAAAAACCTACTGCGGGGGTATGTGTGTGAAAGCGTTTATTTATTTATTAATAAGGAACTCTGTTAGAAAGTAATTTTTACACAATATTTTTTTCTATTTTCGTCAAAGTTCTTTCAGAAAATTAGAATAGATTGTCTACTTATATAAATACTTTTATTCTTATAGACCCATAAATATGACTAGAATGTACATAAAGTTATAACATAATAATTTATAGAAATATAAAAGACATAAACTTGAAATTAATGTCCTGAAAGCCAGTTTACATAATTTATACGTTTACTTTCCGCTTACTACACAGAATAATGTATAACTTTTCTAAACAGTATTAACGTTATAACATTCAGAACCAATTTTCACTTCTAACATTTAATTTTATGCCCGTGAATGGGAATTATTAAAGTTACATTTACCTTCTTGAATATTAACTTAACATTACATTCAACCTGCTTCGCCGGCAGTGTACCGTGACCTCATTTTACACGTCATAACCTCAATTTTACAACAGAATAATACAAGTGGGGGCAAACAACCGCGGGGCAATTAAACCATCAAGAAAGTAGTTTGTTCGCGTTACTACCATCGCCCTAATTTAGGAATTCATACCCAACCCTTTATTCTTGTTATGTTTTATGACATTAAAATAAAAAAATGATATCGTATGACATAAGACATACTGTAAAATCACGACTATTATAATGACGACTATGATATGACTATATATGTGGTGTAGGTTAGGTACAGGGGCGTAGCTACCGCCGTATCAGCCGTATACGGGGCCTCCAACTTATAGGGGCCCCCACTAACACTCCCAAAAAAAGCTCGCCAGCGGCCTACGACCGCTACAGTTGGTACTCCTTTTACAATATATATGACAGCTGAAGTTGAGGGGGCCCCACAACAAATATTGATATGGGGCCTCCTTAGGGAGCTACGCCACTGCTTAGGTACTCATTGTACACCATATTTTGCCTCTGTATGCATGCAATTTATCTGACCCTGCTTGCTTACGAGATCGTTGTTTAGCAAAAATTATCTGTATGTATGTCAAAAAAAAATTCACTATACTATTTATGTTTTTAAACTCATATCGATCATATCATTTAAGCGAAGACCACGCAAATTTAAATACTTTTTATAAGTAACTTATTCGCTATTGACTTACACTAACGACTGTTTTATACGATACGCAAAATTTTGATTCTAAACGTTAAATTTCCAAATGGAAACTCCTGGACAGCCGGAACACCGCTACATTTAAAGTATGTAACACTGCCCGATGCTGATGACGTCCGCATATGTTATCAGCATCGGGCTCTCATATGATTTCATATAAATGCGATGCGTCCGGCGCGGCGGCGCGGACGGTGCGGACAAATGTACGTTCACCATTACATTACACTAGTTAGTATAGTTACGGTATACAAGTAAAATGTATCTTATATTAGTACATAGGTTGAATATGGCTTTATATCTGAAGCTCTTTGTTCTTTAGATAAGATATAAATGAATTTAACGATAAAAATACAAATTTATATTTTCAGGGTCTTATAAAATGAAAACTGATTGTTTTATATTGCTTTGGGTACGCACGGCTCGTTCGTTTGCACGAGAATACTTCAGTTAAGTGAAGTGCCGATTTACTTCGATTTAGTAACAACAATTTAAATATCTCTGCGACTTCAATTTGCCAAACAACCTCTAAATTAAATTTCATTTTGTGTATAATTATAACAAATAAATTTTGAATTAAACTATAAAGTCTTACATATACAATACGCTATTATAACAAGTTTTAGAATATAAATTAAATTTAACGCTTGCAAAATTTTATATTGAATGTTTTTAACAATTAATATTAACAAAATATCTCTATATAAAACATACAAAATGTTTGTATGGATGACTTTGAAACCATCCAACTGATATTTTTTTATGGAAATAGCTGGCAAACGAGCTGACGATCCACTTGATGTTAAGTGGCTATCGTCGCCCATGGACATCAGCAACACCAAAGGCATCACTGATGCGTTGCCGGCCAAGAAAGAGAGAAGAAAAAGAAAGAACTGGCTCTCAAGCCCCCAGCCGGAACACGACGAGTCGTTTGGCGGCTGACTCATGCTCGAGGGTGGTAGTTATCCAGGCGAGCCCCATGGAGAAATGATAATAGTAATAATGGTATTAATTAAGAATTAAAATCAATATTACCAATATAATCCCTCGAGGGGCCCTACCACCAGCGGGCCGGATTTAGTCGTCTTTTACGACACCCATCCGGCGTGGGATTGGGGTTAGTATTCTAAGCCGCCCCAATACGGCTGAAAATGTCCCAACATGGAAAGCAAGAATGCGAAGATGGTTTGAGACCACTAAAATTTTAGACTTTTTCATACAACTTTTTTTGCGTAGTAGTACACACCGGGTATCCACATTACAAGTACCTAAAATTTTCGTCATAGTTTCGTAATGATCAGAGGATTACATCGTTAGCACCAGTCTCCCTACTCCCTAGGTAGCCGCACTCTCGATTGCACAGCTGGGAATATGGTTTGGCGAAGCCAAAGAGCAGTTGTGATTGTTGCAGAATTGCAAACATGATGGGAAAAAAATACTTTTTCTCCATATTCTACACAAACCACATTGCTGGTATGCTAATTATTTGAGTTGCTTAAAATGTTCTTTGAAGCGCTCACAGCCCGGCGGCTTGAGTCGATCCTAAGCGATCGACAAAGTTAAGCAACAGCGGGCGCGGTCGGTAGTTGGATGGGTGACCGCTAGTGGCAAAAATTTCTTGAGCGTTTCCGTGCTTCGGAGGACACGTAAAGCCGTCGGTCCCGATTGTTATCGTAAGATAACAGTCGTTAAGCCATGTCGGAGGCCCTCGGGCGGCATGAAAACTTCCGACACTTGGGTTGGCCACTAACCCCTCCACCAATCCGCACTGGAGCAGCGTGGTGGAGTATGCTCTAGGCCTCCTCACGAGGAGAGACCCGTGCCCAGTAGAGGGCCATTAATGGGTTGAAGCCAAATGTTCTTAGCTTCGTAACCCTTTGTTACGTAAGTAATGACTACAATAAAATAACTACAGTTGACAAAATAGCTCACCTTTACTCCTTCACCCTCTCTAATGACTACAATAAATAAATAATTTGCTAAAGAAGTAGATAGTAAAAGAGAAAAAATGAGAGGTGTCAAGGGACACCAGGATGGAACGAAGTTCCTTTCGATTAATACTAAGCGACCAGAAGTCTTCGAGGGTGCAACAGTACAATCATAGTATGTGGCTGTCTTATTCACTCTTCGGTATTTAGCATAGGCACAATAGGGACGTCCATATCACGATCATGCACATTAAGCTATTATTGCCATTTCTCCTGTCATGCCAATCAATATGCAGAAGAGCGACAGTGATAGAACAAATCCATCACTGCCACTCTGACAAGTGTCTTGTCAGAGCGACAGTAATAGATTTCTTCTATCCCTGTCGCTCTTCCGCATATTAATTGGCATGACAAGAGAAATAGCAATAATAACTTAATTTGCATGATCGTAATAATAATATAGATATCCCTGTTGTGCCTATGCTAAATACCGAAGAGTAAATAAGAACCGAAGAGTAAATAAGACAGCCACATATTATGATTGTACTGTCGCACCCTCGAAGACTTCTGGTCGCCTAGTAACTCGCTTTAATTAATAAACGACGGCAAAAAATGTCGTTACAACTTTTTGTCCCAATTTTTTCCGCCTAGCCCCCTTTCGCAACACGCGATAAGGAACTTCGTTCCAAAAAGCGCGAACCGAATGAGAGAGAATACTTTGCTATTGTTTTTGAGATCAGTACCAGTTCTCTCAGGTCTGGTCTCCCGGGTGTCGTAAAACTCGATTGAAGTACATTGGGTAGTTAAACAGCGTTGGGCGCTGAGCGAGCGACTTTTAAATAACCACTCCTTTACTATAACAATATTAGCACGCCGGTTCTTACAAATTACTTACGACATACGAGTAAACAATTATTTTATTACTCGTTTAGGCACTAAAGGCACTTTCCCTTAACTCCCTGCAGATCGGATAGGATATTGACCAAAACACACATTTTCTCTCAATCCTAACACATTATTATTTGGTGTTTTTTTACAAAACGAACATGAATATTATTTGAACATAATATTAAATTTTTACTCTTAAAATATGCAATTTATCTAGAATTATACATCAAATATTTTTATTTCATCTCCAAATACTCAATAATCTACAAAATTACATTTTTTTTCACAAATAAGTTAATGTTTGACCACAATCTCACTTGATAGTAAGCGGAGATGTGATCCAAGGTGGTGAGCACATTAACGTAAAAGCCTGTTCACTATTTTCTTGAAGACATCCATAATAATATATTTTACTATGATACGTGCACTCGCGATATTGTATGCTGATATTTGTATTAATATCACGTGTATTCGTTTTCGAGATTATTTAAACTTCTTTAAATTAATAATTATTACTCACTTAGTATTACCTGAGTATTCCAATGTACTAGATTATAAATAAAACCTTTTTCTTTTTCCGTGGATAGTAGCAGAGCAGCACAATCGCACATCAGTCATTCACATCATAATGTTTCACCACTGCATATACATATGTATACTACTAGCTCCCCGGACAGACTTCGTTCTATCAAGTTTTTTTATTAAAACCTTCCGTGTGCCTTAAGGGAGATGTAAGCTATCCTATCTTTCAAGTTGGATCAAACTGCATACGGTGTGCAAATTTGATTAAAATCAGTTAAGTAGCTCTCCACCAATCCACACTGGAGCAGCATGGTGGAGTATGCTCTAGGCCTTCTCAAAAGGAGAGACCCGTGCCCAGTAGTGGAGTCCATCGCGGATGAACAACGCGACACGTAATTTATATATATTAAGATTAAGAACTTCACGAACCTACAAGTAAGTTCGTTTAATTTACAATTATATCATTTTGTAACTATACAGTACGCGTAATATACCTACCTACAGTCAACCCTCGATACTATACATATTGAAGCCTTTTTAAGGCACTCCTCACCAACTCCCCAGTGGGTTTCTTTTGAGGATTGAATTTAAAAAGACTTCTCGACGCAATGCAAGTCCTTGAAAAACTGCGTGGGTGAAACTGGAGACGCAATCTTACTTCAGTTAATGAGTACTAGAAGACGTCACCTACAGGGAAATTTATGTTTTAATGTATACCTACTTATAGTGTAAATGCGAAGGGGTGCTTGCTTGTTATGCCTTCACGCCTTAACTAGTACTTAGTAAAATGATCGACCTGTATTTTGCACTGTAAAGGTCGATGCATACGTAACGTGGACGGGACAGGGACGGGTCGTGGACGGGACATAAATATACGTGTATGTCCCGTTCCCGTACCGTGCGTGCCTCCGTGGCGTATGCGCTATCGTTTACATTTTCTATGAAACGATGTTGCCAAAACTTCACGTCCCGTCCCGTTCCCGTCCCGTCCACGTTACATATGGCTTCAACCCATTAATGGCCCACTACTGAGCACGGGTCTCTCCTCTTGAGGAGGCCTAGAGCATACTCCACCACGCTGCTCCAGTGCGGATTGGTGGAGGGGTTAGTTGCCAACCCGAGTGTCGAAAGTTTTCAAACCGCCCGAGGGCCTCCGACATGGCTTAACGACTGTTATCTTATGATAACAACCGGGACCGACGGCTTTACGTGCCCTCCGAAGCACGGAAACGCTCAAGAATTTTTTGCCACTAGCGGTCACCCATCCAACTACCGACCGCGCCCGCTGTTGCTTAACTTTGACGATCACATAGGATCGACGCAAGCCGCCGGGCTATGAGCGCTTCGTTACATATGCATCGACTTTAATCCTCCCAAGTTTCACGCAAGTAAAAACTAGTATTACATAATGTTTTGTAATTAACATCTTTATATACCTATACTGATGATGATGATCTGCGACCGATTTCGGCCATGGCGACCGCTTCGACTCCAAGAGATTATGTCTGGTCAACCACATTAGAGCGCTCGTGCGCTTGAACGTGGCTGATGTATCCTATTTTTGTGAAACACTCACGTGAGAACACCATTTGTTATAACTAACTGATATTCCTTGAAAATCAAAAGACTCGCTGGTAACTTATGACGTTAACCCATTAATGGTCATCTGACCATCCATCCATGGATTTGTTTGACATCATTT
The DNA here is from genome assembly GCA_951805285.1 of Thymelicus acteon. NCBI lineage: Eukaryota > Metazoa > Arthropoda > Insecta > Lepidoptera > Hesperiidae > Thymelicus > Thymelicus acteon. The sequence continues at coordinate 17,573,658 of OX638226.1, read as the reverse complement.
TGCCAGCGATTTGGACATGATAATGATGGTGATTGAATTGTTTTTCACCATACCCATACGCTTTATAAGTGCCGATTGGTGAAGGGACTATGGGCAACACGAGTGTCAGAATTTTAATGCTAACTTTCGGGACCGAGGCCTTACATGCCCTCCAAAGCAAGGGAGCGCCCAATTATAGCAATGGTACACAAGTGGACCACTAGTTATCTAACTATCGACCGCGCCCGCCTTGTGTCTCTTGGTCAATCACTTAAGATGTCACAAGTCGCCTGGCTATGTCAATCCTAAGTGATTAACTCGGCTTCAATAAAAGGTTATATGGTCATCGCTTACGCTCTTCATTAGATATATGAAACCATACATTAGTTTATTACTATGTAACGAAACTATAACTGATATCAGTCTCATTTAGTTCATATCCTTCCATACTAAATCGATAAAATAAAAGGAGGAAAATATCACAGACAGACAAATGCAGCTTAATTATTAGCGACATGGCAGCCGTATTTCATTGAAATACAAAATGAAAGGAAGTTTATCGAGAACGATAGAAAAAGATAAAGTCTCACGATGGGAAGTCTTTAATTCTTGTCAACATCTCCCCCCCCTTCCCCTTCCATTCCCCCTTTCTTTTCCCCCTTCCCAACCATCCCCGCCAACTCTACCTCTCATTATTTCCACTACGACCATGCTCTTTATTTATGTCACGGACACTGTAAAGACGATAATAAATCACATTGTACGGTCTATGTAGCAGGTTTTTTGTTCGGGAGTAATCCATGCTTGCACTAGTATTGACGCCGCGTCGGGGTACACAAAACAGATAATGACGAGCGAAACATCTCCAGAAGAGAGAGAGAAAATTATCACTCTAGTCGTGGTCAGTTATGCTGAATTAGATGTGCATCACCATTTCTTATCGAGTTTAAACCGACGCACCTGGTGGTAAAGATTTGTTCACCGTGAAGTTTTAATGCATTTCAGTTGCACTGTTGGGAAGTCAATAATCAAGATAGTTTGTACCCTATTCTTCTAAGTGAATCCTGGAAAAAACAACCCTGAGATGTTTTTAGTATCAGACAACCAAGAAAAAAAAAATGTTTCCTTCTTCGTTATAATTGTAAATATGTTAACAGTGAATACGTAGCCTCTGTTACATGACAATCTACCATCACCATCTCAGGATGTAACTGCTCCATTAGCTTCAAATTCCGAAGTAAATAGTAAAATTCCCTGACACAAGTTGAAATACGTACATTCACCTTCACCCCCCAGCTACGGGTAATGCGCAATTTTCCTCACAAAGCTTTCCTTCAAAAAGGCTAAATTATGTACGAGGTTAGGTTAAAGAACCCGTTAAAAGCAACTTTTCGCTATAGTAATACAACGCAAAGGACGTGTTCTGGAGTGTATCATTAAAAAGTACCAAAACACGACGACGATGAAATGTTAAACGTTAAGCTATTATGTTACTAAAATGTTTTCTAGCTTTCCGCTGCAGAAAATTAAAATTTAATTATAATAATATTATGTGAGCGTTCATCCTCATAATCCAGCCCTGGAATTCTCCATTTTGTGGTCATTCCTATGCTACAAATGAGACATCACAAAACGAGTCGAGAACAATCATTTGTGTTATGTATACGTATAATTTTACCCTGGACAATCTATCTATGGTATGTTAAATTGTATCCTCAATTATGAAGAAAGACCCTTGCTTTGAAATAAGCTAACCAAAAAACTAAAAATGACCTAATTCACATGTCTGTGCCTAATTCATTTGGTCCACTTGTTATCCATACCTCAAAACAAACTTTACTGTGGAATAGACTACGCATAAACCAACTTTTTAAATTAAAACAGGTCCAACTGACAAATATTTGATTGAGAGTCAACATAACGAGATTAACAAATTCCCGGCTGCATGACAGGGATCCAAACTTTATGAAAACGAGTAACAAACAACTGGACCACGCGGCCACGTGCGCGACAGTGTCAGGCATGAGTTGGGCTGGGCTGCGAGCGGTCGTTAAACATTCGGCTTGCTTACGACGACTAAAGCCAAGATTGTGATATATGTCAGTAGTTTGGATGAGTTGCTTGCACTTATTTTCAGACAATAATCCTACAAATGTACTGTTTTCAGACATTTAAAAGTCAATTGATGTGAATTTGTGATATATTAGATTCGTAGTTATGACTGGGCTAACTGGACAAGAGTTCACATGTAGATAAAAAAATGAGAGGTGACACCCGGATGCAGCGACTGATCAAGAGATCTGACCGCCCTAGGCTAATTATGAGGACGCGCCCCCGCAAAAAAAGGAGTGTGTAGAATAGTAGTGTGAAAATTTTAACATGGTTCATAAAAGTTTTCAGATCAATCTGCAAGCGAAACTAACGTTGTCCTTTAATCTGCAGGTATAAAAGCAGTACATGAAATATAAATCATCCCCTATTTTCGTACCTTTAGGGGTAAAATTTTCTTTCCAAATTTAAACAACAGTAACTTCAAGGTATACAATATTCAATAAAAAAAGAATCATCGAAATCGGATCATCCAGTATAAAGTTATTGGGGTAGCGGGTAAAAATTCCGTGGCTGAATAAATAATCAATCATCCCCTATTTTCGTACCTTTAGGATGGGAATGGGATGGGAATTACCTCCTTTAGGATGGGAATAAAATTTTCAGAAAAATATGGGACCAACTTCAAGACATATACCCTATCCATTAAAATTGAAATGTGTGCTGGGACACACTGAAGAAGTGAAACTTCAACGGACAAGTGGAGAAACGAATCGCAACCGACAAGTGGAAAAACGAATGGCAACGGATAAATGGAAAAACGAATCGCAACGGTCAAGTGGAAAAACGAATCGCAACGGACGAGTGGAAAAACGAATGGCAACCGCGGACAAGTGGAAAAACGAATCACAACGGACAAGTGGCAAAACGAATCGCAACGGACGAGTGGAAAAACGAATGTCAACGGAACGTAGAAAATTTCTATATAATGAAAATACAAATCTAAATAATGAAAATCTTAATTCATGAAAAAAAAAAAAAAAAACGACTCGTGTTCCGGCTGGAGGCTTGAGAGACAGTTCTTTCTTTATTTTATTTATTGGTCATTGCGCGGCCGCGGCGGCGATGTTTATTTTCCTAATTTCTTCTGAATGGAATGTCCGATTTGATTAATTCAAAAAGTTATAAATAAGTATTGAAACAGTTTTCCAGTTTTGAATTCCACACGATAAATCGTCTACATCACTTCGCGGTAACGCTTTTTTCATGATAGAAATCGCCTAAGACCCCCTCTATATGGAAATTTAACTTCAAAAAGAATCATCAAAATCGGACCACCCTGTGCCGATTGCTGCGTGATCATACTTAAAAAAAAATATGTACGTGTCGAATTGAGAACCTCCTCCTTTTTGTCCGTTAAAAACCAGGAACTCTCAAGCGCATTTAGTTATAGTGTTTTGTCTCGGTCTAGTTGAAATATGTAAGGTAGATGCAGTGATGCTAGATTAGTGCATGCGGAGACACGATTTTAGCGCGCCCCCCTGATCCTCGCGCCCTAGGCTGCAGCCTAATTAGCCTAAGGGTTAATCAGGGCCTGCCCGGATGGAACGAAGTTCCTTTCGATTAATACTAAGCGACCAGAAGTCTTCGAGGGTGCGACAATACAATCATAAACAAGACACTTGTCAGAGTGGCAGTGATGGATTTGTTCTTCCGCATATTGATTGGCATGACGGGAGAAATGGCAATAATAGCTTAATGTGCATAATCGTGATATGGACGTCCCTGTTGTGCCAATGCTAAATACCGAAGAGTGAATAAGACAGCCACATACTATGATTGTACTGTCGCACCCTCGAAGACTTCTGGTCGCCTAGTAACTCGCTTTAATTAATAAACGACGGCAAAAAGTGTCGTTACAACTTTTCGTCCCAATTTTTTCCGCCTAGCCCCCTTTCGCAACGCGCGATAAGGAACTTCGTTCCAATAAATAAGTTATTATTTTAAAAATACTTTTAACGTCTTTTAATGTCTACTGTCAAAAAAGCTATCATGATACACCCTTTTTAAATGTTTTTGGTGAGCTCTTTAATTTGATACCCATATTGCTTTATTCGATTTATTTTTATTTTTTGTTACTTCAAACACACGGACCTAAAAAAAAGACGGACATAATCCCAACAACAAATTCAGTGAAGCACCCATAGTAATACCAACTCTCTATTCGTACAAGTACACACACCCACACATTGACACTTCACTGCTTCAATCGCGAATCAAAAATTACGCACACATGGTAAGCGGGCGGCCATTGCTATGCTTCACTCTTGATTAGACGAGGTTACGTCCGTCTTTTTTTGCAGGTCCGTGTTCAAACAATGGTATCATAGCCACCATATTTGTTTTTTTATACGTCATCTATCTAAGAACACTTAGGTTACCAAGACGCATATCGCAGGTGTGTGACGTATTCGCCATAGATGTTGATGCCACGTCGTTTCCACTCCGTCAGCTTGAACACGTCTTCCAACCTAGCGATGAACAGTTTTGGGGTTGGGGTTTTGGGCTATTTCCATAAAAAATGCAATATCATAAAAATGCACTATCATCGGAACCAAATGAATTTGTAAAGTTTAAACTCCGTAGGATGAGAGAAATTAGTTCGAACTCAGCTTGCAAGATTTAACCCATACATGCTAACAAACTAACGAACAAAGCAATTCAAATAAAAGCTAGTAATAAAAAGTAATAAAAGTAGATCAAACATTAAAATAACATGTTTTTAAAGTTCATTAAAAAGGTTGAAAAAGATTTCACAAGATTGAGGTAAATAAATATGGACGTCGAGCTAAATAAACTCATTTAATTACCAACTATGTTTGGTTTTGCTACTCTGAAATAAATTAAGTTTACAAATGGAGCCAGTAATATGCATTGCGGATGGCTTATTTATCTTTTACATAGTTTTTTTAGTTCCAAAACACTTTGTAACGACGATAAACCACAAAGATATATAGAAGTATTCAAATCATTCTGGCCTGAAAGTAGCAATATTGTCGTTCCGTAAGATGGATACCCACACGAAAGATCTTACAAGGACATAAGATAAAAATCAAGTCAAATATAATACTATGGACACTATAACTCCTTAGTATGAGTGAGCTGTAAAACTCGGCAAGAGTTTAATGCACACATGTCATGTCGGACCCGAGTTAGTACTCATAAAACATTCTTCCAGATTCAAGCCATATTAAATATGTTAATTTTAGGGTGGGTCAAGTTATTAAGTAACAGCGTTTATAATTTATGATATGGGGAGAAATAAAAGAAGAAAAGGGAAGGCTTCTGAACATTATTTTATATTAAATATTGCAATAAGTAGTATTAAGTGTTGTCTGTAACTGTGAGTAGGAAAAAAATTATCGCGGGAGTTTCTTGCCGCTTCTTCTCCCGGGACCACTCACGGTAGGGATTTGTTGAAGCGATGGCGTTAATTGACTTTCGAAAAGTGTTTGTAACAAACCTACTTCGAATAAAATTCATTTCATTTCATTTCATTTCATTTCATTTCATTTCATTTCATTTCATTTCATTTCATTTCATTTCATTTCATTTCATTTCATTTCATTTCATTATAACATGGACTATATTATTATACCTACATCTATCTGAGTCGTGATAATCCATAAATTACGTCACACTAATTTCATGACTTTTTGACACCTCCCCGAAATAAGTTTTATTTCAATTAATTATTGTTTTTTTTAATATTTACCTATACATAACAATTATTCGAATTTGAAATGTGACGTCACGAAATTTAGGACCCCCTCCCACCCCTTGTCACACAATGTCACACTACATCGACTCCCCTACCCCTAACGTGTGACGTAATTTATGGATGGCCCCAAACGACTCTTCGTGTTCCAGCTGGGGCTTGGCAGCCAGTTCTTTATTTCTTCTCTCTACTTTCCTTGCCGGCAAAGCATCGGTAATGCCTTTGGTTAACTGGTGTGAATGGGAAACTATTACCATTTAACATCAGGTGGCTCGTTGTTTCGTTTGTCAAATATTCATAGAACAAAACGGCCAAGTGCGTGTCAGGCAACGCGCAATGTAGGATTCCAAAGTTGTAAGTTTATCGATTTTTAGGGTTCCGTAGCCAAATGGCAAAAAACGGAACCCTTATAAATTCGTCATGTCTGTCTGTCTGTCTGTCTGTCCGTCCGTATGTCACAGCCACTTTTCTCCGAAACTATAAGAACTATGCTGTTGAAACTTGGTCAGTAGATGTATACCGTAAACCGTGTTAAGATTTTTACACAAAAATTGAAGAAAAACAATAATTTTTGGGGGTTCCCCATACATAGAACTGAAACTCAAAATTTTTTTTTTCATCAAACCCAGACGTGTGGGGTATCTATGGATAGGTCTTCAAAAATGATGTTGAGGTTTCTAATATCATTTTTTTCTAAATTGAATAGTTTGCGCGAGAGACACTTTCAAAGTGGTAAAATGTGTGTCCCCCCCCCTGTAACTTCTAAAATAAGAGAATGATAAAACTAAAAAAATATATGATGTACATTACCGTGCAAACTTCCAACGAAAATTGATTTGAACGAGATCGAGTAAGTAGTTTTTTTTTTAATACGTCATAAATTGTAAAACCGCAAAAAACATCGATCAAAGTTACAATACAAAGTACAAGAACTTTTATATTATGTTACTTGCTGCTACGGAACCCTTCATGGGCGAGTCCGACTCGCACTTGGCCGCTTTTTACTCATTAACTACTTCACCTAATCTGGCCGTGATATATTTCCTTTTAAATTCATCATAATAATATACCACTGCCCTCAACCTTCATAAAGCAACAACCCATAATCGTCCCACTGCTGGGCTCGGGGTCTCCTCTCACAATGGGAGTGGTACAGGCCATAGCCTACCACGCCTGGCCAAGTGCGGATTGGTAGACTTAACACACCTTTGAGAACTTTATGGGGAACTCTCCGGTGTGCAGGTTTCCTCACGATGTTTTCCTTCACCGAAGCAAGTGATAATTAACTTCTATTACGCACATAATATTTTTTGAAAATTAGAGGTGCGTGCCAGGATTTGAACTCGGGCCCCTCTGTTCGAGAGACCAACGTTCTAACCGCTAGGCTATCACTGCTCAACCTTCATACGGAACCCTAAAAAAGTTACAACAATTTTCATCGACTATAAATCTCTTTGAATGGAGCTAAACTTTTCGAAAGTCCCAGAGTAACATTTGATATTTAGACTTCTATGCGATATGTTTAATGAAATTAAAATAAAATTTAGATATATGAAAATGTATTAAATAACGGTTTATTCCAACAAAGTTCGATACGAACCCTTTTTGTACGGTGAGTGGTCCCGAAATGAAAAGTTACATATGAAACCTATGTCCAAGTAGTCTACGGCTGCCGAGGGTCTAAGGACATAAAACAATCGATGCGTTCCTTCGAACTTAAGCTTCAGATGATCTTACAGGCATATTATTATTTATTTACCTGGTATTCTGGGTCGCGGGACGGTCGAACTTTGGTTGGGGCAGACGTTCGTGTGACAGATAAATATTTGTTCTCGGGTGATTGTTCATTGCGTGAATTATAGCATAATTTATATTTATATTATATAATATTCCCATATCAGAAACCTATGATTATATATTACGGTACGGTACGATGAAACTGTTAAATAAAAACATGAACAGCTATGTTATTTCTCGAGGAATACATTATCCACTTATAAAAATGCAATATGCCCGCTTCCGGCAGTATGAAAACGATGCAGAGACCTTCACTTTACATTTTATAACCGCGCTTGTTCTAGAATTTCATTTGCGAATTGCAGTCCGCATACATCTTTTTTACTATTTCACAACTTAATATCGCGCCGTTCTTATTCAGCGCCACCATCTCTTGGTTTGCTTCTTACCAGTACGTACGTCCTCTTATGATGTACATCTTTACTGTGAGAATATAATATGCTTTGTCCAATATATTAAAATAGTACATTGCTATAAAAAAGTATTAACTATGAAATTGTAGATATGAATGTTGGCAATTTTAAGTACCGGCAGTTTGTACTGCCTGTACTGCCATCTGTGATTACCGACGAGAACTACTTTAACATAGTGATTGTGGCGCCCTTTGACAGTTGAAGAAAAAGAGGGGCGTTCCGGCCGAGGCTTCCCCGCCAAGAAGCAAGGCGAAGAAGCATTCATTAACTGCTCTTGCAGCTTGCAGCTTGCAGCTCAGCTGTGCAGTCGTGCAGTGTGCTGCGATTAGTTGCTAATAATTTATCTGTAATATAATACCACCTATTAGGATTCAAGTTAACAAACGTGCATCGCCATGAACACGTGTTTATAAGAATAGTTTTATGAAGAACACAAAAAATATTGCTAACATGAATTATGCTTTAAATAAAAAAACATACAGGAATTGTATAGTTTCAATTGAGCCAAACGGTTGCCAAGTATTATCGGATCTCAGAAAACTTTGAAAATATAATGACTAGTTTTCTAAATTTTCCACTCCGTGTTTCACATATTTCTGTTTACCGAAGCAAAGAATTTAAAACATAATACACACAGAATCAGTGACAGCGAAGTGCTTCGAAAAAATAAATAAAAAAAATGTGAGCCTCACGGGACGCCTGGCAGATGTGAAACATCGACATTATTTTGTAAAAGTAATATGCAGAAAAGAACATATTGTGATAGGAACTAAATATGTCATAATGATAAAATAAAGTATTAGGATTTTATTATCAGAAAAATAATTTGTTTTCAAGTAAAACACAGGCTATGTTTACTGTAGTAAACAACACTGTGTACACTACGGAGTATACACTATAGGTATTCGAGCTCAGTGTAGCGAGAAAGATGGCGACGCGTCGCCACGGCATGCGTCGCCACGCCAGAAATCGGTTTTACGTGCGGCTATAGATGTTTCACATCAATAAACACTTACACACTCATACCCCCGCAGTAGGTTATTAACCATGTCACGGATGGCATGGACGACACATAATACATCATAACCTTGCTAACCTTATTCGTCCATTATGCGTTAAATTCTTCAGTGAAGATCTGTTAATGATCACAGATACAAACATAATTACAAATCATAATAAAATGACGCACTGTGTTCAAAAGTCAAACGCGACGCATTCAAATCACAATCACAAAGTGCCGAATTGCCCTTTCATAAAATGATTACCGCGTATGAAAATAACAGCACATTTCCGAAAATTGTGAAATATCGCTTCAATTGTAAATGGAAAGTGGAAATATAGTTGCGGCGGCTCTCATAAAGTGCTTTTAATACGTGACAGATCGATTATTCCACTCGGGGCACGGGCAAACTCGGCTGCAATCAGCACAGGGCTGTCCTACGCTTAGAAAACATAGTGCACTTAAAGTTAATTAGAAATAATGTTACAACAATAATAATGTTATTGAGCGAAGGATCTCGATATCCGGCCAAAGCATTTTAAACGATAGTTCTCAAGAGTTTTGTGTGCGTTTGTGCGTGTATTTTATTTTTGTGCACATCCACACATTTTAAAGAAAATTTTAAATCGATGAATAAAGAAACAGTTCTTCAAAATCTGTCCTTATCCATTGCAACAACCTCATTACATGGCAAACTATCAGACATAGTGCTCACTAAACAGTATCGACTCAATCACGAAATATATTCGGAAATTTCATTCCTTTTTTCCACTATTTGGATGTCACTGAATAAACAGGACAAGTGTATTTGGCTTTTAAATATTAAATATTTAAAAATCTTACCGACTATTTTCTAGCTACATGTTTCTCTACCATATCTAAACTACATTCCTACACTAAATAACTAAATAAATGTTGTTAATACAGCCCTAACTTCCATTTAGCGCCGGCAATTGGATGCATGTGTAGCGTGAATTATTTGCCGCTATTGGAGCCATCACGACACCGGATGCATTGATACACTTGTTTTGAAATTGTTGGCAGATGTACTGACGACCTGATTGAAAAGAGTCACCATAGCCTATAGACATTGGTATGTTTCTAAGTAACCAGCAGACAAACGAGCTAGAGATCCACCTGATGGTAAGTGACCACCGTCGCCCAAACCAACAGCAACACCAAAAGCATCACCGATGCGTTGCCAAGTAAGAAAGAAGAGGGAGAAAGAAAGAACTAACTGCCAAGTCCCTATCTGGAATATGGCGTATCGTTTGGCAGCTGACTCAAGCATGAGGGTATTACCATCCCGGCAGGCATCACAGAAAGGTAATAGACAATTATGAACAAAACTAAAAACATCGAAGACAAATTCCTTTCGAATTTTCCAATAAAACCTAAGTGAATTACTTTCAACAAATGCCCTTTCCTGACTTCCTGATACATGAACATAAAACGTGCGGTAGTGCACACTACAGTGCTTCAAAATATTGACGTGAACATGCGTTTGACAGTGTTTGGAAACCATTAAGGTGTTGTATTTAATAGCTTCAAGTTCCCAACACCGCATCAAGTGTGAACGGGGCCGTGCCGCCGTGAGCAGTGACAGGCAGCGGAAACATTAAACAAAGCGTTGGTCGGGTAATTGTTTCCGGGGAAATTACAAGTTACCCTTTCCGAACGAAAGTTGTGCCATTAGGATATAAATGAATAGCAATCAGTATGTGCGGGGGAAATGTAAATGAATTTATCAAAGTGACATGAACGCATTTTCGTCTACATTTTGAGGTGTAGGAATAAAAAAGCGGCCAAGTGCGAGTCGGACTCGCCCATGAAGGGTTCCGTAGCAGCAAGTAACATAATATAAAAGTTCTTTTAGTTCGTTGTAACTTTGATCGATGTTTTTTGTGGTTTACGATTTATGACGTATTAAAAAAAAACTACTTACTAGATCTCGTTCAAACCAATTTTCGTTGGAAGTTTGCATGGTAATGTACATCATATATTTTTTTTAGTTTTATCATTCTCTTATTTTAGAAGTTACAGGGGGGGGGACACACATTTTACCACTTTGGAAGTGTCTCTCGCGCAAACTATTCAGTTTTAAAAAAAATTATATTAGAAACCTCAATATCATTTTTGAAGACCTATCCATAGATACCCCACACGTATGGGTTTGATGAAAAAAACATTTTTGAGTTTCAGTTCTAAGTATGGGGAACCCCCAAAATTTATTGTTTTCTTTCTATTTTTGTGTGAAAATCTTAATGCGGTTCACAGAATACATCTACTTACCAAGTTTCAACAGTATAGCTCTTATAGTTTCGGAAAAAAGTGGCTGTGACATACGGACGGACAGACAGACAGACAGACAGACAGACAGACAGACAGACAGACAGACAGACAGACAGACAGACAGACAGACAGACAGACAGACAGACAGACAGACAGACAGACAGACAGACAGACAGACAGACAGACAGACAGACAGACAGACAGACAGACAGACAGACAGACAGACAGACAGACAGACAGACAGACATGACGAATCTATAAGGGTTCCGTTTTTTGCCATTCGGCTACGGAACCCTAAAAACATTAAGAAGTGCGAAAATTAAATAATTTCCTACATTTCAAATTGTTTTGTTTTTTCATCATTGCAATTATAGTATTTTCTAAGGTTTAGACACGGACCTGAAAAAAAGACGGACATAACCTCGTCTAATCGAGAGTGAAGCATAGCAATGGCCGCCCGCTTACCATGTGTGCGTAATTTTTGATGCAGTGAAGTGTCAATGTGTGGGTGTGTGTACTTGTACGAATAGGGAGTTGGTATTATATGGATGCTTCACTGAATTTGTTCTTGGGATTACGTCCGTCTTTTTTTTAGGTCCGTGGGTTTAGACTTATTTGTAATTGATCACAAAGAGAACTAAGCTAAAACTGTCGCCTCTATCGAGATGAATTCTTTATTGCCATCGTATTAGTTTACTGTTATTTTTATATCTTTTGATAGGAAACAAACATCGGATATTAATCGAATCGAAAATATATCGCGTGATCTTCTTCTCAGACTCGTGAGGGGCAAGATATATTATGGTTGATGAGGAGGTAACAACAAATGGTTGTCCGGGTAATTGTTTCTCAGCGGTTTTCTTTAAGATGTAGCCAAAGCTAGCGATTAATATGACTGAAACACACTATATTTAAAGATAAATATACATTATTACCAGAAATTATAGCTCATGCGGGTGATGTGGGGATGAATTTTTAACTTTTCGAATCGTTATATCTCAATAATATTGATGCTTAGAAAAAAAGTTTAAAACAATTTTATAGATAATTGCTTGAGCTACAATTTCTGCTTACATGCTTTTTTAATAAAACTTACCTTTTGGCTGAGAAACTAAAAAAATCCTATATTTGCGGACTTTGACCTAGAATATTTTATTTTTTTTGCAAATGGCGGATCGATGGGGACTAATGCAATTACATGATGTGTATCGTCATGTGCCACGGAAAATGTGTACTCAAAAAAATAAAATAATTAAATAATAATGTAATATAACAACAATATTAATGAATACATTTCCACGGAAGAGCCATCATTAAAATGAATGTTATTAGCCAAAAGTTTATTTGATGTGCTACAGAATAAAAATTGTATTAGTGGGAAAATGTTTTTGCAAAGTAAAATCATCAAGTCACAATTAGTCATTTAAAACATGATATCTTTTGAAGTAGAAGAAACGGTTAGAGCTGGACGAAAATCTCAGTAATGAAAGAATATTACACATATTATTTAATTGTATAAAATAGTCGTTAGCGACAGGCAGGTTAGAGAGAAATATAAAGAATTGAAAAAACAGTTCTGTTGTAAATTGTGTGGACTCTTATAATAATTCTGAGACTATTGCATTATCTTGAAGATCTAGCGGCCCACTGAAGAGTATCACTGGGTCGCTCAAATTACTGAAGTCTTTTATACCACACTACTCCAGTGGAGGTTCCGTGAAATTGTCATGTGGTGATACTTATATGTTTATGACTATGCAAGTAAGGTTTGAGTAATAAAAATGAATTGAACCCGAGCAGTCGTTTTACTCCGCACCTTATAGTCAAATGAAATAACTGGGACCCAAGGTGTTTTAGATCTCGTAACACACTAACCACATCCGAATTTCTTTAACTCCACCGATCACGTATATTTACAAAAGTCATCAGGATGTCAAAAGATAAAAAAACTGAACCTGCACCACATAAAAGCAACGGCAATTTTCGAATTATATTAAAATGTATATCTATATCTATGTACGCTTTTTGTTAATGATGTATTTACTTAATTTCTTACGTAGGCAATATACAACTAAAATATCGTGTAAATATGTATCAAGGAATACCTACTTTCAAGACCCCTTATAGTTTGGTCGTCTGTCCGTTCATCCGTCTGTCCGAACCATAGCGCCGAGACCCCTAGTACCAGAAAGCTGTAATTTAGCTTGGATATACATATTTGTTTCAAGATACCTCCCCTACAGGTAATGAGAGGATGAATTTTTTATTCATCGCGTACCCTATAGTGTGGGGTATCGTTGAAAAGGTCTTCCGAAAATTGTGATTTAGGGGTCCCATTGCGAAATATTCGGCTGTAATTGCTAATTTTGGTTAGAGTCAATTGTCCCTCCCCCTGCCGGATAAACGGTCGGAGTGGGACAAGTGAAAAAAATCTCAAAAATAGGTTATATGATGAATTTACAAGGATAACACCTATGACGGCTATGTTAGTATGTGACAGTAGTTTCTGAGATAAGGGGGGAATGGTAAATTTTTGGCTTTTAATTTTCGTTCTTTCTTAAATAATTTTAAAACTATCCATTGTAGAACTATAACAAAAATATATTTGAGATCCTTACAATAAGCCCTTTCATTTGACATAAAACAAAATACGGTGTGCAAAACAATTTTTGTTTAGTTTTGATTTCATTAATTTTTTTTAATTCAGTTGTTTACTTTACACCTTCGTCTTTAGGTCACAAAAAGTACATGCGTACCAAATTTAAACTCATTTGGTCCAATAGTGTCCAGACGCACGAGTGATCCTATAAGGTTTTCGTTTTTTCGTACAGAACCCTAAAAATGATGAAAGAAACCTAAATTTCTGTTTTGAATACCTATTCTTAAAATACCTTTAACTTTACTTAATTCGTCGTTTTGATAAACACATGTCCCTCCCTTGCGTCGCGCAGTCGGGTAAAAGCTTCATAATAATGTCTTCATTTCATGTACATATGTATAGATAAAATAAACATGGACCTATATTCTACATTTTAGATTTAACGTTCTATTATTTTTTTTACCAGTTAACCCAAAAGTTTCAAAGTTTAGACGAGATCCGTAGAGGCAATAGTTGACTGCGAACACGCACTGAACCTGTTCTGGACTTCTAATCCTCGAAGGTCGTAAAGGAATAAGTTTGATACAAACATTATTAGTCATTGGGGATATCAGGAAATTGCTTATTACCGCTATTCTCTACAATACATGTTTATAGAGGGTTGGAATTATTATTTACGAGTAACCGCCCTCGCTTTGCTTCAGTTTTCTTATTTTTTTACAACTTATTGGAGTTTTATTAAGGATCCCTAATTTTTTTGAAAATATAATATAGCCTATGTTACTCGGGGATAGTGAAGCTTCCCAACAGTGAAAGAATTTTTGAAATCGGTTCAGTAGTTTCGAAGCCTTTTCAATGCAGACAAAAAATCAAATCTTTCCTCTATATATTAGTATAGATTACATACAGGTATGGCTTCGACGATCTGGTGATACTTCGTTTTGATGTAAACAATTTTGATTATTTACGATTAAATCATTGACATCATTGACAATTTAAGTGTTTAACAATTTGGTATTTGAGATTTTGATAATTTGACATTATGCTTATTTCACCTTTCGCGTATAATCCGTTCTGATATTCTTTATCATTTCGATCCATGACTGTTATTTTTACTTGTGACTTGTGTTGTGACTTTGTAATTCAAGAATATCAGTCCCATCTTTATCTTGTAAGATTATCTTTGTAAGATTATCGGCTCGTGATAGTTGAAAGGACTTGAGCAATAACAAGCCTGATCAATTCAAACCGAGATCGCCAAAACTGGGCCACCTTCATTGTTCATTACAGAAACCATAATACCTCCAAAAAAACTACATTTTTGCCTGATTAAATATATCATAGAATATACATAATTACAATTGGAATGTGTTTTAAAAGTTAAAAATTTGAATTAACAATTTCAAAGATCGATTTTTACTTCAAAATTATCGGCTTTATGAAAAAGGATATTCAGTGAAAAAAACATATTTAACCATTGCTACTATTTTTTCTCCTCAACCCTCAGATAAATAGAATTTTTGAAAACTTGTTTGAGTTAATGAAATATAATATATTTGTCGCAGATAGGTGGTCCAGAAAATAATAAACTGTGGGCGTTTTCATCATTTTACTTAGAAACCCATTGAAACACATGTTTTACACTTGCTACTAATTTAGTAAGCAATTACTACTGATACACATGGCTCTGAACAGATTACTATGTCGCTCGAATAACATAACCAATCGCTAATGGAACGCGGTGAAGTCGGATTTACATCGCGGTGCGGCATTCCGGGTAACCAACCATAATTCACACGTCGCATTGCACACTCACAGCCATCCCGGCTCCACAACTTGCCCGCGCCTCTCGCGCTTATTAAAACCCGTGTGATAAATCCGCCAATCGCTGGCACTATGACCTATCTCATCAGAAGCGAACCATCACAGCCGCATGGGTGCTACTCTTCGCAAAGGGTATGACTGTGCATAGAAAACAGTCCACGTGCACTTCTCACTGGCTCCGGCATAACGCGCTACTGACTGGTCAACACACGCAATACCTGCTCGATCGCAGTCCATTAGTACACACTGTACCCAGTTGTGCTCTCCATAAAGTAAACGTTGTGCAATGCTAATGCAAATTAAACTCGGCCATAATAATCTTCTTTATCGTCCGCTCAGCTCGGAGGCTGTCTAAAGAGTGCCCGCTGCCGGTTGGCAAGTCAATAGCTGTCCTCTGTGACCCCCGCCACCGCGTGTACTCAAATGACAGTAGACAATTTGCACGGTGCTGCCATCTTCAACTTCCGAATACACCCAAGCTAGTTCCAGCTTGACGTTCCATTTTATGATTTGAAATTACTGATTTCCGACACGGCCATCATGACAGGCCCCACGTCCTCGTGGGTGCTTTGTGATCCCATACTCGCGATGGTGTATAAACCATCGAACAAGCTTGTGAGCTCTTGAATCGGAACGCTGTATACATCATAGAGTAAATTCACTATCATGGTTAATCTGTAACAAGAAAACAAACAAAAGTATCTCTTTAGCTCGGCCTTTCCTGATCTATTGGAAAGCTACTTGATCATTGAGGCATTAAATTTCTATAGCCATATCTAAATTGTTGAGGGTCAGCGTTGACCCTGGCCCCTGATCAGAGTAGAACGTAATGGTCTTTTAGCATCTATTGGTCGACGCATCCACTGAACCTGCGCTCGTAAAAAAAAAAAAAGAATCGTCAGCATCGAATCACACTAGGGCTGTACAGTTATCGTCTTAAGCCAACTAGGTGGTAGCTAGTGGTAGCTAAGCCCATGCATCGAGGTTATTGCGTAAATATTTCGAGTACTTCACAAGTACTAAAATAGCTCATAATAAATGAGTTAATTCGTAAAATTGAAATATTCTACCAAAAATGTCTGACTCAAAATGTGTGATTTTCAAACAATTCGTTCCACGCATCATTAAAAACCAACCGAAAACAATGTCACTCTGTCAAGTTATTTTCACCTTGTATGACTAAATTGACTAAGGTATTTGAATTTCACCAAAAATTATTTCAACATTGAACGGATATTCAACCAAAATTTACACTTAACGTAGTTACTTCATAGTCGTGGTCAAAGAACGACTAAGTAAGCCGATAATTTCAAAAAAAAAAAATTATGGTGTAATTCCCCCAGAAAACGTCTCTGGTTTCTTCCAAAGTCAGACTTCTATGAGTTGACTGCGTACCGCGTTCCCCAGGACAATAAATAATTTCCGCAACAAAAAAAATTGCTCTTCGCGTTACCATCGAATGCTTACATTAGATAAAATTCAACAAACAATTTCAATAAGATTCATTCAAATAGTTACTCTATGAATTCTAGAACTCAATACCGATTGATTGCTATTACTGTGACCTCTCACTATAATATGGTAAACCAGCAAATCAATTGTCGAAGAAAGTGAAAGGCATCTCCAGGATACAACCAACAAATTATTATTTTCCAATTTGGTTTGTACACTGAAATTGACTACATAATAAAATAAAAAAATAAAAAAACTAGACATTACGCGACCAATATACGTGTACAATTGTACATTCACCACCCTTACGAGTGTTTACTCGAAATTATTATTTTTTTTAAGAAAATTACGTAGTTAGCCCGTTTAAGCGTAACACTGCGGCAAAAGAGTACCTACCTGCTGAAGTAAAACGTTATTACTGTGAAATGCAGATCACCTGTTTCAAACAGTCTTTCTGAACTAGCTGAGAAGTTAGTGACAGCTATTATGACGTTCCCCATGATAATATGTGATACGACCACAATAATATTCCCTTGCCAAAGAACCAGCTTACTGCAGCATAGCTGTTAATGAATTTTGTAAGTCACCTTAATTGAGTTACTTTGCGATGGGTACATTTTATATCACGTCAATCAGTTGACTGTTTAATCTGTGAGCAATTACAGGTTTCAGTAGCAGTGAAGATTGAGAAAAGGGTTTCCTTATCTATCATAAAGTGCATACTATAATTTGATATTGTCACTAAGAAAAGATGTGTTAATTTTAGTAATATTTAAGCACTTTAACTTTTACCTAATATAATTATCACACACAAAGATCATGGTGCATCTGACGGAACTGGCAACTAGCCATGGTACGTTTCTACTTTGACGAGGTTCGGTATCTTAAGCAATATTTTAAAAATAAAAAAAAAACTGCACCTATTAAATTTTCTCACTATGTCATCCTGTCTGTTTTAAAGATAATTCAAAAACAGCACAACTCTTCAGTAAAGTAATAATTATCTTTAGATGTTTCTTGTAAGTAACAAAACGTCTATTCTTCACTCATTTGGTGCCAGTTACTCAATGTTGGGTGAGCAAAGACCAGTGATCTACTGATCCTTTGTTACCAGAAATCGTCAAGTATTCAACCCAGGTAACTATCAAATATCAATTGTGAAATCGCAAAATTATCACAAAACTCGACAAGGAATAATTATTGTTTAATTAAGCCACAAAGAAAAGAAACAATACAGATCACCTGTTACATTATCATGTCATCGTTTGCAAGCCATAGTGCAAGAAGCCGGATACGCTCCCGACAGTATCACTATCAACAAACGCTACCTGAATTGATGCCCGGTATCATTACGCCGCAATCGCAATGATCGCCTCTTGGTTATTTCCAAGCTTGCATGTCCATACAAAAGTCACTGTCACTTAGTTTATCTGAAACACACAAAAAAACAACGACAAGACACACGAAATTTCTAAATGTTATTTTTCTAAACTGAGAGTAGACGATAAATTAAATAATAACAAGATGTTAGAAAATAGAAAATTCTCTATCTCATTTACAGAACGCTTCTGGTTTCACAAAACAATACTTGCACTGATTTTGAATAACTCTGTTGGCGCAAATTAATAATAACTACGATGAAAGATACTGTGCAAAGACTTTATAACACTTTATTGAATCAAGCACAAATAAAGCGAAACGATTTATTATTTACGCACACCTCCACTTTAAACACTTTCACCTCCACTTTAAATTCTTTCCGATCAGTCCTATTTTGAGGAAAACCTAGATGCTACGAGAAGCACAATATTTTTATTAAAAATCAAATTCACGAGACCTTAACTTTGAACATTCTGTCAAGTGTTTTTACAGTTCAAGATGACGGCACCATTTACACTGGAAGTCAAGATATTACACAAAAATACTATCGGATGTTCTGATTCTGCTTAGTGATACCTTTTATTATTTTGTCGCTTGCAGTCATCGAATAGAAATTAAAATAAAATGTAATTCAGTAAGGGTAATTAAATTAAACAAATGAGAACAAAAATGCCATCCATGTGGGGGATTGCACTATCGCAATAGCTTCTTACCTCTTTCACCTAAGGTAACACTTTTTTTAAGTGTGCGCCGTTTAGAAAATAACTTTTCTTTTAATATACCCGGCTACTCGGTAACTCGCCACCATACTCAGCAAAAGAAACGTATGATCCTGGTGCTATGTAACGCGCCACAAAGACGCCACGGATATGACAACCAGGCGTTGCCTGGACACTGAGACCAGTGTTGGCCAGGAGTTCAGGCAGATAATAAGGAAAGCTGTTGCCAACGCGTCAGTCAACGAGGATGTTCATCAAGCATCTGTTCGTGATAAACGAAGAGCTCTAGCTCTGTTCGCTACGAGATAACATGCTGGCTGCAGGAGCTTACCAATAATAATAATAATGAAATAAAAATGCCATACCGAATCGCTGTCTTACTTTCCTTACGTTTATAACCTCAAACGAATCCTTATTTGACATGTTCGCCGTCCACTGTTTGTAATATCATATCAAGATAGCCATCTGAAAAACCTGAAATTCGGATTCATTATCCCACGATCTGATGTCGCAGATAGGTGGTCCAGAAAATAATAAACTGTGGGCGTTTTCATCATTTTACTTAGAAACCCATTGAAACACATGTTTTACACTTGCTACTAATTTAGTAAGCAATTACTACTGATACACATGGCTCTGAACAGATTACTATGTCGCTCGAATAACATAACCAATCGCTAATGGAACGCGGTGAAGTCGGATTTACATCGCGGTGCGGCATTCCGGGTAACCAACCATAATTCACACGTCGCATTGCACACTCACAGCCATCCCGGCTCCACAACTTGCCCGCGCCTCTCGCGCTTATTAAAACCCGTGTGATAAATCCGCCAATCGCTGGCACTATGACCTATCTCATCAGAAGCGAACCATCACAGCCGCATGGGTGCTACTCTTCGCAAAGGGTATGACTGTGCATAGAAAACAGTCCACGTGCACTTCTCACTGGCTCCGGCATAACGCGCTACTGACTGGTCAACACACGCAATACCTGCTCGATCGCAGTCCATTAGTACACACTGTACCCAGTTGTGCTCTCCATAAAGTAAACGTTGTGCAATGCTAATGCAAATTAAACTCGGCCATAATAATCTTCTTTATCGTCCGCTCAGCTCGGAGGCTGTCTAAAGAGTGCCCGCTGCCGGTTGGCAAGTCAATAGCTGTCCTCTGTGACCCCCGCCACCGCGTGTACTCAAATGACAGTAGACAATTTGCACGGTGCTGCCATCTTCAACTTCCGAATACACCCAAGCTAGTTCCAGCTTGACGTTCCATTTTATGATTTGAAATTACTGATTTCCGACATATTTATGTATTAAATAACATAAGAATCACTAACGTAACGTATAATACATTAACATAGGTTTTATTAATGATGTTCTTAGCCCAGAGGTGTATGGGATTTTGGTGATCTACTTTGGTGTGCGAGGTGGCAGTTGATGGCAAAAATGTTTGAATTTGGAAAGTGAATGACAGAATTAAGGCCTATGCATACGTAACGGGTTTTTTCCGTACGGGACGGGACGTGAAGTTTTGGAAACATCATTTCATAGAAAATGTCAACCATAGTGCATACGCAGCGGAATCCCGTAAGGGACGTGGCCCGTTCGAGACGAGAAAAACATGGTCGGGGACGATGTAAAAACCCGTTACGTATGCATTGGCCTTAAATAATTGATTGAATTGTGTTGAGAGCATTAAAGTATAATATACTAAAGTACCAGAACAGACATCGCGAACAAAATTTCGGTCACACCGGGAGGTCCTATTTTCAAAATCGAGCCCACGTTATCTTTTCAAATTCGACTGAATCCACTGAATCGGGTTCGCGGTGTCGGTTCTATACACTATATAGCAATAATAGTTCAATGGTTAGGGGCTATTTAATTTCAACTTATACTTCTTCATAGTAACAAATGCTAATGGCTTAGTGAACCCTACCCTGAGACAACTTTTAATTAGCTCCTGCGTAAATTTCCAAGGACCGGATTTAATGACCAAAACTCTCAAATAGTCTTTGTTAGAAGTAAGTCACAAATGTATCGAAATACAATGGCGGATCTTAGGACAAAACTGGATGTTGTCATGGCTACCACGGTCACAGTCCTCCTACACTGATGACGAAATCGATCATTTGCCAATCAAATAAGCGGTGTAAAGAAAATTAGATGTCATGTACAAAACTTTAGTAATCATGGCTTAGTAATTTATTTTTGTTGCCAAGATTACCTTGTATTTGAATTTAAGGGAGGGTATTAAACATTATACAATACGAGTAACTGCCCTCGCTTTGCTTCGGATTTGAAATTTTTTTACACCTTGGGTTACATTATTGGAGTTTTATCAAGTATCTCTAATTTTTTTGAAAATATAATATAGCCTATGTTACCCGGGGATAGTGTAGCTTCCCAAAATTGAAAGAATTTTTCAAATCGGTTCAGTAGTTTCGGAGCCTATTCAATGCAAACAAAATATCAAATCTTTCCTCTTTATAATATTAGTATAGATAATTAGCTAAATAGTAAACCGCTCTCTTTTCAACATGATTATTATGTATTCATTCCTCTATTCATGTACATATTCTGTTTTTTCTTCTCATCTACCTAAAGGCCGCCTGGAAGAGATCGCTACTCTAGCGATAAGGTCGCACTGTGTATACCGTACTTTATGCTTATAATTTCTGTAATAATTGTGTTGGTATACAAATAAAGAGGATTTGTATTGTATTGTATTATGTTCATGAATACAACATTTACTACATATGTACAATAATATTGTAAAGAGGAAAGATTTGATTGTTTGTTTGCATTGAATAGGCTCCGAAACTACTGAACTGATTTCAAAAATTTTTTCACTGTTGGGAAGCTACACTATCCACGAGTAACATAGGCTAGATTATATTTTCAAAAAAATTAGGCATCCTTAATAAAACTCCAATAATGTAATCCAAGGTGTAAAAAAATAACAAAACCGAAGCAAAGTGAGGGCGGTTACTTGTGTACAATAATATTGTAAAGAGGAAAGATTTGATTGTTTGTTTGCATTGAATAGGCTCCGAAACTACTGAACCGATTTGAAAAAATTTTTCACTGTTGGGAAGCTTCACTATCCCCGAGTGACATAGGCTATAATACAGTTTAAAAAAAAATAGGGTTACTTAATAAAACTCCAATAATGTAACCCAAGGCGTAAAAAAATAAGAAAACCGAAGCAAAGTGAGGGCTGTGACTCGTCTATCTTTAAAGGAATACTATAACCTACTTGATAGTGACTCTGACAACCTTTGTAGGGTTCGACTCCCAGTTCGAATACACTTTTGTATATGTGAGTTTGTGATGGTTTAAAAAAATTACACCTGAAACAAGTGCTATTTGTGTCAGGCGTTCTGTAAATTTAGTCCATAGGTACACTTGAAAATAGGTACACTTGAAAATAGGTACACTTGAAAATAGGTACACTTGAAAATAGGTACACTTGAAAATAGGTACACTTGAAAATAGGTACACTTGAAAATAGGTACACTTGAAAATAGGTACACTTGAAAATCTGCGCAGGAGTTGAAGAGATTATCGTGCTGGGGCAGAGTAGACCATGCGGTCTTTCAGACAATATAGGTTTAAATAGAATATGTTACTTCGAAATAGGTCCTATTTATTTGCTATAAATCTGTTAACCTCCTTGAAATTCCTATAAATTCTTTGAATCAGTTCGTAATAATTAATTCAATTCTCATAAAGATTATTTTATTTTGCTGTATTCATTGAGATATTCGAATTTGAATTATAATGTTTGAACATTTATCGTTAGTTTCCATTCCACGGTATCTTCATCTCATTGTCAGTTGATTTCTAAATCTGATCAACTAAATGTTTCATAAAGCGAATATTAATATTAATGGCAAGTGATAATAAAATATTTTTTTTTATTTATGAAAATAGCCGGCAAACGAGTTGATGATCCACCTGATGGTAAGTGGCTATCGTCGCCCATGGACATTAGCAACACCAAAGGCATCAATGATGCATTGCCGACCAAGAAAGAGAGAAGAAAAAAAAAGAAAGAACTGGCTCCCAAGCCCCCAGCCGGAACACGATGAGTCGTTTGACGGCTGACTCATATAAAATATAATAATGGTATTAATTAACAACTAAAATCAATATTACCAATATAATCCGCCGGGGAGCCATACCACCAGCTTACCGGATTTAGTCGCCTCTTACGACACCCATCCGGCGTGGAATTGGGGTTAGTATTCTAAGCCGCCCCAATACGGCTAAAAACATGTATGATGGTATATACTTTAAGATATGCGTGGCACCTCTCTCCCTCCCACAACGGACACATGCACTACAATAATTAAAAGTATATACCAACATACATACCAGCACCAACACGTGTTTCGCCCCGAAACGGAGCATCATCAGGGTAAGATGACTCTACGATGGTTACTCGCAAAGTGAACATCGTTCATTGAGCGCGGCGAAAATCGAAAATATCAATTACGATTTCGTTTCGTGTAATTAGTATCTTTCCCCCAAATCAGAGTCACTAACGGTTACTTAAATCTCTCTTTAGTACAGAATTTGTATGGTAGTTCTTTACTAAGAGGCGATAGAGATAAAACACGTTAAAGATAAAAGTTTTACTTAAACCAAATAAGAATTTATAATGATATAAAATAATAATGGAAATGTAATCCATTAACGTTCATTCATAAAATTACTTTTTTCCGGTACTTTCAATACTTCAGTAAATACTTTGTATAGGTATACGTATATATTATAAAACAAAGCATTTTTTTACGTTTCTATACTTTGTTATTTTTAAATACGATTATAAAAATCGTAGATAATTTCTTGTGAAATATTTATACATACATAGGTGAAATAATTAGGTAACTTTCTAAATAATATATATAATAAAAAAACATAGAACAAAATGTTTAAAAAACCACTTACCTTTAACTCCATTGTGTCGAATACGCTGCGGACTCCCAAATTTGATTTCAAGAAATGTAGTAAGGAGAACTTTGTCGAAGCATCTTCTTCAATTTTGCAAAGAATATTTTAGTAGCACACACGTCTTAAAACTAATCTTTTCTACACTGGCCGGTTCTCAAATAAAAAAGGAAAAGTTCCAGTTTCAAAATTAACAGATGATTTCGCGGGAATATCATTACCGTTTGATACCAGACACTGTTTTAGTTTATGCGGGTTATTTAATGGATTTTTCGATGAAATCCGGGATTTTAACGTGCGAGAACGTTTCACAGCCCGGGAGATCCCTCGGGCTCCGGAGGCTGACTCTCGCCCGACCGACAGTCGAAGCTACATACGCTGCGCCTCCCCTCTTGCGTAACTATTGTTATAAATTAGATAATATCATAACACTTATACACCTAACACAAGCATATTGCCTCATAATTGCACACCGGATGCCTTTTGTAATATTTTCCCATTACTACAAAATATTTGTAAAATATAAAATACCGTTTTAAAAGTGGTACGTTGTAAAATAAACGTTACCAACATGGAACTTATTGTTTGTTATTGTTTTTTTTTTCACGATGAATATAGCTAAAACAAGTTAAAACCACCGTTGTCTTTGCAAAATTGTCAAAATTCACTCACTCTACGAAGCTTCGACTATCTTTCAGGAAAAGCTACAAAGCGCATGCGTGAACTGAGAAAACTAAAGCGAGACGGCAGTACTAGTTTCGTGTATTAGATAGAGACGAAAATACAGTCGAGCGTGAGTGCATATAATCTACTCAATTTGTTGTCTAGGCACGTACGGATTTCAAAAAAAGATAAGTCGATCGTCATAGTTTTGTTCTTCTTTTGTTATTTGGCATCTTTATCCATGTAGTAGCCAGTTAGGTGTCTGAGAGAATGTTATGTTAGTACACAGACAAATGCTCAAAACTCGCTAATCCAGAAAATTTATGAAATTAATACAAATAGTTATATACAGTATTGATGCAAAAGTTACTGGCCAGAGATAAAACTGGACACATAAAGAAAGGCCAAAACGCCAGACGCTGCCGCAAAACTCGTAAATAAATAAAATACTTTAACCAATGGCACACAATGTTCACAAATGTTCGTCAAATGCCAAGTTCAAGCGTAAGGATGCATTATTCATCAAGCCGTGTCAAGGTTCCGGCAGCTTCCACCAGTGAATGACGAACACATAAAAGGCTACTTTGAATGACAAAGTGCTGTAACTGGGTTAGACATTGCGCGCAACGACATGTCAAGTTTATTGCTATCGCTAACTGCAGGATCTCCGCAGATAAAGGTTCATGTTGAAGGATGAGCGCGACGAAAAAGTACTATTAAAATCTTAGATAAACATCCATACTAATATACCATATACTTACTTATACTTAATATTATAAATGCGAAAGTATGTTTGTTTGTTTGTCCCTCTTTCACGTCGTAACGGAGCGATGTTGTGGTATGATTTTTTGTGGGGAGATAGAAGGCTGGAGAGTGACATAGGCTAATTTGTATCGCGGCAAAACATCTCATTCCCATGGGAATCCATTAAGATGCGTATTTGAATCACTCCATACTAAAAGTAACAACCTTCTATAAGTTCATAAAGGATCTATGGATTGATCCTATCTTTCAAGTTGGATCAAACTGCACATGGTGTGCTTTGATTAAAATCGGTTAAGCAGTTTAGGAGTCTATCGCAGACAAACAACGTGACACGTAAATATATATATATGTTACCGGCAAAACCCGATTTCAGGTTGGCCTAGGCCAAACTAGTTTATCCTGCTCGTGTCAGGACAAACCAGTTTGGCCTAGTCTAAAATAGTTGGGCCTAGGTCAGACTAATTTGTCCCGACACAATTAGGCAAAACTAGTTTCTCGTCAGTCTAAAACTGATTAGAACCGAATTGTTACGGATTTATATTTATTCGACAAATCTTTGTGCTTAAACCGGGATCCTGCCTTCTCGCCGAAAATTGTTAGGCCGATTATCACTTGCCAACCAACGGTTCGCCTATTTTTCACTTTGACAACTAACGATTGTCAAATTTTTGTATGACAACGTTTCATTTGGTAGAATTAGTGGAGCTGATTATTATTATGACACAACACGTTCAGAGCACTTATCATTTGTCAAATCCTTCACTAGGCCAGACAACTTTTAGACGAATAATAACGTTTCGTCTGTGTAACAGTTCTCTATTCGTACATTTATATTATGATTAAAAAAAACTAATTTTTACATGCAATTTTTATTTAAGAATTACAAAAAAACCTTAACACATTAAATTCGTAGCAATGCACATTAATAATTTTTCCTCTGAATATGAAGATTTGTGTTCAAAAGATTTCTGTTGATTCTTTGTTCTTTGTCCAAGTACTTTTTTTTCTTGGGTTCTGGTGAGGCACCTGTTAATATATTTTCTATTTCTCCCTCGTTGGTAATGGTTTCCTTTATTAATTTTTTTTATCAATTTTTCAAAATTGGTGACAGAACCGACTTAGTCAACCCCGACCCCACGTGGTACTAGTCTGCCCTACCCCTAGAGTGAATGTAAACCCCGGAGGCGCGGAGGGAGAGCAGCCCCCGCCCGCTGTAACTCGCCTACGCAGCTTCGGCTTTTTGGTCGCCTGCGGCGACCAGTCTCAACCGCTTCGGCTCACATGGTGCCTGCAGTTTGTTATGCAAGGGCGGAGGGGCTGCATTTCCCGCAGCGCCGGAGACGTTTGGAAGCCTGTTTGTGTATCAAAAACCCCTGAATTCTCCCTAAAAGTGCATACAAAGCAACTTTGTAATTATAATGATTTGTCGTTTTCTTTATAAAATTGGTTTGAAACCTTACTTAATACATCATTTTGGTAAACAATATGCAACTAAATGAATATTACTCTAACTAACGACTAGCCTGACAAGAAACTAGTTTTGCCTAATCATGTCGGGACAAACTAGTCTGGCCTAGGCCCAACTAGTTTAGACTAGGCCAAACTGGTTTGTCCTGAGACGAGTAGGATAAACTAGTTTGGCCTAGGCCAAACTAGTTTGACCTGAAATCGGGTTTTGCCGGTAACATATATATTAAGATATGTTTATAAATATTGATATAACGTTCTATTTATAGTTGGAAGGTTGAAGAATGTCATAGGTTTTACAGTTAGTTCCTATTAGTATCTTTTAAATTTTGGAACTGTTACTCATTTATTCTTGCACCAGGAATGTGTCATGCATGTTGAACAACTCATTGTTACTTCCCTTTGAACACGCGGGCGAAGCCGCGGATAATAGCTAGTTCAGACATAAATAAATATTCACACAAGCATGTAATTATGCACTACGATTTCATGTTTTGAGAAGCTTGGACATACTCAAATCTTACGTAACAAATCATTATTATATCTATCAGTTTATTTAGCTGGTGCGGTCACGGATCACATGCGGTGTCACTCACGCCAATGTGCCAGGTCACTATAAAAATGAAACTAGTCATAGAAAAGAAGCAAAACAAGAAGCAAAGAAGAAGAAAAGAAGAAGAAGAAGCAAAGAAGCTTTATTTAACGTTTGTTCCACCGAAATATATCTTTTATTATTTTTATATCAAAACAGAATATCACAATTTATTTCCATTCAGTAATGAAGAAGCTTAAGTCCAATTACCTCTCAAAAACTACGTATGATAATATTGAAATGTCAGTGGTTGATCAAAGCATAAAAAGATTCAACCCACGCACGAGCACGACGCAATCCATTCTGTTTAGTGTATTTACAACATTAAATTAGTACCAAGAGTAACATTCGCACGTATCTGAAAGGGTCTTAATAATTCAATAATAGTGGGAATTATTCAATAAATCCCACGTCGTAAGCCAGCTCCGCTCGCTCGGGGTCTGCCGGTGCGCGGTCTGTGCTCTGTGTACGT
Organism: Thymelicus acteon; assembly: GCA_951805285.1. Lineage (NCBI taxonomy): Eukaryota > Metazoa > Arthropoda > Insecta > Lepidoptera > Hesperiidae > Thymelicus > Thymelicus acteon. Next base: position 17,545,459 of record OX638226.1, on the reverse strand, counting down.
TTAATGAATGTTCCAGATCAAACGAGATTTAAGGCTGATAGGATACCAGACAAATACGTTAATACTACAAACATTGCTTGGTGTTAACAACTGGTTAATAATATATGGTGTAGTAATGAAAAATGATTGATTTTCAAACGCAGAGTACGTTTCTTAGCTAAGAATGTTCCCATTTTACTATTTACCTCACAATAGAATATCAATACAATCATGATACAAGTTCTTAATAAAATATTGCAATATTATCATTAATGGATACATTTCCCTTTTATAAAAATGTATTTCATATTTTCTATTTATTGAGAAAATTTTAACATATCCTACATAATAAATATATAATATCTCTTACGTGCGTATCGTCTTGTACTGACAGAGCGACTACGAGCAGAACGGTCAATTGCCTGTTCTTACGCTCTTCATCGTCGGCGCGCTATTGACATACATATCTACCTGTTTTTTACATTATAATATCATTAGTCTTATTTCAAACCGATGACATCTTCATGATCTTTTGTAATTTGTTTGCTTCATCTCTTATAATTTGCATATTTTTCCTGTTCTTTCTAGTTTTAACTATTTATCTTAATTTAAACTTAATTTAAAGATCTTAGTTGACAACCCTTTGGTTAGGTGTCAAGATTACTGTGCCATCCACTGGCCTTCAACACCCGGTGCATTGTAAATGACCCGTCGATCCGCTAACGAGCGCAGTCAAACATATACGTACGGCACTTCAGAAATATTACAATACAAATGTGGTACAATACAAATGTGGTACATTTATAAAGCGACTCTTCTAGAAGTCGAATACTCCAGGATAAAGACGAATGATTTATGTATGAGCGCATTCGCAGTTCGCACTGAAGTAGCTAGGGCATGATAGCTCAAGGTTTTTCCGACATGTTTGTCAACATCATCTGTAATACAACAGGGTTGGCCCTCGTTTATTGCAATCCGTCCCTTGTTCTTGTGTCTACGTTGCTCCTATCTTATCCATTAACAAGTCAACTTTCAGATTCCGGTTGATATGTTAGAAAGCACATAGCAAACATATAGGTATATACCTACAGAAAATACTTAGACCAGTTGGGCACAAAAATGTACCTCACGTGTACAAAATGTACCTTTCTATAAACTGAGTTTTTTCTAACATTTTTGTAGAAGAAAGAAAAAAAGTGAAAAATGTATAATATTTTCATTTTACAAATTATTCTATGTAGGAAAACGCCCAATTTTATAAAGCGAATTCTAAATATAGTTACGATATACATACGTGTGATATACTGAGTTAATAATTGTTTAATTATGTCATTCAAAGCGGAAGTCAGGGGTTGTAAATCGACCTGAACTGCTGGAACACAGAACACTGGTATTAAATTCAATTAAACTTGTCACCTCAGCCAAACTAATGGCAAACGCGTTAAGATACGGCAACTCTGCGTGCCGTCGACTTCATTTAATCGCTTTTAATATTTTAAATAGTTTAATGAGAAAAGTATCATTTATTTCATTGCATGTAGTGGCAATACTGCAATCATATTTGATGTTCCCGGCATGCCGTCAATATTTACAATCAATCTCAAACTACAGCAGCTCTATTCAATACATCTTTCTAAAACGTTTATAGTGTCTATGGTACCTATGGTGTACTCCACAGACGTACAAATTATTATTATTTATGTAATTTAATTTAACTAACTTTAATTAATCCAAAAATACTAATTTGTGCACAAAACTAATTAGTGCTTATATTTCTGGATTAGTCAGTGGTCAATTTCAAGTTTTTTGCGGCACTATCCTGCTATGTCGAGTAGTTTATTCATCATTTCTTTTTTATGGAAATAGCCGGCAAACGAGCTGACGATCCACCTGATGGTAAGTGGCTATCGCCGCCCATGGACATCAGCAACACCAAAATGCATCACTGATGCGTTGCTGGCCAGGAAAGAGAGAAGAAAAAAAGAGAAAGAACTGGCTCTCAAGCCTTCAGCCGGAACACGACGAGTCGTTTGGCGGCTGACTCATGCTCAAGAGTGGTAGCTATCCAGGCGAACTCCATGGAGAAATAATAGACTCGTTTTACCTGAAATAAAACGATTATTATATACTTACCTTAGTAGAAGCTTATATAATGAGATAGGCATATCCTTTTCCTGTTGTGTATGTTCCTCTCTTTCTACCCTATATACGTCTGTCTCTTTCGCACACCCCACCACCAGGCGTGCGGGCTTGCCTAGAAGCCTCCGCATTTTGTCTTCATTGCGTCGAATTCAGAAAGCCACCAGGCAGAAATTAAAAGTAAGCTTCTACTAAGGTAAGTATATAATAATCGTTTTATTTCAGGTAAAACGAGTCTATTATAAACTTGACCGTTAGTAGAAGCTTATATAATGAGACCTGTTTGTTATCGCCTGGTGGAATGCAAACGCCAATGTGACTAGGTTTATAGTACCTGTTATGAGTATCACAATAAAAAATGCGTGTGCGAAAGGAAATAATAATTTTAATACCCAATTGTATTTACATACATAAATATACTATTAACAATTGAATGCTAATTAAATAAATACTTAATTGGTCTAGCCATAGACCACACTTAAGTACTGTGATAATGATATTGAACTGTTGATAACGTATGAAATATAAAAATCAAGGTGCCGAATCAAATAGAGGTGTGACAGAATTGGAAATTAAATTAGTGCCCGAAGAACCAATAACTTCACGACAGTAAAATTTTTGAAAAGTCTTTACCGATTTCCAGTTGCCTCTAGCTAAAATCTCCTCAATAGAAAAATTGTTTATCCAATTTCTGGAAGCAACAGCAGCGCGAACGCTTCCCGGGGTATCTGAGATGCCTGCTTCCTTTAGAAGTGACTTAAACCATCCTGCAATGACCGTACGAGAAGCAGGTGATGGTTTACCCCGCAAAGATTTTGATTCTCTGCATTATTTAAAAGCTTCCAGCCTGATTGTCTATAATCTCTACAGTCGGTCTTGGATCCAAACAAGGGCCAAAAAACTATACAGTCATCTTGAATAGAACAATGTTTGCTATCAACACATAACAGGGTTAAGTCGTGGATTCTGCGACCTGAACAAAGACACAACAAGGCTGCCGTATGTCTTACAATCTGAAAGGTATTTGTACCCTCAATGGAGTAATTACTCATAAAAGTGGTCAGAGTGTCAACGTCCCAAACAGGGGGTTTTGGTGTCTTGGGGCTTTTTAAAGATATCGATTTTAGCACATGCTTTACAAGTACATCTTCAGATAACTTACCAGACAGCTCTGTGTTACAGAGCGTGGAAATTACCGATTTGTGGAGAAGAATTGTATTGTAAGAAAATTTAAATTTTAGATACAAATCTGCCAAAAATTGTGCCAGTTCAGATCCTTCGGGATTGAATGGATTTATGTTATGATGTTTCGACCATGAGACCCAGCGATTCCAGGGAGTTCGGTAGGTTTTCAAAGTGGACGTTCGCCACGACGATTTCAATAAAGAAATTTGATTTGGATCCCAATTTTTTATTTTTTCACCCCACCCCCACATTTCCAAATTTCCAAAATCATGTCTTGAACCTTGGGAGGGGGTAACCCTGTCGTTGTGTCGATCAGGAACCGTTTCAGATTCGTTAAGGTGAAGGGAGCCGCAATCGCTCGTGATTTCAGATCCGCTCGCCAGAATACCTTTTCCCATCGTGGCACTACAATCAAATACACGCCTGTTGCTTGATTGAGGTGCATCAATACTCGAGGGATTAGAAACGGTGGCGAAAATATCCATGCGAGTGGGAAATTCCACGTTACACTGAACGCGTCGTGAAACATTGCATTCTGGTCGTTGAGGTCTAGGGTTACATAATTCGCTAGTACTCGAGCTGTCTTGGATGCGAACAGGTCGATCACGGGCGTCCCCATCTTTGAAAATATCATTTCCGTGCAATTCGGAAGTAGATGCCATTCCGGAGGTCGTCGGTGCCTCGATAAGCAATCGGCGTGGTTGTTGAATTTCCCCGGAATGTGATAAATTTTGAAATGAATCTGATAATGGTCTAGGATCTGTAAGATTCGATAAGTTAGCTCCAGGAGTGACTGGGACTTGGTCCCGCCCTCGTTGCGCAGATAAGCTACCGCAGACTGGTTGTCTGATTGAATGAGAAGCGACCCACCTGTCATCTGTGCAGCCTGTAACTCTAGGACTTTTAAGATTGCTAGCAGCTCCTTTACGTTGCAGTGCAGATGTTCCTCTTCTAATTCCCAATTGCCCGACATGGCCTGATTGTTCAGTTGTGCTCCCCATGCGGTGTCTGAGGCATCCGTGGCAAGAAAATGCGTTGTTAATGGTATGTGAATCAGGGAAGCAAGATGACAGTTTCGCAGCCACCAGTGCATTTCTTCTAACACTATGCCAGGCAGAGCGTACCTGGCCTGTGTTGGGTGTCTCAGCAGGGTATTTAGAAACATTAGTGTTGATCTGTGGTTCATTCTGCCCCTTGGTACAACAAAACTGGCAAAATTTAGGAGACCTACAACGCTTTGAAGCTCTTTCAGTGATACTTTGCCCGTTTTTAAAACCTGGGATACCTTGGTGACCACAGTAGCTGACTTTTCTGCTGGCAGTCTTTTGAAATTGTTCCAAGGGTCCCAGACAATGCCTAGGAAAGTAATTTGTTTCTGTGGAACAAGAGCAGACTTTTCGTAATTTATTGTGAAACCGAGGTGTTCCAATGTTTCTACAAGTACAGTTATATGCTCGGCCAGCACATGAGGATTCTGGTGTGCAAGTAAGAAATCGTCGAGATAGACAATTATCCTGATGCCTCTTTCTCGAAGAGTTTGTGCTATCCAGTTTGTGAGACACGCAAATACCTTCGGCGCTGTGCTTAAACCGAATGGCAGACAGGTCATTTCGAGGACTTCGTCCTTGTATAGGAGGCGCAGAAACCGCCTGTGTGACTGGGCTATCGGTATGTTGAAATATGCTTGCGATAGGTCGACTTTGCACATCCAATCTTGAGATTGAATGAATTCTGGCACACGGTACATGTTTATTAACCGGAAGCGACCTGTTATGACATACCAATTCAACGACCTCAGATTGAATATGGGCCGGTATGAGCCGTCGCTTTTTGATACTAGAAACATTGGGGACACAAAGCTTGGAGAGTAATCCGCTGCGACCAATACTCCCTGATTTTTCATTTGGCGAATTATTAGGTCCATTTCGACCGACTGAATTGTGCGACGACGATCGCTTATTAGATTTGGTGAAATTAAGGGAGGCTTTTGTAAGAAGGGTATGCGATACCCTGATATTATTTGTATAACCACATCTGAAGCTCCCATTTCCCTCCACCGACTGACATGACGTGCCAGTCGACCTGCCTGGAACTGATTCGACCGCGAGTCATTGTCTTTGTTTCTTATTGCCTTTATAGCCAGGTGGCGAGAAGCGACGCTTGCGCCCTCTTTGTGGCTGTCCACATTGTGTCGATCCGCGAGATCGAAAGGAAGTATTTCTATAATTAGTATTAAAGTTCTGCTGCTCTCTGCCACCGCTCTGTGCTTTGGGCTGAGAATGGAAAGCATGTTGAAAGCCCTGCGAGGGCTGATTGTAATGGCTATGAACAGCGTTATGATGATCATGGCAACAACCAGACTGACCATGTAATGGTACTTGATTACGTGCTAACCCCTGCGAGGGGAGCCGTGCAACGGATGAAGGCTTTGCCCGTGAAGCATTGCCACTAAAAGTTTGGTTAACCGGCCAGAACGTTTTTCTAACCCCACCTGCTTTTTCCAATGCAGATGTAAAAGCTACGGGCTCGAAAATATGAGTATTTGAAGGGGGGATTTTATTTAATGAAACTTTAATTAGTGAGTCCTTAACTGATTTAAGGATGCCATCCCTTCTCATTTCTATGGTTTCAGCTCTGTGACCGCAAGCCAATTGTAAAAGATCTTGGGATACCTTCACAAATTCGCCTTTGAGGAAAATTTCGTCAATTTTTTCGTTCAGATTAACAAGGGCAGCGTTAGGAGATCTAGACCATGAAATTAAGTTACGTAGGCCATGTAAAATAACTTCTTTTTGCTTTAAAATGCAGAAAGTGATTGCCGCATATGATTTATCGGAATAAGCTAAATGGCGTATGGTATCATACGCCCTCACCTCTTCGTTTGTTTCGAGTTCGATAAATCCGGGTGAATGATTGTATAATTTTTGGGTTTCAGAATATCTAATTTCGGACCATGCACTATTACCAAACCGTTGAACTTCGTCTAACATTTTTAAAAATGCATCAGGAGTTTTTGGAACCGAGGGATCTTTAAGTTTTGTCTCGATATCGAATGAAAAATCGGGTATGTCAAAATTCTTGTCAGTCATAGGCACTTGCGTAGCGCAACAGTCATTATAAAGTTCGCGGCTAACATCAGACATAAACGATTCATTATCATTATCACAATTGTTACGTAAATTATTTCCAAAATCCTGAACCGTTTTTTGCAATTGGCCTACGTCACTAGCTAATTTTTCTATAAGACGGCGATCACGCTGCCTCTGCTTTTTAGAACGACGACGCTTCGACTTCTTTTTCTTCTTCCTTAAATCTCGCGAAGATTCAGAGGAATTAGACGATGTCGAGCTGCTACTGTTACTGCTAGAGGATGTGGACCGCGTCTCATGCAAACGTGATTTACTAGCATGAGGAATCTCATTAGCAACGGTTTCGTTCTGATCATCGTTATCCATGTTTAATCACTTTTTGAATAAACAAATCTAAAAATAACCATAAAACCAACAATCAAGTATAAAAAATATTGAGGGTAGATTAATATAAGACTATTTTATACCGAACGGTAACACCGTTATATTAATATAAGATACTTGTGCAACTTACGTGGAACCTCGTCGTAATTTAGTTAACACTATTAACTTCACTTACGGCAAATTTTAATGAAGTATACAGTATTTTTCAATAATTTTTGAACACAAGTATCTAGATGTGAGCTCAACAGGAAAATTCACGCCAATGAAGACAAAATGCGGAGGCTTCTAGGCAAGCCCGCACGCCTGGTGGTGGGGTGTGCGAAAGAGACAGACGTATATAGGGTAGAAAGAGAGGAACATACACAACAGGAAAAGGATATGCCTATCTCATTATATAAGTTTCTACTAACGGTCAAGTTTATAATAATAGTAATAATGGTATTAATTAACAATTAAAATCAATATTACCAATATAATCCCTCGAGGGGCCGTACCACCAGCGGGCCGGATTTAGTCGCCTCTTACGACACCTATCCGGCGTGGGATTGGGGTTAGTATTCTAAGCCGCCCCAATACGGTTAAAAACATTGCACAACGGTGTACTGTATATTTGTAATATTTGTCGTTCGAATAATGTCACATGAAATGATTTCCTTTATTCTCTGTATATATTTAGTGCAATAAAGCCTACCTCATATTTGAACCGAGGTAACAATGGTGGCATTTAGTACCATATTTGAAAATTTTCATTTAAATTCAGTGAAAAATAGGCTTACTAAAGCGATACGAACACATAACCAAAAATGCTATTTCACGAAAAATTCGTCATAAAAACGTCGCCTGGCCGTAAACTGTTTAGCGGAGATTTTCCGCTTTTCATCTGGAGTAGAGTTTAATCGCATTTCCTTGCTCCAGCTCGCTGCATCAGACAGGAAAAATCAAAGACCTCGTACCGTAGGCAGCAGACAGGATATTAAATGAAGCACTCCCCTGCTCGACGTTTTCGCTTAATATTAAAATCAACTTGATTGTCATAGCTCTATAGATATGCTCATTTATAGTGATATTATTATTACTTGGGAATATAATTTTTGACAAAAAATAACCGACTTCAAAATTAAGAATAACTCAAAAACTACTTGTAAGATCTCGCTCACATTTAAGTGAGACCACATGACGAGCACCAGCTTTCGATTAATAAAATAGTCTTCAAAATCGATTCACTCAGTCGAAAGTTCTGAGGTAACAAACATAAAAAAACACAATGGAATTGAATACCTCCTCCTTTTTTGAAGTCTATTAAAAAATGTACAGACATTTGCATATCCGTGGGCTTGTCATAAAGTCTTCAAAGGCATAGCTTGAAATTTACTAACTCGAGGAAACCAGGACAAAGTCGGGGGCAGTAACAATCTGAGAGTATTCTCGAATAATGTTGCTGTGGATGGTCAGTATTTAATTAGCAAGACCATTGGGTCGAACATTAATTCGGCAGATTGTGATACCAGGTCACTATAAGGTCAATAGGTGCATTAATTATAAAAATAATTTCAACACTAGGTAGCGCATAAGTCTTTTATGTTTTTTTTTTAATTAGCAGTCGCTTTTGGTCCTAGTTCCCTTTACATAATCTATGTAAAGGTGGTATGACGTCATTTCCCATCCCATATCCAACATACTGTATGAAGTCAAATGTGTAATAATCACTTTAGCAATGAATTACGAGCCGTTTCTACTCCACACTAGTATATAATTGTATTAATTACGTCATCACTCCGTTGTCGCAGGTAAAGCGAATTTATAATTGAATTGTTAATTCGCGTAGCACCGTAGCACCGTAGCACGTCTACGAGCTACGCGTAGCGCTCGAATAGCTAAAGTACAGCTGATTAACAGATGAGGTTTCCAGCTGACGGTTATTAAACGCTTTTATTAACCGACTTCAATAAGGCTTGTACAGTAACTCCCGTATTATAACGCAGTAACTCCCGTAATATATTTTACCAAGAAAAAAATAACCGATTTCAAAATAACTCAAAAACTACTTGTCAGATCTCGCTCAAATTTAAGTGGGATTATATAAAAATAATCATCAAAATCGGTTCACCCAGTCGAAAGTTCTGAGTTAACAAACATAAAAAAAATACAGTCGAATTGAATTTCTCCTCCTTTTTTAAAGTCGGTTAAAAAAGGAGGAGGTATTCATGGCCCAGTTGTGTGCTAAATTTATTGCAATTCTATTCAGTAGTTTTTGCAAGAAAAAGTAACAAACATCCAAACACACTTTCACATTAATAATATTAGTAGCATATTTACTCGTCTGTGATGTAAAGAAACATATGGCCAGAATATGTTGCCAAAATTTTACCTCACAACTTTCCCTTCGCACAAGTGGCGTAACGTGGGTATATTTTCCTCGCGACTGACATACGCGCTCGATTGGCTACGATCGAGCCTTTTCAAGAAAACATTCGCATAAAAATAGACTAACTTTTGGGCGAAATCGTTATGTGTAAATCCTTTCGGGACCCTTCAAGTGATTTTATTGAAGATTTGAAAGGAAAGTATTGTAAGTCTGATTGGGAATAACTTCTTTCACAATATCACCATTGTACTGATGTGAATGATTTCGATTTACTGGCATTTTGTGAAGGAAATTTAGCTTTTTAGAAATTTATACACGGTGTAGTATTATCCATAAAGAATCCACTATATAAAATGTGTTTTTTCCAAAAAAAGGGTAGGTAAGTGCGAGTTTGACATTAAGAATTAAATTAATGTACGGAGTATGCCACTTTGGCGCGAATAACAGTGATTTATGAGCGACGAGAGTGTTCAACGATTTCCGAATCAGTCTATGTCCCGATTGGTACGTTGTTTTAGACTACTCTTATGATGAAGATCAAAAAGAAAGATAATCCCGCAGACATTTTAAATTTTGCATCAAAGCGACTTAAAATATTAAGCATCTATTTACTAAGAATTTAGTTAAAAATAAACCCTTTGACGACCCTGTAGCCTAGCTGGTAGCGACGTTGCCTGCGAAGCGAGGGGTCCCTGGTTCGATTCCCGGCAGGGGCAGATATTTACGTGACAGATAAATATTTGTACTCAGGTCGTGGGTGTGATTGTGATGTGTTATATGTATGTCCATACCACCCGCGACACAGGTAAATAACCTACTGCGGGGGTATGAGTGTGTAAGCGTTTAAAACATAAGATATCTATAGATAGCCTTAATCATAATATTCTGGTTGCTAATGACTTCCGAACATGCGTCTTTAGCGTACAATATATACAACAGCTACAACTGCTCACTAACTGAATATTCATGTAATTAAAATTAAAACACAGTGAATTTAATACTGCCCTGCTAGGCTGTTTAACAATGGATTTCCATATTCCTTTACAGTCAGTAATGAGGGTAACGTGGACATACGCAATATTACTAAACATTAATCAGTGCCAAGAAGGGACCAGACATATTTCCCGCAACAAACATAAGGATTAATTATTGTGACTGAAACGTACCATAACCAATGTGGAGGTTCTATCTATTTATTTTTATTAAAAGCCATTTACATCGTACGAAATTTAAGTAAAACATTGTGATAAAATGTTCACCAATTGTAAACGAATGTAATGAAAATATCAGTCAGTATTCGGATAATGTTGCAAATGTGAACGTAACTCAACCAAATTAAACCACTATATTGTTTTTTTTTAAATATCAGTTCTCCCTCAAAACTCCATCCTATTTAATTAATAAAGTTAATGGAACGGAGAAAAAAATGTATAGCTATGACTACAAAAACTTTATCCTACCATTACTAACTAATCTCAACTTTCTATAATCTTTTTACTAACAAAAAATAACCGGCTTCAAAGTTACTTTAAAACTTCTTGTCAGATCTCGTTCAAATTTATGTGGGATTACGTGACAAGCACTTGCTTTCGATTAAAAAAAGAATCATCGAAATCGGTTTGCGTGATATTGAGTTATTCGTCCATTTGTCGCGCTTACTTAATACAAATTTAAGACTTATATGGTTTTATCATGGATGCCATTGTCAAATCTCAATAAAATTTATATGGGACCACATGACAGCCACCAGCTTTCGATTAAAAAAAAAATCGGTTCGCCCAGTCCAAAGTTGAGCACGAACATTAAAAAAAATACAGTCGAATTGAGAACCTTCTCCTTTTTTTAAAGTCGGTTAAAAAAAGGTTTCCTTATAAGAAAATTCAAAAAGAATGAAATTAAAAATTAAAAATCATATGAACTGTATTCCTCGAACGAGAATAAAATAAATAACCTACACGTTCTTGCACCAAAGTGCTGCAGAACGAACGCTAAGTGGAGTGTGTACACAACACTCGCGCGACGACCGACGACCTTGCGAGGATTAGCAAATTGGTAAACGTCGCGACGCGAGAGCGACGACTGAATATCCGACAAAGATTTATCATTTGAGATGTAGCTACTCTTATTCACTAAAATACATTAACATTCCAATAGACGAGTGTTTGTGATTGCTGAGAAATCGGGAATCAATCTCCACCGCGATGATCCTGTTTAGGTTGGTCGAGGTAAATGGTATCCAAGGATGGGAATTTCAAACATTTGTACTCATGGCTCCATGAACTCCAAAGCACTAAGGCAATAAGTAAAATCTACTTCCAATATAATGATACTAGTAACCCGCCCTCGCTTCGCTTCGGATACCCCGTAGCCCTGAACTTCTTTTTGTCTTACAGCCTTCCTCATATATGGCTATCATCCGACTGCCAGTTCCAGAGATTAGCACATTCAAACAAACAAACAATCTCTTCAGTTTTTATATCACATATATATGTATAGCTATGTGAAATTATTTTGATGTTTGGATATACTTAGCGGACAGGAGAAGCCTCCTAGATTAACGTTAAAATATTTTACTTGTGTGTTTCAATTACTCGTACTAATGAACTCGTACATAGGAACAGTATCTGATAGCTAATAATAAGTGGTTTATCTGAATTGTTGATTCTATCAACGTGTCACTTTGAAATGAAACGGATTTTGCCCGTCTGCTTTTTTGCATGGAACTTATTAAAGAAACCGATTCGATATTGAGTTCTTTACAAAATTTCATCTCACTATCACCTTACGCACTGAACGTCCTCAATTGCGTGCGTATAATCACAATTGGTGATAACAGAACGCTCCAGAAGGCATCAATAACAAATTTTCCACTCAACATAAAGTGAGACACCACATTTATCATGTCGGTGTTCGTGCATGATGTTAGATATCATCGCAAATTGCCTGTCACTTGCTGGCTTTGTCGGGGCCTGCCCTTGCCGAGTTTACACAATAACGGATTATGCCTGACAGCAACGATGACTAATTTATCTCTTGATATAGATGTTTTACACTGAGAACAACCCTGTTCTGTTTTGTTACTCACTCTTCATACTGTGTAAATTTTTGATGAAAACTGTGTTTGCCTGTCATTGGTTTCGCATGTAGCCATACACGGACCTAAAAAAAGACGGACGTAATCCCAAGAACAAATTCAGTGAAATACCAACTCTCTATTCGTACAACACACCCATACATTGACACTTCACTGCTTCAATCGCGAACTGCACATATGGTAAGCGGGCGGCCATTGCTATGCTTCACTCTCGATTAGACGATGTTACGTTCGTCTTTTTTCAGATCTGTGGTAACATATGACAATTTGTCTTGTACCTACACATTGTTATTCATGTAGAAACTGTTGGTGAACCTTAATAAATAAATAAATAAATAAATAACAACCCCGGCTCTCCTGGCTCTATACATAAAATAATACTGGTACGTCCGAATCTAATTTGCGAGGGATTGAATTCCGTAATGTAAATTTATCCAGAAAAACATCCTGTTTTCTGTAAACATCAAAGGTAAGTCATTCCTATGGTAAGTTCTTTACAATCTATGTATGAGGACTTTTATACATCTTTGTTTTGTATCAAAACATTTGAAAGTAGACCGATTGATTTTGTAAATTTATAAATATGTAGTTATTAATGTACATTTTATTTCCGAACCATGAAATATACCGTGAATACATGAAGTATTCCGGTAATCAAGATTTTCTTTAGGAAATTTCCACTTCTTTTTGAATATTTTTTTAGATTTGAAAAATCTTAATTAGTTTTTGAGGTATTTGCAAAAAACTAAAGCCCTTTTTTAGTTAGTTGTTTTTTTGCAATTTTTGCAAGCGGAAATTTAGTTTTCTCAAAAATCGTCAACAGGTCATTCCGAATCGAATAACACCTCGTTCATATTTTTCCGAGACTTCTGTAAAAAGTTGACCAAAAAGGCACGTGTTGACTAGACTATACTCGTATGTTGGATAAAACACTAGAAGTTGTTATTGTAGATGCAAGCAATTTGTTACAATATCAATAAAGCACCCAATTGACGGCTGCGGTGTACCTACGGGTGTCGCGAGCCCCTCCCGACCTTGGGCCGCTGTCAGCGATACCCGTACAATTGGCAAATTGCCCCACAATGTCACAATTGGGTGCTTCGAGATAACAATGCATTTTTTCAATGTCTTATACATGTGTGAATCAATTGTATATGGTAGGCGCTGGTACCTGTTGTTATGAGTATTTTAGTAAAAACTTCGTTTAACACTAGAAGGGTGCCTGGTTTTGGAGGCCTCCTGTCCTCATTGTGGACTCCAAATCCACTACAGTTAATGTCGTATAGAGCTATGTTGTTTAAGGCTATAGTTTAGCTGATTTCTTACATGAAAAACTTTGCAATTTTTATAAAGTGTCCAAATTTATGTTGAGGTATACCAGTTCTACATTTTCTACCAGTAGAAAAAATGGAATAAGTATTATTTATAGGTCTATGATGGAATTTAAAGGAAAAATATTTTTTCAAAGGTCAAAGTCAAGCATGTACTTTACTGTGGATATAATATACAGGAAGGGGAAAGTAATGGATATTTACCCGTTTCTATCAGTAGGAGTACGCTGGTGGAATTAACCGGGTCTACCAATGATTTCGGAGTAAATTGAGTCACACTTTTCAGTTTACCCATACTTGTAGCTGAATTCAACAAATGTACAACAAATGTGACAGCCACATATCAATGCCTGCTCCCAATGCATGACCGGGATTTTGAATTTCTATATATTGGCACCGAGATCTTCCGAATAGGAGATAATGCTTTCAAATTACTTTTTTTATGGAAATAGCCGGCACGATTGACGATTCACCTGATGGTAAGTGGTAATCGTCGCATTGACTGACGACACCAAAAGCATCACTGATGCCGGCCAAGATAAAGAGAAGAAAAAGAAAGAAAGCTTTCTCATTAGCTCTCCTGACGCTAGGTATCCATGGACCACCTTATAGACACATTAAGCAACCGCTATCATAAAAAATATATTATCAACTAAGTGTATTTTGTTACGGATTCGCCTATAAAACACTTTATTGACAGCCATCTCCATAAAAAAAGTATAAATCGTGAACGGTATGAATTATTGAGTGGCTCGGATCCTTCTTTGTTTCCTTTCGCTACTTTTACAGGTATTTTTATCACTGAACATAAAATATTGTCAAATATTTTGGGTATAATTAATTTTGCAGTGTAATTTAAGATTTAATAAATAAGAATTCTTAAAGAACACCTTCAAAAATTCATTACCGTCCTTTATTTTCAGAATAGCAAGAGAAAAATTGTTAAATTAATTGTAGAACCTTGAGACAAGATTTTTTGCCCCTCATATTTTTGAAGGGAAATTAATTTCATTTAGTTACTGAAAACGATGAATTGATCTCTATGTTGACCGTTCAAATCAAATCAAATCAAATCAAATCAAATCAAATTTATTTATTCGTATAAGTGTAGGTTTAACAGTTGGTTTATAAACCCAACTGTAAAATAACATTTTAAATATAGAGAAAGCTTAAACTGGGGAACCTTTTAGTAAAGACGTCAGAAAAAAGAATGAAATTAAAATTAATTTGTTAATTAGTTTTATTTCACACACATCTAGTAAGTACAACATTAATACGTGCAATAACATAAAGTATATTTAAAACAAACAATGTACTGTAACAACACAATAACGATTTTACATTAACTTTGGTCACCTTATTACTTAATTAGTACTTACATATCTAAATATAGACCCTTTGGACGGATACAATGAGAAAGACGGGTTAAATGGCTAAACAAACTGTGTACGCTTACGACATGCACTATCGGCCATTTCCAATATTCTATCTATAATACTTTCTATCTATATCTATCCATAATTCTTAATTTTCTTAGCAAATGTCAAAAAATCACATCATTGTAGTGTTACATATTACTTTACCAACTCACTATCCAGAGATTATGAAACCGGCCGTTAAGAACTAACTATTCTAAAAAATAATTAATTATGATTTTTGATCCTCCAGGATGATCATTTGGAGGCCTTAGGATTTCCACTGCTGAATATAGGCCTCCCCTAACTGCCAACATTGTGACTGGACCTGAGCCTTCTGAATCCAGCAAACACCCACTATCTTCTTTAGGTCGCCAATCCACCTGGTCCGAGGCCTATTCATCTTTTTACTTCATTAGACGTCGCTGCTGTAAACCCATCACCTTCATTTTTATTTTATAATAATACGACATCAGTCAATAGTAGGGCGACTGATCCTATACGAGTCTCCTACCACATTATCGGTGCTGTATCTGTGGAGGAAGTTGTTCTTCAAGTCGAGGCCGGTCTCCCCTGTAGTAGCAGCCATGGCCGTCACCACATCATTGGTCTTCCCGTTCCTCTGTCCTAGAGTCAAGTTATACCTGCTCACCTCCAGCGCTCGCGAGCTGAAACTCCTGCCCAAGGACTTGGTTCTCTTAACGCTGAACTTGTCTCTGGGGATCTTGACGTCGTAGAGCGGGTTGATGATGCCGGTGCAAGGGACTGGGTAGTTGAGGGTCTGGTTGAGGGTGAGGCGCGACTTGACGCGCTCCAGGTGACTCAGGTGGAGTTCCAGCTCTTGCAGACGTTTGGATGGCATGTACTCGTGGTTGGACTGTAAGGGAAGGATTTCTGTGAGTATTGTTTTGTTGTTATAAGCTTGTTGGTGTCCAGAATTTTCTATCAGTTCCAGGTAATGAACCGGGAACATTAGGAAACTTTCAAATAGGGTCGCAACTATTGCTAATTACTGAGTTATTTAAAAATTATAGACAATTATATATTTACTGTTATTTTCTAGGTTTGCGAAACCCCATGGTCTTCATCAGATATTTTATAACATCTCATTTTTTCTCTTCCGATATGACTAGTGACTTTATCTATATACTTACTAATATATAAAGAGGAAAGATTTGATTTTTTGTTTGCATTGAATAGGCTCCGAAACTACTGAACCGATTTGAAAAATTCTTTCACTTTTAGGAAGCTACACTATCCCCGGGTAACATAGGCTATATTATATTTTCAAAAAAATTAGGGATCCTTAATAAAACTCCAATAATGTAACCCAAGGTGTAAAAAAATAAGAAAACCGAAGCAAAGCGAGGGTGGTTACTCGTCAATTATATTTATACATGCAATATTTTTAACTACTTATTAGTGTGGAATATAAGTTTTATGTATTTTCTGTGATTTAAACTACAAAAATCATAGTTCATGCCAAACATATCCAAATAAATCCAATTTTACCAATCCCTGTTTTTATGGAAATAGCCAGCAAACGACAGCTCGTTCCACGATCCACGTGATGGCAAGTGGCTCTCGTCGCCCATTGACATCTCCGACACCAAAGGCATTACTGATGCGTTGCCGACCAAGAAAGATGGAAGCAAAAGAAAGAAAGATTTTGTATGTGGCAATATTCTTCACCAGCGGTTCCGTGGTGCGTCGCGGCAGGGGCGGCGGCTGGGGCGGCCGGGACGGGGGCGGGGGCGCCTCGTCCCCGGACGTGCAGTCGCCACGCGCGCGGTACCGCTGCGGAGCTTCCTTCTCGCTGCCGGCTGTTTCTGGAAGCTTCCACGAACTGAAACGTGATAGATCATAGCTCTTTAATAATCACATTTGAAATCCTTTGTTGCACTTTTCTGCTTAAGACTGTTTGATTCGAGAAAAAAATGGCAAATAAGCTCTATATCATACTAGGTATAAAAAAAAAGACTGTGGTACTGACTGGTGGCGGTCGGAGCTCCGACTGCGGGCGGCGCGCGCCAGCCGGTGCAGCGCGAACAGCGCGCCCTCCGCCCCTGCGCCCAGGCACCCGCACAGCGACTGCAGGATCTAGAACATACACACACACATACTGATAAACCATATTCTTATTAACGCGTTAAAACTGACCTTACGGACTAAAAGGGACGTGGCGGTAGCCCTTACACGTTAAACGATAAATTGGGTGGCAGTTTTTTCGTTATATTAAACGATTTTAATTCTGTTTGCTACATCTACGGGGTAACTGAATTTAGCAATTAGGAAACCAATATCTTTTGAAATTCCAATCCAATATGTTCGATTATAATATGGATGTCTTCAAGTCAAGAGTGAATAGCCTTTTTCTGAGTTAGTGCTACCTTAGCTCTTACCATTGGGTGGTTTTGTAGTCAAGCACCAGCTTATTTAATATAAAAAAATTCGTTATTACAATATTTCCGGGTAAGTCGTACACCAGCTAGTATCACTCACAGTGAACTTCCCCCGCTGCAGCAGCGCCAGCACGAGGTCCCCGAGCGCGAGGTGCGGCGCGCCGCCCCCCGCCCGCGCGGCCAGCAGGCACAGCGGCGCCGTCTGCGACACCAACCAGTCATCTGCCGCCGACCATGAAGTGTCCTCTGCGTCTGATGCTCCGGACTCCTCCACTGAAACGTATCAATGGTTCTTTAGGGTACGGATAACGAGGCCAAAAGCGTACCACGACTTCCATTGACTAAGAAACTGCGGAACTCACTACGTCAGCGATTTCGAACTAGTTCTAAGTTACAATAGGAAATAGGTTAGAAAGAACAGGATTGATTTATAGGAGAAGCGACAGACCACCAAATAGATAAAAATTAAATATGTGCAATTCACACGTGGTAGAAGTGAAACCTTCAAAAATTTTGGTTTCAAGAGAATGAGACGAATTAATGATAATAGTGATGCAAAGAAAACAGTGGTAACTAACGCCATCTTTTAACATAATATGAAGAGTAAAATGAGCAGCTAGCGCCATCTATCCAGCAATAAAACGAATCTTCTATCTTGTTCCTCGCGCCATCTATGAATACAACTTAGCACTTTTTAAAGTAACACAAAGAGAACCACGAACATAAGAAACACTGTATAATGCTTCCTCTCATTCTCTCTCACATTAAATCTTATGAATTTATGTGTCTGTCTCTTTTTACTGTCGCTTTTCGTTTCATCGACTTTCAAATCACAACGATGCTAAAGAAGTTTTCACTTCAAAAATCTGACCACAATGGACGAGTAACGAGACTACTGGATGGTTGCAAGGACCCAGCAATCTTCAGTCGGAGGAACCATGTCACATCTGAAAGATCTTAACATTTAAGGCCATAAAAATAATGTTACCACACAAGGCATCCTTGACGCTGTTGATAAAATCCAAGGTCTCCAGTATACTGGGACGGCTCAAGGGTTCCTTGTTCCGGACAGTGGACCCTGCAGACCGCGGCCGGCGCCGCAGCTCGCGGATGCTCTCCGCCGGCTCCGTGTACACCAGGCTCCTCAGCGTGTGGTACTTCCGCCTTATGGTCTTCGAGTCCGACTGGCTCGTCACCGATATCTCCGGGAACCCGTCCGATGTAACCGGTCGACTCCGACGAGATCGCCTCCTGACTCGCGGCTCTAGGGTACTGGGAATGTCTTGTACGGAACTGAACGGGATGATGTCAGGTTTCGTGCTATTCCTCCAGTAGTTTCCGTTCTTGGCGCTTGCGAGAATCTCCTCTGTGCTTTCGTGTCGCGGTATGTGTGGCCTGCAACAATATTGTAGTTATCTTAAAAGTTGCTTTTTACTGAAATAAAATAGCCATGATAAAAATACAGCCAACGATGCATTTACACGACAATTAAGCAAAGCCTCGACAAAAAATCGACCTGACTAAACACTTTATTTTAGAAAAAAAGATGGACGTTGTCAATCGTAAATTCCAATATACGGGGACATGATCATGCGATTAGCAAGAGTGGGCCTTGTTTCATCCAATCGGCCCGGTAATGGATTTCACCGCTGTAATCTATCGGAAACCTGTCCGCTGTGATCAAATGATCAAAGGTCGTTCGCGAGCCGACTGTAATACCGAATAGATTACTGATAGCCTGATGAATCCACTTAGCTCTTATACAACATGGATGTTGGGTATAACTTGTACGTTTATACGTCACAACCATTTATTTTCAACTCATATTCCAGCTTTTATTAACGTGGAAATCCACTTTTGGTGCCCACAATCGTTAGCAGGACTTGGAAAAGCAATCAAAATAGTTTTTCAACTCTGTACAAAAACATAGTTTTATAACATTCGTCAACTATTTCGCTAATAAATCTATTTTTCGAGGTGAAAAGCTAATTACTCAGTGTTGAAATCAGCAGTTTATATTGAATTCACAATCAAACGGACAGAGTCAAAAGCTATAACAAAACCTTCGGCCTAAGCGATAAAGATTACCTTTATTATTACATCTTTATAATAAATGGACTAAATTCAAGGCAATTTACGAGCGCAAATCTCATTTTCTCAAATTCAAAACACAAGACAGAAATTCCCTTTTCCGTGTAGGTAGTACGAGTACGTACGGCTCGGACGTGACTATTTCAATGCGGCTCCGCCGTCCGTGCTACCAGTCAAAGGTAAGATTTTCCTTACAGATAATTTATCGCCTCCACATCGGCTTCATAGAAAAGCGAATGATTATTAAGATAAGGGGTTTTCTATCTCATATGGTGAGTTTAACTTCGAATTAACTGGTTTGCCATTTAATTTTGCTTATCGGTTGTATTGTAAAGTTTGCGTATAATAAATTCAAACTTTAAATTTTAAACCTTTCAACTTTTTCAGGCAAACATAAAAAAAATATTTATACATAATATCTTAAAGCTAACCTAATTTCCTAAAACTAGTAAAACATTTAAAATACAAAAATATAATTGTACAGACACGGACCTAAAAAAAAGACGGACGTAATCCCAACAACAAATTCAGTGAAGCATCCATAGTAATACCAACTCTCTATTCGTATAAGTACACACACCCACATTGACACCATATTGCTTCAATCGCTAATCAAAAATTACACACACGCTAAGCAGGCGGCCATTGCTATGTTTCACTCTCGATTAGACGAGGTTACGTCCGTCTTTTTTTCAGGTCCGTGTGTACAGATAATTATTTCTAGAGCAGTATGAATATATAAACCTTGGTTTAATTTGACATAGGTACTACGGCCTGAAATCATTATTCATAACTCTCCTTTTCATATACATACGTCATAGTCAGGTAACAATAACGTTCACACAATTATATCCCCGCAACGGTTCCTTTTGTCGCGGATGTCGTAATTATACAATTAAAACATCATGAACAACCACAGCCCGGAAACAAACTCGTCATAATATGAAACTCATCGGTTTAGTAGTTAAGTAGTTAACTAAATTTTAAGTAAATTAATACGTGTAAACGGATAATTTAATAGTTTAGTAATTTAGTAGTTTAGTAATCAAGTAGACAAGTAATTTAGAAATTTTTCTATTTTCTGTTAAGTAGGTGGGCGGTTATTATTATCACTTAACACGTTTGGACAGGCACTTTTTTGTTAAAATTTAGTTGAAATTTAGTAAAATGCTTAAGTAATTTAGTAAAATGCTTAAGTAATTAAGTAGAATTGTATGAACTAAAGAGCTTTACTAAATTATTACGTGTGGACGCACACTAAAAATTATTCACTTAAAATTTAGTTAACTACTTAATACGTCTAAACCGAACATTAAATATCTCCCTCTTAACCATAGACTTAAATATATAGACGGGCTGTTCCGAACAAAATCCGTGTCACATTTTTCAAGCATTTTTCATACTCTGTGACAGCACTTCGTTCGGTACATGATGGCGGATATCAATTATTTTCAACTAAATATTTTTTTTAATGTTAATAAAAATATAGTTATTTACCAATTATGATTTAAATAAACTCAAATAAAGTTCAAATAATGAAGACCTTTTAACTGTGCACAATAAACAATATGCGTTATTATGTGTTCTGAACGGTCGGGGTTTTTCAAAAATGACATCTCCTTGTCTCGCTTGCTCGTAGCCGACTAAAATGCGTTGGCACCATATGGTGTCAACGTAGGTGTCGAAACTTTTAGTACTGAACTGCCTGTCTAATATAGCATACATACAGTAACGTCAACGACTGATATTGTCATATAAGGTAGTGGATAACCATTGGGTGCCACAGGTAATACATAGCCCAGCAATCTAACAGAAGCATGACATTGGCTTTGACTCAAATAGGGATGGAACCATTACATCTTAAAGTCCTTAAACACCTACATCCATGATCCATTTACAAATACTATATGGACATAATGTTTTATTAATCTACGAGTATACAGTACTCTATTCATCTTCGTATTATCCAGATATCCGTTCCACTAGACAACATATTGGCTGCAAGTTAATTTATCGGATGCGAGCGGCGATAGCACAGGAGGAGAGGTCGAGGGGCTATTAATTTGATATTAAAGTTTACCGATGCGAATTGAATAATAATTGTTTACGAGATAAACTTTGGACAATATGGAAATTAATGTTTCACAAGTAAAAATAATAATAAATAAACGCTAACACACTCATACCCCCGCAGTAGGTTATTACCTGTGTCGCGGGTGGCATAGACTACACATAACACATCACAGTAACACCCATGACCCGAGTACAAATATTTATCTGCCACATAAATATCTGCCCCGGCCGGGAATCGAACCCGGGACCCCTCGCTTCGCAGGCAGGGTCGCTACCAACTAGGCTACAGGGTCGTCAAGTAGATTGGAGTTATAGATTTATCGATAAGTTGCCTACATACAGTCCAAACTTTCCAATAGAATTTATTTAAATCCTTGAAAGTGAGAGCGAAATGCTTATATATGGGGCGTGGTTCCAATGGTATTTCCATTAAGACACCATTTTACCAGTCTAAGAAAAAGATGGATTAAAATCTATTATTAATCGTTAGGAACGAGGAAACGTAACACAAAGACAACCAACAGAATCATCCAAGAAGCTCAACAAGAAGTTTAATCACGCGAAACGCCCGCACGTTTCCTCCTGCCAAAATTTCGTAATGGGTGAAAAGTCGCGCAAGCTGGTCAACTTTCTTGTGCTACAAAATTTTGAAAGGATCAAAGTTTTCAAGCGCTAACTTCTGTATTCAACTTTTATACACGATTCCTCTTTAGTAATAATAATAATAATAAACGCTTACACACTCATACCCCCGCAGTACGTTCATACCTGTGTCGCGGGTGGCATAGACGACACATATAACACATCACAATAACAGCCATGACACGAGTACAAATTCACATAAATATCTGCCCCGGCCGGGAATCGAACCCGGGACCCCTCGCTTCGCTGGCAGGGTCGCTACCAACTAGGCTACAAGGTCGTCGTATAGGATAAAGTATTGTAAGTCACCCACAATGTAGGTCTCCATTGAATCTTCTTTGAGTGTTGTTTGTTACATTGTTTTGTAATCCTATATGTTTTTCTAAGACTTGATAAAGACAGACCATGGCCTGGATTATAACATCATCTTGGATATGTTCCCTTGGGTAGTAAATAAATTATAGTGTAAAAATAAAAAATATACCGATATGATTTCGTTTTATTAAACATTCTTCCGCTGGCTATACGCGCGTGTAATCTAAAATCTTAATACGAAAAAAAATTGTATGGAAAAGGTCTAAAATGTGCCTAATGCATTATTTTAGTGGTCTCAAATCATCTTCGCATGCCAAATAAAACCATTTTGAGGCATATCGGTTACAGTTTTTAAATGAAATCCCTACAAACATTTTTAAAGTATTAAAACAAGTGAAGTAAGTTTTTAAATAAATGTTTTAATTTGTTCAGGGGACTTTAAGCTTTAACGACGCCACGCTCGGGCGCTCCAGAGCGGGCAGGTAGAACGAGTGCTGTTCGTTAAAACTTTTTAATATTATGTGTTTTGTTTGTAATCGATTCTACTCTACGCGGAACATCTCGCCGTGGGTAGGCATGTACCTTTTGCGAATAATATTTTATTAAGTTTTAAGCAATCGAGTTTTATAAACACACCAATTGATGTCGTTATTATTCCGATCGCTAATCTACAATCGGGACATTATAAAATTATCATTTGATGTTTTATGGTGTGAAGGAGTAGCTACGTAGCTAGTGTGTAAGCCATTAAAATTGTTTTAGGCACTTAGAATAAAAAGTAGTTTGACGAATAAAATCTGAACGCCAATATTTTTGTAAATCATTAGCATCTTCAATAATGTGCGAGTTTTATTATGAAGTGAAGGAGTTTTATTATCCTTCCTTATTCTTCTTCTGATATTATAAGATTTATAATAAAATTCCATCGAAATTTACAAAAATGCCTTACCTTAAATTTAAAACTCATATTAAAAGCATTCTTATGACGAAAGGATATTACAAATTAGATGATTATTTTAAAGACAAGACTGCTTAGACATGAGTTTTATGAATATAGATTGTAGTAGATGATAAGTTCTATCTGTGACAGTGAGCAGGAAAAAAACAAACCCGGTAGGTGCCCTCTCACAGTAGGGCCTTGTCTGAAGCATTGGCGTAGCTTGCGTGCCTTTCAAAAAGTGTTTGTAAACCACAACAATTTTGAATAAAAACATTTGATTTGATTTGATTTGATAATTTATGTTGTTGTAATGTCTGTTGTTGTTGGTCTGAGTGTGTGTTCTAATCTTTGTGTGTTGTCCATGACATCCATTCCAAATTACACCTTTATAGTACTAAGGGTCTATCAGCTCCGTTTTGACTACGGAACCCTAAACGTCAATTGTAAAAAAACCCTATTAAAATAACAATCTTCGTCTTTATGATCCACCTAACTTATCTTACAAATTTCTACAAATATATTTTTTATTTGTAATTTTAACGAGTTTGCCAGAAGCCAGAATGTTAAAAAGAAAATTGTATCCACGCGTGATCCGAATGCTAATTTATTCGTAAAACATTTCCGTTGGAGAAGTCGGTTTTGCTCTGAGGGAAATATGTTGTGAAAGTATTGTTGAAGGTAGCATAATAATATGATAAATATGTAGGAACGAGAGATGTTTGCTTTGAGAATCTATCCGGAAATTGAAAAGTTGTTGTACTCACAACACGTAACGGTAGAACAATATTTTGATGGAGAAGAAACTCTATAGTTGATCCCACGGACGTAAAAAAAGCGGCCAAGTGCGAGTCGGACTAGCCCATGAAGGGTTCCGTAGCAGCAAGTAACATAATATAAAAGTTCGTTGTAACTTTGATCGATATTTTTTTCGGTTTACGATTTATGACGTATTAAAAAAAAAACTACTTACTAGATTTCGTTCAAATCAATTTTCGTTGGAAGTTTGCATGGTAATGTACATCATATATTTTTTTTAGTTTTATCATTCTCTTATTTTAGAAGTTACAGGGGGGGGGACACACATTTTACCACTTTGGAAGTGTCTCTCGCGCAAACTATTGAGTTTAGAAAAAAATTATATTAGAAACCTCAATATCATTTTTGAAGACCTATCCATAGATACCCCACACGTATGGGTTTGATGAAAAAAACATTTTTGAGTTTCAGTTCTAAGTATGGGGAACCCCCAAAATTTATTGTTTTCTTTCTATTTTTGTGTGAAAATCTTAATGCGGTTCACAGAATACATCTACTTACCAAGTTTCAACAGTATAGCTCTTATAGTTTCGGAAAAAAGTGGCTGTGACATACGGACGGACAGACAGACAGACAGACAGACAGACATGACGAATCTATAAGGGTTCCGTTTTTTGCCATTCGGCTACGGAACCCTAAAAAAGACGGACGTAATCCTAAGAACAAATTCAGTGAAGCACCCATAGTAATACCAACTCTGTATTCGTACAAGTACACACACCCGCACATTGATACCATCTTGATATGACATTGACACCATCGCGAATCAAAAATTACAAAATTACGCACACATGGTAAGCGAGCTGTCAGCTGTCAGCTTCACTCTCGATTAGACAAGGTTACGTCCGTTCTTTTTTTACGTCCGCGAGTTGATCCATTATGATTTTAAAGCTATGTCATCACGAACACAGAACATTTTTAATGCAACTAGTACTCACGAATCGTATTTTAACCGACTTCAAAAAAGGAGGAGGTATTCAATTTGACTGTATTTTTTTATGTTTGTTACCTCAAACTTTCGACTGGGTAAATTGATTTTAATGATTCTTTTTTTAATCGAAAGCTGGTGCTTGTCGTGTGGTCTCACTTTTTGAGCTAAATCTGACGAGTAGTTTTACGCCCCAACACAGACCAAGACCAACGGTTACTTAAATCGCTCCTTAGTACAGAATTTGTACGGTGATTCTTTACTAAGGAGCGATATAAGTAACCGTTAGTGACTCTGAGTTGGGTGGTTTGAGTTATTATGAAGTCGGTTTTTTTTTCTTGGTAAAATTGAGATTATATAATACCGATATTTCACTTTTTAAACCAGCCACATGATGGTGAGTGTTTCGACGCTATTGGAAATTATTAACGCCAAACGCATCACATACACATTGCCAACCGAGTGATAAACAAAAGATAAAGATTTTAGTTACTATCATTCTTTATAACCCCATGATCGAGGTACACAGCGGGCCATATTATCTAGTACAATACAACCTGTCGCGTCCCGCCGGCGGCGTCGTATAACCGTCCTATTCCGTTTCCGACGAAACCTTTAACCATTGTAAAGTGGTATAAACCCTAAAACATCCCCCTGCATACAGCATACAGCGTGACTGTCTATAATCCAGCAGGAAATAAGTATGAATTATCAATAATGAATAAAGCAATTCAAGTCACAATTGGTCCAGCCAGACCGTGCCCCGCGAGGTAACTTCAATATAAGTTGGCATCGAGTTCGCACTACCTTATTCAACAGGTGGGTCTTGCATGTCTATGAAATAACGTTTCTACAACTAGGTGAATTTTAATGCCAACTGCCGTATTTTTGTAAAATCGCGAAAGTTAAATTTTCTTCTCACTTAGGCAGCTGAGTCTCTAAAGTTTGCCTAACAAAAGTTGGTGGAAGGTGACGTAGCATAGGCAAAAAATATACCAAAAAAAAATAACTTCAAACTCAAACGTTGGTGAAGTTTAAATATATACCTATCTACCGCGCAATACTCATAGCCCCACACTAGGATTTCCTGTGTTGTGGGTGCCATTGACAATACACAAGGACAACAACATACACACTAAGACCGAGAACAGAAATTTAAACTTATCATCCCAACCGCCTTGATAGGAATGGAATCTAGGATCCTTAGTACCCACCGTACCTACTGCCATGGTAAGCATTATTCCACACGGATTGTCAGATTAATCAGGCCTCCCTTTTCTGCCATGTTCTGTTGAATCTATAAGCTGTTCCGAATCTTATCACACGCTTAGCCTAACCCTCACCGCGTCCCGCGCAGCACGGCGTGGAAGGCCCCGAGCAGACAGCGGCGCGCTAGCCGCAGCTTGGCGTCGGCCTTGTCGCGGCGGGTGAGCGTGAGCAGCCGCGCGCCGCCCGCCGGCAGCCGCGCCGGGAACGACACCGCCAGACCGTCACCCGTCGGGAACACCAGCCGGAACTCTGGAAGTAACACGGATTGTAGGCTGACTGACCGGTAGATACTTACTGGGACATCTAATGTATAAAAATCTCGTGTCACGGTGTTTATCCGAGACCGAATTTTATGAATTTTTTTGTGTATATTTGGTAGACATGAGAATAAGCCTTAAAGTATATGTCATACTGCTAAGTGATTAGGGTGTCCCTATCCAGAAAATTTTTGGCAGAACAATGTTTGCCGACTCAGCTAGTACACAATAATAAAAAAGTACGCATACAAGGCATTTGCTATCCAGCCGTTTTTTGTTTTATTTCTAATACCTGGTCAGGTAAAAATGAAAACACCTATTTAACCTTTATTTTACCCTCATCGTGATTTTAGTTTACTCATCAAAATCGGTTCACCCAGTAGAAAGTTCATTAAACACAACATTAAAAAAATACAGTCGAATTGAATACTTTTTTTAAAAACGGGTAAAAGCCATGTTCTTGAGCCATATAATTCACTTAACGCAACAAAATCAAGGTCCAAACGCTTGTTAGCAGTTACGAACAGCAAAAACATTCGTGTTCAGTTTTCCATACACAGTTATAGAAAAATAAATGCGGAATCAAAAAGTATTAATAACATCGCATATTGCCGGCGTGTAGTGTGTAGCAGAGGGTGCTCTGTAGTACAGGGTGCTCCGCGCCGCCGAGCGAATCGTTTGAGTTCAGCAATCTACTGGCGCGGAACTAATAGCTCATAACACCCCAATATACCTACCTTTACCCAACACTGCAATGTGTTGTGTTGTACGGAATACTTTCTGGGTTTTAATTAAACGCATTGGGATTTTTGTGCCGGAATCTTATTATGCCATACCTATCGCGTCACATACCCGTAACTACACGATTTAAAAAAGAATTTAGAGAAATTCAACCTCTCAGGTGTAAAATAGAGATTGGAAGTTTGCACGTGGTGCATGACAAAGCCAATGCTTTGTCGACAATTCGTTGACTTAAAACTCTGTACTTCAACTCTTTCATGACATCTCCATAAGCCTTAATATAAGAAAGACTCAATTTCATAGTTAATGCTCAGGCTTTGCTGCAAAATAAGTATAAATAACAACTTATTACCAAATAACGCCCGATACAACCACGACAAACAATCTCATTATCGAGGTTGTATAAAGATACAAAGTTACAAGTTCGTTAACAAATTCCCGGATTCAAGGGCGACATTAATGTTCAAAGCTCGTAGGGCACATCCGTCAATACCGTTCGCAGTAATTCGAAAAGTTCGCGCTCGGTCGAAGTTTGCACGCGCCGCCCGCGGGCCATGCGCTCGAGAGAATGGAATTTTAATGTATCTCACACATTCGACAGTTCTGCATTCGACGACGCGACAACGACAACGACTTTGCAACGCCATACGCCATTCTAACTTACACGTGTACACACGTGTATCTTTTTGTTAAATAAAATAATAATATTAATAAAGTTTTATGAACAAAATTCAAGACGATCGATGAACTGCATACCGATCGATGAACCGATCGATGAACGGCATAGGACCTCGAGAGAACTGCAAGCCGTACTATAGATTCCTTCAAATTCTAACATTACCTTGCATGTATATATATGAGATGTGTGTATTTGTTTTCAAAAATAAGCATCTATTTAAAACCTACAGCGATATGGGCCAAAACAGATGCCGTCACAAATTTAAACTATGGGTACAAAAACAAAGATTAAATCAGTTTAAAAGGAACGCGTACTGTATGGCAATTAGTATATTTAATAATTTACCTGATAAATATATAAAGCTGAGGTTAAAAGAATTTAAATTAGAACTGATACAATTATTACATAACAAACAATACTATAGTATTAAAGAATATTTAAATGATAAGACTTTTTAATTTTGAAAATATAACAATTTATTAATGGTATAGTGAATTTGTTATTTATTTATTTAGATTTAATGTTGTTGACATTTGTATTTAATTTAATAATTTATATCGATTTTACATTCAATTATCCAATTTTGACATTGTGTTCTTTAAAGTTAGTTAGGTACCATAGCTTAATTGTTAATGACTACAATAAATATGAACATGATATGTATAAATCGTAGATTAAGTGCAATAAAAAAATTATAATAATAATGTTATAAGTCTGTAAAAGTGGAAATAATTAGATACAGTATGAAATAATATTTGTACGCCGTGCTAACGGCACAATATAGTAGTAGCACCAATGGAACCTAAGACCTTATATACAATGTACCTATACTATTACAAATAAATGCATTCATTCATATTACAAATAAATGCATTCATTCATTCATTCATTCATTCATTCATTCATTCATTCATTCATTCATTCATTCATTCATACCAACTTTCATCTGAACACTTTCTGCCGTCTTTTAGAATGATAGACAACATTCAAAAATTGGTTGGTTGGTGACCCCGACATTATTTATGTATCGTGTACACACTGAAACTATCGAGTGCTTCCCATTTGTTTTATTAAATGACTTCAAAAAAGGAGGTTCTCAATTCGACTGTATTTTTTTTTAATGTTCGTTACCTCAGAACTTTGGACTGGGCGAACCGATTTTGATGATTTTTTTTTTAATCGAAAGCTGGTGGCTGTCATGTGGTCCCATATAAATTTTATTGAGATTTGACAATGGCATCTATGATAAAACCATATAAAATACCTATAAATACCATATAACATACCGCCTTAAATCTGTATTAAGTAAGCGCGACAAATGGACGAATAATTCAATATCACGCCAACCGATTTCGATGATTCTTTTTTTAATCAAAAGTAGGTGCTTGTCACGTAATCCCACATAAATTTGAACGAGATCTGACAAGTAGTTTTAAGAGTAACTTTGAAGTCGGTTATTTTTTGCTAATAAAATTTAGATTATAGAACATGACGTCTTCGGACAAACATGACGTCATATGTACGTATGAGTGTAATCAATTATAAGCTGTGTCGTTGTCGTGATTGTTGTCGTGTCGTCAATGAAGAAGCTCTATCTCTAACATGAGTTCGCTAGTTGCCTACATGTGGAAGCCGCCGCTCTGTGAGACGGTCGCTCGTCACGTCTTTGACATCGCCATTTAACATTGATGTAGCTGAGTGGCTCACTGTGTCATGTGACATGTTGCATGTCGTTTCAATTTGCACGGATGTTGTACAACGATACTTGTACAGAGAGATAATAAATAAATAATACAGCTTTTTGCATTCAAAATTCACCAGTTACGAATATAGATGGCCGGTGACCACTGACCATCTTCAACTCTATAAATAATATGAATTTTTAGACCCAACATTAATATTGAACATAAATCTCTACCCATGACTACACGTAATAACAAGTCAGCGTTTTCCTTCTTCATCCGACTGTCAGACTCCGCATCAACCGTTGCCAACAGTGGCCAGTCTCGCTGATCCCCGTCCCCTCACTGTCCGTTCAGTATGATCGTATGTCGGGTCCCGTCACGGGGGTCACCCTGCAGTGGCCACATTACATATGTTAACGTATTCAGTGGCCGAGACGTAACTTTCATCTGGGGCCATTTTATTGGCAGGTAACGTTGATACGACACGAGCAGGTATCGTTAATGTAACGTTATTACCTTCAGCTGTGTACCTGCTTCATACTTGTGAGTTGTGATTAACATACATGACATGTCATCTATTATAGGCCAAGAAAAAAAATTATAGTCCTTGCTCTCTGCTTATTAACCGATTTTCTTGATAACTGACGAGTCGTTAAGTCGTTAATTCGCAACCGAATTTTTACATTGATCCGCCTGATGCTATCCTATTCTATTAATATTATAAGTTTTCTTTCACGCAAAAACGAATAATAATAATAATAATTTTATTCATCAAAGAGTTACAGGTTATAAACTTAACAAATGTTAAGATTATAAACTTAACTAATGAACGGATTTTGATAAAATTTAGCTAACAGTTAGACCATGATCTAGGATAATAAGATATAGGGTACTTCTATCCTGTAAAACGCGGAAAAGCGTGCTGAGCACTAGTTCTACCATATGCGTCAGCTATCACTCACCAACATGCCGGTACCGGTCCACCAGGTCGACCATGGCCTTGGCCCACGCGAATTTCTTGGCCGCCGCCAGCAGCCCCATGCACGGCTCCACGCTCCCTTCGTGAACCCCCGCACAGTACTCCCTCAGACCCTCGAACTCATTCTCACATTTCCTTGCGTCAAAGTCCTCTAGAAACCAGGAGTTCTCTAGAGACGTCGTGAATAGTGCCTCTAGAAAGGGTTTGAGCACCGGTCCGAGGTATTTCCGGTCGTCTTTGGCTCCACGGTGCAGCCAGGAGAGTATGTTCCTCATGAGGCAGGTCTCGTCGGTGAGGTCTTCCCGCCGCAGCTCCGGGTCTCTCCGCAAGGCGTCGATCAAACACGCTGAGGACGCGTCGTAGTAGTCCTTCAGCTTGTTCCATTTCTTGGATCTGATGAATAATTGAATTTTACAAATGCGGCAATCTTGATGTGGAGTATTAACGTTATGAGTTGCGAGTGACGTGAAGACATCACAAAATTCACAAACAACAATGACTTCAAACGTCATTGCCCTTGTGGTGACATGCCATGTTAATTTATTGGGTGACGACTTAAATATGTGAAGTGGCGTTTGGGGTTGGCTAACAACCCCTACCTGCTCTTACAGTCAGTCGTCCCAATTCCGCGTTCGGAGCACATTGTGCTATACTCGCGATATTTTATTATTATACAGTGTATTTAGGAATAAGTTAGTTATTGTAAAAAGTACAATTACAGTTTAATTTACCTAAATACATCTTTTAATTATTTATAGTCTTCCATACACCCGAATTACAACACGCAAGAATATTACGCTCTCTACAGTAAACTATAAACTTCAATTGATATTAGTTTAACATTTTTTATATTAATACACATTAATTCGATATTGGTGACCCCTCGTTTAACTGAGTGTGAGAAGGAAGACCTGAAGACCTGGGACGACTCAACTGTTGGAAGGTAGGCCTGAACAATTTTGTACCTACATACCAAAATGATGGAAAGTACCAAACCTCATGGAGGAATTGCGGCAGTCCAGTCTACGTCAAATTCCGAATCCGATATTATAATTGCGGAACTTAAGAAACTTAATTCTCGATTGGACAATTTTGAAAATACATGCAGGAGAGAAAAATCTAATAATAATAACCGCAAGCCACGCTCATCATCGCGCACTGCCATTCAAAGTCGCAAAGTGGATTACCCACAATGGAAATGTTTTTATCATTATCGTTATGGAAAAAATGCGAATAAATGTATAAAACCATGCAGCTGGAAGGATGAGATGGTGCAGTCTGCGGCAGGAGGCTGTGATCCTTTGGTTAACTACCGTTTATGTGTCACGGATCGACGAAATAATTTACGGTTTTTAGTGGACAGTGGTGCCAATGTGTCTGTGTTACCGCGTAGTGCTGTGCGATATAGTGTCAAAAGTGATTCCGAGAAATATAAACTGTACGCGGCAAACGGTACGCCCATAGATACTTTTGGTTTATATAGTCTAATTTTAGATTTAGGTTTACGTAGAGCTTTTCAGTGGACATTTATAATAGCAGATGTAAAGCAACCTATTTTAGGAGCCGATTTTTTGACAAAGTATAAATTAATTATAGATTTTAATAAGCGCAGGCTGGTGGATCAGGTAAC
Organism: Thymelicus acteon; assembly: GCA_951805285.1. NCBI lineage: Eukaryota > Metazoa > Arthropoda > Insecta > Lepidoptera > Hesperiidae > Thymelicus > Thymelicus acteon. Next base: position 17,513,031 of record OX638226.1, on the reverse strand, counting down.
AAATCTTAATATTATTGCATCAATTTCAAAGTATAATAATGATAGTTCAATTAAAACGGTTAATAATAGCCATCCTTATTACGATTTGTTATCTAAGTACCCAGACCTTACTAAGCCTATTTCTTTTAAGGATATACCTAAACATAATGTTAAGCATTTTATAGACACTAACGGACCACCTGTACATTGTCGACCGAGACCTTTACCTCCCGATAGATATGCGAAAGCGAAAGAAGAATTCCGTATTATGTGTGAGATGGGGATTTGTAGACCAAGCAAAAGTGCATGGGCAAGTCCTTTACACATTGTTCCTAAAAAGAACGGACAAATTAGACCTTGTGGAGATTATAGAGCTTTAAATGCTATAACTAAACCTGATAAATATCCGGTTCCTAGGTTAAAAGATTTTACATATATTCTTGCTGGTAAGAAAGTTTATTCTAGATTAGATATTAATAGAGCTTATAATTGTATACCAGTCAATGAAAGTGATATTGAGAAAACAGCCGTGGTCACACCATTCGGATTAATTCGAATATGAGCGACTTCCGTTCGGATTGCGTAATGGTGCTCAAACTTTTCAGAGATTTATGTGTCATAGCGTACTACCAGATCTTAATTTTTTATTCGTGTATATAGATGACGTAATTATAGCTAGTGATGATATTATACAGCATAGAAAGCATCTGGAAGAAGTATTTGCTAGATTAGAAAAATTCGGTATTACTATTAATATTTCAAAATGCGTTTTTGAACAGGAAAAATTAGAATTTTTAGGTCATGAAGTGTCAGCAGAGGGTATACGGCCGCTTGATGAAAAGGTGAAAGCCATCATCGATTTTCCGCGACCCACGACCGTTGACCAGCTAAGAAGATTTCTAGGTATGTTAAATTTTTATAGATCACATATACCTAATGCAGCAGAACAGCAATCCGAATTAGATAAATATTTAATTAATTCTAAAAAGAAGGATAAGACACAAATTATTTGGACCGACAAGGCAGTATCTCAATTCGAATTATGCAAGCTTAGTTTAACTCGAGCTGCTACGTTATCGCATCCTACAACCGATTCACCCTTAACGCTGATGACAGACGCAAGCGAGACATCCGTAGGCGCCGTATTACAGCAAAAGGTTGGGGACAGCTGGAAACCTTTAGGTTATTATTCAAAAAGGTTGTCCGAAGCGCAAAAGAAATATAGTGCATATGATAGAGAGCTTTTAGCTATATACATGGCGATAGCTCACTTTCGTTACATGATAGAAGGTCGCGATTTAATTGTTTTAACGGATCATAAGCCGTTAACTTACTTATTTAATAAAATGGGTAGTGACAAAGAGTTACCTAGGCGTGCTAGACAGATAATGTTTATAAGCGAGTTTACTACGAATATTCGTCATATTAATGGTAATGACAACGTCGTAGCAGATGCTTTGTCCCGTGTGGAAGAAATTTTTTGTCCTACGGCTATTGACTTCGCAGAACTGGCACGTGTACAAAAAAACGACACGGAGTTCAGCGAGTTAAAAAACAAAATGCAGTTTAAACGTATTATGATACCAGGTACTGAACATTATGTAGAATGCGAAACTTCCACTAGTAGGACGAGACCATACCTACCTGAAATATTTAGGCGTATTGCATTCGATTCAGTTCATAATTTAAGTCACCCCTCTATTCGTACTACTCAAAAGATGATTAGTGATCGATATTTTTGGGTAGGGATGAACAAAGACGTTCGTAGATGGGCTAAAACGTGTATTCCTTGCCAGCGTGCTAAGATTCAAAGACATACTATATCTGATTTAGGGAAATATGAAGCGTGCAATCGTTTTGAACACGTCCACATTGATATAATTGGACCTCTTAGTACATCCCCCGATGGATATAGGTATTGCGTGTCAATGATAGATCGTTATAGTCGTTGGCCAGAGCTGATTCCAATAAAGGAAATGACTTCAGAAATAGTTGCCCGAGTCCTATATGAAGGTTGGATCGCTAGATTCGGTTGTCCAATAAAACTAACTAGTGACCAAGGACGTCAATTTGAAAGTAATCTTTTTTCTCACTTGATGTCAATTATGGGAATTAAAAAGTTACGAACAACGCCTTATCACCCTCAAAGTAATGGCATAGTGGAGCGATGGCACAGATCATTAAAAACATCGCTTACCGCACGGTTATCCACACGGTCATGGGTTGAAGAAATAGCTACAGTTCTATTAGGGTTGAGAGCGGCAGTTAGGGCTGACAGCAATCATACTTGTGCAGAAATGATTTATGGTACAAGTATTCGCTTGCCTGGAGATTTTTATGATAGTAGTCCTAATATTAATTTAGATAGTGATAATTATGTATCTAAGCTTAAAAAAAGCGGCCAAGTGCGAGTCGGACTCGCCCATGAAGGGTTCCGTAGCAGCAAGTAACATAATATAAAAGTTCTTGTAGTTTGTTGTAACTTTGATCAATGTTTTTTGCGGTTTACGATTTATGACGTATTAAAAAAAAAACTACTTACTAGATCTCATTCAAACCAATTTTCGTTGGAAGTTTGCATGGTAATGTACATCATATATTTTTTTTAGTTTTATCATTCTCTTATTTTAGAAGTTACAGGGGGGGGGACACACATTTTACCACTTTGGAAGTGTCTCTCGCGCAAACTATTCAGTTTAGAAAAAAATGATATTAGAAACCTCAATATCATTTTTGAAGACCTATCCATGGATACCCCACACGTATGGGTTTGATGAAAAAAACATTTTTAAGTTTCAGTTCTAAGTATGGGGAACCCCCAAAATTTATTGTTTTTTTTCTATTTTTGTGTGAAAATCTTAATGCGGTTCACAGAATACATCTACTTACCAAGTTTCAACAGTATAGCTCTTATAGTTTCGGAAAAAAGTGGCTGTGACATACGGACGGACAGACAGACAGACAGACAGACAGACAGACAGACAGACAGACAGACAGACAGACAGACAGACATGACGAATCTATAAGGGTTCCGTTTTTTGCCATTCGGCTACGGAACCCTAAAAAGTCATAAGTAATATAAAGCCAATAAGTAGAGAGATAAAAGATTCGCGAAAGTTTTTTGTACACAACGATTTATATACCTGTGACAAAGTTTTTGTCAGAAATGATTCAGTGCGAAAACCTCTACAACCTCCTTATGACGGCCCATTTAATGTAATTAGTAGAAAAGTTAAATATTATAAAATTCAATTAGCTGATCGTCAAGCTTGTATTTCTATCGATCGATTGAAACCAGCTTATACTTTAGATGACGAAGATAGCACAGTAAATAAAATTATAAAACCAACTGTTAAGATTAAAAATAATAAACAAGTTGTGATTAATGACACCCCTATATTGCGTAAAGATGTTATAACACGTTCTGGCAGAATTAGCAAAGTACCAAAACGATATTAAAGTTAAGTATTTACTATAGTTATTAGTATTACGTAATATACATTTTTTTGAGACATGCATTTCTTATAATTTTTTTTTAATAACTTGTATTAATTTGTATTATTTTTTTATACCTATGTGAATGATTTATTAGTAGTATTTGTACTTATACTGTTTTATTGCATAAGATTTTTGTTTACAAATTTTTACACATACCTTTATAAGATTTAACGATTTTTAAACTTCTAAGTGGAATCTACTTAAGATCACAATCTTAAAATATTTATGCATACTTATGTTCTTTAAGCTTCACAAGCATTTATTTTTAACGAATAGCTCTGTGTAAAGTTGAGTATTATGTGTGAAAGTTATTTTTATTTCTGTGTCAAGTAATGTTTAGTTGCACTTGAAAAGGATTTCGAGTCCCAAAACCATTATCCTGATTGATTAATGGCGTCCTAACATTTTTTAGAAACAAGAACGTTCATGTCATTATGAAACTTGAAAATAGTGTGATAAGAAACGCAAACATGTTATTCTTTTGGAACTGTGAGAACCACTTATACCAAAAATTATGTTAACCTGAATATTGAGTGTTAAACGATTTATTTTTGCATTGGACCTTTTCTTGTTGTGTTATTTTAAGTGAGGTTCAACTGATAACTTGGTGGTTCCCATATTATTTTGTGTTCAATGTTTTGTTGTGTAATTGAAATGAGAACGTTTGTACTTGTCTTACCTAATAAGTAATTACCTTATTTTTTATAAGGGGGGAATATTGTGGTGACATGCCATGTTAATTTATTGGGTGACGACTTAAATATGTGAAGTGGCGTTTGGGGTTGGCTAACAACCCCTACCTGCTCTTACAGTCAGTCGTCCCAATTCCGCGTTCGGAGCACATTGTGCTATACTCGCGATATTTTATTATTATACAGTGTATTTAGGAATAAGTTAGTTATTGTAAAAAGTACAATTACAGTTTAATTTACCTAAATACATCTTTTAATTATTTATAGTCTTCCATACACCCGAATTACAACACGCAAGAATATTACGCTCTCTACAGTAAACTATAAACTTCAATTGATATTAGTTTAACATTTTTTATAATAATATACATTTCTTCGATATTGGCGATATACATTACTTCGATACCCTGTTCTAGAAGATAACTCAGTCAGCAGGCTGGATTCAAATATTAGAGAGTCAGAATAAGTGACTCCTTCTCTTCCCTATTAGCCGTCAACATTTCGGTTTTTGGTATTTCTGAAGTCCATGGGCAGGATGACCATGTCCAGGTAAAATCGATCTAATCTAATCAAAATCCTTTGATTTATCTCATTTAAAATACTCAAATGGAAGAGAAACATCTAAAAAGCCTGTAAGGACTGAAAAGTAATAAGTACATTTAGTAAGCAAATATAAATGATCCAGAACACTTTTGTCATCAAATCAATATACCAGACTTCTGCACGGAACATGGTAGTACCTGTAAGTGGACAGTTCCCGGTCGAACTCCCCGGCGGGTGTCCTGTGGCAGGTGTTGAGATACAGGTCGCGCGCCTGGTCCAGCATGATGGCCAGGATGTGCACCAGCTCCTCCAGCCGCTCCTGCGACGTGGCCGGTGCCAGGTGAGCTCGGAACATGCTCTGGTTCTCCTGGTACCAGGAAAGTTTTGCGTTAATCCAGTAATGACTGGCATCAAATAATATAATATGCGAAGTTTAATATAATATGTGAAGTTTTTCTCGATGGTGCACCGCGCTACTCTTTTGTATGTTTTAATTCTGGTTATGATAGGAATCTTTAGCTTAGTTTATTTTTTAATGAGTTTGCCTATCAAACACAGGTTCTAAGTTTGGTACATGACCGAAGAAGGCAGGGAGCCGTGAGATTAATAATGGCTTCAAAAAACAGTGACAATGCTTTAGATAAAGCTTTAGTCAGACAAGGCGCAGGTAATCGCTGCGTATGAGAATCCCTCACTGCGAGTAAAGTCGTGAGAATCGTGTGACAAGGTAATCGCTGCGAATCATCAATGTCACCACGCGAATTCCCAAATAGATGCTAGTTGCAGTCTAATATAACAAACAGGCAACGATTGGCTGACTGTGGTTTATTCGTAACGAACGATTGCTGCGAACTAGCAAGCTACGGGTGACTTAAGCCCTAGTTAGTGCGCTTTACCACCCAAGCCCACATCGCCACATGCCATCAGATGGGACTGGAGTCAAGCATCAATTTATAAATGACAATAAAACTCACATAAACGACCATCCGCTTGCAGTGGACCAGCTCGCTGGCCACGCGCCACAGGTACCGCAGCTGCCGCTTGCTGTAGCTGGGCGCGGTCGACGCCGCCTTCGACTCCCGGTTGAGGCTCTCCCAGCGAGAGAACAGCGCCGTTTCTAGCAACTCTGAGGGCGTTGCTGTGATTTCTTCAGTGCCTAAAAGATCTTTAAATTAGAAATTACATATTGACGCACCTATATTAAGTAATTTATAATGAAGCTTATAAGTTTTATACGAATAGCCGATAAACGAGTAGAAGCCTCCTGATGGTAAGAGGAAAACCATGGAGATCAATAACATGAAATAAAATAGGCATCACCACGCCAACATGGTACCAAATTGTCAACTTATAAATTAAAACACTTAAGAAAAGCTGACATAATAAATATACAGAACAGAACAGAGGTGGTACCAGTGACCCTGTGCAGCACCAGCAGACAGCTCCGCAGACAGTGCGCATCCCCCGGCCAGTGCGTGTCACGCGCGCCCCGCCTCGCCAGCACCGCGCGCCCCACGCCATACACGTAGCCCGCCGCGCCCTCGCCGCCCTCGCCGCGCTCGCACGTTAGTAGCAAACTGGAGGCAAGGCAGTTCATCATCATCATCCAATGTTTATGTAATGCCACAACCTTAAATCTATGGAGATACTGCCACCGAGGTTACAAACATCACCACGACACGCGACTCCATGATTACAAGGGCACGACGGAAGAGATTTTGAAACGACTACGGAACGACAATATTTCACTTCTAGTACCGTTTCGGAACCTCCTATTTCAGTTAAGAGTAGAAAAAATGGTGAAAGTACTCCTGAGATGAATCGCCGCACACAGGTCATGTGACGACTACTATAGAATGTGTTGCAAAGTACTTGAACAAGGTTAACTCACGAGTCGAGCACCAGCAGCAGATGATGTGACGCGTGCGCGGACACGCAGCAGCGGGCAGCAGCAGAGCGGTACAGTGCACAGCGGTCCAGCCGCCGGCGCAGCGCGCAGCTCGCCAGGTACCGCGACATCGCGCGGAGAGAACCCTGACACCACCGGGTTGACAGGGGTTACCAATGATTTACTTGTGACTCTAGTTTGGCTGCGGCGAATTAATAGCCCACTACTTAGCACAGTTCTCTGCTGTAGAGAAGGGCTAGAGAAACTAGAGTGAACCCCTAGCTTCAACCCATACTATACTACATAACCCATACTATACAACCCATTACTGAGCACGGCTCTGTTCTCCTTAGGAGGCCAAGTGCATCCAAAAAGCTTCAGTGCAGATTTATGACCCTATAGTTCAGTTACGTTTGACTCTACTGAAAGAAAAGTGCTGGCTCAGTATGCCAGATAAATGTTTGTTCACGCGTGATGGTCATGTCTTATTTGTGTTCCTCCATCCTACAGGGAATCCAAGTGCGGAGATATGAGTTTGTGAGCATTTTATTATTACTATCATCATAAACGCACAATGCCAGTCACAAACGGCAAAATATGCTGTAAATTCCACGCACTTTAGATTCGAGTTATAAGTGTATCCGTTGAGTTCTCCAAAGATTGTACCATAGATGTTTTATGGGCTGCGACGGGACCCCTATGTTGGGTTGTTGATAGTAGTTGATAGTAAATAGTCAATACTGGGAAGTTGATAATAATTGATAGTTTATTAACCAACTGAACCTAATGAGCATCCATCTAATGAGCAAACCTGTATCAAAGTATGTCTGACACACCAAATAAAGGTTTTCTCCTAAAGTTGAGGCTCGAGCCTTTTGGGGTTCAAGACTCAGGATTCTCGAGCTTTTTAACAACACTATTTGGTCCTCACACATAGCTAGGTGCTTACCTAGCTCCAGCTAGATCCAACCACAATTCCAGTTACCTGATAGCACCCTTCCCTCATCTTGTCAACCAGCGCGTTGAGAGCGCCGGCGATCCTGGCCACTGGAGACAGGTCGGAGCAATGCGCGTCCAGCGCGGCCTCCAGCGCGGGGTGCCACAGCTGCCACGTGGCCGCCCGCTCCGCGCAAGCTGTGGACGGCGGGGGACCTACTGCTGCTGCGTAGTAGGTCTGCGGGGTGGAATTGAAGAAGTAAATGGAATACGAGAAAGACACTCCCATGTCATTGATTTCGACGTGTGCAGGAGTTACACAGTGGATAGAGAAAAACATACCGATGGTCTTTTGCAAATAAATTACTGTTGTTATTTTAGGTAAAAATACGACCATTACGAAGTAACAATAAATTATAATACCTGTATATTCTCTAGAACTCAATCTACAGCGTATTTATAGAGAGAGAGAGAGACTTACTATCAAGCGCATCATACTACTGTGGTGCAAAGATACGAGGATGACAGTTTCAAAGTCCTGACCACTATGCTAGTGATCAGTTTGTCCTCACCTCCCCCGCGCTGGTATAGTGCAGCAGCGCCAGTGGATGCGTGAGCGGCACGCGGCAGGTGTAGGCGGCGGCGCTGCAGCCGGCCACCCGCGCGCCCAGCACCAGCTTGGCCTCCACCTCGCCACCGCCGCCCACGCCCACGCGGATCATCACCCACGCCGCGCCCTCCACTATTGCTAGTCGCCGCTCCGGGGAGGACTGCGGGTTCACTGCGAGAAGCAGCCGACAGATCAGTGTGTATTTCAGAAGAATAATCGATACCCAGCGCGCTCGAGTAACGCACATTAGACACTGTTACTGTACATGGGGTTGAAGTGAAACAGAGAGCGTCCGTAAAACCCTTTGGGGCGCCAAGTGGAACAGCTAGATAATGACCGTAGCGCCCCTAAGGGGTTCAAGCAGAATACACGCGTTCACGGACAAGAAAACTGGCATCAATTAGGATCAGATGAGCGGATCATTCTGTCTGTGGGATGTCTATACATGTATGTAGCTTGAGCGCGCTTGTGTAAAGTTACCCTTCAGTGTCTACCTATACTATGTTTTAGGTAGTGTTAATCTGTATCAACTGCGGTAAAAGAGAATCAATGATCATTATGCCCCTGCTACATCTGCTTTAACATGTTAATTTAACACGTGGAAAGTTACAGTGTAACATCCATATTAATGAGAAGATTTCAACCACAGACCACATACCATATGTGGTCTGTGATTCCAACAGTAGAACCAAAAGCATCAGCCTGACCACTTAGCATCAAATACCTAATTCAGCCTCACACCACGTACCAGAAGATCGGAGCCCCGCTAGCACACATTATGACACTGGCCACAACAATAAAGCACGTTTACGAGCTCGTTCTGCAGCACAGTTTACGGGTGTCCTCTACTTACCCGATTGTGTAATAAATTTACAGAAATTATTATCAATGGCTTATGTCATTTCAATTTATATTGACTTCAGTTCCACTACATTAGTGTATTGCTATTGTTATGCGAGTAGATGATATTATGATGAATTTATTATTTTTTTGATTAACACCTTGGGTTACATTATTGGAGTTTTATTAAGGATCTCTAATTTTTTTGAAAATATAATATAGCCTATGTTACTCGGGGATAGTGTAGCTTCCCAACCGTGAAAGAATTTTTCAAATCGGTTCAGTAGTTTCGGAGCCTATTCAATGCAAACAAAAAATCAAATCTTTCCTCTTTATAATATTAGTATAGATAAAAGAGGATGGGAGGACGCAGAAAACGGTTGGATGTACAGTCACAGGTATATTTAATGATTACATTTAAGTTTCCATGATTATTTTTCGTTTTAGAATAAAATTCAATTTAAAAAACCGTTACAGATCCATATTTCGATTCCTTTTTAGGGTTCCGAAATAAAATCAAAAGCCTTATGGTTTCGTCATGTCTGTCCGTCCGTCTGTCCGAAGCAAAGCGCTGCGGCGCCGAGACCCTTAGTGCTAGAAAGCTGTAATTTGGCATGGGGGCAGGGTAGCTTGGTAACAGGTAACGTGAGGATGATTTTTTTTGTTGCGTACCCTATGGTGTGGTATCGTTGCAAAGGTTCTTCAAACTGTTAAACTATTTTATTAACAGTAACAACGCAAAAATTAACATCTCTGGCAATCTGTTACAAATCAATTCGAACGGAATAATATTATCCTGTCCCTTAAAAATAATTTTAATTTCTGATAAACTGAAACCACAAACCACAACGTAGAAATGTTAGAACTGATGAAATTTTCAGAAGTTCAACCAAGCGCTGCATACGGGTGATACGTGGCATTTGTGAAAGGTAGCGGAATTAACTTTATTCCATATCAATGTTGCATGAATACGAAATACGAAGCAAAAATATAGGCACGTTTTATCTAGAAGCGGATTTGAAAATAAGCAGCAAGACTGTACTTGTACGTAATACCACAGAAGAAATAACAGTACATACATATAATAAGTAATACTAAGTACTATTATGTCTACTGTGTAAAAGCACACGTGATAACCACTACACTGAGGAAACTATGTATATCCTGATGGGCTCAATCTAAGTATAGTTGTCAGAACATCCTATTGATATTTATATTCATATTTTATATGTATATTTGAATGTAATGTATTCTAATGATTTGTATCTAAATAAATTATCCTAATGTATTAAATTTTCGTGTCACTTTATTAGCACACGTTGTTGTCAGTCGTCACTTCGCTGGATTGATAGCCAGTTCCTTCTTGGTGTTTCTGCTCTTTTTCTTGGTCGGCAGCGCGTCGGTGATGCCTTTGGTGTCGCTGTTGTCCACGCGCGACGATGGCCACATACCTTCAGGTGGACTTTAAACTTGTTGTTAGTCGGCTATTTTGATGAAAAAAATCAGCCACGTGCAAACCGGACTCGCGCACCTAGGCTTCCGAACAAATTTGTAGAACTGCCTTCTACCGCCTAACATAACTTCTGCCCTCTCCTATATTTTTGATAGCCAACAAAATTGTAACATCAGCTGGTATTTACAAAATTATTGCTAATTTCCCATCAATAACCCATGTAACTAACAAACATAACCCATTAAGTTAGTATTAGTCTACTTTGTAACAATTCGCGGGTAACATATACATGTTACGAATTTCCGCAAAGTAACGCCTGATACTATTAACTATAAACATAACCCATGTAGGTAAGTAACGTGTGAAATATAACTTGAAACCTCAAAAGCGATTCCTCACAGCTGTCGTCGAATCAGCAATAAGCGAAGTTAATGTTGTAGCGAGCGATTACAGCGTTAGATAAGCCGCGAACAGCGAACTTGGAAACTTTCGTCAAAGTTGGAACACGTACGTGTCGGCGAATAGTTGGCGCTCGGCTGTAGCTCGTGCCTTCCTGATGACTAACGTGGTCGTCACTGAGAACTTTTGAACCATTAATACGTGCCTCCAATTCTAGCGATGGGTCGAGTAATACTTTTTAGGGTTCCGTAGCCAAATGGCAAAAAACGGAACCCTTATAAATTCGTCATGTCTGTCTGTCTGTCTGTCTGTCTGTCTGTCTGTCTGTCTGTCTGTCTGTCTGTCTGTCCGTCCGTATGTCACAGCCACTTTTCTCCGAAAGTATAAGAACTATACTGTTGAAACTTGGTAAGGAGATGTATTCTGTTAACCGCATTAAGATTTTTACACAAAAATAGAAAAAAAATCAATAAATTTTGGGGTCCCCATACATAGAACTAAAACTCAAAAATTTTTTTTTCATCAAACCCATACGTGTGGGGTATCTATGGATAGGTCTTCAAAAATGATATTGAGATTTCTAGTATCATTTTTTTCTAAACTGAATAGTTTGCGCGAGAGACACTTCCAAAGTGGTAAAATGTGTGTCCCCCCCCCTGTAACTTTTAAAATAAGAGAATGATAAAACTAAAAAAAATATATGATGTACATTACTATGCAAACTTCCAACGAAAATTGATTTGAACGAGATCTAATAAGTAGTTTTTTTTTAACACGTTATAAATCGTAAACAGCATAAAACATCGATCAAAGTTACAACGAACTACAAGAACTTTTATATTATGTTACTTGCTGCTACGGAACCCTTCATGGGCGAGTCCGACTCGCACTTGGCCGCTTTTTTACAACTCGAGTTACTCGAGCAAAAGTAACCATTTACTCGAGGAAGCTCGGTGTCAAAAATCACGAGTAGTAAGTAGTCGCGAGCTCGCGAGTAAGTATAACTCGTGAGTAAGTATAGCTCGCGAGTAAGTATAGCTCGCAAGTAAGATCGTTGCGGCGTAAGCCTAAGAACTCACGGAGCGATTTTCTCCCGCGCCCGCCGCGGTAGCGGGCCCGCAACTCCTGTAGAATGCAGATTTGTATGTAAAAACGAGCGGCATATTTCACGACGCGGTTTACGCCCGCGGCGGGCGCGGTTTACTCGCGGCGCCCGCTGCACCGGCGGGCAACTTCTAGAATCGCGCGGGTCGCGGTCACCCGCAGCCTCGGCGGGTTGCTCCCGCACGCTCTGCGGTCGGTTGGCGGGCGACCGCGGTGGGCACCTAGATCGTAAAACCGCCCGTCTTGCGATATTCGCCCGCCAAGTTTGCGGGCGATAATCGCAACCGCGGCGGCTGCGCTACCGCACAAAACTTCGGTCTCGTGAGTTTTGAAACTTTTTATAATTTCCGCCACCGCAGCGGGCGCGGGTGAAAATCGCTCCGTGAGTTCTTAGCCTAAGACCGAGTAAGACCGAGTTGAATCATCTCCGCATCGCGGTGGTCGCTGAGCTGAGTCGGCCGAGTTTACTCGAGTACGATAAAACGTTACTCGAGTTACTAGCCCAAAGAGTTTACTAGAATTACTCGAGTAAATTTCGTCGAGTTGCCCATCGCTATCCAATTCCTCGCCTCTTTTCACAATCAATTGGCTTTAAAGACACCCCGTGCTACCCACACGATGCTTATTAATTTGTAGTCTAAATAATACTTTACAAACAAAACTTCAGGTTGAAATTAAACATTTCTACAGAGAAGAACAACAATGTTTGTTTTATTTTATGATTCGAGTCCTTGGACTTCTCTCGTTTTCATTGTTTAACATTCGAACTTAGACCGTGTATTGTGAAAACGATTCTACTTTATTCATAAATAACATCCATCGTCTAATGAGTTTTGCCCGCTCCTAGCTAGTGCTATATACCGCGCTATATACTGCTTCGGGTAATATTAACAAAGTTTCCTATTCAAACCGGAACGCCGATTTCTCGCACGAGCCGAGTATAAATCGCTCTCATGCTACTAATAACTTTCGGAAAGTAATACGTAATATTGTAACAAATTATTGAGCAATTGCTTTGGTGGTGGCAAATATCGCCGAAAGCTCTAGAGTAGGGCCCGTATAAATAAATCCATCAGTAGCCTAATAAACAAAACAAACCCCGTTTCAATGGTAGTGAACCTCTTGCGAAGTGTCCCGGGTTCGATTCCCAGTCGAGACAGATCTATGTAATAGATAAAGACTAGTCTAGACCTATTTTATTCGACGCCAGCTGTATTTCGTATGACGGTCAGAGGATTTATTCATTATTTAGTCTGTTAGTCTTAAGCTAAGTAAACAAGTTGGATTAACAATCTGTAATGTTTATTTAGTTATAAATATTCAAAATAAATAAATGTCTAATAAATAGGTCGTGGAGTTAGCGACGTTTTAAATTATTCATGCCACCCGCACCCGAGTCACACATGATCCCAGGGCTAGATCCTGAGGTGGGGAATGTGTTTATGAACGTTTATATATTAGTGCCCTGCCCTCGCATTTGCCTGCATTTTCCGGGATAATAAAATACTATATGTTATTCCAGATCAGAAACAGAGAAGGAGCGGCAGAGGAGATATGCACACAAAAACTATAACGACTAAGAACGGCTGTACCGATTTTAATAATCTCTGATTTGTTAAACCAACCTTAACTATAAAATTTAGTTAAAAGTATTACTGCTTTAATTGATTCTTAGGCGATATGAAGTTCGCCGGGTCAGCTAGTGCAAGCACTGTAAGATAAAGTGTAAGCTTCATAAATAGGTGATGTAAATCAATGTCCCCTTACCCTTCTCGAGGTAGCAGTAGGAGCCGGGCGCGGCGCGGGCGGCGGCGCGCGCGCACACCGCGCGGGAGGCGCCCCCGCCGCGCGCCTGCGCACAGCGCGCCACCAGCTCCACCCAGCGCTCCACTACCTTGTCTCTGGTAAAAAGGTTATAAAATCTAATTTAATACAAAAATCATATGCCGCATATAGTCTATGTAATAACCAAGAGTCATAACAACAACAAGTCAACAGGTCTGTTCAATTAAAAGAAGACGACCATACCGACCACTATTTGACAATACACTAGGTTTTTATTTTCACCATGAGACACAACTACAACAAGTTAACAAGTCTATTCAATTATAAGAAAACAACCATCTCGTCACTTGACAGTAGTTGACATCTCACCTACACAAGTATCCCGCCGGTGTGAGGAACTCGGCCCAGCGGTCCGCCTCGCGCCCGGCCAACCGAATCCTGCCGTACCCCGCGGGCCCGTCCTGCAGCGTGCAGTCCTCGCGGTGCCCGTTGAGGACCGGCAGCGAGTCCAGCGTCACCAGGTACTCTAGGGAACGGGACCGCATCTGGTGAGTATTTAAAATGCAGATGTTAAAAAACATAACGACTCATAGATCACACTAGGATTCTCCGTGTTGTGGGTGTCATGGATAACACACAAGATAATCACAAGAACACACTCAATACAGACCGAGAACAGAAATTCAAACTATCATTGAAATTTTCGCCTCGCTGGGAATCGAACCCAGGACCCTTGGCACGGCCATCTGGCATGGCAACCATTACGCCCCTGGTGTCGTCAATTGGTTTACTTGCGATACAAATAAGATTAAGTCAGTAAAGAAATAAATAAATAAAATAGCTTGGTTGGTAGAGCGTCCCGGGTGCGATTCTTAACAGCTGTCCCTGGTATGTGACAGATAAAAATGGTTCTTTAGTACTTATTTGTTACTAGCTGACCCGGCGAACTTCGTATCGCTTAAAACAAACTTTTTTTCTATACTAATATATAAAGAGGAAAGATTTGATTTTTTGTTTGCATTGAATAGGCTCCGAAACTACTGAACCAATTCGAAAAATTCTTTCACTGTTGGGCTATAGGTATTATATTTTCAAAAAAATTAGGGATCCTTAATAAAACTCCAATAATGTAACCCAAGGTGTATAAAAATAAGAAAACCGAAGCAAAGCGAGGGCGGTTACTCGTCTAAAATAAAAGTAGACTAAGTTACTCTTTGTTACATCAGCTATCTGCCAGTGAAAGTCCCGTCAAAAGCGGTCCAGCCATTTCAGAGATTAGCCGGAACAAACAGACAGACAGACAAAAATTGTAAAAAATGTTGTTTTGTTATATGTACCTTGTATACATCCAAATGCACTTAGTAAAAAGCGGTTATTTTAATATTACAAACAGACACTCAGAATTTTATTTATTTGTATAGATGTATAGATAACTATACCCTACTACCCGTACACAAGAAATCCTACTGCGAAGATGTGAATATGTGAGCGTCAATTGCTAATTTTATTTAGGTAGTTAACAAACAGCCAAACGAAAATAAAATTTGGTTGAGTTAGATTGCAGTCGTAACAACTTATCTACGAGAGCATTACTACGCGACAGCGGCCGCATATATTATGTGGCTGACATACAAATCCAGACCGAGTGCCGAGATCCGTGGCTGTACTCCGTCTTGTTATCCCGGATATTTCTCAGGCAGGAAACACCGCGGATATACTCGTAGTATGTGATGGTTGTCGACTGTAGTGCTAAGCCCGGATTATTGTAGTACCACAGATACAGAAGAAATAATAGTACTTAAATAAGTAGTAGTACTGCAGTATCTTACTGCACAATTGCGAGAGGAACCTGACGTATTTTTTTGTTTTAAGCGAATTGTTAGTAGTTGGAGACATAGCGCTACCAATTATTAAGTATTCTGTGGTGCTATATACAAAGTACTTTTTTTAACCGACGCAAAATGAGGGACGTCATAAGTTTGACATGTCTATGTGTGTTTCTGTGTGTGTGTGTGTGTGTGTGTGTGTGTGTGTGTGTGTGTGTGTGTGCGTGTGTGTGTGTGTGTGTGTCAGTGTCAGTGTATCCGTCAGTGAATTCGTACAAAGTTCACTGACTTTTGAGAATATTATGGAGAACTCTCTATTGCATGATTTAGTAAGGTATGTCTTCTGTGGTACAACTTTAAAAATTTGAAGTGTATGCAGGATTCGAACCCAGGCCCTTTGCAAGAGACCACCGTTTCAATAATTGGGCTATCACTAGTTGGGTACAAAAATGAATATACGTACCTTGGCACTTTTCCTTACCATAGTTGACGACCCTGTAGCCTAGTTGGTAGCGACCCTGCCTGCGAAGCGAAGGGTCCCGGGTTCGATTCCCGGCCGGGGCAGATATTTATGTGGCAGATAAATATTTGTACTCGGGTCATGGGTGTTACTGTGATGTGTTTATGTGTAGTCTATGCCACCCGCGACACAGGTAACAATAACCTACTGCGGGGGTATGAGTGTGTTAGCGTTTTTATTATAGTACCTTTTCTCTAATGAAACGAAGACAAAATAAAAACTACTTTTACAGGGTTTAAGATTACATAGAATGAATTACAGGGGTTCAATATGTGAACCTTACGAGTTCGATTAATTAAGAAAAATATCTTCTTACCCTCTTTCCCCTATGCAGAGCTATCAGATGGCAACACCTGAACCGCGGGTCCCTCTGCCCGGCTCCATCGACAATCCTCTGAACCAGGTTCTCAACGGCGCATTCCATTTCCGTTGATAAACGACCTGCAATAACAAAAACATGTCAGTATTTTATGTTTTATCTTTCATTAAAAAAAAACGTTAATTTCGCCAACGTGTATTAGGTTAACGTGGTGTTAACGTGTATAGGGACGCTTGAGGTGACTTGCCGGCGTTTGCGATCACTCGCCACGCTCGCCTTACTTCGGAGCCCCGTCGGTTATTGTGCACAAATCGAAGGCTCTCGCCTCCACTCAGCAAACCCCATCCACACATTGGTTCATCACCTGCCTACACACTTGCCACTTGGTTCAGGTTCGGACAACGTGTATAGGTGGCTTTATGAGTTGAAGAGGTTACCCTTCTGATCCTCCTCGTGCAGTGTGTCGACGTAGGAGTTGAGCGCCCGTAGCTGGTGCAGGGAGAAGCGCAGGCCGGCGCCCGGCAGCCGCAGGTCCGCGCCCGGGGTGTCGCCCGTCGCCGCTGACGCACCCGACCCCATGGCGCGTCACTAGTATCACCACCGACTGTCTGGTGTAACCAACCGTTATAAATATCAATGTAAATAAATAACGCTACACACTCTTAGCCCCACACTAGGATCCCCTGTGTCGTGAGTGCCATGGGCAACACACGAAGACAAGAACCACACACACACCCCGAGACTAGAAATTCAAATTCATCATTCAATTATCCCCCTCGCTGGGACTTGAACCCAGCATCTTCGGCACGGTGATCCGACATGGTAACCATTGCGCCACACGGGTCGTAGTACGGTACAGTGATTGTGCCAAAGTACAATTGGAAAATTTTGTTGGCCAACTGTTTAATTAATTAACGAATCAATTGAAGTATAGGACCAACCCAACTGTTGGCGATTTAGGGGTCAACTGGTCAGCCCAAAAGTTTGTTCTGACCAACTAAAAGTCGCGGTAGCACACACATTACACAGCCTCATTTAAATCTATGAGACTCTATTAAATATTAACTAGATAAGTGATCTGTTCAGTGTGGCGTTCCATAACAGATGGCTTTAATAACACAATAAAGTATTTATTATCATCTCTAACTACATCCAAAACTGTTCTTTATGTTTTAAATTACGTATACGAAAAAATATTAGGATCTCAAATTGAGATCGGTGTCAATTAATTATGTCTACTGTTAAGGATAAGATAAAAAGCTCTGAAATACCTTCTTTATCTTAACATCGTTTAGGAACTTGATGAGGCTTTTAGGAATGTTGATGTCAACAATATTTTCTCGTCAACAAAAAAAGATTGCATAAACCATTACACCTTATCTACTAAACGAAAATAGGTTTATGAACAGAACAGAGCGGTCAGTCACATAAATTAAGTTGCTTTAACATTTGTCGCAATCTCAACAATAGGCAAGATGACAGTAAGTAAAAATCACTAAAATTATGTATTTAATGAAACCATAGTATTGGATTACAAAATCCGCATTTATCGTATTATTATGACCATACTGATAATGACATCTTGTCTATTATCTTCCTGAGACGTGACGTCACAAGCAACGCCATGACACTTTGAAGGGTTTTGGTGGGAAATTTAAAGTTATAAATTGAAATGTACTTATTTTATACTAAACCTTATTTTTTGCGGAAATATGATATACGTTCTCGATAATTATAATATATTTCCCAACAATATAGAACAGTATTTCAAAATCGGTCATCATGCCCATTAGAATCAGAACTAATGTAGTAAAATAAATCACTGTGTGATCTACTGTGTTATTCCGTACAATTTATAAAGCACTTTTTGGTAGATTTCTCGCGCCAGATCAGCAATGCACAAACATGTCATTGTCGTGTGATAAGAAAGAACAATGAAATGAAATGCGGGACACGGAACCTTGTGTCCTCTTATCATCTTCTAATAAGATCATATTCTATAGTACAGCTTTGCATGCCTTGAAATTGAAATGATCATTGCATTGATTTGTTCAAATAGATAAGACAACAATTTCTATTAAATACCATGGAATATAATAAAACATACTTGAAAAAAATTGTTGATGATATCTATTATCTACGGTAAGCGCATGCGCACAATATCGGTTCAAATCAAAATGGCGCCAATTGTTCTACTTCCGGCGGAAACGTATTATGTGCCGCCGGTCATGCGCACAGGTGACCGTGGGTTGATCTCTTATTGACTACTCCGAAATGTCCCTCAAAATATGAATGTGTGTGGATAATTAGCTTATTTGCATCGTTACTAGTATGAGGACACGTAACTTACGCATAAACATATGTACATCATATTATAGAGAAAGTCAAGAGTAGGATCTTTTCTAGCACTATTCGAAATACCTATGGAAGTTTCAAGTATTTTACGCAGTTTAAATTATGGGTTCATTTTATTGCTCATGATCACAAAATATTAAGTTAACTCTTTTTAAATTATACCTAACAAAGTGAGATGATGGATCCTCGTCCCATCAATAGTTAGCGAAAACAATGATATTGTCTATTTATTCTATCTCGTGCGTGATGAACGCGTTCATGAAATTTGAATAACAAAAGTAGGGTAGGTATCTTTGGAGCCATGTAGAAGGTTTTAAAAGTTACAGTCACACAAGAAAGCATAATTAGAAGATTTTGTACCTACCTACATCTTTTAGACATATCTACTACATCTTTTTCAGAAGTCAGCAACCACCAAGATGACATTCCCGTCCATTATTTTACTAGGCAGACAGGAAGCAGTTACATATTATATTTGTTTCTATGAATGTATTTATATCCAAAGATTTTTCCGAATCCAGTAGCCCTAATCCAATTATGACAATTTTTTTATATTGGCTTGCAATCAATTCAGCGGTTTTTAATCAATTTAAGAGAAGAATACATTTAAGAAGAAAGAAAAAGTATTTATTGTTAAGAATCGTAAAACACTTCTAAAAACTAATACAATATACCTACCTAACAAAATCTAGTAAAACTGTGTATCATGGAGGTAGGTAGGTATATTACAATGAATGAATGAGTGGTAATTTGTGGCGTATTGTCGCCGAGAGACGCGAGTGACGCGACGGAAGGCCACCGCCGCCACCCGGCCGCGCGAGTAGCGGCGCACTCGCCCGAGACGCGCCTAATTCGAGAATAACACTTAACTACGTAGGTAATTATAGTTTTTGCGTGTTTTTATTTAAATTTTTGATGTACTGTTTTTATTGTTTGGTGAACGATGACTTTAAATACAACTGCTGGAACGATTGTCGGTTTTGTAAACGTAGGCTCTTCCATTTATGTTGATCTCAATGACATGGACGTAAGTAATACCTACGTAATACTAATAATTTGTCATCATATAGATAGATAACTCTTTATTGTTTGCACACCAAATATTATACAATAGTACAAGAATAACAGTAAAGATGGAAGTACAAAACAACAGGCGGCCTTATCGCTACATAGCGATTTCTTCCAGGCAACCTAAAAGAAGGATACATAAGAAAAACATAGAGGGTATTGGCGTGCGTTAAGTCACCAGAAAATATAAAATATATATTGCTAAGATAATATATGTTATCTAAAATAAACATATTTAGGTCCATTGAAATATTATTACTAGCGTATAGAACAGACACCGCGAACACAATGTATGTTCCAATGAATTGGCGCCGCGCGGCTTCAATGTCCAATGGATTCGTTCGATTTTGAAAGGAGAACAGGGGCTCAATTTTGAAAATAGAACCTCCCGGCGGGGACACACATTTTGTTTGAGATGTCTTCTCTATGTGTATACCTCAATGTTTAGGTCGTATCTACTATCTCTCTAAGGTACTTAAGTACCTTCTACTACATAGGCTATAAGTTTTCATCAAAACTAAATGTCACTAAACTTTGTTCTTATGAGATAGTTCGAACCAGCTAAGTAGTTGACAGGTACAGTAAGTTGCATAAGTTTCATAGATACATAATGAAAGTATCGACCCAGCGCAAGGTACTCGGAACCGAGGGTAATTTGTTGCAGAACATTGAAGTATTATTACTAGCTTATAGAACCGACACAGCGAACACAAAGTATGTCCCAATAAAATGGCGCCGATTGGGTTCAATTTTCAATGGATTCGTTCGATTTTGAAAGGAGAACGGGGGCTCAATTTTGAAAATAGAACCTCCCGCTGGGACACACATTTTGTTCGAGATGTCTGTTCTATTACATTATACTTCAATGATGTAGAACGGCAATTTTATCAATGACTCCTTCGTATTACGACAGGCAGAACGCAGAAGACACATACGAAAAAACCCACGAAAATTGCCACTAACCATAAATAGGTAGAGTCCCTAGAATGTCCTGTATACATTAAAATGTGATTTGATACTTTATCATTAGATCAAAATCGTGTCGCTTCTTGATCAGCCTTATCTAATAAAACTTTAATCATATCTTAATACGTGGATACGTGGAACCCATTTCAGTTGAAATTTTCCACCCCTGCCACTGCTTTTAACGGTAGAGTAACTGCCTCTTGACGGTAGAGTCCGTAGACCCTAAGTAACTTGATATCCGTGTCTTGTATAAAAGAACACTAATCAGCTACCTAAGAATTCAGCACACGTTTCTACATATGTATTGTCAATATTTATAAGAATGTTTATCGATAACATCCCATTACCCACGTTCCTGTAATTAAATATCAAATTACCGCCATTGCTCCGTACAACAATTGGTCGGTGGCGATTAGCAATGAATAACGTATTTTAATGGGTTAAGTTTCGCCATCAATTATCCGCAATAGATACCTACATATATATCAATCTACTATCATAAAATATAGATGGATATTTTAGGCAAAAACTTAATTGTATAAGAAGTACTATTATTTTTTCTGTGGTATAAGTAACCTACCTGTTGAGAAAAACCTTAGGATCTTTTTAATCAATTTTTTAATCAATCTTTACATTTATTTATAGTAGGTACCTACAGGTGATTACAATGTTTTAAAAATATCAATGCTTTTAACCTAAGCTACGTTGTGGAAAACGGAAATTCACGTCATTTTTCAAGGAAGCTCAAAATGCAAAATCTTAATTTATTCATCATCATCATCAATAATTTATTCATTATTCAAGATGTCACTAAATATACCGAGTACGTTATTTATTTGATTCTACCACCATTTCGGAAAGACGCTTTGTCATAAAGAAGGAATCGCGAAAGAAACTCCTCATCAGTCAAAATTACTTATCCTTACTTATTGATTTAGGTTACTGATTTACTAGAAAGAAAACATACACGAAAAAGAAACGTCCATAATAAAGTTCCAATAAAGTCGAAATTTGCAACAAATAAATGTTTTAACTTTGAAAAAACCTGTTGTTTATCTTTCTTGCTTGTAAAAACACTCAAATGTTTAAGTACCTGCAGTACATAAGTCTACAAGAAAACCTGAAAATATTTTACTATACTAATAAAAATTAAAAAGTAATTAAATACCGACCTTTTAGAAATCCAGCAACACCATTAAAAACACAAACAAACGCACGTAATAAAATAAACAAATCACCAATAATACTTGCTACATTTGAACTTGAACATGATTTCAAGTATAGTTAAAATAACGAATCGTTTAACTATCAGTCTAGTTTAGTCTATGACTTGAAGTTTGAACCAATATTTCCCGCGCAAACAATTTATTTTTAATTTCAAAGGCTATGGCACTCGGCGCGTGCATCCATCGCCTAAAAGCGCGCCAAACAAGTGTTGCTTTTTCGCTCACATGCCGTTGTCATAGTAAAGTGTAGACATTACACAGTAGTTGAATGTCATACAAATAAAAGATTTTGTATACTGATCAAAATTCGAATAAAAATTTAATAATAAACACTATAACACTGATCTAGCAGATGGAAATACGTTTTACAGTTTACGACTCATACTATTCTTGTCTAACGCAGAACAAAATTGACAAAAAATAACTAAATAGGTATTCGATTATAATACCAACCGAATATGAGATTAGATAGTACTATTATTTCTTATGTGCTATGAGTAGGATAAAAATAATTATAATCCATCAGTTTTAGATTTCTGCTTTTTCATACAGACTTATATTTGCAGGAATAAGATTTCCTTCTTCTATTAAAATTTTAATGTTTAAAATTACGTAAATACAAAAACTCCCTATGTCATTACCGGAATTCAATAATTAATTTGTTTTTTGTTGCATGTTTTACCAAACATGAATATATTTACTAAGAACGGTCTTACTGTTAATAACATATTCTATGCCAATTATTATTTTCTTAATTAATCTTATTGTACTGATAAAAATTAGTTACCTTATTAATACCTTTATTTTTTGTCATAAATGTTAACCTTGTCAGACCAACAAACTAGTCGTTTTCTTGTTGTATTCTAGTTATAGACAATTAATTATTATTATTACCTACATACAGAGATTACAGAGTAGTTGAACTTATAACTTTAATATTAAAAATAAAAAGGGCGATTTTTAATAATTTCGGCAAAACAAAATTACGTCATATCTGTGTTTAACATTGAAGTATTATTACTAGCATATAGAACCGACACCGCGAACACAATGTATGTCCCAATGAATTGGCGCCGATCGGCTTCAATTTTAAATGGATTCGTTCGATTTTGAAAGGAGAACGGGGGCACAATTTTGAAAATAGTACCTCCCGGCGGGACACACATTTTGTTCGAGATGTCTGTTTTATGACATTATACTTCAATGGTGTTTAACGTGTTCATCCCCCAAGTCCTTCTCCAAGCAACCTTTACTTCTCGCGGTACCTGTACCACTTGACCCACTGAACGACGGACCACTATCTGCTATTAAGGGTTGCAGTATTTTAATTCCAACTGGCCCTGTGTATTTACGGACTTCCATAACCGTGATTCGTGCTGCCTTCGATGTTATTGAAGTCAATGGGCAACTATGCTTTGCATTGCAACTATGTTATATATCAAATCAGATTCATCACCACTTAATAAAAACTTTTTTTGTGATGATTCAAGTCATTAGCAGCGCGTCCTAGATGCCATTGCACTGGTATATCTAACGACTGCGAATGACGGTCTGTTCGTTTTTCGGATATTTCCTGAAAGAGCCCATCCTAGAATAGAATAAATTATACTACATGGGGAGTATGACCACCGATACAAACTATTCTCGTTGGTCATATCAGTATGACATGATAGTATGACCACCAAGAAACGGCCCACTAAATAAGAATTATTTAAAAAAATGACAAAAAGAAATAAGTTAACGTTTTTACGACAACCTTAGAGGAAGTATCTATAGCTAAAAGGTGACTTCGTAAGCTGAAAGCGATGATTGGGCAGTTGGGCACGCAGCGCGGCATAGTTTAGTTATCGGCCAGCCTTTATCTCGAAACTCGGACAGCGCTTAGCGTTCATCGATCCAGATTAAAAAGCTATTAGAATAGAGGACGCAGCACACCCTAATGTTCGATTTGAATTCCTCTAACGTGTTTGCCAAGAAAATTATCCATTTTTCGTTTTTATACATTAAAGACACCTTTAACTCTTTCCTTTTCTAGTACTTTCTCTCATCGTGATACAGTACAGTAGCTTCAACTCATTAGATAATGGCCCACTGTTAAGCGCGGGTCTCTCTTTTTAAGATGTCCTAGACCCACCACTGCTCCAATGTGGATTGGTGTTACTTACCTCGGCCGATCACTTAGATTCACAAGCCGCGACTATGAGCGCTTCATTGTACAGTACAGCATACAATATGCAGACGAGCCTGGCCTACAGCACTAAAGAGATCACCGACACATTGCCAGTAATTACAAAAGTTGGAAATACCGCTGTTAACTGCCTGGTTTCGAATTTAAAATGCAGACGTCTACTTCAAAGTCTGCTAAGAGCGTAGCGAAGCGTTGTCGATTGAAGATAACAATGAACTTGCTCGGCAACTGGCTCTCAGTCACCACAATTCCGATTTTATAGCAAGATTAATTAGCAAGCTTACAGCTGTAATTCTCGAATGCTGTCGAGATTGACCGCGGCGGTGCGGGCTGAGCCGATACAGAGCTGCAAGGCTATTTGTTTTGTAACTCGACAGTGGAATCCGCGATGAGTTTCAAAATTGAAGTTCAAGTTCGAGACTCACTTCACTTCGCAAGTGCGTACTAGATGATTAGAGAATGACATAATATATGTATCCGATTTCGGTAAGAATACCATTCCGAGGCCATCTTTAGTCGTTTGAAGTTCGAGTTCGAGACTCACTTCACTTCGCAAGTCGTACTAGATGATTAGAAAATGACATATCAAGATTATGCAAGTTCGCTTTCGAGTCTCACTTGAGTGAGCTTCGATTTCGAGTTTGTATTTTAGAGAATAGCCCTCCTGTTCCGTTTAAAGCCGACCACACTCTCGCTTGTAAATGAGACGTTCCATTCCAACAACAATTTGTCTGAAACCACAGTACCTACAGTACCTACCTTCTTGGTACTGGAATATTGTAAATATTCGTTTCTAAAACATTTTGTACTATCATTAAATTTAAACCATTTTATTAGCATAGCAAAGAAAATAGCAGCTATGCCAATAAGTTTTCTATTTCCATTTAAATTTTGAAATTAAATGTAGGTGTTTAAAAGGAAACACTTTTTTTATGAAAAACATCAACTAGTAATTTTATATAAAAAAGTATAAGTCCATCAACTACTTTTAGAGTCTGAAACATACGGATGTTGAATTTTTAGTAAAATTATTATTTTATCACGCGGTTAAAATTATAATTACTAATTAGCATAATAATTATCGTAGGCGCCTTACTGTATGTACAGTAAGTTCGTACTTCGCAGACATCCTAGAGATTTTTTTACGATTTTTGTATCTGTCTATGTACTTATATCGTTTATAAGCTCCTACTGCCAAGTACCTACCTACTTATATGTAAGTAAAGTATCTATTCAAAGCTGTTGTAGAAACATTAGTTTAACAAATTATTAAACATACTGCATAGATTAAAAAGAATACACAAGCATGAAAATAATTATTATGAAACAATAATTGTTTCACCGACTAATAGACTGGTGCTGTTCATGCTCTCCATAGCTAAAGCTTCTTTAAAGCTTCTTTAGAAAATTATTGTTAAATTCAATAAATCTTAATCTATTGTAACTTGACCCATTTCTAAAGTAGGTACCTAAGCTCTTAATGTATGTATATTCATCAATAATACAGTGAGATAGTAAAGCCTACGATATTGTTAATTATACGTAATCTGCACCCTTAAAATGAAAGTGACGTTACTCAAAATTCCTGTAATTTCTGTTTTTGCTATAAACTTACCTTAAAATGCGTACCCTAAAACCCTGTGATGAAAAAGAGCTCGAATTATGAGTAAGAAAAGGACAACCTAATAATCGGGCACTATCATTGATCGCTCTATTCATCGATATATACTTTTTTGAAAACTTTCTTGCTCATTTCCCACAAATTCCAATTTTTGAGTTAGGTCACTCTCATTCTAAGAGTGCGACTATGTTATGTCATGTCTACACACTACGCGCCGTAGGCGTATAACATATTTCAACATATTCATAAAACCGCTATCACGAAGAACCCCATATTATAGCAGATAGCACCCTCCACCCTCCACCCCAATAAAACGCAGATCTTATCGTCAAACTGACTCGCGGCGTGTTTTACAGTGATGAATTCCGGCACTGATTTTCCGCCAATTTCTTTTACAATTTTTTTTTGATAAACGTTAACACACTCATCTCCCACGGTAGGTTTCCATGTATCGCGGATGACATTGACATATGGACAACAAGTACCATATCACTATAACGTCTATAATACCCATGACCCGAGTACAAAATAATATTTATCCGTCATATAAATATCTACTCCAGCCGGGAATCGAACCCGGGCCCCTTGCTTCGCAGGCAGGGTCGCTACCAACTAGGCTATAGGGTCGTGAAACTTAAATTAAAATACGGATTTTACTATCGTGTGAAGAGTCCAATATCGTTACAAAATCTATACTTCGTGTGACCTATCTCATTGGAAGGGTTTCACTTAAAAATAAACTTTAGCCTGACGCTTCATATTGAACCCAATTTTGCCAACATCGAAGCTTTTAGCTTATGGATATCAACATCATTATCCATAACTGACCCACAACTGGACTTGGATCTCTTTCTCCTATCGTAATTTAATGGGTTTACGAGTTGTGGTCACATTATTACCCCATAGTTTGTGACGTTGGTGAAGTTTGAAAATGTAAATAATGTACATTTAAATTCGATTAGCAATCGATTCGCATAAAATGTTTCCATTCTCACGTTTATTTCAAAAAATAACATGTAGGTACACAGCTCGTGATGTAATGTGATAATCCATAATGCGATTACCGAATAATGTAAAGACCTTGGCGTTGTCGGGTAATGTAAAGTTATCAACGGTTGACCATGATCTTACACGTCATTATAATGTTTGGTTTATAAGTATGTACCTACTATTATTTCTTCTGTGGTATTACGCAGTTTTCAGAAGTAAATAGCAACGCCGTCTTTAACCTACTGGAGGCCCTGGGCATATTAGGATAATGGGGCCCCTATGACTTTGTTAGAATACTATTTTATTAGAATAAACAAATAAAGTAGATAAGCAAGCCTCTAGATTTATGCAAAAGTTAATAAGCAAATTGGTATTGTAATCAGTAATTTAGGTTCGATCTATTCGAATTAAAAAAGTTTTTCGGTAATAAATATTAGTTATCGATTAGTGATCTGGCTAGAACTAGGGGGTCCCTATTGATCACGAGGCCCTGGGCACGTGCCCAGAGTGCCCAGTGGGAAAGAGGGGTCTGGTAAATAGCCTGGTGGTTTGAATTGAAACATACTCTACGTTGCCACTTGATGCTCAGGTTAGAATTCTGCACTTGATGAGGTTTGATAGTGTAGGTACTTATTAGAAACTAGCTGACCCGGCGAACTTCGTATCACATAACAAACTATTTTTTTTCTAAAATAAAAATAGCCTCAATTACTCCTTGTTACATCAGCTATCTGTCAGTGAAAGTCACGTCAAAATCGGTCCAACCATTTCAGAGATTAGCCGGAACAAACAGACAAACAGACAAAAATTTTATGTTGTTTTGGTATATTATTATGTACCGTGTATACATCCAAATGCACTTAGTAAAAAGTGGTTATTTTAATATTACAAACAGACACTCCAATTTTATTTATTTGTATAGATGTATAGATTAATTTATTAGAACTAAGAGTTTTCGAATGTACAGATTCATGCGTAAGTACTATCATTACGTTAAGCCTAACGTGTCAGTGATTGAACATTCCAGTTTTATTTTGAAGTCCATCAAGTGGTAAAAAATTCGATACGCTTCCCCTAAATGGGGGGAGGCGTCCGGGCGTCCGTGAGGTTCGTCGATGCAACATTTACTACAAAGCTTTTATAAGAGAAATTAAGCAGCAAAGTTTCAGCCCCCGATGTAGGTAGGTCACAGGAAAGCGACCACAATCCGACAATTGAAAGCTGAATTGATTAATTTGAGTCGACTCGCGTCGCCGCGTCGCTCCGCTAACAATTGGAAGAAAAGCGAACGGAAACTCCGATACAATAATACGGAGATGTTCAATGAAAAATACGACTTATTAATTGTACCCTATTTTTCTTTAGGTAGACCATACAATAAATTTAAGCCGTTTACTTATGAAGCGGCAAGAAACTACCCAGGAGTATTTTTCTAGTCAACATTACAGACAGTCCTTAGGTTAGGAACTACATATTCTCGTCCAACAGTCTTGTAAAAATAATCA
The DNA here is from genome assembly GCA_951805285.1 of Thymelicus acteon. NCBI lineage: Eukaryota > Metazoa > Arthropoda > Insecta > Lepidoptera > Hesperiidae > Thymelicus > Thymelicus acteon. Next base: position 17,484,720 of record OX638226.1, on the reverse strand, counting down.
TCTATAGTGCGTTTCACATACGTTTGCACTTCGCTATTATGTTGTAGCTTATATAGGCCGTATTTTAGGCGTACCTACCATGTGTGTTCCCTTTCGTCCGTAATTCAAAAATATACGGTGTAATAAAATTGACACTTCCCGTATGTTTCCAACACAGAAAACTTGTGGAAACTTTAATCGGAACAGAAGGTACCTATTTAATTGTTTTGTTTCCGAACACGTGCAAGCTTTAGCGAAATATAAAATGAAATTAACAGGTAAATAGGGAATTTAACTACATATATCGTTACTTTTTGTTCTTAATTTTTTTAACTTATCTGTCTGATCAGAGAGGGCTCTAGGAGTATAACTACCTATGATATTTTTAGTCCATCTATTCCTATGTGGGACCATATGCTCAATAACAACGGCTTCATCAACCCGAGGCTCAACTTAAATTTAGCATTAATCTCTTACTATAACATGCTCTCACCCTCTTACTTATAACCCGTAAAAACATAATATCATAATTTAATTAATTAATATTGTTTTTCAAAGTTTCTACAGAGCCGGCGCCGCGGCGTTAGGGGGGGGGCGGGGCGAGGCGACTGGTGAGTTTAGTGGTAGGGCCCCTCGAGGGATTATATTGTAATATTGATTTTAATTGTTAATTAATACCATTATTATTATTATTTCTCCATGGGGTTCGCCTGGATAGCTACCACCCTTGAGCGTGAGTCAGCCGCCAAACGACTCGTCGACCGTCGTGTTCCGGCTGGGGGCTTGAGAGCCAGCTTTTTCTTTCTTTTTCTTCTCTCTCTCTTGGCCGGCAACGCATCGATGATGCCTTTGGTATTGATGATGTCCATGGGCGACGATAGCCACCTAAGCTTCCATCAGGTGGATCGTCAGCTCGTTTGCCTGCTATTTCCTTAAAAAAAATAGCCTATCATATCAAACATCCAGGATAGATCCAGAAAATAGTCATCAATTCAGTCACATCCTAGTGCCTAATACTAGGTACTTATTTATTTACAAACTGAGGTCGTCTATTTCAAAAGTTATTAGTGCAAATTGTGGATCGGGTTGTAGCGGTAGTCGCAATCAGCGGTTCCGTGCCGAGCGGCAGTTAGCGGAATAAATTAAAACTTGAGCGGTTAGCGCCGCCCTCCGGAGCCCTCCGGAATATAGTCGGCGTATACATACATTACTTTGAATATGCCTCTGATACAAAAACGCTTGTAGAGGATCTTCTGTTGAAGGTCTACTAATGTTTTATCAGGAAGGTTGCTTCAAGTAATACTTCTGCTGGTTATCGGAGGAATATATTTTTGGTAAAAATGAACTGGTTTATATACAGAAATTGTAAAGAAGAATGACCAATAAAAATAGCTACATTAATTTACAAGAAACATAAACACCAATGAGAAAGAGGATTATAAAACACGTGTATAGGGTAATAAAATTAACAATGATTATTTGCATGCCGTCTCGTTCACTCCTGTAACAATAACGATATATCTGTCGCTAAGTATTGCCATCTCGTTCTAACATCGCCGCTCTCCTTCGCAAGCGCGAGGCGATGTTATAAATATTGCGCGAGGCTCAAATGTGTGTACACTTCACGGCGAGCTGCGAGCGCGGATACACGACACGGGCGTGAAGATATATACCTACGAAGATAACTGCCGGGTGCCGGGTGCTTCGAAGATGAGATCTTGTGGCTTGAAGACTGATGAAGAGGAACGAGGAAGATGCTGACGGACTGCGCTTATCTTGTTTCTTAAACAGACGTCATTCGTTTCTTAACAGAACGTCAAAGCAAATAAATATATTTCCCTTGAGGTGTTTGTTTTACTTAGCTTGAAATATAAGTTAGGCTGTTGTATTATTCTTTCCTATTGGTATTTGGTATCCAGGTAACGTTTCGGTAAGGTAAATATGTAGGTATTGAGAAGGTATTGGTAAGTGCGTAAGTATTAATAGGAGGTATTCGGTAGGTATAATGATAGCTGCGTCAGGCAGCTACATGACTCTCCCCCTAGCGAAAGCGTACCGGAAGCTTGCTAGTGCGTCCAAGTCTAGTGGTCTTCAGAATTGATGACTTAACTGGGCTTGACGATGTACTGGAGCTTGTGTTGGTACTAGTAGTTCCATCGTTGGTTTTCGCTGGTGGCTGTGAGTATGTAGCTAAGGTATCCTGAGTGCTTGCTTCAGATGTTGAGTCCTCTTGAGTACTGACAGTGTAGGCAGGCTTGAGACGGTCGATCGAAATAACTGCAGATCGCCTCTCAGGTAACAAAAGTTTAAATGTTTTGTTATTACGCTCTAGTACTTTGTATGGACCTTCGTATGTAGGCATTAAAGGCGTTTTTACGGCGTCTATTCTGATAAAAACATACTCGCAGTTTTGTAGATCCATGTGAATGAAAATAGGTTTCTTGTTACTATGTGCGATTGTAGGTAAGGATGGCTTCGTCGAGTTTATTGTATTACGTAGCTGTGTGACGTAATCATAGTCGAGATTTTGTTCCTTATCTATAGTAGTAGTGAAGAAATCGGATGGTAAACGTAAGTTGTAACCGTAGGTAAGTTCTGCGGCGCTAACACCTGAGTCGGAACGAGGTATTGCGCGTAAACCCATAAGTACTGTAGGTAATTCGTCTATCCACTTAGTACGTTCTGATAGACGAGTTTTCAGTGCGGTTTTCAAACTTCGGTGCCATCTTTCTACCATACCGTTTGATTGAGGGTGATACGGACTTGTACGTATTCTCTGAGTTCCCATGATGTTAAGTAATTTGTTGAAAAGGCGACTTTCAAAGTTTCTTCCTTGATCGGTTGTTATCAACTTCGGTGAACCAAAACGTATAATCCAGTGCTCATAAAATATTTTAGCGATTGAGTCGGCGGACGTGTCATCAGTAGGTAAGGCTTCTGGCCATCTAGTTGCTCGGTCGATCATTGTAACCAGGTATCTGTAGCCTTCGGGTGATGGTGGAAGCGGTCCAACTACGTCGATGTGGACGTGTTGAAAACGATCAGCTGATGAAAACGATGTAACGTTGTTCGTTGTATGGCGCTGTACTTTACATTGTTGACATGGAATACACTGTTTTGCCCACGTTGCGACATCGGTGTTCATTGACGGCCAAAAAAATTTTTGAGTTATCAGTTTTCGAGTTGTTCGTATACCAGGATGGCTGACATTATGTAGCGCGTTGAAAACGAGTTGTCGATATTTCTCTGGTACGTATGGTCGAATGAACGATGTTGATGTCTCGCAATAAATAGATTTTTGTGAATTTGGTAGAGTAACTAGTTTGAGTGATAGATTACTCTGTTTCGAAAGTTGATCTATGGTACTTTTCTCTTCTTGTTGAGCTTCTGCTATCTTCTCGAAATCAATAGCGGTAGGACATGTGATACTCTCGATAGGTATTCGGCTCAATGCGTCGGCAACAATGTTGTCTTTTCCGCTAACGTGTCGAATATCCGTTGTGAATTCGGTAATGAAGATTAGTTGTCTCGCTCGGCGCGGTGTCTCTGAAGTTGAAGGAGGTTTTTGCAGTACGTAAGTTAACGGTTTGTGATCAGTGAAGATGATGAGGCTTCGTCCTTCAAAAGTTTTTCGAAAATGCTTTATAGACATGTAGATGGCGAGTAGTTCTCGATCGAATGTACTATAGTTTCGCTGTGTACTTGAAAACTTTTTCGAAAAATATCCCAGTGGTTGCCATTTGTTATCTATGTATTGTTGTAAAACGGCTCCAGCGGATAGATCAGATGCGTCGGTGAAGATAGCGAGCTTTGCGTGATGAGATGGATGTGCGAGTAAAGTAGCGTTTGAAATAGCAATTTTACACGCTTCAAATGACTTAGTTGAGTCTTCGGTCCATTGAATGATAGTTTTATCACGCTTCTTTGAATTGTGGAGGTAGGCATGGAGTGGAGCTTGAAGTTCAGCGGCTTTTGGAATGTGGTCACGGTAGAAATTGATAATTCCGAGAAAGCGCCTAAGCTCTTCAATAGTTTTCGGTTTCGGAAACTGAGATATTGCCTTTACTTTTTCGACAGGCGGTTTGATTCCTTGGCTGTTGACTGAGTAACCCAAAAACTTGACTTCAGGTTGTCCAAATACGCATTTTGATGGATTAATGGTGATTCCATTATCTTCCAATCGACGTAACACCGTACGTAAGTGTTGTTCGTGCGTTTTTTCGTCGGAACTTGCGATTAAAAGATCGTCAATAAATGCATAAACGAAATCCAGTCCTTGTAAAACTTCGTGAATAAAACGTTGAAAAGTTTGAGCTGCATTCCGTAGTCCAGGTGGCATCTTGGGAAATTCAAATAGTCCCATCGGAGTGATGATAGCGGTCTTCTGTATATCTTCTTCGCGAACATTGATCTGTTGATACGCTCGGTTGAGATCAATAGTTGAAAAGATATTTTTCTGTGACAATTGATACGTAAAATCTTTGATACGCGGTATTGGGTATCTGTCAGGCGTTGTGATTGCGTTTAATCTTCTATAATCACCGCAAACTCTGATGTCACCGTTCTTTTTGGGTACGATATGAAGTGGTGATGACCAAGGGCTCTTGCTTGGACGGCAAATACCTTGTTCAATCATATTCTCGAATTCTTTTCGCACTATTTCATAACGATGTGGGGCGATTGGGCGCGCACGACAATGTAATGGGGCTCCCGTAGTTTCAATATAGTGTTCGACGTTATGAATGGATGTAAGTTTCATTGATGAAATTCTTGTAGTACCGGGAAATTCCGATAAAATGTTGTGGTATTTATCTTGAATATCGACGCTTCGAATAGTAGGTATGTTTGATGCTTCTACGTATGACTGCGATGATAGGTTGGTAATACCATCTATTAATTTTTTATTTTTCAAGTCGACGATGAGTTGGTGATGTCGTAGGAAATCGGCTCCAATGATAGGCTTGCTCACTTTCGCGACGATGAATTTCCATTTAAATAATCGACGTAAGTTAAAATCGAGTTCCAATGTTTTCTCTCCGTAGGTAGGTATGACGGTGTTGTTCGCCGCGTAAAGTTGAAAATTCAAAGGGCTTTGTTGTTGACCTTTGTACGGAGGTATTACCGATATGTTGGCTCCTGTGTCGATTAAAAACGTCATATTGTTTTTCTTGTCGGTAATAAATAGGCGGTAATTAATATCTGATACGCTAGGTTCCGCCGTGGCTAACGTATGATTCAGTTTTCCGACTTGGTACTTTCTTGCTTATAAGTACATGGCTTCGTACATTTTCGGGCTTCTGAACCAAAACGTCGATGATAATAGCAATACGTCGATCTTGACTCGCTTCGCTGGCGTGTAGGTATTGATCTGTCGCGACTCGTAGATCGATGTCGGTTTTGGCGGGCGAATGGTCTTCGACTATTATTATTGTAGGCGTGCGGCGTAGTATTATTTTGTGACGAGTTGTAATTTTTGAATGAATGGAAATTATTCTGTGAATTCTTGATAGCGGCAACTTCAATTGATAGTTTTCGAATTTCTTCAATTAAAAATTGCGTTTCAGGATTTTTTGATGAATCGACGGCTGAGATGTTATTGTTCGTGTTCTCCATCATTTTGTCGGCGAGAAGTGCTTGTTCGTCGAGCGATGTCTTCGTGGAGAATGATTCGCTGACGGTAAGGACTGAACGGACGTGTGGCGGTAAATGGTTTGACCACATAAGTCGGAGAGTTGTATCTGGGACTTTGTCTCGAGCCAGGCTTCGCATTCGTCGTAGTAGTTGAGTAGGCTTTTGGTCACCTAACTCGACTTCCGATAGTAACTTTTGAAGTTGGCGGTTGTCAGATTCTTCGTAAGCCGATATAAGTCGATTCTTCAACGTAGTGTATTGTTCTGTAGCTGGCGGGTCGTATAGCAGGTCTGAAATCTGTTCAATATCCTGTTTCTCCAGCTGTGCAATTACCATCTGGGCGAGTTGGTTTTGTCCTCTTTTGAGTTCGCTGGTCGCTGCCTCAAAAGTAATAAACCATAGTCGTGGCTTGTCTCTCCAGAATGGCGGAATACGCATGGAAAGAGCTATTCCAGCGATTTCGCGTTGCTGCGGCTGTGGACATGCTGATTGGGTCTGTGGCTGGGAAGTGGCTTCGGCGTGCTGTGCGTGTTTTTCCATGACGATGGGTTGACGACAGGTTACGGTAGGTAGGTAGGCCTAGTGTGAAGCGTGACTTCAGCAGGGATGGATCAGTAGGGTGTCGTTTGCAGCGTTTCGACGAGGGGTTCGTCGAGCAGGGATTCCTCGTGACGGGTAACTTGCTTGAGAGTCACCGGCGTAGGTTGGTCCAGCAGGGATTCTTCTGAGAAGGAGGTCTTCTTCCAGAGTGCAGATGTTCTTCGTCGGGTCACCAATGTAGAGGATCTTCTGTTGAAGGTCTACTAATGTTTTATCAGGAAGGTTGCTTCAAGTAATACTTCTGCTGGTTATCGGAGGAATATATTTTTGGTAAAAATGAACTGGTTTATATACAGAAATTGTAAAGAAGAATGACCAATAAAAATAGCTACATTAATTTACAAGAAACATAAACACCAATGAGAAAGAGGATTATAAAACACGTGTATAGGGTAATAAAATTAACAATGATTATTTGCATGCCGTCTCGTTCACTCCTGTAACAATAACGATATATCTGTCGCTAAGTATTGCCATCTCGTTCTAACATCGCCGCTCTCCTTCGCAAGCGCGAGGCGATGTTATAAATATTGCGCGAGGCTCAAATGGGTGTACACTTCACGGCGAGCTGCGAGCGCGGATACACGACACGGGCGTGAAGATATATACCTACGAAGATAACTGCCGGGTGCCGGGTGCTTCGAAGATGAGATCTTGTGGCTTGAAGACTGATGAAGAGGAACGAGGAAGATGCTGACGGACTGCGCTTATCTTGTTTCTTAAACAGACGTCATTCGTTTCTTAACAGAACGTCAAAGCAAATAAATATATTTCCCTTGAGGTGTTTGTTTTACTTAGCTTGAAATATAAGTTAGGCTGTTGTATTATTCTTTCCTATTGGTATTTGGTATCCAGGTAACGTTTCGGTAAGGTAAATATGTAGGTATTGAGAAGGTATTGGTAAGTGCGTAAGTATTAATAGGAGGTATTCGGTAGGTATAATGATAGCTGCGTCAGGCAGCTACACGCTTTATTCTGTTTTCACTGTTTATTTCCTATAAAACCATTTTACCATAATATGCCGTCGGCCGGTCGACCCCGGTTATAATCATAAGGTAAAAGTTACGTATGGCATGAATGCTCCGCCACTTGGGTTGGCCACTAACCGAGAACGAGATACGAGGTGGTTAAGTTGAAATTCGGAAAGAGCACATCGAAATCTCTAAAACTACCCATGTTCTAAAACCCCCGGGAAACTTACCAGCGGGTCTATTATGAACTTTTAGAAAACCATTCATGTTCCAGGCAATTCATTTATCGGACTTGGAACGACGTATGATTGGCTAAAAAGTGTCACGTGACCGCTTTGGTAATACGAATTTGACGTTTACACTGGAACATGGCTGAAATTAAGAGTTCTTAATAGACCGCCTGGTAACCCTTATTTCTTAGCATCAGATGACTATACTATCCGGACAGCCCAAACAAGATATAGGACGCTATTCCCTAATATCCGTAGATAGTAATGACTTACCATGACTCCCATCTGCTTGTCATAACCCGTCAATTTGAGCATATGAACATAGGATGTTTTCTTTTAACATATTAACGATATTGCAAATTATTTTTTCACTGACAATACATTTTGTAAATAAAAGACAATATATTTATACAGTTTTATTTGTATTTACATAACAGACAATCGGTCACACTACATACGTGGTAGGATTCGCCCCCGCACCGGACCGCACCGCGGCGGAAACACACAACAAAAAAATCCTATGGCTACAGACTATACATAACACCAGTTCTTGCATTGCATACCTTTAATTTTAAAGGTTATAAAGGTTGTAACGGTAAACAGTATGAAACAATGCAACAAATTAAATTTTTGCGACAATCAATAAATTTTACGTTTCCAATCATTATCAATTTTCGTTCATTGAATACATACCTATATGAGGCCTCATACGTTGACCTTTAAGTTGAAGCAATTTGATTGCGTCTAAAGTTTTATCATTTTAACACTATCGATTTTATGAGATACTCGCTACGATCGTGTCATCAATAGAAATAATATACAGCATGAATTTTTCAAGTTGATGTAGATGGCCGAATCCCAAACTATTTATCATAGTTTCAAATTTGGCCATACATGCCCACTTGGAAAGTTCAAACTAAGTCATAAATACAGTAATAATTCATAAGAAACATCGGTATTCGTCCCCGTTTCTAATCATTACACGCAAGTGATTAATATTTTGGATATATTTGGCGTCTTACTTTGAAAACATTATAACTATAAGGGCTTGTTTCACAATCTTCAAGTAAGTCCGAAGTAAGCTATTCGTTGGTCAAGTTGACATTTCGTGTATGTAAAATGACACTTTAACGTCACTTTAACCGGCGAATAGCTTATTCAGGACTCTACTTGAAGATTGTGAAACAAGCCCTAAGTGAAACAATATCAATTGAAATAAGTGAAGTGAACGGTAAATATAAACGTATTATCTTCCAACTTTTATAACAACTTTTAATACGTAATATATTTTAATGATATTGTAACTTCAAAATATTTTTATACATTTCGACGCTTGAAAGGCAAAAATTACCAAGCGACATGTTGACAACTTTACACTAGACGATTTTAGTTTTTAATTTTAGAAAAAAATCGTAAAAAATCGCTTTATTATGCATTTGAACTGCATTTAAAATTCATTGGTATAAACTAGCTACGACTGGCGATTTTTTACGATTTTTTTTTCTAAAATTAAAAACTAAAATGCTGTAGTGTAAAGTTGTCAACATGTCGCTTGGTACATACTGTTCATACTGTATTTATATTTTATAGTAGCAATAATGGTTTGCCTAAATCGGATATCGAGATTCTCAAATCAGAAAGTGCACCGTGCATATAATTTCTCGTGTATTTGTGTATCGGCAACACGGAAAATTTTGAAAGGTCTAGAGTAGAAATGTACGCACAAACGTAAATCGCGGATAAATGTTAATTCCATTGTTTATTTAAAATACTTTTTATTCAAAAGCAACTTCGCTTTTACATTTTCCTTTAAGCAATTTTAATACATTATTATTCAAATTCCTTGAGAAACTCTTAATTACATTAGTATCAGTCAATAAAATGTAATAGCTTGTTTGTGTAATAATTATAATATATTTTTAACAACTATTTAAAACAGTGTATAGTCGTTTTGACATACAGTTGACTATGGGAATCATTAACTAAACTCACATAAACAGTTTATTAGAAAAATATCATGCAGTAACTTCATAACACTACAAATCTTTGATATAAAAATATCCTAAATGATTATAATCCAACATTTTAAAATATTAACTTGTATCTCTATCTTCTTTAATAGTATAATGCTGTGTAATTCGATTATTGTTAATCTTTGTCGTTACTGCTAACTATCATGTAATGTTTAAATTGTAATCGATACGAAACAATATTTTAAAGTAGTCATTAAGGGTTTACTATTTCCTGGGGGCTTAGATCCATATTTTAACATAAATAACGATAAATCATTCCCTTTTCGCTTACATAGTAATGCTAATAACAAGTCATACACAGCTTGCAACCAGATAAAATCATCGACATCGCTGGCTAACCAACCACAAAACAAAACACGCACACTGACCAGAAACTATCGCCATCTAGCGGTATTCTCTCAAACAAATTGTACGAATACCATAGACAACAAAGCTTTACATGTTGTGACAAGGTCCTCACTCGATACATACTGCCAACTCAATGACCCGCGAAGAAATCCGTGTGAAAACAATCGATCAATACACTATTCTCATTTACATGTACATTACTCCCATCGGCTCTTCTTGCCGCTCTTACGCACGCGCGGCTCGGCGGGCTGCTCGGCGAGCGGCTCGGCGGCGGGGGCGTTGACCCCGGGCTGCAGCGACGTGAGCGTCTGCTCCCACGAGTGGTCCGAGGACGCCGTGAACTACGAACACATGTCACCATCAGACTCCGCTAACATGTACCAGAGTTATAGTAGTTCCAGAAATTATTTGCAGTGATCACTGACCACCACGTTTTGTAATCATTTAACATTGACCAAATACAAACATAATTAAGTTTGGTCAGTTTAATGGTGCACCATTAAACTTACCAAACCAGATACAAACCACGACCAACATGTTAATATCAGTCGATAGCCTAGCTAGCTCAGGTTTCTTTGTGCTATTTTCCTATATGTGTATCCCTCGTTGGGCGCCAATGTATCTAGATTTTGGCGACTAGTCCAAATCATTAGTGTAAGGTATTGTCGCAGAAAATTGATAAGAGATACGACAAATATTGTGTCACTATAGTAAAAACATAAATAAATAACCACCTGGTTGTACTGTGTGCGAAAGGCCTGCTTGAGCGAGGCGAGGCGGTCAGTGGCGGGCCCACTCGTCTTCTCCGCCGTGACAGACGGCAGGTCGTCGTTGTACGTCGGCAGACCAGGCCGCTCCTTGTACCTGCACAGAACACTCGCTATTATAGCTGAACCTGTTACGTAATGTAACTGTATTGATAAAAGGGTCAATTCCTTTACGATAAAGCTTATGAACTTAACAGATATTGATTTGTTTCTACAACTAGCAGAAATATATAATGAAGTTCTGTTTAAACCAACAGTCAAATGTCATTTTTAATCATCAAAATATTTTTGAAAAAATTAAGAGAATGAATTAACGATTCTAAATCAATCAATACAGTTAAAGTGCTGCCACTTTTAGTTAACCAAGTACGTACCCCAGTCCGCAGCCACCAATGTTGAGGTTCTTGCCCTTGCCCTTCTTGAAGCGTGACTTGCGGAACCACGCCGACTGCATCGCCAGCTGCAGCAGCTCTTCAGGCACCTCCTGATAAACCAACAACTGTCAAAGTCCCGCGCACACCACCAATAATACTAATACTGTAGGATACATTTTAGGAGAGTGGAGGAATTAAAGTCATGTAATTCTTTCTTCTTCACCATCCCCTTTCCGCAAACGAAAGTCCCGACGCACGCCGTATACACTTGTTGTAATCATCCCTCCGATACGGACGAATTTTGCTTCGTCTTTTTTTTTATGTAATATGCAGGCAGACGAGCAGACGGGCCACCCCTGATGGTAAGCAGTCACATTAATTTCGAATACATAAAAAACACCAATACTTTAACTCCAAACCAAGGCTCTACAATACCTGCTGCACCCCCTCAAGGTTCCGTAGCAGATGTCCAGCGAACTCGCGGTCGGTGTCTCTCGCGAGCAGCGAGTACGCCGCGCCGCGCACGCCCGCGCGCCCCGTGCGCCCCACGCGGTGCGTATGCGTGTCGATGTCGCGCGCCACCGTGTAGTTGATCACCGTGCGCACATGCGGGATGTCCAGACCGCGCGCTGGGGGGGACACACATTATACACATATACAGCGTGGTCAAGAAATGTTAATAAATATTTCACCCCCCGCTTCTCCTCGTGATTCTCTGACCGAATACGTAAAAAAAATCTGACCTTAATTTTTACCCAAATTATCCTTTAAAATACGTTAATCATAGACACCGCTCGAGAAAGCGGTGACCTAGTAACCTACATATTGCAAAGGAACACCGCCTCTCAGTCGGCACACCGCAAAGGCACGCCGCGCCGCAAACGCTCGCTTTTTTCCAATGAATCATGCCGCCTAAGGCCTGGTACACATTGGGTGCTCTGCACTGCGCTGTGCGCGGGTTGATAGCGTCGTAGATACATCGCTTTCGGCACGGCGTTCAGCGAGCGTTAAGTAGGATGAGCATTTCTAGCTCAGTTCGAAAATGGATGTCGAAGTGATTACTTGTGTGTTTTCATATCCCAAATAGCTGGTCGCTTATGGATTTCGTCAATAAAGAAATGAGTATCGAAATGTTCGGTCTCCATTTTCAACGTGCTAACGTACTCTACTCTACACCAAAGCGCGCGATTAAATGTACAACAAGATGGCAGCTCATGTATCTCGAAGCGCGCAGCTGACGCCCGCGTAACGCGCGTTCGTATGAAAATATGTGAACGCGCGTTTGACGCACGCTTGAACAGAAGCGCGCGCTTGCATGTGTACACTTCAATAGAACTCCTGATTCTCAAAACTCGTGTTAGTAAAGCGCCCGTTTGAAAGCGCCCAATGTGTACCCGGCCTAAAAGTCGCACCGCTTTGTCGGCACGTCGCAAGGACACGCCGCAAACGCTCGCCTTTTTCTAGGGATGTTCGAACCAGGTATCGATTTGCTTTGATACGATTTTTTGGATCAATCCGGATCGAATCAAATATTTGAAGATAAAAAACATTTTGTATTCTTTACCTAATCCGAACTCAAAATTTCGATTTCAATTCTATCCACCTTTAAGTATCGATCCGCCAATACTTTCCCTACATTTATTTTGTTTACCTCTAATTTAAAACTACTACTATCTCCATATTTCGATCCGATCCTCCTTACTGCATTGATCCGCCAATAACGAAGTAGATATTTTGTTTAGCTCTAAGTTTAAAACAATTAGCCAACTCCATATTTCGATCCGAGCCACGTGTCATGTGTATCGTCTGTCAATTAATAGTATTTTGTCTAACTCTAAGGTTAAAACAATTACTTTACTTCTTAATTATGAAATCTGTAAGGAGGATCGAATTAACATAATTATGTTAATTCGATCCTCTTTACAGATTTGTCAAATAATCGATCAGCTAATATTATCTGGCTAAGTATTTTTGTTTACCTTTTCTAAATTTGAAACATTACATATCTCCTTAATTCGGTCCGAATGATCCGATCCAACTTACATAAGTTTCGATCCGCCTGTGGATCGATTGTCATTGTATCGATACAAAAATCGAGCGGATCGTATCCCACTGTATCGGTCCAAAAAAGTATCTGATCGGATCGAACATCCCTACGGGTGACGGGCCACACCGTCTGTCTCTGCAAGTCCGTCGCTAACGCTTGCATTGCATTAACGTGTATCATTAGTTCAATAAATTTAATTAAAGTTAATAATTTAAAATTAAGTTTTAATTTAGTTCAGTTAGTGTTATTTCAATACGTCTACGGATTACTAACGTAGAACAATGACGTATCAATATTCCAATGAGGAATATTGGGATATGGTTCGTGCTTACGCATTAGCTCACGATAGTGTCCTAGGAGCCATAAATTTGTATGCAGAGATGTTTCCCAACCGCCGGATTCCCTCATACAGTCTAATGCTGGGAGTGAATCAACGACTGAGATCATACGGATCGTTCACACTGCCGTCTCATGCACAGGGGCGAGGGAGGCAGCCGCTCCCTGTCAACTTACAACAGGCCATTCTCGAACACTTCGAGCAACACCCTCAAGACAGTACTCGGAATGCTGCAAGACGGTTTGGTGTGGCTCATAACACTGTGTTGAAGCTTCTTCATGAAGAAGGTTTACATCCTTATCACTTCCGACCTGTTCAAGAGCTCGGGGTCAACGACCATGCGCCGAGAGTAGACTTTTGTCGTTGGTTTTTGTCTAATTTAGACAAAACCATTTTGTTTACCGACGAAGCCACGTTTACTACAATGGGCATTTTCAATGTGCACAATGAACATTGGTGGAGTGCTGAAAACCCCCATGCTACGCGACAGGACGCTTTTCAACATCGTTTTAGTGTAAATGTGTGGGCTGGTATTTTAAACAACTGTTTAATAGGTCCGTATTTTATTGACGGAAGACTCGATGGTGCATCATATTTAAACATTTTAAAATGGGTGGTCGATGAAATGTTGGACGATGTGCCGTTAGGTGATCTACGAAATATGTATTATCAACACGACGGAGCGCCTGCACACTATCAAGTACGAGTCCGCGAGTTTTTAAATACGTATTTCGGTGATAAGTGGATAGGGCGCGGAGGGCCCGTGCCTTGGCCAGCTCGCTCGCCAGATCTCACCCCGTTAGACTTTTATTTATGGGGTGAACTGAAAAGATTAGTGTATGCTACTGAGTTCTCAAACAGAGAAGACTTAAAGGTGCGTATTACTAATGCTTTTAATAGTGTTCGAAGTGACCCGTTCGTCCTTATCCGCCTAAAAGACAATATGCGTAGGCGTGCCGAACTTTGTATTGCGCGAGGAGGTGCTCATTTTGAACAATTATTGAGATTAGTGTAGGTTGTGTAAATAGTTAATTAATTCAATAACTGTAAATAGGTATGATTCCATTTTTTAAATACGCCAGAAATACTTAGATGTTTCAATTACCAATTTAGTAATAAATGTTTGCGATGCCTATTTCATGTTGGAAATTTGCTTAGCAGGTACATACCTAAGTATTTTTGCCTGTCCTAAGCCAGGGTTTAAGTATGAAGGGAAAATGGATCATGCTGAAGTCCGGTTTACACGTATTATGTAGTTAAGAAGAAAACTAAATTTTAACTAAATTTTAAGTGAATAATCTTAAGTGCGCGTCCAAACATAATAATTTAGTAAAGCTCTTTAGTTCATACAATTTTTCACAACCTACTTACTTAATTACTTAAGCATTTTACTAAATTTTAACTAAAAGTGCCTGTCCAAACGTGTTAAGTGTTAAGCCCCGCCCACCTACTTAACAGAAAATAAGAAAAAATTCTGATTTACTAGTTTACTTGCGTACTAAATTTTAACTACTAAACTGTTTGTTTACGCGTATTAATTTACTTAAAATTTTGTTACCTACTTAACTACTTAATGTAAACTGAACATAACAGGTCATTCACCTAGCGGAATCCGCGATGAGTTTCAAAATTGAGGTTCGAGTCCGAGATCTTGATATGTGATTCTCTAATCATCTGGTACGCACTTGCGAAGTGAAGGGAGTCTCGAATTCTAACTTCAATTTTGAAACTCATCGTGGATTCCGCTGTCAAGTTACAAAACAGAATAGCCTTGCTGATAACGTGAGTTCAACGCTCTGCTAAGGCGTCCACACGTTTTGAGATTTTTTGTATTTAGTTTGATATTATTATCTCTGTGATTTATGGATGTTTTTATTATTTCTTTGTTTATTCGGTCAGAGAATCACGAGGAGAAGCGGGGGGTGAAATATTTATTAACATCTTTTGACCACGCTGTACAAACGATGGAAGGTGTCACACACAACCAATATACACTTTGGTAGTTTAGCACAGGTTAAAATCCGCGCGAAATAAGTGATCAGTAACTTTACGAGTTACTGTGGTAAACACAGGTTGAGTGCATGGTACCTACATTTTTCATATCAATACATGATCATGACAACCAAGAACATTTTACAACATTTCATAACATTGTGAGAAGATATTCATTATCTCTTCGACTAGTATAAAACCTTTCAACCATACATTAGAGAGTTCGTCGAGAAAATTAAACAAGCGACTCGTATCCGGCTCGAAGGACCATGGGTTCATGACTGAACTTGACCCGATTCAACGACGTAGCTATGTGTGTGTGTGTGTGTGTGTGTGCGTGTGCGTGTGCGTGTGCGTGTGCGTGTGCGTGTGCGTGTGCGTGTGCGCGTGCGTGCGTGCGTGTGCGCGTGCGCGCGTGCGTGCGTGCGTGCGTGCGTGCGTGCGTGCGTGCGTGTGTGTGTGTGTGTGTTACCGGCGACGTCAGTGGCGACGAGGATGTTGTGCTCCTGCCGCTTGAAGGCCGTTATGACCTTGTTCCGGTCGGCCTGCTCCATGTCGCCGTGCAGCAGCAGCGCGTCGTACTGCTGCACGCCCAGGTTTGCTGCCGTCTGCTCTGCTTCCAACTGTCATACATCACACGTATTACGTAAAAGCACCGTAGGAGGAGCTATAGTGCGAAGGGGCTTTTCTTTCTATAAAATTAATAAAATGCTGCTTACGTAAAATACACGTGTAAAATGGCATATTTTATAATGGCTTAATAGACAGATTTGGCATGAATATTAACAATCTTTGAATTTGAATAACAAGTTCCTTTGAATAACAAGTTTAGTTACGTTAGTTTCTGGCGTGACCAAGTTATCTGCGGCGCTGTTAGCTACTTTGTTAGCAAGAATAAAAACATTTAATATTTTACATAAGTACCTTCTTTGTGACAAATATTAGCACACTCCCCGCAGAAAGAAACTCAACCAGGTTCTTCAGTAGCCACGCCCATTTCTCATCAGGTTTGTTGAATATTCTGCAACAGCAAATTAAAATAATTAACCTCAATAATTGACACTACAAACAATTTAACTGAATTCAAAATATGGTAATAGTACTTTGTGGCAATCACAAATTATACTTCAAGAAGGATGTGTAACGAAAACGTTACGTCAGTCATACAGCAAAAACTCAGTAGTAACTGGCTATTTAAGCGATCTGTATACTTTAAGTCAACAATTCATTATGAAACGAGCCAGTAGTATCGTGGTGATCACATTAACGAGCATACATTAAATCAATGATTTGTTACGATACCAGCCAGTAGTGGGATAGTGACCACTGTTAGTGCCTGTCCAAACGTGTTAAGTGATAAGCCCCCGCCCACCTACTTAACAGAGAATAGAAAAATTTCTAAATTACTTGTCTACTTGGTTACTACACTACTAAATTACTAAACTGCTAAATTGTCCGTTTACCCGTATTAATTTACTTAAAATTTAGTTAACTACTTAGCTACTTAAGTACTT
Source organism: Thymelicus acteon (assembly GCA_951805285.1). Taxonomy (NCBI): domain Eukaryota; kingdom Metazoa; phylum Arthropoda; class Insecta; order Lepidoptera; family Hesperiidae; genus Thymelicus; species Thymelicus acteon. The sequence continues at coordinate 17,467,897 of OX638226.1, read as the reverse complement.
AATACGTGTAAACCGAACATTAACGATGATGTCAGTAGCGGTCAGTGTACGCAGTACGCACCGCACGTGCTGCGTGACGAGCGCGCTGGCCTCGCCCGCGGCGCCGTGCTGCACGCGCACGGGGTCGTGCAGCGCGTCGCGCGCCAGCCGCTCCACGCGCCGCGGGAACGTCGCCGAGAACAGCAGCGCCTGCCGCTCGGGCCGCACGTGCGCGCAGATCGACCGGACTTGCGGCTCTGCACACACACACACACGCCGCGACATGTTGGTTACATACGTGATACGTCCACTGACACAAAACAGTTTACGTAATATGGAGACCGAGCTTAGAATAGGTGTCATAAGACTGATCACGTGATATTGGATGGATATCAATATTATGATAAAGTCATTCATATTATTACTAGTATTATTATGTTCCCGTAAAACCTACCTGGCTAGCTATCAACCTCTTGCTTGAATTAACCGCGAAACGATTCATCGTGTTCTCTCTGGAGGCTAGGGAGCCAGTTTTTTCTTTCTTTGTTGTAAACTTTTATCCACTAGAAGCATCCACACAATACAGTACTACTTACAAGCAATGTAGTGTAGCAATGTATACACACTACGATCTCCCTGGAGAGCCCACTAACATTATACTATATCTTAATATATATAAATTACGTGTCACGTTGTTTGTCCGCAATGGATTCCTAAACTACTTAACCGATTTTAATCAAATTTGCACACCGTGCGCAGTTTGATCCATCTTGAAAGATAGGATAGCTTACATCTCCCTTAAGGCACACGGAGGGTTTTAATAAAAAAAATCTTTTGACAGAACAAAGTGTGTAGTCTCACCGAAGCCCATATCAAACATCCGGTCCGCCTCGTCGAGCACGAGGTACGTGACGCGCTGCAGGTTGGTGGCCTTGCACTTGATGAGGTCGATGACCCGCCCCGGAGTGCCCACCAGGATCTCTGCACCGCCGCCTGGGACATTTATTCATGTTTAGACAGGAGCGGACATCAATATAGATATACTATGACCAGGTTCCTTCTAGGAATCAATGTATTTCGATACCTGTATCAACAGATACTGGATGCTATGTACCGGTTTCGGTAAAAACTGGTCGAGAAATAAACATTTCGGATTGTGGCGTTATTTCTCCTTTTCGCAAAAGAAACGTCTCACAAAATGCGATTTTATAGAAAAGGTATTTAACTATTTCATATATCAACCGACGACGGTTTCAAAATCTTACGTCATTTTATTTCAGACTACCTGCTGAATATACAAATAATTTCAAATCTACATCTCAAGTAAGTGATATGGGAAAGCAACATTCCAACCTATTGGCATTGAATGGAAGACTGTACTAACACTATATTAATAATATATTTATAGAGGAGAATCACAACCTTCTAGAGCTTTCGTCTGTTCCCACTTGGAGCCGCCGCCGTACGCGCACACGCACCTTATATTGTACACCTTGCCGAACTTCTTCGCCTCCATATATATCTACAACACATTGATACAGCTAGTTTTAGGAACAGACAAATAATTAAGTGATCACTACAACACATGGACATTCATAGCTCAGATAGCTCAATCAAATCGTCAAGGACAGACATTTCTGACTGAAATTTTTAACCGACTTCAAAAAAGGAGGAGGTATTCAATTCAACTATATTGACGTGACAACGTCTATTAAAACGATGAACGCCGATTCACTCCTTTTCCTATACAAAATAATGGTAATTTAATTAAAATGATTCAATTTTATCTATAAAAGTATGCAATCATTTCATCAATGCTTTGTCATGACGTTGTCATGTTAAACTACCGTGCGTAAACCGATTTTTTTATGTTTGTTACCTCAGAACTTTCGACAGGGTGAACCGATTTTGTTGATTATTTTTTTAATCGAAAGCTGGTGCTTGTCATGTGGTGCTTGTTTAGGTAAGGTAGATAACGTTGAATGATTAGTGAGTGTTACTACATCTATTTTTACTTTTTCTACACCTACCTGCACATCAATAATTTCTTAAAGGTAGAAAAACCAATATGACATCTGATAATATGAGATATTTAGTTTGCCAAAATGTCGACCCAGTTTCACTGATCGCAGCTAAATTGAAAACTTTATAAATTATGGTGTATTTATATTTAAAATCGGATGACTCTGCGCATTTTTCGACAATTTACACGAGATGAACAAAAGACGAAGCATAACGCGTCGTATATGGTGTCTGGCGTTAGATAAATCTCTTTCCAATTACCATCGGGTGGCTCTGCGCGTTTGTCAACCATTTACATAAATAAATAATAGTTAAAAAAAAAAAACTAAAAACACGCTTTTATCGAAAATCCAACTAAAAAAAAATAGAAAAAAAATTTGAATTAAAAATCGTGTAATTGTAAAAAAAGCGTGGGGTGCTTTTAAAGATATTATCCCTTCTATTAATTGACACCATGCAGACCTACTGCGATGCACCCCACGCTTTTATTACTTTTAATTCAAATTTATTTTCTATTTTTTTTTTAGTTGGATTTTCTATAAAAGCGTGTTTTTTAGTTTTTTTAAACTATTATTTATTTTTTCATTTTTTGTTTGATTTTTTTAAATGAAATTTAGTTTTTTTTCTTTCTTTCTTTTTTTTCTTTAAATATTGAATTGTCATCTATCCTCGATTTGTCTACGATGTTTGAAAGAAATCTGACCGTTTAAGGCTAATATAAAGCGTGTAATTAGGTTTTCTTTCTTTCTTTTTTTTTAAATATTGAATTGTCATCGGTCCTCAATAAGTCCACGAAGTTTGAAAGAAATCTGACCGTTTGGAGTGGGTCAAACTCAAGTTCAAAGAGAAGTTACAAACAAACAAACAAACAAACAAACATACATGCAGGTGAAGCTAAAATAAATAAATAAAGAACATTATTGTGACAGTCCATGCAGACTTAAGCGTCACGCCAGGGGTCACGGTACAGTGGTCGGGCGGTACCTGCTGCGCCAGCTCCCTGGTGGGCGCGAGCACGAGGCCGATGGGCCCGTCGCCCGGCGCCAGCTCGCGCTGGTCCATCACGTGCACCAGCAGCGGCCACAGGAACGCCGCCGTCTTGCCCGACCCGGTGCGCGCGATGCCTGCACACACACACACACACACATATCGACGCTTGAAAGGCAAAAATTACCAAGCGACATGTTGACAACTTTACACTAGAGCATTTTAGTTTTGAACTTTAGAAAAAAAATCGTAAAAAATCGCTTTATTAAGCATTTAAACAGCATTTAAAATTCATTGGTATGAAGCATGAAGCTATTATAGAGAGGAGACGGCCTAAGCAACTGTGCACTGTGACTCAACTGGGTCCTGACGTCATCACAGTAGGCGTGGCCTTAAGTCAGTCTACTGTCGGCGCCCGTCCTGTGCACAGCTTCACATTTTCAAAGAAAAGGATGAAGTGCTGTGTTTTATCGTGTAAAAACTACTCGGATAGACGTTCTGATGCTATGGATGGCATTTCATTTCATTTTTAAGTAATTTGATTCATAATTTATAAGAATAGGCAGAATAGTTCTAGAAAAATCACTAACGCCGATCTCGCCAAATAAAATTCTACTCGACATTAGATGGCGACACTTTGTGTCAAGAGAACTAAAAATGTATAGGTGCGTAGAGCTAAGTATTAGTATTATATTGATAATCATACGTACTGAAATTTGTCCTACATTCATTCCTATAGAGTTTTTCACCGCCAAAATATTATTTTTCTAGTTTTTATAATCATTTTGTAAACAGGCCGCCATCTATCGTCAACTATTTACAACAAATAAACATAACAAAAACACAGGGCCGTAATTAGAATCCAATTATTTTACCAAGTGTCCCATTGAATTAAAGTACTGCCTATACTCTGTTCATTATAGCTTGATTCTTTTTGTCTTGTGATGGGAAATGGGCATAGTATCTATATAAGGCAAGGTACAAAAGGTTTAATTTTGTGGTGACATGCCATGTTAATTTATTGGGTGACGACTGAAATATGTGAAGTGGCGTTTGGGGTTTGCTAACAACCCCTACCTGCTCTCACAGTCAGTCGTCCCAATTCCGCGTTCGGAGCACATTGTGCTATACTCGCGATAGTTTATTATTATACAGTGTATTTAGGAATAAGTTAGTTATTGTGAAAAGTACAATTACAGTTTAATTTACCTAAATACATCTTTTAATTATTTATAGTCTTCCATACACCCGAATAACAACACGCAAGAATACTACGCTCTCTACAGTAAATCTATAAACTTCATTAGTTTAACATTTTTTATATTAATACACATTTCTTGGATATTGGTGATATACATTAATTCGATAATTTTATATAATCTAAATTTTACTAACAAAAAATAACCGACTTCAAAGTCTCAAAAAGTACTTTTCAGATCTCTTTCAAATTTATGTGGGACCACATGACAAACACCTGCTTTCGATTAAAAAAAGAATCATCGAAATCGGTTGGCGTGATATTGAGTTATTCGTCAATTTGTCGCGCACATCTTAACACAAATTTACGACTTATGTGGTTTTCTCATGGATGCCATTGTCAGATCTCAATAAAATATATGTGGGACCACATGACAGCCACCAGCTTTCGATTAAAAAAACAATCATCAAAATCGGTTCGCCCAGTCCAAAGTTCTGAGGTAACAAACATAAAAAAACAGTCGAATTGAGAACCTCCTCCTTTTTTTGAAGTCGGCTTTTTTTGAAATCACAAAATTGATACATTTGGTTACGATGACGTTAGGGATATCATTATTGATTGCTACAACCAATAAAGTATACTATTGACGTGCGTGCATTTCTATGTAAAAAAAATATGAAACTTTATGCCCGTGATCTCGATGACCGCTGTCAAAAGAATAATGCCATAATGAACAGAGTATAATTTATTTAATTACGTGAACGGGAGTAGGTAAAATCATTTTTTTTTAAGTTTAACATTGTATACAATCTTTATAAGTCTTACACTTCCCGCCCACGTCCGACTTTTTGTAGGACCGATAATCGGGCCGATTTTTCCTCAGATTCTTATGACCGATTTTGTGGCCGACTCGCTATTCGACCACGACCGATATCGGTGACCGATTTTTTTTGTAGGAGAAATAGAGCGTACTGGTCACTATAAAGTGAGATAACATACTAACATACTCGTAGCCATGATAGTTTTCCTTGTAATTTCATCATATTATAACCTATTTTTGAGAATTTTTTCACTTGTCTAAATTATGTCCAATGAGGTGGTATGAATATTCTGAGTATGTCCCTGTTACATCCTACATTTATTGACATCTAGTGTGAGATAGTTAAACTACGTAATAAAATCGATATAGAACGAAGCGAGTAGTTTTGCTATTGATCGATAGATGGAAAATAAAGAAGTGGGCGGGATTTGGTGGGTTGGAGGGGGTGCCCTCGCCCCGCAAAGTGTCACGCGTTCTTACATAAGAAAATCTACATACAACGTCTCCTCTCTATAATAGCTTCATGGTATGAAGTAGCTATGACTAATAGGAGATTTTTTTAGATTTTTTTTTTCTAAAATTAAAAACTAAAATGCTCTAGTGTAAAGTTGTCAAAATGTCGCTTGGTAATTTTTGCCTTTCAAGCGTCAATATAATTACACACACTGCACTTTACATGACTATACTGCACTGAGGGGAGGATGTTTGATCTTACAGAATGTTTGTGATATTATCAATTGTAAACACTTCCGCTATAAGGTATGATGACAATAACACAAACATGGTGTAATGTTAAACATTACTGAATATATTAGTGTCACGCCCAGACCCCTCTTTTCCACTGGGCACTCTGGGCAAGTGCCCAGGGCCCCGTGTTCGATAGGGGCCCCCTAATTCCTTCCAGATCACTAAACAATAACCAATATTTATCGATAATAAATAAAATAAAACTTTTTTTAATTTGAATGAATCGAACCTAAATTACTGACTACAATACCAATTACTTATCAGCTTTTGCATAAATATAGCAAAATAGTGTTCTGACAAAGTCATAGGGGCCCCATTATCCTTATATGCCCAGGGCCTCCAATAGGTTAAAAAGACGGCCTTGGTCACACCCTGCATAACTAAATGGTTTGCTGACTGTGCCTAACTTTGTCCATAAAGGTTCTGATTTCAAAACTCAATGTTAGTACACAGTGAATGCTTTTCATAATGATAACAGTAAAATACAAGGAAAGTCAATGTGCACCTATAATATCCCTCCCCGAGAGCGCAGCGGGGATGCCGGCCGCCTGGATGGGCGTGGGCTGCGTGTACTCCGACTTGCGGATGGCCTTCATCAGCTGCTCGTCGAACCCGAGGTGCGCGAAGCTGGTCACCGGCCGCGGGGGGTCCGGGCCTGAAATCTGAACATTACCTACTTACTTGTAATATTTATACAATACGAGGCGTCATTTCTCTACTCATAGTAGATTTTTTGAATCGATAAGCGGACTATAGTAAGCAGCAGAGCCGGCGTTAGAGGGGGGCCGTGGGGCGACGGCCTCAGGCGCCAAATTTGGAAGGGCGCCACAATTGGGGTGAGGAGCAAAAAAAAAAGGAAAAATAAAATTCTTAATAAATATTCCTATTGGTTCAGTAAACAATTTTTCGAGCAAAAAAAGCTCGATTTTTATTTTCTTATGTGGACGCCACAATATTCTTGCGGCAGGGCGTCAATGGCTCTAACGCCGGCACTGGTAAGCAGTGAAACAAAAGTATCACTGATGTATTGCAGGCGACGAAAGAAAGAACTGATTTTCAAGCCCAAGCTCAGGTTACATACCTTAACTCCTAAATGCTTCTTCAAGTCATCCACCTGCTGCTGACTCAACTTTTCAATCTCCTCATGCGGAGTGTAGAAGTTCTTCTCAAACGGTTCATATTGTATCTCCGAATGGTCAATGGGGGGAAGAGGGTCTATGAACTTCTTCTTAGGGGGCGGTATAGGGTTGCCATCCTCATCATATTCAACCTCCACGTCTGATCCATCATCTCCGGTTGTTAAAGGATTTTCTTCTATGTATCTATTATAAAATCAAATGTAACAGTTATCAAACATTTACCTTTGAAATTATACTGCAATTTGACAAAGTTTTAAACAATAGATAATACAATCATACTTTTCAGTCATATATGAAATTATAGCCTAACATAATTAATACTAGCTGACCCGGCAGACGTTGATCTGCCAGTGAAAGTCCCGTCAAAATCGGTCCAGCCGTTTCAGAGATTAGCCGGAACAAACAGACAGACAGACAAAAATTGTAAAAAATGTTGTTTTGATATATGTACCGTGTATACATCCAAATGCACTTAGTAAAAAGCAGTTAGTATAATATTACAAACAGACACTACAATTTTATTTATTTGTATTGATAAGGTTTGTAACAAAATGTTACCTTTCCAATAACATTACCAATTGCATTGTATCAAGATTACTAAAGTTGAAAATTATTCTCAACTTTACTAATCAACCTTATACGTACAATGATGTCACTGAAAGTCCGACACTCACTTATAATAACTCTCCTCATCGTCCATCTCATCGATGTCCCCTCTGGTGCCCCGGCCGCTGTCCCCCCTGCCGCTAGCCTCATTCTCTTTACTGGCCACCAGGTCCTTAGCAGCCTGCTGCTCCAGACCCGCCATGTAGGCATCTAGTGGATCTTCTTCATCCTCTTCATTTGCCTGCAACAGTTTGAAGGTTATCCTTGCTTGGACCACACTTGATTTAATTTTGCTTAGTAAGCACTATTTCTTCTGTTTACTTGTTTGGGAAAACCACAAATCACTTCATGAACTTCTGCATTCCTAAGATCTTTCTATAACTATGTATGTGACATAGATTTCTACTAGTAGTTATTGGATTATTGTACTTATTGGGTTTTGCCTCGCAGCCAATGAAATGAGGCATGATCATTAACATCTCGGCTGGCTCATATTGTTAATTTGATATTGACATGAAAAGTGTGATTTTACCTCCATCTTTTTAACTGACTGCCAAGGAAAGGTTATGTTTTTCGCGCATATCTTGTATGTATGTGTATAATATTCTTTACTACCTTGTATCTTCCAAACCGCTGGACCAGTCAATATAATTAAGATATTGTTAGATTTGTCTTGATAACCCAAGTGTTCTTAGATAGGTGACGTTAAAAAAACAAATACCTGTGGTGCCTGTGAGATGCCATTATTTGAAGCATCAAAAAATAAATTGAATAATACAACATGGGTATCAAATGAAATAGCTCACCATAAGGATTTCAAAAAGATATATTCTGATAGCTTTTTTGACGGCAGGTGGTTTTTTTAATTATTTTTTTTTACTAGTTACTCTATCTAGCAGCTATTGCTCTACCTAGCCCAATGATTGATGATGTAACTCAATGAATAATGATGTAACTCAATGACTGATGATGTAGCTCAATGATTGATGATGTAGCTCAATGATTGATGATGTAGCTCAATAATTGATGATGTAGCTCAATGATTGATAATGTAGCTCAATGATTGATGATGTAGATTTCAAGAAAGAAGATTAATAAAAACATTTTGTTACCCTGGAACTAGATGCTTTCACATTTGTTGGGCTGCCCGGAGCAGGGATGTACGCCAAGGCTGGTGTGGGAGGCTCATCATCATCGTCAAAATATCTAAAATAATATTTTACATAAAATAAGTTATATGTGTGCAACTTTGCAACAATCTCATGTGCTGGGAAGTGGCCATGTAGTCTAAGATGGTGTGCTCACTAACTTACTAAAAACTTAATAATTAGAGCAATGGTTTAACAAGATTAAACTGGACCCAAATGGATTGCGGCCATCAATAATAGACAATTAGAAATCAATTGGGGCCTAGGCTCCAATAGTTTGCTGTGGCAAATTTTTATTGTATTTAAATTTGATCAAAACTTATTTTAATTCTGAATTGAAATATGGGTAAAATTGTTAATTTAATCTGATTGTTTTTATATATCTATCTGTAATATTATTATTTATTGTAGAACAAGCACAAACTGTTATGCAAAATTATATTGAGGAAATACCAACAGGATATAATGATTTTGAATTTGAATTAATTATTTTTATTGCATATGAGTGGCATGTATTTTTAATAAGAAATAAATCTATTTATCAAATATATCGATCAGTGGCGAAACATACGATGTACACAGACAGAGACACTCACTCATCTTCGGTTTTCGCCCTCTTCTTCCCGAGAGATCCGAAGTTACCCGTGACGGCGTTCTGAGTAATGGAGGTCATGGTGGAGTACCCCTGCTTGGAGAGCCCCGACGTCGGCGGCGCGTGCATCGGCATCGAGGGAGGCGGCACCGCGTGAAGAGATATATTCGATGGGTTCCGTTTCGGCATCGCAAAACCAGCGAACCCGAACCCCTTACTGAACGCATCTTTATCGAACCCTTTCCCACCGTTTCCTCCCGAATTAAAACTCATTGTATCTAACAAAAGTCAACTACAAACACGCAAAACTCAAAAGTCAAAACAACTACAATGGTAATCAGTTGCACCCCAACATTAATAACCTAACTGATTATACGTTTAATACATAAGTTAGATCAAATTTTCCTTTTCCAAGTAATTCATAAGATAATGTAATGTAACTAATAGTTCTAGATGTAAAACTTTCGTATACGCATTTAGTTGAATGTAATTTAATAATTTTTTCTTTACATTGAAATCAAATACCTACAACATCTATCGATATCAATGAAACAAATGTCAAATTAAAATGTCATGTCTGTCTTGCTTGACTTGAAGTGTCTTGTCACTCTTGTAATCAATCATTCGGTTGTCTATGACACAGTCTCTATAATCTATTTAACCTCTGTCAAGTATTGCGTTCTCTGTTGTCATCAAGAACTTTATATTGACCTTTTTTTTCTATGGTGTCCATGAACTTATTTTATAGTCCCAGGATATTATATTACATTTAGAATTATATTTGATATTTAGATTTATAATAGTATTTAGATTTTTTAATAGTAATAATAAATTCGTCCAGTGGATTAGTGGTTCGATTATGGTTAGGTACCTGAGGACGGATTACATACAAGTGGATGATGTTTTTCTAAGTAATCTATAGTCCTTAGGGCTAGGATATTTTATTAGATTGTGTAACATACTAAACTGACAGTAAGTAAGTCGCAGGGTGGTGGAATGTATATTTATACAAATTATACTATCCATTAAATTCCTTAAATGAATGGCTGGAATTTGCAATCTTATTTCAATTTTGATCTTAATATAAATTATTGAAATAAATTCGGTCATCTCGAAGAAGTTAAAATGAAATGTGATAATTGAATATTGTAATTTTCAACTATCAGAAAAAAACATAAAATTTTGAAGAACCTATCAAATTAGACTATAATTTGGTATAAGTGTGGACACTGGACACCCTACAATTCTGAAGGTTAAACTCAATCATGCCCATAGACATAATAGTACTAGACTAGACAAGCGGGCCTTCTTTGCGTCACGCTATTAGAAAGAGAAAGAGACCAAGGAGACTTGCGTAACTCGTAAGTAAGACAAGGATAGGTTTACCTCCTGCCTTTATTCGCAGCGTGACGGTTTCACTTACATATGCTCAGATACCTTGCCTAGTCTAGTAGTATTATGTCTATGATCATGCCTATGCCTACGATTGGTTAAAATTGTCATTCAATGTCACTCGGTCTGTCATAGTGATTTGACTATACAGGACCTACCTCTTAGAAGTTAGGAGTCCAGTAAAACTATAAAAGTTCTTGGTTGTCATAATCAGTCACAGTGACAGTTTTGTAGTTGACAGTGACAGTTAGGACTTAGGACACAATTCAATTATTCAACACAATTGTCACCTTTTATACTATAATCTATGATTGTCACAATAAAATTCAGTGCGACGAATGGTGATACGGCAAAACACAAGAAAATAAATAGCGATATTTTTTAACATACTTTTGCAAGAGCAGTATTTACTGCGTAATAGAAATGTATTTCAAATTATGCACTATAGTGTTTGCTTTGCTAGCTATCACCAATGTTGAAGCATCGCATGGGTACGATTTTGGTGACTTTTTAGCAACTGTTTTGGGGATCGGAATAGCAGTTGTTGGAATACTGGCTTGTTTGGGCAATTACGCTCGACAGAAAGCGAGGAATGAGTTCATTTGAGAAATAGGTGAGTAACAAATTTAACCTTGATTTTAACTACCACTTATACAACATAATTTCCTTTAATTATATTATTATTAAACTTACGCAACTTTGTCGATGTACGTGTAAGAGGCTTATGAATATTTATAATTTTGCAACGAATAAATTACGCACCTGATTAAAGTAAAAATATTTCAATTTAGTTTTGTAACGATATACATATGTATTACTTGGAATTAACCACTCACTAACATGTAATCATGTATAATTTTGCGCTGTATCAAACAATCATTAAATTAAGTGCTGGAACTAAAAAATATCAAAATAATTTAATATAAATAGTCTCTGTTTAAATATTGTCTAAAAAATCTTCAAGTAAGAATTTATGGTATCTTTTCAGATCAACAAGAGGATGCACAAATTCCACCCAACAACATCTGGCATGAAGTACCATAGTATTTATTTACTAATGTAGATGAATAAGATTTCTTACCTACTTCTTAAATGCAACATTTCAGCAGGTATAAATAAACATTTACATAAAGTACATATTAATTGGTGATAATCCTAATATCTCATAATGAAAATGTTGATTATTCAAATATTCAAACTTTGAATGTCAGTAGATTGTTTGTGTAAGATTAATTATTAAGGTTACCATTTTATTTTTTTTAATGTGAGCATAAAAACAATATTTATAAAGTTTCCAGGTAATTCTGTTAGAAAATGTATTTTTGTTCAATTATTCATTCTGTCATTAGTTCATTCTGGCAATCTCAAGTTGTAAGATTTATTTGTTATATATGCCTATTTGAAGTGTAAAAATTCAACAGTCAATAATATTTAGGATACCAATTGTGACCACCATATCTTTACCCTCATAATTATATTTAATTTAAATTTTGTATCATCTCCAATGTAAAACTTTAGCATCTTCTTTTTGTAAATATGTAACCTATTTTGCCCTGTAATTACAAACTTTTTGAATCTTTATTCCAATCTCTAACCTGAATTATCTTAGATAAATTGATGACCCTGTAGCCTAGTTGGTAGCGACCCTGCCTGCGAAGCGAGGGGTCCTGGGTTCGATTCCTGGCCAGGGTAGATATTTATGTAATAGATAAATATTTGTACTCGGGTCATGGGTGTTATTGTAGTGTGTTATATAATATGTGTCGTCCTTGCCACCAGCGACACAGGTGAAAACCTACTGCGGGGGTATGAGTGTGTAAGCGTTTATTTTATTGTTTATTATTAAATAACACATTTTATTAGTGAAAAATATTTAAATGTCATTAAGAAGACAATGAATTAATATTTTTTGTATATTATGTTTAACTGAGCTAAATACATTCTTACATAAATTATTTTAATTTATATTTTTTATAATCTCCTCTCATTTGCATGTTTCATCTAAGTTGACAGGTTTGGGTTTTAACAAAAAAAAATTAAACAGGTTTGAATCACTTGGGAGGTTGGAACTGTCAGGCCTGGTATTTTTAACAGACTTCAAAAAAGGAGGAGGTATTCAATTCAACTTTATTTTTTTATGTTTATTACCTCAGAACTTTCGACTGGGTGCACCGATTTTGATGATTCTTTTTTTAAATCGAAAGCTGGTGCTTGTCATGTGGTCCCACTAAAATTTCAGCAAGATCTGATGAGTAGTTTTCGAGTTATCCCTAATTTTGAAGTCAGTTATTTTTTGCCAAGAATTATATTTAGTAAAATTTTGCTATTGAATATCAAAAATATGCTTGCCCAATTGAGATTTGAGATATTAAAGTTGTTAGTTTCTTTAAAGTCAAAGCCAGTCATCCATCAGTGATACACTTATGCATGTCATCATTTTTTTTTATCTACCAGCTTTCCGGAAGAGTGCTTTGTCATGGAGTAGAAGAAAAGCCGTAAAGAAACTCCTTAGTACATCTTGTAAAAAAAAATATTACAAAAAATCAAGTTAGTAAAGAATCTCACTTTACAACATGATTAAGGTGACCTGAAGGATATCCCACTAAGAACCATAAACATACCAAGAACCATAGATACTTATTAAGATATATTTATTAAGGGCATGTTGATCTACAAGTGATCATAAAACTACTATATTTGGGCTGCAAGAATCTATCCATCATGGAGTTCAAGCCTCTATGTGAACTGCACCTGCTCTACAGCTCACTGGGCCACCGCATGGTCTCTTCTATTGGAGATTATTGGCTTACGGCATTATGGTTACGTGACAGGTCACAATTACAGAATATTTCCTGACATTCAAGGGCAGAGGTCACCACATGCAATCATGTGGCCTGTCTCTTTGTATATTGGGTTCAATTGCCTATGAATTATATAACTGATTGGACTAATCTGTATGCTGTTGTGCATATTTCTGTAAGTAGATGTTTTGCACCTTTTATTTTGCATAAATGATAATTCAATATATTTATTACAATTTAATTGGATTGTATTGGATATAAGGAATGCACAAAGTCATTGAAAATTCAATCACCACTTACTGCCTCAGCATGCTCTTATCTTCAAATCAATTTACTATGTTTTAATGACTGAAACAAGTGAGATAAGACTTGATGTAATTTGAATTAAATTAAAATGGCATTTTCCACAACTATACAGTGGAGTATGAACAAATTCAAAAAATCATTGATTATTAAGTATGATAAAAATAAAATAAAATGCTAACCCACTCATACCCCCGCAGTAGGTTATTACCTGTGTCGAGGATGGCATGGATGACACATATAACACATCACAATCACACCCATGACCAGAGTACAAATATCTGTCACATAAATATCTGCCCCGGTTGGGAATTGTACCCAGGACCCCTCACTTTGCAGGCAGGGTCGCTACCAATTAGGCTACAGGGTCGTCAAATATAATAATAATATTTTTAATAATGCTTACATGATTGAAATGAAAAGGGATTAAGGTAATTAATTCTGTTGTAAATAATGTTTAATAATATAAATGTAAGGAAACATCATATTACAATAAAATTAAAATAAAAGTTGATTTTTATTAATATCTTAATATATCATAAATTAAAAATTTGGCGTGTGTTATATTATGTTATTCTTTTCTAAAATGCTTATTTCATTAAGTACATCATTTTTCCTTGAGATTTTTTCCTTCTGCTCCTTGTCTGGAGTTTTGATGATGCCTGTTTTAACCTTCTCTTCAAGGGTTTCGATTTCTCTTAGCTTTTTGCGTAAGTTCTTTAATCGCTTGGCAGGATCCGTTTGAGATGATGCAGAGCTATTTAAAGTTTGTGATGAAGGACTAGAAAAGGTGGGTTCAATAATTTCACATTTAGCAAGTTTTTCAGCTGCTTCATCTACACCTGTAGAAAAAAAGGACAATAATTTATTGTAACCAAATTTTAAAATAAATTATTCTTAGGGCTTGTTTCACAATCTTCAAGTAAGTCCGAAGTAAGCTATTCGTTGGTTAAGTTGACATTTCGTGTATGTAAAATGACACTTTTACGTCACTTTAACCGGCGAATAGCTTATTCCGGACTCTACTTGAAGATGGTGAAACAAGCCCTTAGTTGGTCCAAATTTAAAAATGAAAAGTATCAATTTTGCTGTTTGAAAGAAGAAAGTTAGAAAGAAGTTGCATTAAAGAAACAATTAGATGATATAATTGACTATCAGCACATCAATAGATTTTATTTAAGAATAAATTATATTTTGAACTGACCTGTTCCCTTCTTCTTCTTTTTTTTCTTTTCTACATTAATGATCATTCCCGGTACAGGCTGTATAGTTCCACTGTTACCTTTTCTCTGACGTTGGGCTTCGGCCACTATTTCTGGAGTGAGGCCAACTGGTAATCCAGTGTTTTGACGAGAAGCAAATTGCTTCCCCTTGCTCTCATATAATGGAACCTCTTCTTGAGGCACATATCCGTCCCTTATACGTCGCGGCTTCCGCCATGTGCCGTCTGGTCTCTGAGTTGCCGGAATGAACTTTGCGCCTAAAATAAAACACTTCGTAAACAAAACCAACAGCAACTAATACAATATGGATTAGTTAAATATCCACTATATCGTTACGCTACGAACAACAACCATTTTTTTAATTGATCAAAACGCTTTCACGTACAGACTGAACACTTTTTGTCTTCTAATTGGATCGGTGAAATTCTTCAATTTATGTACTGTACTGATACTGTTACAATGCCTGTTTAATTTATGATTATACAAAAAACCAAAGGCAACCGTCTACGTACAGATGCCCGACACTGTCTCACCATCTGCGTCGTGTTCATACGCTGTTGTGGCCATCCTCGATAGTGGACTCTGGCGACGACGTCTTTCTTTTGTTACTTCAACATGAACAAAGTCTTGCTAATTTACTGTGCTACGCTATTTTCGTACCAAAGCATCCAATTCCGACACTAGCTCTACAACTATTTTATTTTGTTTGACAATTTTAACTTTCTTACTCTAGAGCCACAGACTGAAGAACTGACACTTGACAGTGATCAAATACATATGTCAAATTGACAATGATAGAATGTAACCGAGCCACTATGGATTATTTAAGTTACTCTATGACTAGTCTGTATTAATCTGTTCACTTTGAAAACCAAGCAAACATGGAGTATTGAGGTAGAAGGAGGGCCATCTCACATGAAGGGAAACTTCTGTTTATATGTCTGTCGGGAAAGTTGAAAAAATGTCCAGCTATAAATTTACAGAAAACAAAGGTTCCAATACTGGCCATTTCTCAATGGCGCTAATGTGTGACAAATAGTTATATGAACATGGCTGTTGTAGACGGAGTGAAGTTTGCTGAGTTATGCCACCCGTAATGAATGGTGCTAGTGTCCACCAAATAGATATTCGAACATAGCTGTTGTAGACTGCACCACAGCGCCACCTGTAAGTAGACGCGTTTCCACGGACACTTTTCATATACAGAAGTAGCCTTCCTTCTTTCTATTTTCCATGCAAACAACTCTGTCTATAACATGGATATGTTACTCTAACTGGATAGATAAGAACTTCGTAGTGGTACAGTACGGCCGCTGTATCTTGGCGCGTCAGACGCACTGTACCTGACGATTGATGACGTCATATAATAAGGAGCATTTTTGTATTGTGTCCATGTTATCTATAGTCCCAGGATATAATAATAAATTGCGAATTTTTATAATGCTTTAAAAACATCTAAGATAATATGATATGATATAATACAAATGTACGGTACTTTAATTTTCAATTATTATTTAATGCAATAATTAAAATTCGGTAATTTTGAAGAAATTTTTATAAAATGTATTATTTCAATATTATAATGATTACTACCAGAAAAAAAAGGGTGCGTGTACTTTGGTACGCGCGTGAGAAGTTATAATTCTTCAATATTCAAGTCACTAATTTAACAAAATATTACTTGTGTACTACCAATGTTTACACAAGTATAAACTAGATGGCGTTGTTC
Organism: Thymelicus acteon; assembly: GCA_951805285.1. Lineage (NCBI taxonomy): Eukaryota > Metazoa > Arthropoda > Insecta > Lepidoptera > Hesperiidae > Thymelicus > Thymelicus acteon. The sequence goes on along the minus strand of OX638226.1, from coordinate 17,451,211 downwards.
AGGAACCTGAATCACACTGTTGAGACTGTAAGATTTGTATAAGTAATAACACAAACTTTTTGCAAGTCGCACAAGAAGCATAACTTCATTAACGTATAGAAAACATTTGAAGAACCATATCAAAATAGGACATAATTTTATTTGAATGTATCAATCTCATGATTCGATCAATCACAGGCCGAATTGAGGTTGTCCTTCATAAAGCTCAAAGCTGAAAACATACTATCGGAGGCGGCTGACGGACGCGGCTGACAGCCGCGGTTGATTGGGTATCTAGTTAATTAATGTACACTGAGCTGTGCAAACTATCGGAGGTAAGTCGCGGACGTGACCTTGAGTTCTTTGTGGAATAGGCGTTGAACGTGTCCATAAGCCACGTCTCAAAAGACTGTGCACACTTATCAGCCGCGTCCGATAGTATGTTTTCAGCTTAATTGTAGGGTGTCCACACTTAGAAAAATTATGTCCCATTTTGATATGGTTCTTCAAAAGGTTTTCTGTAGGTAATTTTATAATTTAATAATAGTAATAGATTTTATTAAAATTTCTTCAAAATTACCGAATTTAAATTATTGCATTAAGAGTAAATTGAAAATTAAGGTACACATCCTGGAACATATAGATAACATGGTCATAATACAAAAATGGTCATTCTGTTTTGACGTCATCGATCATCAGGTACCCTACGAAGTAACGTATCCAGTTAGAGTAATACTAATATATCCATGGTCTATATAATTGTTTATGGCTTTTGACAGTTTTGACTTTTGACACAACACATGTCAGATGGTTTATTTTGAAATTGTTTATAGTTTTAAAATTTTTATGATCATTTTAAATCATTAAATAAATAATTAATAAAATAATATCATTTAGAGTTCAGATTGGTTTTAATTACACATCATTTTATACTAAATTCTTACGTTTACTTCGTTATTTGATAATTTAAAGTAAACAATATCTTACCACAATGCCTAAGCGAAGGAGATTGCTAACTCCTGCAAAAAATAAGCAAAAATCCATTGTCAAGGAACAAGAATCTTTAAAAAGTTGGGTCTTCCGTACAGTTTTCCTCATTTGCTTTCAAATAAATATTTGCTTTCCATCTCTATCATCAGGATATTGATTTTTTTATGTACATCTTACAGCCTCATCTGAGAAAGAAGAGTCAACTCCAAGAGGGAGACTTAAAGGTGCATTGTTAGATGCATTAGAGCCTGCAGCATATGATTCTGATGCTTCGTATGAGCCAAGCCCAGTTAAGAGAGAAAGGTCTATCAGCTAATTACAGTATTTGCTGTCATGATGCGCTCGTATCTATGTATCTTAATAATTTAAGTTAAATTTCATTAAAATTATAATTTAAGTGACTTAATTTTTTTACTTTAAAAATTGATTGCCAGAGACCCTTTACAAATTTATTTTCAATTTACTCAGCTCTTTAAGACATAATTACAATCAGTTGTACATTAATTTTTACAGAAGGGATGACACTTCCGACGATGACGATAGATACAATCAACCATCCACTCCAAGACAGTCCTATGTGCTGAAGCTATTTGATCGAAGTGTGGACTTGTCTCAGTTCAGTGAAGACTCGCCTCTCTACCCCATTTGTCGTGCCTGGATCACTAACCAGCCCAAGGCTAACTATAAAGAATTTGGGTAAGGATATAATATTTCATATATCAACTGTGTAACTATTCCATTTTTCTTTGTATTTTGTTGTACATTTAGTCCCTCACTCAGTCAATACAGTTGTAAGCATTTTATTATGCCAGGGAACAAAAGTATGCCGAGGATTGTTGTGAATTAATGGTTAAGGTTACTGATACAATACTAATCATTACAGTAAAAAATCCGAATTAAATGTAAATACTGAAGACAGCATTGAACTCCCGGGACCCGAGGGGCCACCAATCTCCAAGATACCCAGCTTTATTCCAGAGCAAATTAACAGGAGCAAGGACAACATAAACCTCAACTATGTAAGCTAAAGTTCAACTTTTAATAACATCTTATTGCTAAACCCAATAATGGGACAATTAGCATTATAGTATGGAACAGAGAGACTTATTTAAAGAATAAAATTAAATTATATATAATTATATTAAAGTTCATACCTCTGCAATAAAATTTCTGGTATCGCGGGTGCCATGGACACAGAAATGAAACAGCAGAAACACCCATTACTTTAGAATCATCAATCTCTTTCATAAATGTCTGCCCTGAAAATCGAACCTGGGAACTATTTAAAGGTTACACAGCTGTTCTTATTTAAAGTATTTTCCCTAGCGTGAGGCTCCGCCCCCATCGCGCAAGCAACTCCTGGAGTCTCACATGGCGCGTTGGGCCGCCGTCCGGAACGCGTGGCTCGAGCAGGCCGCTCGGGTGGAGGCTCGCTACGCTTCGACACAACGGGTACTCAATAAGATTAATGTCAAGTAAGTACCTAGATTCATCAGCTGCAGATTTTTTTTTATGTTTATTGCCAAAAACAAGAAAATGAGGTGGGATGAACTGATGATCAGTGGCAGAACAATAAAATTATTTATTAATTCTGCCAAATATGGCCACTGCATCCCATAAAATATAAACTTTGTGAACCCTGTAATAGTTTTATCAATTTTTCATGATACAATTTTTTGTTACAGCACCATGTAAACCAGGATGTATGGCCCAGTGGGTTAAAAATATTGATTTGATTCATAGTAAGCCTAGGCAATCGTTAGATATACTTGATTTTGCTAAGAAATATTGATCAACAAATGTTTACATTGTGATTATAATAAGATTTTTAATTTACTTTGTGTCACATCAAAGATACTGACTTTTGTGATTATTTTGCTTTTGTAATCAATGAATATTATGATTGTAAAAAAAAATGTGTAAGTTTTATGATTTATTTATGTCATTAAATATTTTAAGTACTAGACACTCTTGCCTTTTTTCTTCTTAGCGCTTGTTTCCAGTTGAGGGCACTCTGATCTTTTGTGACCTTTCTCATTACAGTTGTAGCAGGACTGTAAAATAATAAAATCATGCATATACTAATGTTGAACGATAGATTTTAAATTTTGGAAAAAAATATGAACAGTAGAAAGGTAAAATAAATTCTCCGCAAGCCTTTCTAGCTTGATTCAGCAGCAGTTTTTATGTAAATTGTTAGTAGCTAGTGTGTGCCATGGACCCTATTCAAAATATTTCCAGCTACAAAAGATGTTTAATGAACCTTACCAATAGAGATGAATCAATGAGATAATGAAATTGTGAATTGAATAGTTGGAAAGCTTTAGTAGTAGGCCTTACCTGAGAGTTCACCACAGATCCACACATGTGTTTCTCCTGGCAACATCTACCACAAGTAGCACAGTGCTTGTAGGTTGGTTTAACACATCTCCTGCAAGTGCTACAATGTCTGTAAGTCATGCCGTTCTTGCTTGTGCACTCCCTACACTTATTGCAATGGGTGTTGGTCACTGATACCCAGTATTTGCACTTGTCACATAACTTATAGCTGCTGTCGTTTGAAAGATCTATACTAATCAGTGGCAGGTTAGTGAAGAAGCGTACAGGGGATCCCAGCTTACGTCCGCCTTTGCTGTTGGTGAATTTCTTGTGGTTTTGGTACTCCACCTGGAAAATAGGCTATATCCTAAAATACATTGTAAATGTCTAGAGACATTTTGGGCCACATCATTATTACTGTCCTATTTTCATATTGTCTTACAACTGCATTATCATGCTACTAGATTGATTTTTTAGTGTGTGTATAAAAATTATATCCTAACTTTATCCATCCACAAATAATTTTAAGAAGGAAAACATTGCCAAGGAATGTTTTTTTATAAAACGAGCTGACGATCCACCTGAAGGTAAGTGGCTATTGTCGCCCATGGACATCAGCAACACGAAAGGCATTACTGATGCGTTGCTGGTCAAGAAGAAGAAAGAATTGGCTCTCAAGCCCCCAGCTGGAACATGATGATTGATGAGTCGTTTGGCGGCTGACTCATGCTCCAGTGTGGTAGCTATCCAGGCAAACCTCACGGAGAAATAATGATAGTAATAAAGGTAATAATTAGGAATTAAAATCAATATTACCAATATAATGCCTCTGTGAGGCCCTACGACAAGCGGGCTAGATTTAGCTGCCTCTTACAACACTCATCTGGTGTGGGATTGGGGTTAGTATTCTAAGCAGCCTCTATATGGCAAACTGACATTGTTCGACCCAGAACCGCTGTAGCAGGGCAAATAGCGCCATCTATTGTTGCCAGTGAATAACACTATATTTAAATCTATTTTAGTTGAGTGACATTTATATTTTGTTAGTATAGGTCACAAAATAATTTATTTGTTTGCCTATAGATGACACTATTAAATTTGAGAGTCCAAAAGCTGAATCACGGTAACGAATGTTACACGTAGCTTGTATAAGAGCCGTGGTTCAGCAGAGTAATTTGAGAACAGTGAGAACACTAGGGAAGATTGTATTAAATAGTACTAAGTGGTGTAATGTAATAAGTGGTGTCAATAAAAGTGACGTGAACGAAAAAGTATCGGGTTTTATTTTGTGGGAGTGACCACCCCTGGTGTTCCGGGTTCCGACATGGTCCTTCGAGCCGGATTACCGGTTGTGTGCAGTGCGTGAAGTGACGCAGGAAAACGAAGAAGTCCATCCCCGGTGCCTCAAGCAGAGGCCGATCCAGCGGAGTCCTACAACTCAGGCGGACGTTGTAAGGGCGAATCACCGAGGCAACGGCGAAGCCCTACAACTCGAGTGGAGGTTGTCGGGCGGATCACCGAAGTGGAGGCGGTGCTCTGCAGAGAAGGCGGAGCCCTGCAGACCAGGAGTCTTCGAGGCGAAGGCACCACAGCTGGTGCTGGTGGTGCATCGGGAGCGTGGCCAGCCAAGGAGGCTACGGCCGCAGGAGTCGTGCGGTGTAAGTGATATGTGCAGTGCAAGTGAGTACTCTTAAAATTTTAAAAGGTTTCTTCTAAATTGGAACTTAGAAAATTTTCAAGAATTTTTGGACTTAGAATATTTTTCGAAAATTGGACTTAGAATATTTTTCGAAAATTGGACTTATAATAATTTCTAGTTCTTTTTGGACATAGCCTAATTTTTTATTGAAACTTATATTAATAAAAACACTTGTAAATTTTTTAGAAATTGATTTCGACTTGTAATTTTTTAGGAATTATTTTTTTCTTGGTTTCAAATACTTGGAATTTTTTTGCATTTCAAAATGTCGTCATTAAAGACAATGGAAATGAAACAAATTAGCTTATACGAAAGATTATATAAAACCAAAATTAATTTCAAAAAGACACCTAAAGAGAGGCTTATTCCAAGTCATTTGCAATCAAGGTTGGAAACAGTAGAATCTGTGTGGCTTGAGTTCAATGATAATCATACTAAAATGCTAGAAGAGTTTAGTGGGGAAGAGTTGAACGCTTCCTCGTATATGTCTAAAGATATCCATAACACCGTCGAAGAATTATACATTGAACTCAAAGGTGATATTAGACATGTATTAAGTGTACAAGGCAACGCAATGCAGGCATCCAGTGAAGTTAATAGGAGTGAGTCTTGTGCTAATGTCAAATTGCCTCGAATAACAATTCCAACTTTTTCAGGCAAATATACCGAGTGGCCTACTTTTCGCGACATATTTCGTTCTGTCATTGATAAAAACAAAAGTTTAGATAAAGTTCAAAAATTACATTATTTAAAGGGTTACTTGAGTGGGGAAGCAGAGCAATTACTTAGGCAAATTCCAATTTCGGAGGCAAATTATGAAAGGTGTTGGGGTTTACTCGAATCGCGGTATAACAATAAAAAGTTTCTTTCACATTCTATACTAAAGAGGTTATTAAGTCAAAGAAACATAAATCACGAATCTGCTGGGGCATTAAAGGACCTTGTAGATACAACTACAGATTCTTTGGGAGGGTTGACTAATTTAGGTATTGATGTAACATCGTGGGACATTTTGGTGATTCACATATTAACTTTAAAGTTGGATCCGGAAAGTAGAAAAGAATGGGAATTGCACGCGAGCAATGTTAATAGTGAATCCGAAGAATTGCCCACGCTTCAACAATTTAAAGAATTTCTTATGAATCGTTGCCGAGCCTTAGAATTTATTGAATTAAAACCTAATACCAAGTATTCCAATGTTAATATAAATAAATTTGGTAATACGAGAGCACCTAATGTTTTTTATAAGACATTACATGCAACAACTAGCGCAAGTTGTAAGTATTGTAAGGGTAATCATAGAATAGTGGATTGTACCCAATTTTCCAATGAACCCGTGACTACTCGGCGTAATTTCGCGCGTGATGAGAAATTATGCTATAACTGTTTAGGTAATCACCCAGTGAGATTTTGCACAAACAAAGATTATTGCCGAATTTGTAGACAAAGACATCATGATTTGTTACACTCTCTTGAAGGGCAGGGAAGTTCCAGTAGCAATCGTGATGTTGGACAGTTGAACGACTGCCGTTTAACAAATAGGAATGAAAACATAAAGCCTCAAGATCAGACTGGCGTTGTCACTTGTTTTTCAAAGGGAGGACATAACAAACAAGTCATATTAGCAACAGCTGTGGTAAAGGCTGTTTTGAAAAATGGGTTGAAGTTTAAGTTGAGAGCTTTTTTGGATCAAGGCTCTCAGGCATCGTTTGTGACTGAAGCAATGGTGCAAAAGTTAGGGTTGCAACAAAAACCTGTAAAGGGATTGATATCGGGAATTGGTGGAGGTTGTCATTTGGAATCAAATACAATGGTGGAAGTCAAGATCCAATCTAGAATCGATCCATCTTTTGAAGTGGTTGTAAAAGCTTATGTTCTAAAATCAATAACATCTCTTTTACCTGCAAGAAAAACCATGTTTCTGGATTGGGTGGAAAACAATAATTTGCAATTAGCAGATCCTGAATACAACATACCAGACAAAATTGATATATTATTGGGAGCAGATGTATACGCACAGGTGTTACTAGATGGAGTTAAACAGGGTCCAAGTGGTGCAATAATGGCTCAACGCACCACATTAGGATGGATACTTTCAGGAACGGTGGATTCTGATAGAGGTGTAGATTCAAGTATTTCTGTTATGCACACTTACTTAGATGAAGATGAAGTTCTAAATAGGTGTCGGGAATCGGAATCAAAACTACATATAAATAATGAGAATAAACTTACCAATGAAGAATCAAGATGTGAAGAGATATTTGCAGCGACCACAACCAGAGATGACAGTGGACGCTATATTGTTGACTTACCTTTTAGAGAGGAGGACCCTAGCTTCAAATACGGGAAATTGGGAGCAATAGCTGAAAAAACGTTGAGCTATAAATTGTATTCAGATGTAGAAGGCGAAGACGTCAATCTTAACCATTTGAAGCTGGTGGTAACGGCTGAAAGAGAAAATCATGAATCAGTGAATTTACCATATGTCGCTGTCATCAAGCACGACAAGGATACTAGTAAAGTACGCGGTGTCTCCGAGATGTTCTGTAAAAAGCAAAATGATAAATCATCAAACGACGGTGATGTGGAGATGGAAAATTATAATCTACTTACGTTTGGTACTGCGTCGGCGCCTTGCTGCGAAACTAAGTCTATGCCACAACTGGCAGTTGACAAAAAAGAGAATTTGAATGGAAGAATAATGAAAGGCGTAGAGTTTCCTGTCGCTGCTGAAGTGCTAAAAACAAATTTCTACATGGACAATTTAATTACAGAGTTACTTAACTGCGACTTAAACACAGAGGAAAAGGGATCGGAATTATGTATTGAAATGAATCCCTCTAAAGGAAGATATAGATTAGAAAGGTGGTCAAGCAGAGAACCATTAAACAAGGTCAAAGTGAGAATGGAGAATGAAAATGTTGAGATACAAATAAAACAATATGAAACAATTAAATTGGGACTTACCTGGAACCGACGTGAAGACCCCCTTCAAAACTTTGTGAAGCTATTACGAATAAATGGAATAGGATGGGATAGTGAAATAAGATTCTGCAATGCAACAAAGATGAAAATACCAAAAGTCAATAAATATGCATGGACTGTTGCTAAAATTATATTGGCATGGTTAAAGAGCAGTCCTGAGCAGTTTTTGTAAATAAAGTTTTTAGATGAAGTTTTTAGTAGACAAGTGTGATCGGTGGTTTTTATTTTGTTTATTTAATTTAGTAACTTATATGGAAGATTTTTACAATTATTTGAGTTTCAATGACTATAGGTTGAGTTTAAAAGAAAATATACGAGTATAAGGATGAAGCAATAATGTATAAAATTCTGTTAGACAAAGGATATATGAATTATATGCATTGATGCATCAAATATTTTGAGGGTGGGCGGTGGAAACGGAATCTACTATTAATAAGTTGATTATTAAATGTTTACAAACATTACTTTGTGGTTGCCAGTTACGAAAGGGTAATTTGTTAATTGGCATGAACACATGAGCAATTGGGAGATAGTAAGAGATCTATCCATCCCAGAATTTAATCAGCCTTTGAGGGATTTGCGGCGCGACAAGGGAAAATAATGAACGGTAGAGTGATACTGGAAACGATTTCTTAGAGGCTTCAAAGAATTGGAGAACTGGTGTAATGAGGATAGAAATCAAATAGCAAATGAAATTATTTGGTGCAGGGAATATGTTTGAGTAAGGGAGGATAATTTACCTCCAGCGTGAGGTGATAGAGAAACATCTCGGTCACGACGGAATTACTCGAGTAGTCACATTTAAGACAAAGGCTTCAACAATTAAGTTATGTTTTTTATTATTTTATAGGTTGTTTGAAAATATATTAATTTAGTGAAATAGTGAATATTATATTGGAGGATTATTTTGTTATGGTTTGATGGCTTAGAATTTTTATTTTATTGTAATTTTGTTGATTATTTTAATTCTTGTTATTTAAAGCTAAGGTATTGGACCAACTTAAAGGGGTGTTTTGTTGAACTATAATTGAACACTAAAGCCTAGAAATCATAATCACATCAGTGTTAAGAACATAATGCAATTTGTTCTTGGTGGGCGGTATGTTCGACCCAGAACCGCTGTAGCAGGGCAAATAGCGCCATCTATTGTTGCCAGTGAATAACACTATATTTAAATCTATTTTAGTTGAGTGACATTTATATTTTGTTAGTATAGGTCACAAAATAATTTATTTGTTTGCCTATAGATGACACTATTAAATTTGAGAGTCCAAAAGCTGAATCACGGTAACGAATGTTACACGTAGCTTGTATAAGAGCCGTGGTTCAGCAGAGTAATTTGAGAACAGTGAGAACACTAGGGAAGATTGTATTAAATAGTACTAAGTGGTGTAATGTAATAAGTGGTGTCAATAAAAGTGACGTGAACGAAAAAGTATCGGGTTTTATTTTGTGGGAGTGACCACCCCTGGTGTTCCGGGTTCCGACAGACATACTTTCATAGTGTCCTATGAATTTGTTAACCCAGACATGGTTGATAATAGAATGGCTGCTATTTGATATTTATGATGAAGTTTGCAACAGATTGACAAACATGTTATTTTATTTTATTTTAACAGCTTCTGATAATTCACTAGACTTCTAAAAAACTACTCACCTGATAATCATGCATCTTAATTTCTGGCAACAGGTTTCTAATGTATGGTTCCGAGAAATATGGAAATGCCCAGATTACTGGCAACATTTTGTCTACTCCTTCACTGAAGGAGTTATACATCTTTGACAATTCTTTTACTGTCTGGACAAGTGGCTCTACTCGACCTCCAAATGGTGGATCCATCACTATACAAAGTCCTTTTTCCCTATAAAAAAATTAAATTAATAAATAACGGTCAGTGTAAGTAAACTACTCAAATGCAGGTAAGATGCACGTAAAGCAAATTAATTAAGGAAAAATTTATTTGTTAACTTTAGTTAAGTTATGATTTATCATATGAATTTGTTTTTATATTTAAATTACTTCAAATATTAAATTAATCAAATTAAAAAATGACTATACATTACAAACATTGTGATATGGTGCATAAAATGGCTTAACACCATGCATTAATAGCAAAGCTAAGTCACTTGTTTTTCGCAATGTGTAAAAAAAGAACACATGGATGCACACCTAAATAAGTTGTTGTTAAAAACAATTCTCAATCATATTGTTAAAACTGTTAAACTTACTTAGAATTCTTCATAAACTTTTTCAATACTTTTTCATCGTCATTGCCATTAAACAAGTAGTTGTTAAACATATTGTACCACAAGTACTTGTTTGGTGGATGGAAGCGGGAATGGCGTGTGTCATAGTCCAGCAGCAGGGACTCATAGTCGGGGTGAGCCTGGGCTGCTTCGTGGATTGATGGTGTACCGATACACAGGATGTTGCTGAAATAATCAGTAAGGTCTAAATAAAAAAAATAAAAAACTTAACACAATCAACCATAATGTAGATAATGTTTTTAACAACTGGTTATGAATCAAAGCTCAGTATTAAGATATAATAAGGCTCTTGTTGAAAGCAATGGATCTTTATACATTACACTTTTAAATCAATATATTAGCTAATTCCATTTTTCCTCATTAAGCTATTATTGTTTTAGGTTAGATGTTTAATAGAAACTCTACCTGATATTATTGTTTTTTAAAATCCCAAGCACAGTAGTAACTGCTTTTTTAGCAAATATATACTGAGCCTCAAGCTGGTCGTTCTCCAACGGTGGCAGCCATGATGACGGGCATCTGAGCTGGTCATCACTCACTCCCATTACCACTCTGTGGTCTTTGAGATGTTTCCTACTTTTGGATATGACATACAGTTCCTGGCAGGTGTTACAGTATGCTCTGTCGGATGGATGGTGTTGTTTAACCTGAAATTGTAAACATAGGGGTCGGGTTTGAAATCGAACATCCACCCAAGCCCCGTTGGAGGGCTCAATCCTAAACAACTGCCATTTCTGCAACTAGCAAAAGTAACACCCGTCTGGCGCGTCTGAACATAGGCTTTGCGAACTTTGGCGCATGTAAGACAGAGATAGCAACACGAACATGCTAACGTATGACTGAGACATAATACACTACGTATCCAGTATTGGCGAATTATGTTACTGCGCAGCCTTCTGTGCGAAGTTCAGGCGCGCTAAGATACAGCGGCCGTACTGTACTTTATTGATATAAAAACTAACCTCATTATAGTTTGACCATGCTGCAACTTTATCGAGCTTAGGAATCAGGTTGTAGTACTTCTCATTTCGTTTCCTAACGCTTTCCTTTTGCCAATCATCCTCGTCAATATGCACTGTACACTCATGTTTGCTCCTGCACAGGGCGCATGCAAAATACCGGCCTTTCTCCGAAGAAAACAACAACGTTGGGCCATGCATACATATTGGATGAGTCGTAACATCTTTAGCAATAACTTCTACTGGCAAAGAAGGCTTTATTGCTTTTGTGGTGACAACATATTTCCTTTTGTTACCCATTTCTTCAGTTAAAAGTTTAAAACACGACTAAAATTTCATCAACTATTACATTACATGTGATGTCTGATGTGATGTGATCAATTTCAATTTTGACAATTAATGTCAATTTCAATTTAAAATTTGATGACGTGCTTGTGTCCAAAGTGTCAAATTGCACAGATTGCTTAGTACGATAAATCTAGCGCAAAATCTAGCCTAAAAAGAAAAAAGTTTCTCTTTTCACTTATTTCATAGATGTCCTATTTATCTACAGTCCCGGATACATTTGTGATTTTTTTTATTAGTCTAAAAACATCTAAGATGATTAATTATTATATATTAATATAATATAGATGTAACGTAATTGTGTACCCTAATTTTCAATTTACTCTTAATGCAATTATTTAAATTCGGTAATTTTGATTTTTTTTTAATTATTTCAATATAATTTTGAAGAACATAAATCAAAATAGGATATAATTTTTATAAATGTGGACACCCTACAATTATGAAGGACAACCTAAATCCAGCCTGTGATGGAATGGATCAAATGGTCATTCCGATATAACGTCATCGAACTTCAGGTACCTTTATAAAGTCTATGATCCAGACAGAGTATATATCCAATTTGCGTATGTGTCAGATAAGTTTTTATTAAAGGTACTTTTGTGTATTGTCTATGGCAATAACTTTTTTTAATGCTGGTAATAATTTGACAAGTAAAATTTGACGAAAGTAAAACTGGTGGTTCATTAAATTGCGAATTTGCGGAGTTTTTTTCCCCTCCAGACGTTATCCCTAATTCATATTGAATTTATCGTTTAACTTTTATCTGTTACTACGATAATATACAATGAGTGGCTTAGTGAGAACGGCGCATCGAGTAATACAAAAATGCGTTAAGAATTCCAGTTTGACCGGTGCTCTAGTTTTACGCACCCAGGCTCCCGTAAAACGTGACTTCACCAGAGGGATATGGCACATGAGCTGCTCCAAGAGGCTGGACAGCATATCCGCGAGCTCCATCCTGCTTCACAACCATTCCAACACGTGCAGTTGTGGGTGCGGACTCAAAGCCATTCACACGAAAGGTAGCGGCGTTACGTGATTTTTGAGGTTATAAGATTGCACCATGCAAATGAATGGCTAAATCTAACCACGAATAATAACTTCTATAACATAAATTTTTGTGTTTTTCTTGCGAATAATATTTCTCGAAGTAACTTTTCTATGTCATAGTATTAATTTTGTAATAATTTAACAGTGTGTAGTAAATTCTACAAATGTATTATCTATAATTATTATTCGACAGATCAGCAAGATGAACAGCCTCTAACCCCTAATAAGCCCCTTGGTGAGTCCTATTTCCCAATCCTCATATCCTCCAACATCCTATAATACTACACCTTAGTGATCTTAATACCTGTGTAAAAAAAAATTGTAGTAGATTAGTCAATCATAGCAAAGAGTAGATGAGAGCAGAAGTTTCTGCTAGGAGAGCATGTGCTTCTGAAAGTACAACTTGTGGGTGATTGCATCATTTTTATTTAGTGTTATAAAGTATTGTTGCCCTGTATATACTGCCACACTGAGCTATCTAAGATAGGTAACCCAGTGCCAATTGCAGGGCACAGCAAATTATATTCACATCCAGGGTATAGACTTGTGTCTACTCTCTGCATAAAAATATCAAACATTTCTAATGGATATTTTCAAATTTAATTTTGCTTCTAATGTTCAATTACAATAATTATAGCATTATTTATCTTAATATATATAAATTATGTGTCACATGGTTTGTCCCCAATGGACTCCTAGTAGTAGTAGGAGTTAAGTAGTGTAGGAGTCTCCTACACTACTTAACCGATTTTAATCTTTGCACACTGTGTGCAGTTTGATCCAACTTGAATAATAGGATAGCTTACATCTCCCTTAAGGCACATGGAAGCTTTAATAAAAAAAAAAACTTGACAGAACGAAGTCTGTCCGGGCAGCTAGTAATATCTATATTTTTCAAGTCAATATAAAATCTACTCTTACTCACTCACACCACAATTAAATAGTAAATGTTGCTGAACTTTCAGGTGAAAGAGAACTGGTTGAGTTCCTCACAGAAGAGATAGTAGCCGAGCGAAAGGCGCAGAAGGTGAAGACTATCCCTAATGAAGTTGAGGGGTTCAAGGTGCAGGGTGATGGTGCAGAAGTAGTACTAACTAAAGAACTCAAAGATGAAGTGTAAGAACAAATTTATACTATTTTTGGCTTTACTTTAACTTATTGTTAAGTTGTTTCAGAAAAGTAAGGGTTTAATTGATGACACCAATAAACTGTCAGCCAATCCTAAACTGCATATATGAAACATTGTACAGTCATTTTAATAATATTTAAATTAAAAAACTCTGACAAGTGTCTTGTCAGAGCGACAGTGATAGATTTATTCTATCTCTGTCGCTCTTCCGCATATTAATTGGCATGACAAGAGAAATAGCAATAATAACTTATTGTGCATGATCGTAATATAGATATCACTGTTATGCCTCTTACTATTCATAGTTTTATTTATTTTATTTCCTTGTATGTTACAGAGTAAAAATTACATTCAATGTGAATCACACAGTTGACTCTGAAGATTTTGCTGAAGGTGACGCTCAACCGGAGAAGCAAGAATTTGCTGAAATGAGATCAAAGCCTCAGTTTGAAGTGGACCTAATTAGAGGAGACACCACACTAGGATTCACTTGCTCCTTCCTCCAAGAACCACCACCAACCACGTCTGATGAATACAGTTAGTTTCATGAAAATTTTTAATCCAAGAAAACTGAAAACAAATTTTGTCTGTGGATGTTTTTTCTTTTTTTTCCAACTCCAAAAAATGATGTTCTGTATTTACGTTTGATAACATATTTATCAACTAAAGTAACAAAACTAATAATTATCTATGGTTTCAGATGACATCTTTGGCATTGATGAAGTGACTCTGTACAAAGGGGAGTGGTCAGACAAGGTGTATGCAGTGGCAGGTGATGTTCTTGATGGGGTGTGTATATGGTTTAATTACTATATTTCTTATCTATACTAATATTATAAAGAGGAAAGATTTTATTGTTTGTTTGCATTGAATAGGCTCCGAAACTACTGAACCGATTTGAAAAATTCTTTCACTGTTGGGAAGCTACACTATCCCCGGGTGACATAGGCTATATTATATTTTGAAAAATTTAGGGACCCTTAATAAAACTCAAAAAATGTAACCCAAGGCGTAAAAAAATAAGAAAACCAAAACAAAGGGAGGGTGGTTACTCGTTTAAAAAAATAAACACGAAATATAAAATATATCACAGATATAGCTAATGCACACAGTACAGTTTGATTTTTTTTCAGTTCTTTTATTCAAATATGTTGAATACAGAAAATGAACCCATCAACATCGAATTTATTCAAAATTTTGTATAATTTGTAATTATTATGGTACTAAAATATTAATCAAAATTATGGTCACACAATATCATCTATATTTTGATTTTAATAATAAAACTTTTGATGTATAATGTTTGCTTAGTAAGTGTTCAAAAATTCGTTTGTAATTGTTTAAAGCGCCGTGGTCTAGTGGTTTATATACCTGCCGCCCAGTGATAGGGTCTGGGTTCAAATCCTGGCATCATCAATAAATGTTTCACCCCATTTATTTCGCCACACTTGATTCTATATTACACGTAGTTTTCGAGTGCCAGAAATGGGGCAAATTAAATGCATTGAAGTGGAGTTTATTTCTTCACCACATGTGAAAAATATTCATGGATGTGCAATAACTTTTTCTTGTAATTTAATTTTCCAGTTTGTTTAAATTTCCTTAATTTCATATTTTGTTATTATGTTTTTGATTTACAATTTTTTTTCTAATTTTTAAGATTTTTGTATGAACTTGAGGATTTTCTATAAGACATTTTTTTCTTATTACAGTATCTCTATGATCTTCTCATGAATCTCCTTGAGGAGAAAGGGATCAGCAATGAGTTTGTTCAAAAACTGTCGGACTTCAGCACAGTGTATGAACATGCAGCTTACATCAACCTTCTGGAGAGCATGTCCAAGTTTACCATCGGCAAATAGAATCCTCGAGCTTGGCCAATGCTGTCCATCAAACCCGTGAATCACAGTTAATAGTTGTACCATCCAATATAATTTGTTGGCAAAAAGTCATAATTCTATAACACATCTCATAAAACAGGGTTGAATGAAAAGAAAAAAAGAAAATTATGTCTATTGAGCATCCAGCTGAAATGTCTCAGATGAAGATAATTATTTTTATGATGAAATTTGAATAAATAATTTGATAATGTTAATGTTGCAATTACTATAAGTTAAGGATATGGAAGTTTTAGAATATTCTGTACAAAATAATTTCCTTTTATTCACATAACATTGCAAATACATTAAAATAGTATGTTTGTATATAACAAACAATTTAAATTCTCAGTAAACGCGTTCGCGGGTTTCTGTGGAACAATTTAAGTATGTGCGAATTTAACTTGTCGTTGGAATGATACATTGGATAGATTCAGAAGGGAAAAGCATTTATTTTGCTGAGGCAAGCTTTAAAATAAAATAGTTTAGTTATATTGTTCACAATGACGTGTTCTTATTTTATCTGTTAGACTTAATTGTGTTTAGTTCTTTTAAATAAAGATGTTCAATAAAAACTTTTTTTATTTCCAATTCCAATTTCTAGCAAATACAATTGATTCATTCAAAGAGTTCAATACTAATTATGTAGCGTACATTGATTAATTTGACTGTAAATAGTTAATTACGATAACACTAACCCTCCGTAGTTAGTGGTCTATTAAACAGGCGTAAAGTTGGCGCCTGAGTGTGAATTAATGATACTCAATCACAAATTTTCGCACTTTGTAAAAAAGGGCTATTTACACACGGAAAAGCGTGACAGGTCACAGTGTATTATAATTATAAAAGTATATGACTGGGATGTATTTCCAAGAAAAACAGTATTTCAATATGACTGGATCATTTTTAAAATATTTACAAATTAAACATACTATGATTTGAAAGACATTTTTGTAGAGATTGTCGACGTTAAACACGGAGGTGTTAAACAATGTAACTGTTAAGCCATGTCGGAGGCCCAGTGGCGGCATGAAAACCAATCCGCACTGGCGCAGCGTGGTGGAGTATGCTTTAGGCCTCCTCAATAGGAGAGATTGGTCCACAGCAGTAGGCCGAAGGTTGAATCCATGCCAACATGGAGGTGTGTTATTTTATTGTTACAAGATGCAAGTGGCAATATTTAAGAAACATTCAATATAAGCATTTCTAATTCATGTTAAATTATCTATACTCTATATCTATACTCTATACTAATATATAAAGAGGAAAGATTTGATTTTTTGTTTGCATTGAATAGGCTCCGAAACTACTGAACCGATTTGAAAAATTCTTTCACTGTTGGGAAGCTACCTACACTATCCCCGAGTAACATAGGCTATATTATATTTTCAAAAAAAAATAGGGATCCTTAATAAAACTCCAATAATGTAACTCAAGGTGTAAAAAATAAGAAAACCGAAGCAAAGCGAGGGCGGTTACTCGTATTTTGTAGTTCATTTTAACTTACTTTTCGCCGTATTGGGCGGCTTAGAATACTAACCCCAATCCCACGCCGGATGGGTGTAGTAAAAGGCGACTAAATCCGGCTCGCTGGCGGTAGGACCCCTCGAGGGATTATATTAGTAATATTGATTTTAATTTTTTTTTTTTTATAGCCTGAAGGGCAGATGAAAAAGCTTACGGGCCACCTGATGGTAAGTGGTTACCGTCGCCTATGGACATGAGCAACACCAGAGGAATCGCCAATGCAACGCCGGCCCTGAAGGAGAACTCGTTTTACACCTTTTTTGAAGAATCCCATGTCATAGCGCTCCGGGAATACCTCAGAAGGAAGTTCATTCCACAGTTTGCACGTAGGTACGTGGCAAAAAAGTTCGTGAGAATCGGACTGTAGAGGTTCTCCACAAGTCCAATCGGTGTGGATGGAACTTCAATCTTCGGCGAGTGGTGCAATGATGAAAGGGAAACATAGGCATTAATACCATTATTACTATTATTATTTCTCCATGGGGTTCGCCTGGATAGCTACCACCCTTGAGGATGAGTCAGCCGCCAAACGACTCGTCGTGTTCCGGCTGGGGGCTTGAGAGCCAGTTCTTTCTTTCTTTTTCTTCTCTCTGTCTTGGCCGGCAACGCATCGGTGATGCCTTTGGTGTTGCTGATGTCCATGGGCGACGATAGCAACTTACCATCAGGTGGATCGTCAGCTCGTTTGCCATTTCCATAAAAAAAAAACTTAGACAATCTCTATCAAATATTGCTAAAATTGTAACTCTCCAGAACAGTAGTCTATAACAGTTTATCATAACTTGTAAAAAGTTTTCTACACCATAATTATTGTCTTATCTTAATGATAAATAATTGTTGGATCTATAATTTAATTAATTTATAATAAGCAATATTATGATGGTTGCTCAGAAACTGAAGGAATCTACAGTGAATGATCTGTAGCTCGAGCACGAATATTTGCGAGAAAGTATTCGTATGGTTAACGTAAGCAATTTGTATGGCATTTTTTCAAAAGCGCCCCTATCGTACGTAAATGGTACTAAAATGCCATACAAATTTGACAGATTGCTTACGTTAACCATACGAATACTTTCTCGCAAATATTCGTGCTCGAGCTACTGATCTCAGATTAATTCCTTTAACCTGAGGATCTGATAATGCTAAAAATTATGCCAATAGAATGGAAAAATGTCTGTCTTTTTAAGTAATGATCCACATTATATAAGTGGTAAATTTTTTAAATAAAATTAACATCATATCTTGAAGTGTGAAAATGTGGTATTTATTACTGAGATTATTGCCTCAGAATAAGTCTGATACCCCATTTACACGCGCGCGCGAGCCACGAGACAATCCGCGAGACGCGCGCGTGCGCGCGCGTGTGAACAGGGCGCTCGCGGACCAGACAGCGGCGCGTCTCGTGGCTCGCGGGCTCGCGGCGGGAGCGGTTTGTTAGGCGCGGCCAAAGGGGATCGCGCGAGCGCTCGCGCGGTGTTCACACGCGCATAGGGGGCGTGGCTTACGGACGCGCCACGAGATGATCCACTACACGCGCGTGTAAATGAGCGGTGAGATTATTGCCTTTTAAAAATTATGAATGTCGAATATGTCTTTTTTTTGTGTAGGGCCAGTCAACAAGCAGTCACATAAGCGTATGGTAAATTGCAGTAATGCAGTTTGGAGTATACCAAAAATAAAGTATTATTTAAAGTTTCCCGCGCCTCCTCAGCTGACATTATACCATTGACATATTTTGTTTGACATTATTTTAGTTTTTTTTTTTATTTTGAGCTGAAAACGAAAAGGTAAAAGGTTGCATGAACCATGAAGTCGTATGTTTATCTCTTTATTTTGGTCTTGTTTATTTGTCACATGACCAGATGTCTATGACAGAAAGAGCCACTAGTAGAGATTTGGTTTTCTCCTTGTAATATTAAATGAGCCAATGGAATTAAAGCAGTCCAACTGAATAGCCAATCAAAGCGCAACAAAACTTTTGAACTACAGTGAAGTTCGTGCGAATCGAATCGAGCTGTCAAAGCCCAAAGGATTGGGCAAAATGAAGCGAGTTTTATTTTATCTCGCCAAAATGGCTGACGCGTCGTCGACTGTGCGCGTGAACAAAATACCCGATACTCTTTATGAACAGTGTTTGACAAATTTAGTGATATATTTGCAAAAATATAAATGCGAGCGAAATGATTTGCGATTGATTTTACAATTGCGATATCTCCCGGATAACGTCCTCATGGATGTGTATTACAAGGTGAGTACTATCGAGTCGAACTCGGTCCCATCTACAAAAACAGTGTGACGAAAATGCACCGTTACATATATTTTGTGGTGTGTTATCTCTCGTAAGTTTTTCTGGTTAACGCTAAGGAACATTCAGTAGCTAAGGTCTGTATATCGATCGTGTTAGGCAATTTCTGTTTGCAGCGAATTGAAATCACTATAAATCCCATATCCATACTTCAGTCTTCAATCGCTGACACTTTCACTGTTTGTGCTGCATTGAGCTCATTCGTCACGCGCAATCATCGGTTATTCGTTGCGAAACCCTATTCAGTTTTCATTTCAATAACTCGTGGGACTATTTGGTTTAAGGTTTTGTGAGTTAAACAGGTGGAATGTTATTCTTTGTGTGGTCGCGACACCTGTTCTGCCCACGTTCCCACCCTATTGTACTATTTTGTACCATATTTATTAGAAGTTCACGTGGTATCTCTTGTGCTTAGGTGGAATATAAGTGAAACAGGTACCTATATATTTTAATCGCCAGAGTTTTATTATAGTGACTATCGACGAACCAAGTATTTTGCATTATCTACATAGATTCAAGATAACCTATCCACTACTTGTGAGCCTATAGATTTTTTATGGATTCGATAATTGTGATTAATTCATTCACCAAAAAAAGGACCTATTTGACGGGGTTGATGGGACGGGGTATGAATTTCAATGATTACTTGAAATGTGCTATGTGTATTAAGATGGTGAATGCCCTGGAATATCAGACTTTCATATTGTAAAACATTTTAACATTAGCTTATTATTTTACAGTTTTACAAAATGAACTCTAAAAATGATGATGAAAAGCCAAGCATGTAGCCAAGAGGGCTACAATTACATATTGCAGGTACCACAACTAGGGTTGCCAACCGTACTATAATATATTATAGTACTGTACTGTATTTCAGGTCTGCATACTATTGAAGAAATACATAGTATGCAAAAATACTATTTTTTCAATACTGAAGTCTAACAAACAAATCTTTTATTTTAAAAATTTATGAATGTGCCTTTTCATTAACTTTTGACTAATGCAATAGCGTGTAGCATATTGAAATGTATCTATCTTACTGTGTTCCGAACTTGTCAATGTCAATTTACAGTCATACGCATATTTGGTCATTGGTCTGCTTTATTTTTATTTGGGATTTTGGTAGGTAATTATTTCCAATTAGATATTGTCATACAGATTTGATTTGATAATGTGATAAAGCATAATTATGATACTTTTATTTTAGGCAAAAAATTGTTCAAAAATGCAAGAAGTGCAAATAAATATTTTTTTAAATAAATAAGTAACAAATATATCTTCGTCAATTTTTTGCGTTTTCTGTAAAATTCTTTTTTTTAAGTGTACTTTATTGTTTTATAGCTTCATCTGAAAAATACTGTTTTGCTGAAGAAATGTTGGCAACCCTAACAGCACACCAGCTACCATATTTTCAGACATTTGTAGAGTTAAGGTTTTTGGGTTCCTACTTGATCTGTTATTTTATTATACTGAAGTATGTACTTCAACGATGATATCTTTATTAATATATATAGGTTACATTACATACTTGGCTTTATTTTAATTTTTTTATGTCACTATACATTGGCCTTTGATTCACAAAAATAAAATTAGGTAGGCAAGTAAATTAAATTATGTAACCGGCGGTTGGGACATTATAAGACAAAAATTTTAAGTAGTTAGATACATTCATTTAGTGTATAAAACCTAATCACTAAACTTAATAAATAAATAAATAATTAAAAAAAACCTGACTGCGTAAAAAAAGTTGTTAAAAGTAATACTGAACAACTAAACTATAGAAGGAGTAACAGTCTGGTTTTTTTTATTATTTTTTTATTTTGCACTTTTTAGTTAGGATTCATTGACTTCTTTATTGTTGAGCTTTTGAGTATTTACGGCTTTATTGTGAGATTGCGACTTAGGGAAACCTCTGTTTAGTAGGTACCCTCGCTCTAAACAATTGCTATTGTTTTTTTATCAGGCATCAGTATAACAATTTCATGCTTAGTCAATCTTAGTCATTCATATTTATTATAATTCAATATAGGGTGCTGAAATTCGGGCCCCTAAAATTTAGGGAACCCCTTTAGCGTATAAGTGTCGCTTAGAAGTTGGTGAAACGATATCAATGCTAAGAGACACTTATTTTAGCCTTAGGTGTCCTTTAAAACTTGGGGGATGTTGGTGAAAATGGGTATTAACTTTAATTTTTATTTTATCATTACAACAGCGAGTTTGTAAATGTACTGCGGCCGGTTGCTGCTAATGCGGTTACACTAGGCTGATACCATGCCGTCGCCTATCGTTTTCCTCCATAGGAGCAGGACAATGTATGACAGGGCGCTCGAGCGGAGTGCGTGTCGTTTATGAGTTTACTGACTTGGCAAGTTGGCAAACAAATTAACACGCTTTGTTTCATTGTTACACTGTTACATAGTTGCCGGCTAGGTACTTTTTGATCAAACAGACGCGCGGTTTGAATTGTCGCGAATAATTAGGAACTGTTGTATTGCCTGAGGCTTAATGATTGTGATCTGGTTTTCTTGTAAATACCAAAGATGCCGCTTGAAACTTTAGGCTTACGCATTATTTGGTTATCCTATCGTGTCGCTTACGAAGATGCGCAGGTGGTGCAATTATCTCTTGAAGGTTGATTGTAAGTTATTACTTCTTTTTTATGGAAATAGCCGGCAAACGAGCTGATGATCCGATGATGATGGTAAGTGGCTATCGGCCTATGGACATCAGCAACACCAAAGGCATCACTGATGCGTTGCCGGCCAAGAAAGAGAGAAGGAAAAAAAAGAAAGGACTGGCTCTCAATCCCCAGCCGGAACACGAAGAGTCGTTTGGCGGTTGACTCATGCTCAAGTAATAATGGTATTAATTAACATTCAAAATCAATATTACGAATATAATCTCTCGAGGGGTCCTACCACCAGCGGGCCGGATTTAGTCGCCTCTTACGACACCCATCCGGCGTGGGATTGGGGTTAGTATTATAAGCCACCCCAATACGGCAAAAGTAGTCTAGATTAAAATTAATAAACTAATTTTAATATTGCTAAATTACATGTTTACAAAACCTACTTCTACCGAATATTGAACCCGGATACTAAATAATTATGCCTCACGCATTATCTGTCACGTATTATGAACACGAAAAGTAAACAATACATACGCAAATTAAAGTCTGTTCTATAATAAACATTATCAACTTTATATTCTACTTGATAATTAATGATAATTAATTATTGTTGTAAAAAATATATTTTTCTTTGACACTCTGAAACATGATACATGTTAGGTAATTAACAAATAAAAAAAAATATTGAGAGACCAGAAGTTAGGTTGGAAGAGAGACTATGGGTGATGACATCGGTTTACCGAGGGTTTGGGCAGCTGACTCTCCCTGGAGTGATAAAATATTACACCGTAGTTGGGTTCAGGAAGTCCTCTCTTACGAGCGTGATGCACGACTTCTGGACGGCCGGAGAAGTTTATTGGGCAACAATCACCCGCCGACCAAGGATTCCTTTGTTGCGCCAATCAAACTAACACCACTCTCGACGGTGCATTGTGCACAGACTGTCAACGCTCGGTTCTGACTGTCGGTGTATCCGAGACCACATTCATAATATCCAAGATACATACGTGTGGTGATACGTCCTAGACATTATCTTGCATGTATGACGTATGTGCTATGACGTACATACATATGTGCTATGACGTATGTGAGATCAATATTTTTTTGTTATCGAACGTTCGATCGATGATCGTTCGTTACTCAATTTAAGGTGATTTGACCACTGAGTAAGTCGATACGAGCGACAGTGCGCTGCCCAGACGTCAATTGGTTCAACCGTGACATGCATAAGTTTTACTGTTTACAGCCGCGCCACATATTGAATCATGAATCATACCAGATGATGTTACATCCAGAAACCTTGGTGTTTTGACATCAAAACACGATACGATTGTTATTTACGACAGAGATAAATAATACTGCACGACATGCTATGCGTCGTCACGACTTGACTGCGAATTGATTCTGAAAATATAGTGAATGACGGAATGTCCTTGAATGTTTTATTGACTGTAAAGTTTA
This sequence comes from Thymelicus acteon, assembly GCA_951805285.1. Classification (NCBI taxonomy): domain Eukaryota; kingdom Metazoa; phylum Arthropoda; class Insecta; order Lepidoptera; family Hesperiidae; genus Thymelicus; species Thymelicus acteon. The sequence goes on along the minus strand of OX638226.1, from coordinate 17,427,686 downwards.
CGGCATAGGTTTCGTTACTGTCGTAGGAGTCCAACCAAGCGCTCTTTTATCGACCGCCCAAAAAATCTCCTAACGCCCTAAGGCCGCTGCTGCTGGCGCCCCTTTTTCCCGAAAGTTGGAGGAGCGGGGGCCGCTCAATAAATATTGACACATTGACTGCTTAGGGGCTAGGGCACCCTACGCTACTGGATATAACGGCCACTGCAAACTCTGAAGGCCTCCTAACAAGCGCCGTAACGATATAACCGGCATATCTCGAAGTATCCAACTACACCGACGTAATCTTAATTGAATTTTGTAACTAGCGCTCACAAATCCAACTGAACCTCGTCCGAGGCGTACTAACTTCGTCGATAACTTAAGATCTACACAAGATATGGTGCTATGAGTGTTTGACATTTATGCTTACTAACGGTACATATTCTTGCTTGGCGGTATGGTTTATTACCTGCTTGCCTATCTTACAATAAATGTTTTTAGTTTTATAGCATTCGTTTAAGTGTGAGAGAGATTTTAGCAACGGGTTCATAGGGTACGGAGCTGGCATTGGCCAGTTCTGACAGTTATTCAGTCTTGTCAAATCTTCAATGAAACAACTCCCTAAACGCATACACCTTTTCCGTTCCGTTAAGGGTATTTATTTAACGCAGAATGTAGTCCGTAGTGCGCAATATTATTTCGGCATAATGATTACGAGTCTGTTTCGTTTAAAGCCAAATTCTTCGGCTGTATTACTTTTTCGTGGTTTCGTGAAAGGGGCCATCGCTTCGGTGCTTACAATGCGGTGGTGCTCGTGTATCGAAAGTGCCCGTGTATACTGAATACTGATTGATCGAGGGCGTTCGGTCCCCATTTCCCGGCTCTATTACATGTAAAAAAATGTTTTTACTTGTGTTTGCAATCCAGAATCATTGTTTCATTCCATGGAGAATATAGAAACGCCGTTTCTACTAACTGTTCTCTGACTGGAATGAAAATGCTATGGGATGTTAAGTTGCTAATTTGTGGTGTGAAAGGGACTTACCTACTCTACTCCATCCTTGGGTACAAAACGGACAAGGTAACCTTGCCTGCTCGTGATACAACTATACAGACGAGGAGTCGGCGTCAGTTCTGTAAGGTCTGTCTGTTGCAGGTTTCTTTGATTTGTGTTACTGAATTTTGTTCACCCGATTTTCGATAATAATAGGTACATATAACATATAGTTATTTTTGCATAAATGATTCACTCCAGTATTTTCCTTGAATATAACAATGAACTTTTTATGCCTGTTATGACTTGCTAATTAATCGGTTTAAATAAGTACGAGTATAATTTAAATTGCAAATAGGCATTATTTAAAGGTGTACTTTGCAAGAGGACGGTGTTGAAAATATACGTGTAGGAAAATCACTGAATGAAGATTCACACAGAAGTGCTATTGTGGGTTTAACAGTACCATATAAAATAATAATTTAAACACCAGGGAGATATTTACCTCGTTGCTTAGCGGCTGAATTTTGCAACCCTAGTTTTTAACGCTCTATTGTCCTCAAGTATATCGATTATTTAATGATTACTTGCCATCTTCACCTATCTATACTTGAGTCAAACTCGTATCATAATTCTTGTCAACAAATAATTAAAATTCCTTTATAGGGTTTTCACAAACTGATTTGTATTTCGCACACCAAATAACTATTAAAGAACGAAATAATCATTATAACGTTTGTGACAACTTCATTATTTTAATATTGACCTATAACAACAACACTCTAAGAGAAAACGACGTAAAAACCAACATCTTAAAACAATTTTCATCATGAATAACTCACGCTCGCACATCCTTAATTTCGTGAAGCGACTTCAAACCTTTGTATAAACTTATTGTTTTGAGGCCGGCCTACCTATGACTACAAATAGAAATGACTACGAAAACCTCACAGCTATAATGGCGCTTACATGCTTTGCAACTTGGTCGTATTATATTTCGAAATACAGTGAAATCAACTTATCTGTGACTATAAGGAGGGCGCTGCCGGACGCATTGGACCAATCATAGTGCGCATAGTAGTAATTTATGAATGGGATGGCATTAGTTCCAATTTTCGCCACGTCACAAATAAGTTCTTGAGAGATGGCACTGTACAGATTATACAGATATTTCATTCCACTCAATATGCATGAGCATAAAATTATTTATAAGTTAAATTTCATTAAACAAAGCCGAATAACATTTTATATTTATGTTTATGTATTTTAAAACAGTCTATATCGATTTTATACGTAACTATTCCGTGTTATTTTAAACTTTTGAAATATAAATATTATGTTTAAAAAGAAATTAAATTATAAAGAGTGGAACGGAACGCGACTTGCGAACTCCAGATTTAGTTCAAACGCACTTTATACGACCAAAAGTTTCATGCACCTGTTTGTTTGTGGTTGCTAGGCAACACAGTGCTTATGTCAATTCTGATTCGAATGTGAATATAGTGTAGTGGCATGCTAATGTTTTTCAACATTTGCTACGCATCCGCCCCGTCGTCTCATGTTTGATATATGTATATGCCGTCACTACGAAGTATCCTTTTCGCGTGTAAATTGTTCAGTATGTCGAACTCGGATCGTATTACCGTGTCCAATTCTATCGAATGTTCGATGAATCTAGATCTAGGACGGATAATGATGTAAAGTTAGACATATTTACACCAGTCAGCTTTGAAGTGTCTGGGTCGTTCTACTGATTCAACTGAAGAATACTAAAATAGAAGTTGAGTTTTGATTCGGTTCCATCTTGTAACCGATGCTAGCTAGTAAATATTAAAATCCATGCCAAATATGGTGTCAGAGTTTGCTACTGTGAAAAAAGTAGTGATCTATTTTCTTATTAGCATCCAAAGACAAGTATGGAGAGGTCATCCAGACGAGGGCGCAACTGTCAGTCGATAAGACAAAAAAACCGGGCAAGACGAACTTACAGTCAGACCACGCGCAATGTAGAGGTTCCGAAGTAGTAAGTTTATCGACTATTACTCATTAACTACTTATGCTAACATGCCGTTATAGTTTTCCTTGTAAACTCATCATATTATAACCTATTTTTACTCCTACCCTAATTCCAAAAATTGTCTTAGAAGACCCATAATTTTTTTGAAAGACCTTCTCAACGATACCCCACACTATAGGGTACGCGACGAATAAAAAAATTCATCCTCACGTTACTCGTAGGGGAGGTACCCTGAAAAAAATGTTTTTCAATATTTTAATCTACGGTTCTAGAGTTTTAATAAATATGTATATCCGTGCCAAATTATAGCTTTCTAGCACTAAGGGTCATGGCGCTTTGATTCTGACAGACAGATGGACAGACTTCGGCCAGGTTGTCTGATACTCTCTTTATTTGTTTTTAAAAATGATTTTGGTAACCGAAAAAGACGATAGAAAGTTTTCAAATTATGACTTGTGCTCATAGACTCATACTTTCGAAGACTAATGTATCATACGTGCGCCTCATTGAGTGCAGAATAATTGAACTTCCAATATTGCTAATGGACACCAAATTATTAGCAAGTCATCGCAGAGAAAGTGGTTGTTCTGAAGAAATGTTTGCGCAACGCTGTTCCTTGCTATAGCGAACGTTCTCTCGTGGCTTCGTTACAAGGATGTTGGTCACTTGTGTTGGTACTCGTGATTCCCACACAAGTGAGTGTGGGTTTAATTACTGTTATGTACACAAGACAATACGCCTACACTGTCCTTGGAGTAACGGAGGTTTATATTGTGCAGTAATTGAACTCTAATGCATGGGATTAAATACTAAGTTGCCACTCATTTGATCGATGTTTGATCAAGCTAGGAAATATTTGAGCAAGATATTTATTGGAGTAAACCGAGTCGATTTGAAACAGGTCGAACTTCATACGGATTATAAAAAGCATGTGTTCTGCTGCTCATCAATGAAGACACGTGGATTTTGTTTGTCTGGTACACTATTAATGATTTGAGATTGCTCTTAACCATCAAAGATTTCTTAGCTAGTAAAATATGCTCTGCTCTAGTTTCTGATGTCTCTATTAAACGAATGAAGTCTTTACAGTCGAAGACTTGTCATAGAAAAATCTAATATCTCATCTCGTAGTATCTTAAAATGATGTCTCTTTTCTTTGGAAGATTATTCCCGATACAAAAATAACAAGATCTTATGTATGTAATCGCCACGCCTCCAGCACGCACCATAATAGTGTTCTCTAATTCTCTATCACTATCTATCTTATCAGGACCGAAATGTGTATTGTGAGAACCTGGGCCACGATATGGACACGCCCTCTTGTCGTGACTTTGTGTTCAAGTTCATTGTCAAATGTTGGTACATCTAGAGGGTGTTTATTTATATAGTAAATCATTTTTTTTATATAAATAGCCGATATGATAATTATGCTAAGTCGTCAGCGGGAATCATGGATGTCAGTTATCCTAATTGTTAACACAAAAGAATTATTGGTGATCGAGAAATATTGGTGCTGTGATAGCTACTCCCAAATGACCGACATAAACATTTTAAATTAGTTTCATGGCCGATTATAGAAGGTGTGCTTCTACAAGAGGCAGGCACCATCTTTATTCATTAATATAAATTACTACTCGTTGGCCAAGTTTGTCAATGTTGATGTATTCCAATTATAACTAGAAGTTTAGCAAATACGTACAGTTCCATGTATTAGTTATTAACTTATCTATTTCTGCACTTACCTACATATTCTTATTACTTATTAGTTACCTAATAATAATATTAGACAAACGTTAAGCTCTCTTGCTCCTTCTTAAAAGGTTAGCTTTGCAGTTCTACCGGTTTTAGGAACCCAGTTGAGTACAGGAAATGTGTTCTTGGAAATTGTGTCGTTTATTCCTTTATCTCGGTCACTGAATCCAATTACGTTAACTTGGAAAACAAGTCACATCATATTACAAACATCTACGAGAAGTATGGGTGACTTGCTTAAACGATTCGACTAAAAATCTCAGATCTTTAGGATAAATAGTACTTAGAGCAAATTATTTGATGACTTTCGGCCGAGATGATCTGATGAGTCATTCTCGGGTCGTTCGTTTTAGTCAGTGTTTCGTTCGAAGCGGCGGCTCCATGGCGGCTCCGTGTAGATTGGTCGGTCCTTTACCGTTAGAAGTCTGTATGCCGTCTCGGTACCGCTACAGGCGATTAGCATTTTTAGGTGAAGGCGAACCAGCCGCGGCCGCAGACGTTTTGTAATTATATCGCATGAACCGCTATGATTGTAGCGGTAAGGTCCAGGATCGCTCGCTCCACGCTGAAAGAAAGTCTTGATGTTACCAATGCTCCGTCATGATGGCGAGTATAGTTACATCTTATATCTTTCATACTTATGGAATGGACGATCCAGAGATAGTGTTGAAGTGTTATATAGTTCATTAAAAGAAAAACAAGAACGTGTCGACCATGTCGAATGCAAATTCGATTGCCATTCAGTGTCGATTCAACCACAAACTTTTCCGATGATGCAACATCTAGCATGGTATCAATAAGCGTGGTTATGAAATGAGCGGCTGTTAACAACTTAAAATTGGTAATCTTTATGAACGATGTTGTATATAATTTGTGTATTAGATAAGAACTATTGTCTTTGTCTTCTGTGGTATCTGGTATTAGTAGTTTATTAGGCTTCTGAAATGTTGACAGAATGGGTAGGTTCTTTACATGTTAATTGAATTGTTTTTTTTTTATCTGTGTTCCTTGGCTGTGCAACGTGAGTATCCTGACATATTTTTTAAGCGTCCACACTTTGTTTTTTGGGCTGAAATTAGCATAGCCTCTTGTGTTTGTTGAGAGTCTTAGGTTATTCATTGTTTATGGTCCTCAACACAAAAATGTTAAGCAATCAAAAGGAGTCGTTTTCAGCTGGTTTATACGAGTATACCTAGATCAATGATATTATAATTAATGTACAAAGAGGTATTTTTTTTAAATATCATTAACCTAGATCTATTATTTTGAATAGATTGTTTACAAATTTTAAACTTGAATTGTGATTAGAAGGTCATGCCATGACTCGTTGTAATATGGTAATTTAATTTAAGGCTACTTAACGAAGATCGCAACTTCATGTTTAAATATTTTCCTACAAATATTTTAGACGTGACATTTAATTTAATACTATCGTTTGTGAGTTTTATGTTGTTACATAGGAACATGATTCAAAAATAAATATTTCCTTGGCATTTGGACTTAAAATTTGGTAGGTGAGTAAATATTATTTATTAGTTTTAGTTCAAATTCTGATGACGCGTGTTTTAAATTCATTTAAACTCAAGTCTTTGCTGAACTGCAAATATAACAATTACACGCGGCTAATAATACCATTTTATCACCGTTTAATAGTTGCCCGGTGCGTGATCCAACACTAACTTTACAGTTTACAGTGTGATCAAGGTTTACGGCTGGATCAGCTAACTAAATATTGTCACAACCAACGTACAGATAAACTATTTTGATAGGTTTGTGAAGTGGAGGTCCTTGGGAATGCATAGAATAGACATTGTTTGTATTCGGCTGCTTTTAGTATTTATTTACTAGTAGTATCTTAGAGTTAACTGTTACAATATCATCTCCTTTTTTCGTTTTCCGAGTTCAAGTAATATTACGATGTGAGGAAAGGTACAGGAAGTCCGTTAAAACTTTTACTGTGTTCTGAGAAAATTATAAAGTGGTCGAATGACAAACCAGTGCCGAAACACGAAAATAAAACAGAAATAAAAGTAATAAACTGCAAAATATTCAAAATGGTTCGATGATTCAAGTTTAAGGACAATAAAAAAGAAGCAAAACATTTCTTACAGTTGTGCGAGTTGTAAGGTGTCCTTTGGTAACCGAAAATTACTGTACAGCAACGGCTATCATTTTCTAAGACCATCTTTTAATTCAGGAATCAGTTTATAAAATACGAGTAACCGCCCTCGCTTTGCTTCGGTTTTCTTATTTTTTTACAACTTATTGGAGTTTTATTAAGGATCCCTAATTTTTTTGAAAATATAATATAGCCTATGTTACTCGGGGATAGTGTAGCTTCCCAACAGTGAAAGAATTTTTCAAATCGGTTCAGTAGTTTCGGAGCCTATTCAATGCAAACAAAAAATCAAATCCTTCCTCTTTATATTATATTAGTATAGACGAGTAACCGCCGCCCTCGCTTTGCTTCGGTTTTCTTATTTTTTTACACCTTGGGTTATATTATTGGAGTTTTATTAAGGATCCCTAATTTTTTTGAAAATATAATATAGCCTATGTTATTCGGCGATAGTGTAGCTTCCTAACAGTGAAAGAATTTTTCATATCGGTTCAGTAGTTTCGGATTCAATGCAAACAAAAATCAAATCTTTCCTCTTTATATATTAGTATAGATTAGCCATAAAGTGCTAGTTTTAGTTAGGGTCATGTGTACCCTCCTGCTAAATAGAAGGTAAATAGAAGGTGTGAGGCATATGAAAAAAATTATTGCTGTAGCATAATTTATAATGAATTTAAAAAGAAAACTATCATGATTAATAGTCGGCATACTTACCTGACACGCACTTGTTAGGTTTTCTTTTATTATTTGAACATTTCAATGAACTCGTCCCTTATCAGAAGCCTTAATACCAATAGTATGCTTAGCTAATCTAACTATTGTTAAATCCTGCATAAATCTACACAATATTACATGGTTATTATTTATTAAACACTTTGTCTGCTATGAGGACTCGTTAAATATTCTTTCCATCACAAAACATATTTTCCATTCATTGTTAGCCTTTGTTGAGTGACTTGAAAAATATGTTGTTTATAACAATTTTCAACGGAAGATGAAGAATCAGGTTTAGGTCTTATATTTTGTTAGTTATCAACTATTTATTTACAATCGAGGTACTAGTCTTAAGGATAAAAGTTAAAAAGTTTCTATAATATGTGCCTACTACTGCTACTACTAAAACCTGAGTAATTAGTTCAACCTCCCCGTCCAGAATCCTTACAGTTTGAAAACAAAATAGCTCAGCGCTGACTGTTATTGCTAGTGAAAGCTGTGAAAGACGTTAACTACGCACTTTCGATTTTGAACATTTTTCTTTGTGGATTTTGCACATTTTGCAATGATACTGGTATTAAGATATGTACTTTGCTTCCGTACGCAACTACACGCATAAGATACAGTATAATATTCCTTATGTTCAATCTCATATAAAACATAATTAATGCTGTCATGTCCGTAGCTATGCTTAAACTAGCTTGCTACATATAAATGACCTGCTTATGCCCGGTATCTATGGGTACGCAGACGATAGCACAGTGGTAGAGAGATACCTACCAAGTTCCAGGGCCAGTCGGGACGAAATTCAGTCTGAAAGAGAGGCCATGGTGGCTCGTGTGAATCTCACACTTCGGGCTGTGTCCGAGTGGGGCGAAGCCAATCTTGTGAGATTCAACGCCACTAAAACGCAGACGTGTCTAATCACCGCCAAGAAGAGCCCGTTCACCTTGGCTCCTACTTTTCGGAATGTGTCCTTGGATTATACCGACTGCCTTCAGTTGTTAGGAGTAGAGATATCCTCGAAACTCAACTTTGGGCGGTTCATCGAGACCAAAGCTAAGGCTGCTGCAAGGAAACTTGGTGTCCTTGCAAGGGTGCGACGGTACTTCACACCCAGGCAACTCTTAAGCTTGTACAAAGCTCAGGTTCGGCCGTGTGTGGAGTACTGTTCGCACATTTGGGCAGGCGCAGCCAAATGTCACCTTTCTGCTTTGGACTCGATGGAGAGGCGTGCGAAGAGGCTCATTGGTGACCCAGATTTGGTTAAGACCAATCTTCAAAGCCTCGAGCACAGGCGCAGAGTAGCCAGCCTCTCGGTTTTCTACAGGGCACATTTCGGAGAGTGTGCGCAGGAATTGTTTGAGATAATTCCCCCATCTCCGTTTCTCCATCGAACGACACGACGCACGGCGGGTATCCATCCTTTTGTCGTGAACATCCCGCCGGTACGGACGACGCGGTTTGCCTCGTCATTCGTTATACGCACCGCGAAGGACTGGAATAACTTGCCTGCGTCGGCGTTCCCGCCAGCCTACGACGTGGATGTCTTCAAGAAAAGAGTGAATAGGCTTTTTCTAAGTTAATGTGCTCACCATCTTGGACCACATCTACACTTACCATCAGGTGGGATTGTGGTCAAGCATTAACTTATTCGTGTAAAAAAAAAAAAAAAAAAAACAGGTTGTGGCTGTAATGAACTACATAATAGTTCATCAAGGGCATGAAATATATATTCAGTCTATATCAACGCAATGAAATATATTTTTAGGGCTGTTAAATTAATGTTGCATACCTTCATGCTAATATTATCCCACCTGTCGTTATTAAGAATTTCTACAAAAGATCAAAAGGTACCTAATGAGTGGGTGCCGATAAAAATAACTCTTACGCGTAATTATTTACGGAAAGTAAATAAATATAGTATGACTCAGATTTGTGTGAAATAAGTATTAAAAATAATATAATATGTACGTAATATAACAACAACACGCGATTGCGTCTTTGAACATTTCAAAACTGTGTTTATTTAATCTTTTTTAATTCTAAAATCGTCGTCGATGTCGTATAAAAAGCGGAGTTAATGTTAAAATTATTTTCAACTTGTAACTCATTAAATAATGAGAAAAAGAAACCGAAGAATACTGTAGAATAGTGTACAATATGTATGTATGTGGGAAGCCTTCGAGCGGTATAAAAAACTTCTGGAGTAGCGTGGCGGAGTCTGCTCTAGGCCTCCTCTATAGAAGACACCCATGCTCAGTATTGGGGCGTTATTGGGTTGAAGCCAACCGCTAAGGGACCATCCATAAATTACGTCACACTAATTTCATGACTTTTTGACCCCTCCCCCCCTCCTTGTCACAGCTGGTCACATTTGTGAAACCTCCCCACCCTAGTGTGACGTCACATATTATGAAATTTTACACCTAGAAATTAATGAATTAAAACAGCAGTTCCGAAATAAGTTTTATGTCCATTAATTGTTTTTTAATATTTACCTATACATACCAATTATTCGATTTTGAAATGTGACGTCACGAAATTTAGGACCCCCTACCATCCCTTGTCACACAATGTCACACTACATCGAACCCCCCCCCCCCACCGGTAATTTATGGATGGCCCCTAAGCATAATACCACTAAGCTTACTGCAGCATTGATTTTCAGTAACCCCATCTCGCAAGTTCTATAGAATGCTGAATAACGTGTTTCAGAAGTATATATTGTGTGGCTTTCTTATACATTTCTGTTCCAGATTTGCAGGTCTGGAGAGTAGTGTAGTATATATTACATCCATTTGATAGAGGGTTAGACTGTCAGTGTCGCACGGATGTACTCATGAAATGTTGCCGTCATTTCTGTAGCAGCGGATGTTTCTAAACTTTGTTTACTCACAATTGGCATAACCCCTTATTTCCTTGTAAGTCTCTGAATCTTAAAACAGGAAATCCCCATGACTCAGGATGAGACGAAAAGTGAAGATAAAACAAAAGTTATCAATTTTTGGCAAACCCGGAAAATACAGATTCAGGGAATAAATGAACCGGGGTATCGATGAACAAAAAGGTTTTGATCCAATTAAAACTGTAAAGCCACTTGAACTATTAACCTGGATGTTATTTAAACCGATTTCTTGGAGCACACCTAGCTCTTTATAATAAACAGGATTTACTAATTGCTAGAAAGGGTTCGCTCTAGATTTACTTCAATCGAATTATGGAGCAAAATAATGTCATTGTCATTACAAACTGCTTTTTGAAATGGCACTAGAATTTATTAATATCGAATCATTAAGAGATTTTCCTAAAACCTTGAAAACCCTGAAAAAGATGTTCATTATATAATATTCAGGGGTAAAATATGTGACTTATTAAAGGGCCCAGACATCTCTGTAATAAAGCTTTGGCGAAAGTGTTGTTGAAAAGGAAATGGGAATTCATTTAGTACCTGCTTTATGACAATTATAAAATACACTGTATAGCAACTGCGATACATCCAAGAGCTGTATCAGGTTAGGAGCAATCAGTTAACAAACATGATAGGTAGAAGGGCGATAAGTCTAATCTTATCATCATTATCAACTTTAAACCCATTTGTGAAACATGGAAGTAGCGTTTAAGGATACAAAGGCGTTCGACATAATATTGTTTCCAATTGGTTTCCAATATTATGGGAAATTGTCATTGTTGTCTATTTTTAATAACAATATCCACTTCAAAATTTGTTTATTGGAACGTATTTTCGTAATGACTCATGTTCTAGATACATTTCAATGTCTTCAATATGAAAAATGCTCAGCACATAACTTTTATGTGAAATGTTCGTAGGGGCATTTCCTTTCCTTAGAAATAATAATTGTCTTCCATGATAGCAACACGCTTATACATTATAATATTTATATGACTACTTGTGGCTACTGTTGCTGTTACTACTTGATCATATAACATGATGAAACTCTTGGAGAGTGAAATTGAACTCACGTCATAGTGTCGCTGACCGGCAAAATATTATGCAAATATGGCATCTTAAAGCTTAATACTTTTTTGAAAATGATCCTTTTCCCATTAGGTACTGTGGGTTGGTACCGTTTGTATTTATTGGCGTTACCGTTCCGGGATCATCAGCCGACTTGACAAATATTATCAACATATTTTTTTGAACCGAACCCATTAGTTTGTTATTATTAACGGACTTCAAAAAAGGAGGAGGTATTCAATTCGACTGTATTTTGTTATGTTTGCTACCTCAGAACTTTCAACTGGGTGAACCGATCTTGATGATTCTTTTTTTAATTGAAAGCTGGTGGTTAAGTTATTTTGAAGTCGATTATTTTTTTAAGATAATACTAGAGTTATTATGCGATGTTAAAAATAAAAGTTTACATAATTTATTAACTTTTTGGACTTCAGCTAATTTTAAAAACTGTCTCAAAGAGGTTTTGGACTAATACAAATGGATAATTTTTCGAAATTCACACCATCTCCTTTCTACATTTCTACATCAAATAAGATCAGAATCACTTAAAGCATTCGCCAGAAGATGCGGCAACAAATTCAACGAAGTTTGCTATGCGACGTGTAATTAACTACGAGTATTCGCTTAACATCATGACCTCTAAGCATTTATTAGAAAGTTAAATTAAATGAATGCAGATCTCACAATGACTCCCACAACGTCTGCCTGTCTGTACTAGGGTACCATAGTATGATCGTGGCTGTTGCAGTTTTGTCCTCGTTGTGTTCATTTGTATACCCGGCCGGCTCCCTTTCGCTTTCCGAGCCAGATTTCACTTGTACGGAATGAAGGCGTTGAGATTAAGTTCAAGCTCAATCTTGGAGACTATATTCATGATAATATGCTTTATAAAACAAATGCTTTACTTCTAGTTTCATCAAGTAAAGGTCGCATGTTTCGACCTTTCTCTTTTGTGGCGAAAGTGAAATTCAGTGACATGACGTGTTGAATGAAAGTTTGCAAGTTTGATTTGAATGAATGTTATTGTTTTTTTAATTTAAGAGGTAGATAAGGGTGTTATGGTGGTCTTTTGAAATCATAGGCATGACTTGTGTACCACTAGACAAACTGGCGTCTTGTAAATTAGAACTCGATTAAATCGAGTTACTCAGTTCCGATCCCTAATTCTTATACCCTAGGGGATCAGTTATATTTTAAAATTGTTATGTATTCCGGTCCGATCCCCCGTAAAGGATTATAATATATAAACTTAATATTTTATTCCGGTCGGTTACCCTGGTCCCTGACTCTCTATTAACATATTTTTAGTACAGTCAGCAACAAAATATAATACAGGTTCTATAAGATTATGTCGGTCTCGTCTATTACTTATCAGTATGAAATATTATATTTTTGGTATTGGATGTAAAAAACTTTTGAGTTGTTAAGTTCATCAAAAATAAGCCTATAAACTTCATTGTACCGACATTAAAAGCAGCAGACAGAGATACACTCCATTTGTCGTTACAAGTACTGATAACAACCCCAAAATGAAATGGATAATTCAATAAGAAAAGACTGTATAATGAACGATAGTTTTAAGTCCTTTTATTATTAATTTGTGCGAAATCTCAGATTCGCAATTGAAATTTAGGTACAGGATTCTCTCCAAATGGAGGTCATAATGTTTATAAAGATTTATGAATTTCAGTAACGCATCCGCATTGGTATAAAAAAACTCTTTCTGTATGTCCGGTTTATACTGGTTGCGATCAGGTTGCCAAACAGCTTTCGCTTTTCAATGTCATTTTCACCAGGATACAGTTCTTTGTACAAATAATATAATTGGTATCTTCACATCATCTGCAAATTATCATCTTTTGGAAAGAATCGACTTGAGAACGTTTTTAGTTTCCCAGATTTTTGTAATCATCCAATTGCGTTTAAGCCTTAGTCATTACATTTGTATCTAGATCTAGCTGTAATCATGATATCGCATTGGTTCCAAGTGTGACTTGTCTACCAACCCCACTTTCCTTTGTAGATTCAATATGAACTGGTTCTGCCCGCCGTGACGCGGGCCTTTCGCTTTTCAAGGTAAATTTCACCAACACGTGTTTGAGGCGACCTGCTGGTAGATGACGGATAGTTTCCATGCAATACGTCATTCAGCAGATGATTTCTATTATGTTGTATGGAGAATGGAGTAAGGACTGATGAGTAAATTTTTAAGTTGGAAATACTTAGGTGGGATGAGACAAGTCTATTACTAAAATCCGAAAACAAAACTTTCCTATACCTAGATTTTTTTTTTATGGAAATAGCTGGCAAACGAGCTGACGATCCACCTGATAGTAAGTGGCTATCGTCGCCCATGGACATCAGCAACACCAAAGGCATCACTGATGCATTGCCGGCAAAGAAAGAAAGAAGAAAAATAGAGAAAGAACTGGCTCTCAAACCCCTATCCGGAACATGACGAGTCGTTTGGCTGCTGACTCATACTCAAGGGTTAGCTATCCAGGCGAACCCCTTCGAGAAATAATAATAGTAATAATGGTATTAATTAACAATATCAATATTACCAATATAATCTCTCGAGGGGCTCTACCACCTGCGGGTCGGATTTAGTCGCCTCTTACGACACCCATCCGGCGTGGGATTGGGGTTAGTATTCTAAGCCGCTCCAATAAGGCGGGTCTATTTCACGATAATTTCGATTTATGAGCAAGTCCAGATTATCTGGTCCGATTTTCAAAAGGATGAATCTGAGGACTTTCACATGCCTTTGAATTACTTAAGCGACTTCATCCCAATGTTTGAAATTAGGTTTACAAACTGTTGAAGTTTTTACATGGTTTTCTCTGTCATATGAACATGAGCAAAGCTAATATTAAGCATAATCCTAACCATGTGAAACGAAGGTTGGTTTCGCCCCACGACGCCGACGACGACGTGCAAGTCATAAGTTCTTTTCACTTTCGCCGCTTACGTAAACGCGACCTTTCTACCGCGACGTGCCATCGAGAGATGGCGGCGAATCGCGTTCCTCAACACATGTTTATTTGCCATTGCCATTCTATTTGTAATATTTTATGTAACTGGAATCATTCGCACTTGGTAATTCCATAGAGAAAGTTAAACTGCATAAAACAAGTCATCAATATCAGGGCGTTCCGATAATCTCATTCGATATCTATCCATAATCTTCCAAGTTAGTAGGCTAAAAGAAGCAACAACAAAAGTATTAGTTATTTATTACTCTACTGTATACTAACTCATCCAGATAAGATGGACAGGCACTTTGATTATTGAAAACGGCCATAAAAGTACAAAGGACATGTGAGTATATCGTCGGGTGTCGTCGCATCGCAGAAACGATAACAAGGGAGGCTTTACGACCTGTTTTGTATGGAAATAAACATGTTTAAAATTCATAAAGTCTACCTCCTGCTCATGGTTCATCCTGCTCCGCTAGTCAGCGAACATGGGGACAGCACTTGGTTCTTTCTGCCTGCGCGTGTTCCAACCACTCTAAGACAGCAGCCTAAGCCTAAGAACTCACGGAGCGATTTTCACCCGCGCCCGCTGCGGTGGCGGAACGTTTGAAAAGTTTCAAAACTCACGAGACCGAAGTTTTGTGCGGTAGCGCAGCCGCCGCGGTTGCGATTATCGCCCGCAAACCTGGCGGGCGAATATCGCAAGACGGGCGGTATTTACGATCTGTAACCCCCCTCCCCCCCGGTGCCCACCGTGGTCGCCCGCCAATCGACCGCAGAGCGTGCGGGAGCAACCCGCCGACGCTGCGGCTCACCGCGACCCGCGCGATTCTAGAAGTTGCCCGCCGGTGCAGCGGGCGCCGCGAGTAAACCGCGCCCGCCGCGGGCGTAAACCGCGTCGTGAAATATGCCGCTCGTTTTTACATACAAATCTGCATTCTACAGGAGTTGCGGGCCCGCTACCGCGGCGGGCGCGGGAGAAAATCGCTCCGTGAGTTCTTAGGCTAAGGCTATGAACTCACGGAGCGATTTTCACCCGCGCCCGCTGCGGTGGCGGAAATTTTAAAAAGTTTCAAAACTCACGAGACCGAAGTTTTGTGCGGTAGCGCAGCCGCCGCGGTTGCGATTATCGCCCGCAAACTTGGCGGGCGAATATCGCAAGACGGGCGGTTTTACGATCTGTACCCCCCTCCCCCCCGGCGCCCACCGCGGTCGCCCGCCAACCGATCGCAGAGAGTGCGGGAGCAACCCGCCGAGGCTGCGGTTGACCGCGACACGCGCGGTTCTAGAAGTTTCCCGCCGGTGCAGCGGGCGCCGCGAGTAAACCGCGCCCGCCGCGGGCGTAAACCGCGTCGTGAAATATGCCGCTCGTTTTTACATACAAATCTGCATTGTACAGGAGCTGCGGGCCCGCTACCGCGGCGGGCGCGGGAGAAAATCGCTCCGTGAGTTCTTAGGCTAATCCTCCAGTTTTTTAACGACCTGAACTGTGAACTCTATTTGTGAAATGAACCGTGTAATATCATTAACATGTTAACGTTTGATTTCGTTAGAATATAATTATCAACATACAATGTCGATATATGTATTTACTGTAGAATGAATCAGTTCCTTTGCTATAAGTAAGTGCAAACAACATAGAATTAATTGTTGGCTTCAACGAACTGACCTGACTCAACACGCTTTTATTAGTCCGCACCATAGAGTAAGTGAATAACGGAATCTATATAGATTCCAGATTTCATAGGCATAACTACATAGGTATGTAGTGTAATTCATAACGTCACGTGCAACTTAAGTATAGTGCGTCGGATACATCTCTACTATAACATATTATAATACATCTCATAATACACATGCAACTCTCTTATCGGAAAAAGTCGGGGCGAAATATGATAGATAAAGGAAGTTTTATATAAATACTAGCTGACCCGGTGAACTTCGTATCTTTTTCGGATATATTTTCTAAAATAAAAGTAGCCTAAGTTACTCCTTGTTACATCAGTTATCTGCCAGTGAAAGTACCGTCAAAATCGGTCCAGCCATTTCAGAGATTAGCCGGAACAAACAGACAGACAGACAAACAAAAATTGTAAAAAATGTTGTTTTGTATATGTACCGTGTATACATCCAAATGCACTTAGTAAAAAATGGTTCTTTTAATGTTAAAAAGCGGCCAAGTGCGAGTTGGACTCGCCCATGAAGGGTTCCGTAGCAGCAAGTAACATAATATAAAAGTTCTTGTACTTCATTGTAACTGATCAAAGTTTTTTGCGGTTTACGATTTATGACGTATTAAAAAAACTACTTACTAGATCTCGTTCAAATCAATTTTCGTTGGAAGTTTGCACGGTAATGTACATCATATATTTTTTTTAGTTTTATCATTCTCTTATTTTAGAAGTTACAGGGGGGGGGGACACACATTTTACCACTTTGGAAGTGTCTCTCGCGCAAACTATTCAATTTAGAAAAAAATTATATTAGAAACCTCAATATCATTTTTGAAGACCTATCTATCCCCACACGTATGGGTTTGATGAAAAAAAAATTTTTGAGTTTCAGTTCTATGTATGGGGAACCCCCAAAATTTATTATTTTTTTTTCAATTTTTATGTGAAAATCTTAACGCGGTTTACGGTATACATCTACTGACTAAGTTTCAACAGTATAGTTCTTATAGTTTCGGAGAAAAGTGGCTGTGACATACGGACGGACAGACAGACAGACAGACAGACATGACGAATTTATAAGGGTTCCGTTTTTTGCCATTTGGCTACGGAACCCTAAAAACAGACACTCCAATTTTATTTATTTGCATAGTTTAATGTCTAGTTTTGCTCCGTCTTACTCTATTTCAGACAAGTGTTGCCGTATCCAGTTTCACGAAGTTTATTATTTGACATGTATTATCTTGTATCCAACAAACTATAGTGCGTTTCAACTAAGTCTGCACTTCGCTATTATGTTGGTAGATATTGCAGGGAAAACAAAATTCAATATAAATAAAAACAGTTTCGCACGTATCCGTTGAACGATACGATTTGTGACGTAAGGTTGATATTGGTTTGTTATGTGAGTGCTTACAACATGTATTTTAGTCCATGGTTTAGAATGTAATGAAGCAAACTTGTTGCAAAAATCGTAATGTATGGAACACATAACATAAGTGAAACTTCAACGGACAAGTGGAATTTCCATAAACAAATGATTCAATACAATTTGTTTAAAAAAATATTTCAAAAAATCAATATACTTATATAAATATAATATATTATACTTTCTCTCGTAGCGCTTTTTCGCGACAGAAAAATCCTAATACCCCGTCTATATAGAATTTCACTTCAAAAAACGCCAGTGTTTTTCACGAGAATGTGAAGGATGAAGGATCTCGGTGAAATAATAGCTCGTATGATCTCGGTGAAATAATAGCTCGTATCTAACATTGTCTTGTAATGAGTTACGAAGGAGTACTTCTTGACGGTTTACAGCTATGTCACTGGGGCTACATTGTAACTCATGATGAGACGTGTGGAGTCTTAAAGGATATCGTATTTTATCACAGCTAGCTGTTGATACCGTGACCGTGCTCTCTTTACATTCTACTAGTCTTTGCTCTGTTTACATTAGTTTGGTGACCGAATGTGTATCTCTAGGGTTGCCATACGCCCCATATATAATATACGGGACTGTCACCGTATTACTACATGTCCCGTATTTGTCCCGTATTTCGACATAATACAGAAATAGAGGATTAGGATAGAAGAACATTCAATAATTTTGATTTTTTATTTTATACTTTTGATACGGTTGAGATAACTATGTAGGTACACATGCATGCTATATAGAGTGTAGTTGAAAAGCCGTGTGTCGAGTTTTGGGCATCGGAAGAGAAAACGACCCGTATTGGTTCCTAGAAGTTATGGCAACCCTATATGTATCTCTCTACTTTTTATGCGCGCTCCACACTTCACGCGAGATTCTCGCCGAGAATCTCGGCAAGAATCTCAGCGAGAATCTCGGCGAGAACTTCCTTGGGTCCACACTCGCAAGGTTCTCAATACTGTTCTCGCGCTCGATGACGATGTACGCAGAAGTATCTGCTGCGGCAAGCTTATTGCTATGCGCATTCGCTTATTATAATAATAATAATAATATAAATATGAATAATATAAATATATATAGTACAATAAATATGTGGTTATCCTGACATGTTTATCAGTATTTTTTTATGTATTTATGTGTTTATTTATGTATGTATGTATGTATGTTTGATTATAGTGTATCCATATATTTTTTTTTGATCCTAAGTAGTTTTTTTTATTACAACCTAGATATACCGCCATATCGTTGTGTTCTCACTATCCGAAGTTTGACTGGGAGAGTATGCTTAATAGCATTCTTTAATGCTAATGCATTAAGTCCGCCTTTGCTATTATACATATTGTATGGTGCAAAAAGTTAAATAAATAAATAAAAATAATAATATAAATATAATAATCCGGCTAATATTTATACTCAGTAAATACCACAATACCACAACTCTTCTAATCGGCAAGTCGCTCGCTACTGAGAAACATGCGAGTGTGGAGTCAGTACAAGTTCTCGTCAGTTCCCTCTAGGGTATAAGTGTTCTGTGCGTCAGTTCTCGCGTTCTTAGCTCCTTTGTCTCGCGCCAAAAAACCGACAAAAATCAGAGAACAAGGCGAGAACCTGCGAAGATTATGTGAATCGGCTCCACATTCACGTTTCTCGTGTTTTTCTCGCCTTCTCGCGAGATTCTCGCGTGAGTGTGGAGCGCGCATTACAATTCGTCAACCGATTACCTGTTGTACGTCAGCGTTCGGCGCAGCAGAATTCGTTGTTCCCCGCCTAACAAAAATAGGTTATGATTATGACCGAATACGGCCAACTTTTAAACTAGATCGATCACCGCAAACAAGTTGCAAACGAATTATAATTTTCATTAGTTGGTGACCGAAAACGGTTGTAGTGCAGTGTAATACGGCTAAATCGACCTAACGTATATGCACTATTAGTCACGTTTTATAGAACTCTCTGTAATGGCCATCTGCTATTTCCACACCATGTAAATCATACATCCGCAATAACAATGTGCTCACATTCTGTTAAAACAATATTGACACGATATAATAGATAATGTAACAGGAACAGGAAACAAAGCGTACACACAGGGAACGACAATAGATTGTTAACATTAATTAATTAATTAATTACATAATTATGATATCTTTATTGTTCAAATATAATTAATTCATAACTTCGCAGCAAGTACCTATACAGTTTGCGTTTTGATGGAAATAACTGTAATGAAAGCACTGAGAAAATTATCTTGTGAATTTTTATCTAAACTAACAGAACCTGCAGTAGGTGAGATAGATTGTCTATTCTTAAGATTAAGGCTGATTAATTGAGCAGTCTGATCACAGAGTCTGATGAAATCCCACTTATCCAGGCCCTAGTTTAGTGCTCTGTAAGAAGCTGACTAATTTTATGATTACAATTAAGGTAATAACTATTTTTATTTTATTGTTACAGGTAAGTTTTGGCAAACTGCTGCACAAAATTGTTTGGAGGTTCTTCCGGTACGAAACGCAACCTACTTGTACATTTTTCTTTATATTACCAGTACATTATTATCGTAGTTTGAGATAAATATTCAAAGATATTAACGGTTCCTCAAGACAAAGATAGGCTCACAAATAGTATTATCTTAACTCTATAACTATCTGACACTATTAAGCGACTTAAAACGGTCTATATTTGTAGTACCTATAATTTCTAGTCAAGTATTCCGCATTAACTATACACAGAATGCGTTTCTAAATTATAATATTCATAACTGCAAATGTCATGTTATGATACGCGCACCCACTTTGACACGTCCAGCCTCCTTCCCACCACTCCAGAGGTCCTCGTCTGCTAGCTCGACAGTGTCGACTCTTCACCGCATGACCCAGGATACGGAGCGAAGCACACGCCTGCACAAATTAAAGTAAACATTCTATGTACATGTATATTATTATATACGAACTTTAGTAAGCTCCTCATGGCTCTTTGCGCGACAATTTTTTTTTGTTGAGGTTTTCTTTGGAGTAGTTTGTGAACTATAGATTTTGAAAGATGGGCTTTGTAGCTTTCGACATTCACAATTATTTTCACTCTTATAGCATCTTTTATTTTGACGTTCAATTTATTGAGCTGTATTTAAAGACTTGGTCTTATTAAACATTGGAGCAAAGAGCAGGCATCGAGGTGAAATTACCCAACCTTTTCAGAACAAGTACAGAGATTTGTAGCCAGTACGTGAATCTACTATAATATAAAAAAAAACTTTAAGCTACGAGTAAGAAGAAACATTTTCTACCTTAAAGAATACCTACTGTATCGCATTAGCTCTCTCAAAACCTCCAAATTACTGTAGCACTAAATCCCATGTGTTGTCGGATTGGATTCAACGATGAATCGCTTACACTACAACGTTTAGATCTACGATCCCCATCACTGAATACTTTGAGACTTAGACCCTTATAATCGCAGTATATTGACAGGTCAGGATTCTCCGGTATCGCTTGGCAGTTGCCCCCGTCACGTTATCGCACTGATTATCAAGCTGCGTGGAGCCGCGGGTATTGTTTCAGACTGTTACGACACTCGTAATGTGTACCGAGTTGTGTGCTGCTTGCTAATTGAACACTTTCCTGGGTTTTCATTACCCGCTGATAGAGACAGAATGGCTCGTTGGTGTAACGTTGCATCCAGTCAAATGGTACCCATGCACCCATGGGTCGCATAAATAGCCTCAAACAAAACTATATCTTGTTTGTAATAGGTCACTATGAAATTGTTTATTCGAATTTAAAAATAAAGTACACATACCCCTGTTTGTACTTATAAAAAAGATCTTGATTATTTTTTTAATTTTTACGAAACTTTGGTAAGTTTAATCTGTGCTTTGATATTGGCTACTTGACGATAAGCGAGTTATCTTGTTGTCAATAACATACTCGGTTGTGCTAGCTAACTGATCTTATGTAACTGATTTCTTGAAGTGCACGCATTTGTAAAAGTTGTTACAGTAAACCGTATATTTTATTGAGTTCATTGAATAATCGAACACCATTATAGCACAACGTGTAATTATCGTATGTTTATTTCGCATATATCAAGGGTAATTCTATCTCGAGTTCACTCAGTTATTGCTATCGGTCTTAATTCATGCTCTAATACATAAATTACCCTGTCTGTATTTGTGTACAAATGTTATTTTGTCAAGATAGCGTACATTGTACTATGAATGAGGTTCGCATTTAAATAGACCAGTAGGGAAGTACCTAGCTGATGCCTATCGGCAACTGTCTGATGACTGCAATTTGTAAACTTCAGATGCTGTAGGACATCAGGTTTAGTTCCATCGCCATAATCATTCCACTGATTGATATATGGAACGTTTAATTTCATTCTCCTCAGCTTTAAAAATTCTGAGTAGTCTTTAGGCAGTCTTTTACGTGTCAAAAAACTAGTCATAAGTTAAATAAAAAAATAAATATCCAATATTTGCTAAAGAAGCGATTATGCATTCAATCTTATCTTTAAATTTACATTTTCCGTTTAACGTTCTACTCAACAGTGCATGATCGCATTTCAAAGGTATAATTGATCTGGTTAGGTTAGGCAGAGGAATGTCAGCAGTACCATCGAACGTACCGAGAAGCAAAAAAGGCGAGCTTGCAACATAGTTTAGCTAGAAAGAAGCACTAGAAACTTTCCTCATTTTTTACATTTCTATTCCGAATGTGTGTCGTCGCCGCAAAGCACAATCGATGTTAGAGAGCTGGAGCTATCCAGTCTAACCTATTTTTTATGTCTCTTTTCTTCTCGTCAAAATCTCTATAGATACCTGGTCACTTAGTACTGTAGTCAGGATATGTTTGCGATTTTATGTCATCAGAACTAGACTGCCTTAATGTGCGTGCGAGTGAACGCACGGGATTCGTACGTTCTTCGTTTTGGGAGAATTAAGTAAAACCCCTGGATACTTAATAACTTAACCTTCCTCTTACTACACCTTAGGGTCATTAGGTTAACGTCTTTCTGGAATAGTTCTATGATCATTAGCGGCCAAGTGAGACAACACCACGACTTAGATTTCATTGGAATGTTTGCGGGACAGTCTAAAGTATTAGAATCTTAACTGATTCTACCTTACCGGCTTCGTGATGCTGATACGGGTACACTTCATTAGCATATTTTAAACATTTATTTATTTCGAACAAGATACTGATAGTGGTGGTCATAATGAAATATGGCCAAAAAGGAAGCGTGGGATTCCTATTATATGGGTTCTTGGAGGCTGCGAAAACCTTTCGTTTTCGTTTTTAGTTTTCCTAATTATGTAATTTCGGAGAGTATAAGTTTAAGCTCCAGCAAAGCTGGCCATGCTGCTGCTAAATGTATACATGTTGGTCAAAGCTTGGCGAGTGATGGCAAGCACCAACGTGTATGAGGGGTCGCTTGCGTTTAATTGCCGGCGCTTGAGATCACTCTCCTCACTTAAGAGCCCTGTCGGTTTTTCTGCACAAATTAAAGGCGCTCACCTCTACACGTAAACCCTATTCACACGTTGGTTCATCACCCGCCATTACGCGTTTACCGCTCGGTTCAGGCTCGGCCAACATGTATAGGCGGCTTAAGCTAGACTCTAGAGCCCGGTTTATTATGTGTGCCGTGTAGCTAGGCCAGTATCTGAGCCGGCAGACGGCAGGCCCCGGCCCCCGTGCAGCCTACAGCATTACATAAGCGAGAGAGTTGTGGCCCCGTGCCATGTATTAATTCTAACTTGAAGACGTATATTATCGCTGTAGGCTGCATACTTTGTCTAGGGCTGCCACTTGTAGATTGTTTTGTATTACTTTCAATTCTTATAGGCACAGCCAGAGGAAAATTATGGTACCTGGTAACCAAGTTTTTCATACCTAATACGTACGTCGAAATTTCCCCTCTTGCTTTAGTTTTACTTTAGGTTCTTTTTGGTATATTTTAAAACTTTTAACAACATTTTATGTAAAATAAGTCAAGCTACTAATAAAAGAGAAAGAAGTAGAACTAGTTTTAACCAGAAATCTTGCAAATGTACAAAACTTAGGTACGATAGTAAAAGTTAAATAACATCGTGGTCAACAATCTGTTATTTCTTATTTGTAGCAACCCTAATCATAGTGATGGCCGCTTGCGAAATTGTTTACGCGCCGCTTAACCTGTCGATTGTTTATGTGGCTAGCGGGAGGTGGGCAGTGGCTGGCGACCCTCCGTCACTCATAGCTCTCTACACTCCTGTAAAAAATTGGTATCCCGGCAATTCATCGTTACTAAATACTAGCAGAAGATAGCCATTTTGGTACGATTCACCTGAAGGCTGAAACCAAGTAGTAATACGAACCTTTTCATGCTGTCATGTCAAAACAATCAACAATGTCTATCTTTCTTTGTCTTTTGAGAAATTTGAAAAGGAAATTTAAAAATCTCTAAATTTAACTAGAAAGTTAGGTCAATTTAATACAGAAACTTGTCCAAAATTGACCTGCTTTTCTTAGCATTTTACTTTTCGGTCATCATGTTTTTCTCAAACTCTGTCCGGCCTTTCTGCTCACGAGCTCACAGCAACAGACTGGATCGCTGGCGAATGCCACCGATGAAGTTAGTTAAGTATTAGCACTATACGATAATCTAAGTATCTGAGGATCGTTAAACAGTGTGCTAATACCAGAACAAGTTGGTGTCGCGGGCGCAAGAACCGCAAGAGTGCAACCAGGCCACCGGGTGACCGCGATGCGCGCCTCACACCTTCGCCGTGGATGTCGCAACAACCGTTAGCTCGAACCTGGATACGGCCAGGGAATTCTTACCCGCTTGTGAAATACAAGAGTTCTGCCCGCGGCTTTTCCCGCGTTTGCCGGGATAATAAGTACCTCCCCTTTATCTTATCCAGGCCATGGTTTGCCTGTGTGCAAAATTTTTAAAGTAAAACTTATTCTATCGCCCCAAAATTTTTTGTCCATCTATCGCATGTCGCGTTACAGCCGGATATCCATTATGTGGGGGTAGGCCAATATGGCGGCGCCCATAGCTCGCATCAGCTGACCGTGTTTATATGTGTTCCACGGTATTTCTGTTTTGATCGATATATTAATGTAATTTTTTTTTAAAGTGAAACTTTTATTCTATCGCTCCAAAATTTTTCGTCCATCTATCGCATGTCGCATTACAGCCGGCCCTGGAGTAAGAATAATAATGGAGATTCAATGATTTAAATAAATATTGCTCTTAATTTTTAATATGCGTTTATCGTCTGAATGATTGTATTAATTATGTATTCCGTATTCTATTAAATTTTATAATTGAATATTTTGTCTACTATTGATTTCCCATTATCATTCCCATTGGGTGTTAAAATTGTGTTTTTAATCTTATTTTAATTTTTAATAATTAAAATAAGATTAAAAACGCAATTTTAATACCCTACATCCAATAATTTTCTAAAAAAATTTAGTTAAATGCCACAAACCGAAAAAATTCACTTGCATCGTGGTTTCATAAAACCACATTTTCATGTCTTTCTGCTATAAAGAGTAATAAACTTATATAAATCCTCACAAACTGTCACATTCATAGTATTATGGTCGCTCTGATCTTTCTTTGATGCCCGGGAGGTACGTATCATATCAAGTGACAACTGGCGCCCAGCATATAACTCGACAACATGGCATTTTAGTCGACAAATCGGCAGGTGATATCAAACCTTAATCCAAGAGCTGCACATTGCCGCTTGTTATTTAGCTCTCCGACCTCCCAACTAACACTAAACCAAGTGATTGTATACTTTACTAGCTAGTAAAACAGATAAAAAACCTTACCGCGAGAAAGGATCTTTCCTGCTACGAAACGGTAATGTACACGAACACACTATTGTGAAATGGGCTTGCCTCGTCTATATTTCCACCTAGCTATGGTAAGTAGGTTTTGGTGTCAAAAGGGTATTAGGCGAGTCCTTCAAGCCCGGCAACGCATTTGCAGTTCCCATGGTACTGCATGTGTCCCACTTTTACCTTATAACACCGATTAGTGGTTGCGTTTCTGCTCTGAGCAGTTACCGGAAAATAAGGAAGCGGTGAATGCATTGTCAAGTGCTTCTTCAAAACCGTAAAACTGCAACCGAAATACGTTAAAACGTTTCATGGTTGACATTTTAAATGCAACGAGTACATTTTAAATACATGTATTTTATTGCGATATTTCGACCCATGGACCCATGGACATCTTTATGCGAGCATGATTCACGTTAAATTAATAATGCAATAACGTTTAAGTCATAAGGTAAAAATAATAACAATATTGATAAATGGAATTACCTTCAAAATATCCATAGATTAGTATAGGAACAGCCTTATCTGCTACAAGCGTGCCGAACATACCGTTAGACCGCTAATCGCCTCATCAATTAACACGTTCATCGCCATGGTGGTCAAAATGACCGGCACTTGATCTAGCCATTTGGGCCATGGGGGGTCAAAATGACCGGCACGCCAGACCTACCTTTGCGAAGCCCGTTCGCGCCGCAGAATGCAAAAGCTGTGTATTCAACCATACAATGTGACCGGCGCGGCCCCAATGAACACCTGTAACTACTTGGTTTTTTGATTTTTTGATGGCATACCTGTTTTTAGGACTTAGAGAAAAAAGTTAAGGAAAAAACATAGGATTACGAATCATATATTTTTATTTCTGTTATAAGTTGCATTTATGCATAAAAATGAAAAGACAATAGAATATTATTAATTTTAGGCATGTTTTTATCAAATCAAAGACAATAGAACAAAAAATATTAGGAACGTTTTTTATCAAACCACAATTACAAATCGTCATACGAACAACAATCAAACTAAAGATTAATTCAACTCTAAATGGATATTCAAACATTTTAGTGGCATTTGTCAAAACATTGACGACATAAATGGGGATTGCCGGGACAAATAGTGCAAAACCAAGAAACCTTCTTTGTTTTGTTCTTGGCCACATTTCTTCCATGCAACTCAACATTTGATTTGTAACAATCACGACAAAATTTTCTTGTTGATACTGCTGGACCTTCTTTTTTCTTAAGCTCGTGTTTTTGTCTTCTGGGTCGTGGTGTGGTCAATCCCGTATTTTCTTGACTACCCTCAATCAACTGCTTTGCCAACAGTCGCCTAAAATCGACGACAGATATCTTCTTCTTCGTTGTACTTTCATATAGTACTCTTGCATTTACTACAGCAGTATTGAGTAATAATTCGATACCGAGCTTCTTATACCACTTTAACGTCTTTCGCAATGGACTCGAATAAGCACTCATTTGGTCAGACAAGTCAACGGCTGCTTTGGCTTTATTATAATCAATCACAATTTTCGGTTTAATTGTTTCAACCCCTCTTTTGTTCTTTTTTTTTGTAAAACCAATCGAATGTTTGGTTGACAACAAACACACGTCCCTCTTATCCTTCCACTTCATAACCGTGACTCCGTTTTTGTTTTCTTTTGCCATAAACTCACCCGGTTTCAGATTTCCAGTCATGACGTCCTTTGGTAAGTTCTTCCTGTTTTTTCGTAGGGTCCCTACTAAATGAGTATCGTGTTGAACTAACTTCTCAGCTAGATCTAAGCTTGTATACCAATTATCTACGAACATGGTATGACCTTTTCCAAAGTAGTTACGTGCTAAATTCAAGACAACGTTGGTTGGAGTATTATCCTGTGAATCTAATGTCTTTCCTCCATATACCTCCACCTTTGTCGTATAGCCAGGAGTAGTACACAATTTAAATAGCTTGATGCCATATTTATGTCTTTTCGACTTATTATATTGGCGGAAAATGATACGCCCACGAAATGGTATCATACTTTCATCGACGCATAAACATTCATCGGGAGTATAATGAATTGAAAATGTTTGGTTCAATATTTCAACCAATCTTCGTATTTTACCCAGCCGGTCATTTTTTGGAACTTCTTCGTTGTTGGAAAAGTGGAGCATTCTAAGCAAAACTTCGAAGCGGTTGCGACTCATAGTCTTTTTTGCAAAAGATTGACCCAACATTTCATCATTAGACCAATAGTCTACGATTTTTGGTAACTTCACTATACCCATCCAAATAATCACGCCTAAAAATCGTTTCATTTCTTCTTTGTCGGTTGACGTCCAGAGCCGTAGTCTCGACTTATCTTTAATGCCACCTTTATCGATACTTTGTTGGGCAAATATATTCGTCTGATGTGCTATATTTTCAAATAACTGGTCAGTGACTAAGAGGGAATAGAAATCAACAGGTGTAGCATTGGATAGTTGATTTCGAAGTGAGTAAGGTTTCAGTCCCGGTATTTCGGTAAAAGGAATTAAACGAGGCTGCTTACCACGTGGCTGGTACCACTCACATTCAGGTGTATGGCCGGATAAAGCTGGAGATAAATCACGGTCATCTTCTTCACTGTCCGACAAAATAACTCGACGTTTTCTGGTACGTGGAATATTTATCACTTCATCACCCTCACTTATGACATGGTCAATACTGCAATGTGACCTCTCTAAACTGTCAATTACATGTAATTGTTCTTGTGTAAACTCAAAGTCAAAAAAAGTGTCCATTTTAACAATAAAACTATTTTTTCTGCTAAACAATATCTTAGTGTGCATTTGATGACCAAAACAAGTGCGAACTAACGAAAACAATCCGTGATTGGCTTGAGTCATAGGGAGAGGTGAAAGGGGTGAAGGGAGGCGGGAACAACAACCGCACGCACGGTGTACTCCCGCGCTAGCATCCATTAGGCGCGCGGTACCCGTGCGTAGTAGACGTGTCTATAACGTTTGTCTATGTCTCATCGATCGAAAATTACGCGTACGTAAGTACGCTGACCGGCATTGTGACCGGCACGGCCTGAATGTAATAATTATTCCGTTTAGGCCGCGCCGGGTCATAATGACCGGCACTTAAAAAAACCCTAAAATAAAGCCAAAATAAACAAATATCACTGTAAAACTTTTATATATGAACAAATAAACCTATAAATAATCATAAAAACCAATGACATTTTTTTATGATTTTGTAAAATAATAGTCGGCGATGAACGTGTTAACTGCAGCCATTTCATTAGGCGTTAACTGCGGGTGGCATTTGACACAGCTCCCAGTCGGTTCCATTAGCTAGGTTTTGTAACGAACGACCGGGTTTTGTGAAGTTTGTTAGAATCAATCAATCAAATCAATTTATCTAAACATGATATGATAATCTAGACATGATATGATATATTATGTTAATTATGATTATAAACAACCCTATGGGGTTATTGACAGTTCTTTAACAAGCTGGTCGTTCCACCGTGAACAGTTATTATTGAATGTTACGTTTGAAGTATTGTTGGGAACAGCACTTGTTGTATATAACAATTTATATTAGTTACTTCTCAGGAGGCACACATTCTGTGCCTATGAAGTTTTTAGTAAACATTGGTTTTTACTCGTATGTTATCTGTAAAAACATCTGTGAGACCGGCTGGAAGATTCTATTCTATTTTTATTCTAATCTATGTCCAAGTGTATATGATTGTAAACACATTAAATTCAATTTGTCTGCGTCCTTCCCATAGCGAATTTGGAATTGGAATAGTGGACCAAATCAACAGTTGATCTCAATTAGACCAGACATCGACGAATTGAGATGACATTGACCATTGATCGACGTCTTTATAAGGTTTTAATATTTCATTATCTACCATAGTGTGTGATGAGTTCGTATTGATTGAAATGTCTGAAGTGGAAGAAAATGAGATTAATTGAACTTGGAATTTCTAAGAATCGTCAGTCATAAGTTTTATTAAACCTCCACAGAAACTTTCCAGTCGTTTACATTAAGGATTTCCATAATTTCCAGTCTTCATGGCTTATTCAGAATTAAATCTCACTAATTCTCCTAATTCACCTAATTTACTTGAATTTTATCCCTTAAAATGTGTTTGATAAGAATGATAATAACATTACTGAAATCTTTAGATGCAACCTTATCTTTAAAGACGACTTTATCTTTACATTCAATTTTAAAATTGAACAAAGTGTAATGTATATGTAGCACGCTATAGAAGATATACTCTAGACCAGACTGTACAATCACTCAATCAGATCAAACGTTTATTACGAACAATGCCCTTACTAATGTCTAATCTAAATGGTAAACTTCGTGGGCGAAAGGAGAATGACCTCCAGTACGATTGTCGCGTTAAATTCGCATCATTTTTCATTAATAGACTGCAATTCAATCATGAGTCACGACATTGGATTCTATTGGGTCCTCGAAAATACGAGAACATTGTGTTGAAAAGCGAAATGCATCAAGGTCTGCGTTTTAGACTGTAAGACGTTCTAATTTCTAATGGACTAGCTCAGGCTTTCGGTAATCATATTGGTATTTCCGGAACCTTTCTATAGTTTCTACTGTTCGTCTGATCACGGCTGCAGATTTTTAACCGACTTCAAAAAAAGGAGGAGGTTCTCAATTCGACTGTATTTTTTTTCATGTTTGTTACCTCAGAACTTTGGACTGGGCGAACCGATTTTGATGATTGTTTTTTAATCGAAAGCTGGTGGCTGTAATGTGGTCCCACATATTTTAATAATTTTATTGAGATCTGACAATGGCATCCATGAGAAAACCACATAAGTCGTAAATTTGTGTTAACATGTGCGCGACAAATTGACGAATAACTCAATATCACGCCAACTGATTTCGATGATTCTTTTTTTAATCGAAAGCAGGTGCTTGTCTTGTAGTTTTTGAGACTTTGAAGTCGGTTATTTTTTGTTAGTAAAATTTAGATTATGTCTACTCAATTCTAATTGTCTGTCTTAGTTGTGAATGACTGAAGGCAGCATCGGATAGATGGCTCGCAGCGTCTTTTAAACTTTCAACCCCTGCACCAGGGTGCCTTGTGTTGAAGGGGGCACATATAGGACTGCAAAGTTGTAAGGTCCAGGCTGTTTACCGATTAGCAACGTAAAAAATATCAATAATTAAATGTAGCTTCGGTATAACACGTTGAGAAGGAAGTCGTTCAGTTCCAATCGGCGATACAAAACGGGGCATGATGATTGATAACGTGTGACGTAACGACGGTTATCGTCGTGGCACGCGTGACCTCATTGTGCGCGTTGGCTGGACGGTCCTTCTGGCTACTAGCCCTTCTTTTACTCTAAGACCCTTGAACAAAATTTAAGACTACATATTGTAGATACTTTTAAAAGCATCTCAAAAAGATGTGCTCGTCTTAATTGTTCAGTACAACATACTTTTCACCTCTAAGATCCATTCATCGTCTTTTGATTTACTTTAGTAACTAAGTAAACACTTGAGCAGAAACACTAATTGCACGTTACGAAACATAACTGGCATTAACCTTCCAAACCAGAACAGTAGCAGTTACGAGGAATAATTCGACATTACTTGTATTTCGACATTTGTACTTGAGATTTACACGATTTCTACCACTTACGGTGTACGAAAAATGATCACTTTCACGCAATGTTACTATAGAAACACAAAATTCGTTCATGAGATTCCAGATTAGGAATTTGTATTTAAAGGTGCATGTCTACTGGTAATGTGCGCACCAAAGCTTTTTGATCAATCAATTTTGATCACTATCTAACCTACTAACACCTTAATAACCTACTCATTAATTCAGAATTACATTGCAAACTTTTAGCGCATTACAGGTCAATACCGCCCGTTATCAGTCTGGTATCGTAAGACCTAAATACTGAACGACATAACAATGTTCTCCGATCACCTCTACAAACACGCCGACGAGGCCTCGCTTATCTGAGCGCTTTTCAACCACTTAATGTCAGAAGATAAACACTGAACACCTAAATACAATTGTACAACCTACAACATAGGTTTAGTTTAGCATTTCAAAATGCAAAATGTATGTATGTGTGCTGGTCCATATAAAGAATCAAATTAAACTAATGACATTCCAGTGGTCGCTATTATTACTTTTCTAATATTCGTGTCATGACTTCCACTTCGAAAAACTGAAATATGATATTTCCTAGCAGGTACTTCACTTTTTATTTATTCTCAAGCACTGTCTTAGGTGTTGAGTCCTAAACAACCCAATTGATGTATATTGTCATGTTTATAATTTTGTAAGTAAATGTCTCGGATAGAACCTCTTACACCGTCGGGTGATGGTTCAATGGCAGATCAACAGGCATGATGGTGCTAAACCGCATCGTACAGTGATTATATTATTCATGACGTTTGTTCATGTGTACGATTATTATTATGAGCGTATTACACATACACTTGTGTCGGGTTTCAAGGCGAGTGATCATTAGAATGGCAACCTCTCAAACGTGATCCTTGGTAGATTCAGGACATTCATTGTTTTGAAAGTAACTGACGCTAAACCGATCTGGCTATTTGAAATGTTAATTAATATATTACATATTAACTTATTTAGTCGAACAGGAAGTTTTCTATAATATCCGGGTTTTGATTTTGATTTACGGTTTTGGGTTTTGATTTTTGACGCATTTTGATTCCTTATTGATAAAATAAAATCTTTTGCATGAACTCGATCTGAGCATGATCTTTGATATTCTTTTATTTACCTCTAGCGCCAGCTCTGTCCTACCCTTTCGCGTGGCGAAAAACTCGTAGTGCACGCTTGCACTAAATCTTTAAAAGTTTTGGACCTTAGACAATGACTCATCTGATGTATGTGGCTGAGTGTGTAACCGTTGTTATTATTATTACGTTATTCCACATGCTAACAACAACAACACAGTTAAGTTGACGTCATTAGTATATATATGGTAACACGAAATCGTCTGCTGAGCAACTCTTATAAAAACTCCGCGACGAATACGAGAAGGAAATATTCCAGCTAGTGCATTAACCCGTCGAAAATTAACAACTCCACAGATCAAGGTTGAACACACTAGTCGTCATAGCGCTCCTTAAGTCCTTGCTAATTGGAGTTACCGAGCAAGTGTTTAGTCTTTAAAAAGTCCGTTGTTTTGCTTATAAATTACTCCCTGGTAAAGGCAAAGTGCGCGGATTACGGCGCGGTTGTGGGTTTTAACTTTTCATGAAACACGCGATCCCGTATTTTTCAATTGGAAATAAAATCTATAAAGAGAATGACTCATGCAGGTCGAGTTGAAGGATATCTTTATCAATTTAGATGTGGCTCCTTCCAAGTAAGTATCGTAACTTATAGCAGATCGTAGCAATACTTGTGTTCATGCAATCCATGCTTTGATAGGGTGTGGAAATGTACGGTCCAAACCATCAAATTATTGAATAAATAGGCACAGGATTGTCTGACAATAATAAACAGTAGATCTGATCTATTGTTATGATTTCTGTTAAATGGTTTGTAATTGCATTTAATGACCATAAACTTGTGACGACAAAAAGCTGTGTTGAAATTGTATCTAAAAGTGCGTTGACCCGCTGTTAACGATTTGGCAAACCGGTCAAGGTTTATCACTAACAGTATAACTCGTATGACTGTGATACTCGCTCATGCTCATATTATGTAGATCACAACAAATCGATATCTAATTGACCACTAGCTTTCATTTCAGGGTCTGCTCAAAATTACCTAGGCCTGATGTATTGTACCCCATTACATGTGTGATGTGTGTATTGTAGCGGTTTTTTAGGGAGCTTCCAATGTTTTGTTCTGTTCGCGTGAAACTGTAAAGGCCGCTATTGCCGCTAGGCCGCATAGCAATTGTTCATTGGAATAAAATGTTTTGCAAGTGCTACAGTTACTAACTCGCAGAAGTTAAAATACGTATATGTTTATAATCCATCCATCCATCCATCAGCCCTTAGAGGTCCACTGCTGGACATAGGCCTCCCCTAACTTGCGCCACTCTGACCGGTCCTGAGCCTTCTGAATCCAGCGGATGCCCGCTGTCTTCTTCAGATCGTCAGTCCACCTGGTCGGGGGGCGTCCTATGCTCCTTTTTCCGAGACGTGGGCGCCATTCGAGGACCTTTCTTCCCCAACGGTTATCGGTCCTTCGCACTATATGGCCAGCCCATTGCCACTTCAGCCGGCTAATTCTTTGAGCTATGTCGGTTACCCTTGTTCGTCTACGGATCTCCTCATTTCTGATGCGATCACGTAGAGAAATACCGAGCATAGCCCTCTCCATAGCCCGCTGCGCAACTCTGAGCTTGTGGATCAGGCCAATAGTAAAGCACCACGTCTCGGATCCGTATGTCATCACTGGCAACACACACTGCTCGAACACCTTCGACTTCAGGCACTGAGGGAGGGTTTTGGACGACAAGATATGACGCAGTTTCCCGAACGCAGCCCATCCGAGTTGGATTCTACGAGTGACTTCTTTCTCGAAGTTGGACTTACCCATCTGGATCACTTGTCCCAGGTAATTGTATTCGTCTACAACTTCAAGAGCAGCGCCGTCAACAACAACCGGTACGGGTGTGACATGGACATTCGACATGATTTTCGTCTTGTCCATGTTCATCTTAAGACCCACCCGTTGTGAGGCGCTGTTCAAGTCCCCGAGCATTGTACCAAGTTCTTCCAGGGAACCCGCCAGGATGACTATATCATCGGCATATCGCAAGTGTGTGATGTATTCGCCATTGATGTTAATGCCACGTCGTTTCCACTCCATCAGCTTGAACACATCTTCCAACGCAGCGGTGAACAGTTTTGGGGATATGACATCCCCTTGCCTGACACCTCTCTGCAGTTGGATGGGGTTCGTTGCTGTGTCGTGTACTCTGACGGACATGGTGGCAGATGAGTACAAACACTTCAACACCTCGATATACCGGTAGTCGATCCGGCACCCCTGGAGAGAATTTAGTACCGCCCAGGTCTCGATAGAATCAAAGGCTTTCTCATAGTCCACATAGGCAACACACAACGGCAGATTATACTCCTCGGTCTTTTGTATAATCTGCCGCAGTGTGTGTATATGGTCTATGGTGCTGTAGCCTTTTCGGAATCCTGCTTGTTCGGGAGGCTGGAAGTCGTCAAGCCTGCGTGCAATGCGATTTGTGAGCACCCTCGAAAACAGCTTATAAACGTGGCTCAGAAGTGCAATGGGCCTGTAGTTCTTCAAAAGGGCTTTATCGCCCTTCTTGAAGAACAGCGTCACCACACTTCTGCCCCACGCTTCCGGGGTAGTTCCAGTGTTAATGACGGAATCGAACAGTTTTTGGAGCGCCACTAGAAGGGGTTTCCCTCCAGCTCTTAGAAGCTCGGTTGTGATTCCGTCATCTCCCGGTGCCTTGTTGTTTTTAAGCTGTTTGAGAGCCTCTCTAATCTCATACAGGCTGACGTCCGGGATATCCTCTGTGTAGTGTCGGGTCAGTTTAGCTCTCTTATCGCTCTCCTCGCTAGGAGGTGGAGCTTGAGAGGAGGCATACAACCGTCCGTAGTATCTCTCAGTCTCTCTCAGAACTTCCGGTTTCGACGAAACCATGGTGCCGGACTCGGTCTTCAACCTCGTAAGCTGACTTTGCCCAATGGACAGATCCCCGGCGAACACTTTGGAGCCCTGGTTTCGCTCAATTGTGTTTTTTACACGATTTGCGTTGTGTTTTCGCAAATCGCGTCGCCTGCACTTGGAGATCTGCTCATTGAGCCGTCGGTACTCACTCATAGAGGTTGGAGACTGCACACATAGTTCTCGTCGATCCCTCATAAGACCGAGAGTTTGTTCTGAGAGAACCTGAGATCTACCACTAGGGTGGGTCTTGAAGTACTTCGACCCTACCTCGTGGACAATTGTTACCATCCTGGTGTTAAACTCGTCCACGGACGTGCACGATTCTAGGCACGCAAAACGGTTTTGCAGCTCAAGTTGAAAGTTCTCGGATCCCTGGATTTGGACGGATGTTGGGCGAAGCGTAGACTTCAAAACCTCCGCATGTTTGTCACATATGTTTATAATAATATTTGTAAAAAAATGCTGCCAATATTTAAAGAAGTGCAAATCATAAGGAAATCAATAATGAGGAAACGTTATGGAAAAGTGCGTTGACTGCGAACTACGGTTGGGTTGGGTTGTTGGATAAGATGGCGGGTCAAGGTTTTTTGCTCGCTCGCTAAGCTGTTTACGCTGAATCATTCCATATGGTGCGCTGACTGAATCATTATGCTCATGACGCGTGATCTAGTACAGAACTTGTTTTGACTGAATGTTAATAAATATAATATGTAGATTAATCATAAAACGTTGTTCTGTATATTTGCTTGTACGTTTAAAGTAACAATTTAGCGTTAAATATTTATGTGGGCACCAGGTAATTTTTTATGTACGAGTATATGACCACAGACGATTAGACGAGCTATCTGATCAAAAAGGTATTGCATGCGTTTCCAGCCAAAAAAAGGATTGGGGACCCACATTATTACAGGCTCTGATAAAATATTCGATTCGCATGCGAAGGTAGCTGGCAGACGAGACAGTGATCATAGTGACCCAACTTACAATGATAAAATTTGAAATTTACATAAAGTGCCCTTGAGCCCTTCCAACAATTGCGGGTATTTCAAAGGTAAGAAGAGCCTATTGATTTTATGTCTAATTGATTAAATAGCCTTACGTAATGATCCTTGGATTTGGTCTCCTATGCTGTAATAATTGTAACGTATAAATACTAAAGAACCCGTCGTAAAATTTTACACGAACAATTTATGTCGACACTCTTTTCTCAGGTGACATTTTTCTCAACGGTAAGTTTAGTAGGAGTATGAAGAAGTGCATTGACCCGTCACGATGACGGCGGTCGGGCAGGTAGTTCAGTCAATAAAGTAGTTGTAGAGTGCGTGAGCGGGAACCTAAGCCATTTCTTCAGAAACTTATTCAGGGTGCTTAGGGAGAAAACATACTAAAAGTCCCCACGTCTAGGAGGCGAGCGGGAGGGGGGAGGGGGGGACAAAGGTCTCAATTTTAGGTTTTTCGCCAATATCTCAAAAATGGTGCGTTGTAGCGAAAAATGTTCTATGATGAAATGAAAGCTTACAGAATTCTCCATAACATTGATTCTATACAGTTTTTCCATATTCCCAACCGTTTTCGAGCTAAACGCTCTGGAAAAATTAAAATTACAAAAAAAAGTTTTTTTTTTTCAAATATTCGTTTCCAAATCCAATTCTGTGACTTATAGGTATTCTTATCCTCTTATATTGTGAGGGTCCTGGCAAATCTTTGTTTTCTGTGGTATCTTCTTCTTCCTCGCCCTCCTCAGTGGTGAGTGGTTGACCCCTGGTGTGATCAGTATTCGATCCCCAATTCTTATAAGAGGATAAGAATACCTATAAGTCACAGAATTGGATTTGGAAACGAATATTTGAAAAAAAAAACACTTTTTTGTAATTTTAATTTTTCCAGAGCGTGTAGCTCGAAAACGGTTGGGAATATGGAAAAACTGTATAGAAGCAATGTTATGGAGAATTCTATAAGCTTTCATTTCATCATAGAACATTTTTCGCTACAACGCACCATTTTTGAGATATTGGCGAAAAACCTAAAATTGAGACCTTTGTCCCCCCCTCCCCCCTCCGGCTCGCCTCCTAGACGTGGGGACTTTTAGTATGTTTTCTCCCTAAGCACCCTGAATAAGTTTCTGAAGAAATGGCTTAGGTTCCCGCTCACGCACTCTACACCCTCCTTTGAGTCATTCCTTGACTCGACTAAGGGTTAATCGAGATAGATTCAGTGAAAGTGCGCGGTAATCCGAGATGGATTACTTTATAGTTTAGAATTAGACTATACGTGGGTTGCTTCGTAATGAAGTAGAAGGGACAGATAGAACTTTAACCTTCAGCTAACAAAGATATCATCAGACCTCCGTGATGTATGTATCGGCGCGTAAGTCGATATTTCATTATAATTCGATTACGAATTTACTTCCATTTGTTTACTCGATAAGATACTCGATACTCGATACTCGATATCACCCTAGTCAGATCATTCGATGAATCAGGCGATATAAAACCAGTTGCTAAACTGCCGAGAGCTCACTTCGATTTGAGCGGCCGAACCGTACGGACGTCTAAACGTGACATGGTTCACGCCTCAAGAATATCGGTTTATTTAAACAATCAGTTTATAATAATTGAACTATTTTCAGGATTCATATTATTATTATAAAAAAAACAAACAGAAGAAGTTTTAATAACAGAATCGGACCAGGGGTTATGCGAGGCTTGGGGTGGCTGATTAAGGGGAGGTTGGAGGCCATCAGGGGGGTTCAGCTCTCGTTCCTGACTATAATTGTCAGAAATTGGTACTGATAAAACCAGCTGCTCCGATATCAGAAGTGGGATACGTAAACCAGGATTTTCAGCAAGGAGTGTAAGTGCCATAGCGATTATATTGGTAAGACGTTATTATTATTTTTTTCTATTATATGCCTATTGGTAGTGATAAATATGGGGAAACGAGTGTCAGCTCCTGGCACGGTCACCATGGAACTTGAACGTGTGAAATATGGTGATGTGACGGCATCGTCGCACAGGTAATGGCAAACTGCGGGTACAAATCAAGACAAGATATGCCATAAGTAATTGACGGCCCTGTAGCCTAGTTGGTAGTGATCCTGCCTGCGGAGCAACAAGCTTGATTCCGGGCCAGGAACGTTTGGCGCGTGGGATTCTCTGGCTTCAACGACTTCCAACTCTCTGAACGTGGTGGTGTGAGGAGGAAAAACAAGTGGAACGTTTCATGGCGCTGTGGCGCCAGAAGCGATTCATGTTTTAAAAAGGTCTTGAATTTAGCTTTTGTTTTTTTTAATAAATCTGTGTTCCAGATACTGAAGGGATGTCAGTTGTACAACGAGAGATTTATTTGTACAGAAAGCAAAACGCGGACAGTTCAAGAAATCTACCGTGTGATATAGTAAAGAGAATACGATTTGGGGTCACCTAGCGTATTATGTAGTGTTCCCGTCCAGCCCTATGGTTGAAGATGCGAGGACCGTTAAAAAAAGGGGAGCGTGTTTGTGTGTGTGGCCGTACGCCTAAGTGATGTTATCCGCAAGTATCTGATTTGACACGTCAAAGGCTGGTTTTTTGAGCGTATTACCACTCCAAGAACCATGATTGACTACTATAACGCTGGAATATTGTTGGAGATAATCACAAAATCATCGTTTTATTAAGATTATGGTGAGTGATAACAATAGTTTTTTAGAGTTACATAGAGGTACTCCGGTATCCACTTGAGAGAACCCGCATATCATGAAATAGTGAAAAGTGTAATGCAATTGATTACAACGTGACGACCTGTGGAGTAATGGTTGCCATGCTGGACGGCTGCCGCCGCACCAGAGGTCCTGGCTTCGAGTGCCCACGACGCAGGTCCTACTGTGGGGCCATGAATGTGAGGGCGTATAACGTCTGAGTTTAATTCAAGTTTATAAAACTTTGTGATAATTATGCGTGGAATGCCAACCTATGGATTATGTATCGTATCGAAGGTACATACGATCGAAGGTTGTGTTTTTTTTGCGGGTGGAAGGCAATGGAATCATCATCTACAAAGGGCCTTCAATACCAGCGTTCTATCAAAACATGAGGATTGTGAAGAATGCTCAGAAATGAGCCCAGTAATAAGACACGAGGAAGTATCTGCATTCTGGCGCTCTGAAGATGTGAGTAGCATGGCATAAGAGCCGTAGAACTGTATAAGAAAATCAGACTTCTCTCTAAATGGTTGAGGCTTAAAGTTAAATGATTAAGGATGGGACCAGTATGCTACTTCGAAATTAGGCGCAGTGACTGACCAGTGGTGAAACTATTGTACCCAGCTCTATTCCTGAACTCTAGCGAACAAATGATTGTCACGCATTGCGACGGCGTGGAGTTGTTTGACCAAGGATCTCTAATTATTCAATTTGTGGTCATCGCTGCTTTGACCGCAGTTGACCTGTTTGCGGCGGATACTTTGGGGACAAGGTATGGATATCTGAAATGTTCATATGTAACCACATCTGGTTTACTGGAGAGTGGCCTGACGATTGGACAGGGTCTGTGATTCTTCCACTTTATAAATGGAGCACCAGCAAGATGCAACAATTATGAAACCATGGCTTTTATATCCCAGGTCAGTTGGATATTTTATGAATAGCGGGATTCGTCGCTTTTTGAACTAACAGATGTAACAGCCATATCACATGAGTGCAACGCTTTTTGCTGATTCGTTCGGTTAAGATTCTGTAAAAATTTTGAGCGAAGGCAGTGCTGGAGAATTTGAAGACTTATTGAATCTTTATTTCATGCAAAAGAAGAATGTTGCTTGTTCAAATCACTACGAAGTCATCGTTTTGAGGAAGTAATAAGATACTTCAGGGGATTGCAGGAGTAGTATTAATTTACAAAATTTACACAGTAATAATAAACAGATTATGAGAATGCGATTAGCCGATATAAGAAAGGAAAGAAAAATTACACGTGGAATAGATGGCCAAATAGAGAAAATTTAAGTGATGCCTACGTAACAGTTCTCGCACGGTTTAGTATCCATCTCGAGTGCTCACGTTTACTGCTTTTATTGCGGCGCAGTTGGACAGCGATTTCAATTTATTCAATATTCAATTTTGTATGGAAGGTTCGACATGTTTACCATGGAAGACGTTTATATGACTTGTGGAATAGATGATGACAGTGTAAGTGAGAACTACAAGCAGCCATAACGAAAACAATATCGGAACTCTTTAGTTTTGAAAAGCTGTTGGATGTATCCTTTTTATCCATTCATAACGCTCATGGAGGGACCTTTCTATCAGAGGGACTTACGAAAGCTGGAATGGTGGAAAAACTATAGCTGGCATTAAAATCTAAAGAGATTTTAAGGTGAAGACCTCCTATACTCAAATGATTCTAATCTACTAGTCACCAGTGAAGTTGAAATAGTCTACTTCTGCCATACAGAGTGAATTGGATAAGAGATGTTTCTTAGATTCAGACAAAGAAAAATTAAACTAGCGGTGGTCGACCGTGGTAGCAGACTACGGCTCGCGAATGTATTTGGATTTAAACTGTTGAAGACTTTATCTATTACAAAGACAATATAAACAATTACGGATTTAAAGAAGATTGGAAATGAAAGTGGCAAAAATAACTACTGCGAGTATATGGACTGATCAAAGCATTTCGCTCTGAGTCGAAACAAAGACGGCTCTTAGGTGTTCTCTATTTACGGTTACGGGGTAGAGACCTGAACACAGGAGGGCTAATTGCGGCCATGCCAATGTTTTTGGGATGTCGTGTGGGAAGAAAATGCTTCAGATAGCTGGAAAGCACAAATATATAAATCTAGCGCAACTACTTTTGCTTTGGGACCCAAATTTCCGCTTTCTATCTATGCTAAGTACTCAAGTTTTTCAGTCAGATTGCTGGAAAAGTCGATGCTGGCAAGGTTGACGGTGGGCAAAATGGAATGTCCTAGTCCAGCTTGGTGAATTGGTCAAATTGGCGCATATCTGAAAATCAAGTTGAGCGACGCTGTATGTACTACCAGCGACAGCGCCCAGAATGAACTCTGAATATTCGTAGACGGACTGAGTATGCACGGATGTGCAACACATCGTCGGGCAGAAGATGTGCAACGATTAGGGAATCGTGACCCTAAGTAGTGGGGAGTAAGACGCCATAAAGAGGAGATAAACAACATTTAAATGATGCGTGGCTTTGTTGAATCAAAAACAAGAGATGGTTGGAAACTGGCCACGAGTCTTGCATTAAATGAGTAACGTTCGATAGGCGGAATCCATAGAAATTTGTTTGATAGTAAAATATAAAGAATTATTACAATGTACGTCATCATTTATATGTTTACTGCTGCTACATAAGGACCCTTGAGGACGAAATCTCTAATATTGATGAACTGCGACCCTGACGAATTGTTGTAAAGTTGGTTCTCTCTATTTGAATCTTGTCCTACAGATCCTATATTGGCAACGCTTTCTCATAATGATTTCCGTCGTGATTTCCACGGATAATATGGATGGTTTTTGCCAGTTCACTCAAGTTGGAAGCAGAGTTACGAGTATGAAGCTTTGTTCGCGATCGACTGCACCAAGCGCTGCAACATCCAAATCAGGTGAATGTGTCAAGGATGCTGCCGTATCGGCGCAGAGTTGAAGGTCATGGAACAGACAGTAAGAAGGGTGAGAAGTTGAGGTTATTGAGTCGTCGATTGTGACGAATGAGGTGAAAGATTGAATAATTACAAAATAATAGTAAGTTATTTTTAATTGCTGTAGTAGATGGAGGACAGGGGCCTCTCTACTGTGTGTTGACTAGGTTGAGGACAGGGGCCTCCCTAGATAGGATTCACTAGTAGATGGAGGACAGGGGCCTCTCTACTATGTGATGACTAGGTTGAGGACAGGGGCCTCCCTACTTTTCCTTTCTTATGTAAAGTGTTTTGTTATTATTTTTAAGGTCGAGGCGACCTTGTTGCAGAATGGCCGTATCGGCGCGTAAGTCGATATTTCATTATAATTCGATTACGAATTTACTTCCATTTGTTTACTCGATAAGATACTCGATACTCGATACTCGATATCACCCTAGTCAGATCATTCGATGAATCAGGCGATATAAAACCAGTTGCTAAACTGCCGAGAGCTCACTTCGATTTGAGCGGCCGAACCGTACGGACGTCTAAACGTGACATGGTTCACGCCTCAAGAATATCGGTTTATTTAAACAATCAGTTTATAATAATTGAACTATTTTCAGGATTCATATTATTATTATAAAAAAAACAAACAGAAGAAGTTTTAATAACAGAATCGGACCAGGGGTTATGCGAGGCTTGGGGTGGCTGATTAAGGGGAGGTTGGAGGCCATCAGGGGGGTTCAGCTCTCGTTCCTGACTATAATTGTCAGAAATTGGTACTGATAAAACCAGCTGCTCCGATATATGTGTGGTTTATTTAGGTGAGAATCTATTTGGTTAGTCAAGAATTCAAGATCCCACATCTATCTGTTGAAGGTCTTGAAGTGTGGATGATCTAATAAACGATTAATTTTATTATCATGTCTGTATTACATAGCTGTTGGCATCTACAATATGATAAGGTAGGTTCTCACTGCTCACTGTTCCAGGAGTTCCTAACCTATCCTTGGTTAAAGACCTTATAGGCAACAGACGATTGCTCATCTGTGACGTAAGCTCATAAGCAAAATCTCAAGGCCCTATCAAATCGGCGAATACAGCCGTTTTATCGCATCTAAGATATTATATTCAGTTGCTCATGAATAATTTAGTCCTAAATCCTAATATACACGTTGGGTTTTAAAGTGGAAAATTATTACTGAACGGAAAATAATAGCATGACGCGTTCTAAACAAGCTTGTTGCCGGCTATAAATAGAGAATTGACAATGTTGGTTGTGAACAAACTATTGAATAATTAATTTGGGCATTAGGATCAGGTCGGCGGCGCGGCGCGTGGTAACGGGACAGAAATAAATAAACAAAGCAGAGATATGTACTTGGCGATTGGCGAGCGGCGCGAGCGCGACCTTGCCGCCGGCATATCGCATACTTCAATTTGCAACGTAACACTAAACACTGGCACTTTTATCATGTTTTTGTCATTCTTGATTGATTGAAAGTTTATATAAAATGTTGTTGGTATTGTGATAGTGATCATTGACAAAAACAATTCATTCTTAAACTTTACAAGTTATCTACTCCTTATTTTATTTTAATACTAGTTTTTACACCATCTAGTAAACATAAAATATAGGGCAAACCAATCTGTTACCTCGGTTTTCATATCAGTGTAAAGCAGTCTCCCAAAGTGGGCGATAACGCCCCCTTGTGAGCGCTAGGAGGCCTAAAGGCGGCGATAAGGGGGCCAGAAAAAATTGGGAGGCACTGATGTGATTTAAGGGGGCAATGGGGGATTTGTAACTTCAGCTACTTCATATTTTAAAGTTCACTGAAATTAAAATCCTCCTACTACACAACATCCATAGTATAAATATAACATAACCTTTATTGTATAAAAATATAAACTAAAATATATTAAAATATATTTATTATTTTAATGCGTTCACAACGCTATTTATATCTTAAGGTATTTAGTAATAGGTATCAAACACTGAAAAATATTCGTATCTTCATGTGTCACAACTGTCACAAGTAAGGTCCCCACCTCCGAAGACACGTATTATAAATAGGTCTAGATCAAAGATAATACATACAACATCATTGG
Source organism: Thymelicus acteon (assembly GCA_951805285.1). Taxonomy (NCBI): domain Eukaryota; kingdom Metazoa; phylum Arthropoda; class Insecta; order Lepidoptera; family Hesperiidae; genus Thymelicus; species Thymelicus acteon. Next base: position 17,383,808 of record OX638226.1, on the reverse strand, counting down.
TCTAGATAGACCTTAAAGTCGTTAATAAAACAAAGAATGTTCTGGAATGAATTTGCAAAGAAAGGTCAAATTTTAAGTTGAATGGTTTCCAATTATTTTGTTCAGAGCGAAATTGGTGCCATATTTCTTATCAAAATAATTAATTTGCGAACAAGGGAAGCCTACAAGTCTGAAGTAAATAAAAGTGAGTCTGTTTTATTATATACGAGTAACCGCCCTCGCTTTGCTTCGGTTTTCTTATTTTTTTTAACCTTGGGTTACATTATTGGAGTTTTATTAAGGATTCCTAATTTTTTTGAAAATATAATATAGCCTATGTTACTCGGGGATAGTGTAGCTTCCCAACAGTGAAAGAATTTTTGAAATCGGTTCAGTAGTTTCGGAGCCTATTCAATGCAAACAAAAAATCAAATCTTTCCTCTTTATATATTAGTATAGATAATTGACAAGTAGAAAAATAGGTGAGTCCTGAGATCTACATAATTATATGTATCTAATATATTTAATCTACATTTTACTAACAAAAAATAACCGACGTCAAAATTACTCAAAAACTACTTGTCAAATTTATGTGAGACTACATGACAAGCACCTGCTTTCGATTAAAAAAAGAATCATCGAAATCGGTTGGCGTGATATTGAGTTATACGTCAATTTGTCGCGCACATACTTAATGCAAATTTAAGACTTATGTGATTTTCTCATGGATGCCATTGTCAGATCTCAATAAAATTTAAGTGAGACCACATGACAAGCACCAGCTTTCGTTTAAAAAAACAATCATCAAAATCGCTTCACCCAGTCGAAAGTTCTGAGGTAACAAACATAAAAAAATCAAAAATAAAAAATAAAAAAAAAGCCAAATCTTTTTTATTTCTTGGTTTTCGTGTTAGGGGTATGAATCGTAGAAAAGCTTTCAAGTCGAGAAACAAGTACCTACTTGTGTAATCTGTACATCTATACAAATAAATAAAATTGGAATGTCTGTTTGTAATATTAAAATAACCCCTTTTTACGAAGTGCATTCGGAACATATACCAAAACAAATTTTTTTACAATTTTTGCCTGTCTGTCTGTTTGTTCCGGCTAATCTCTGAAATGGCTGGACCGATTTTGACGGGACTTTCACTGGCGGATAGCTGATGTAACAAGGAGTAACTTAGGTTACTTTTATTTAAAAAAAATTGTCATGCGATATGAAGTTTGCCGGGTCAGCTAGTTCTACATAAGAATCTCAGCTATGAAGGTGTACACAGTACAATAACAAAGCATTTATTATTTCACCTCGACACAATATGTAAACACGGTAGATTATCTCCGCGGATTAATCTCAGTCCATTGATCGCGTTGACGTCACGCGGCGAGGCGTCACCCGTCACCGCGACATGCGATCGATGTATGCCATCTAGCCGCTTTGATAGCTGATAGCAGCCACCGGCGTGCGTGCGCGCAGTCGCGCATTGTATTTGTGCCGGTCGCGGCGCGGCGCTGACGACGACATTGAGCCGCTTTGCCGGTGCCGCGGTGGTGACACCATTACAACCATTACACGACCCTGGCGTTCACTATACAGATGTCTTAGTATCAGATCCACTGATCCTACGTTCAGGCCGTAGGTGGTGTCAGTAATGGTCTAGTTTCTCACAGCTCATACTAGAATTATATTCCATTAGCTGTGCCCCGCGGTTTCTTTCATCCACGTTAATTTGTTGAAAAAAATACTACTAAAATATATGATGTTATATGTATATAACATAGGCTATAGCATATAGCCTTCAATCAATCAATCAAACACAAAAATAATTTTTCAATTCGAACCAGTAGTTCCTGAGATTAGCGCGTTCAACCAAACAAACAAATAAACTCTTCAGCTTTATAATAATAGTATAGATTTAGGGTCAAAACACATTTATTCAGCTCCATTCGGCTTTTGTCCATAGTAAACAACGATTTTGTATGGAAACGCGTACGCATCCTTTCGGCTTTTCGGCGCCGATTCCGCTTTCGCGGTAAACAAGTAGAAAACGACGACAAATGTGTTTTATCGTTCGGCCGCGTACGACGCCGAACGCGGCGGAACAGCGCCGCGCTGTAGGTAGGTAGGTACATGGAAGATTTTTGACTCCTTGGCCTTGTCGACAGGTTGCGACCTTCATAGTTCCCGTATAGATTAAACCGTATAGATTCGATTTATTTACGTAATCATTGGGAAGATTGAGAAAGTTCGGACGTGTTTTAAAATAATTAAAATTATTTTATTTTTACGAAATAAATTAATGATGGAGAAATAACAACTTATATCGCTAGTTCAAAAATATGCTTGCTTATAAGATATTAGTTCGTCACATTATAGCGATCAACAAAGAAAAAATAATGCTTGGGAAGAAATCTCAAAAATAAACTTAAAATACCTACATCAAATTTTATATTAGTATGTTGGTACATATACATATGTATACAGTACATACATACATATATACATATTATACGGTCTACTTTCATAAGAAGAATTTGTAGATATTTTATAGACAATAATATGTACCTACTTACGTTTTTCTCACCTTTATTTTAACTTGTTATAACTATTATATAGGTAGCCTAGGTAGGATAAGGTTGCCCAAGTTGTACCAGCGCCTAAATCGTACCTCACTGATATCTGGCCGCTCGCTTTATTAAACACGAGTAACCGCCATCGCTTTGCTTCGGATTTCTTTATTTTTTACAACCTATTGGAGTTTTATTAAGGATCCCTAATTTTTTTTGAAAATATAATATAGCCTATGTTACTCGGGGATAGTGTAGCTTGCCAACAGTGAAAGAATTTTTGAAATCGGTTCAGTAGTTTCGGACTTTTCGGAGCCTATTCAATGCAAACAAAAAATCAAATCTTTCCTCTTTATATATTAGTATAGATTAAATGAAATCTAATGGTGTCAAATTGAACTATTTAGGCATGCGAGTAAACAACAGCAATTGGACGAATAAACATTAAGTAGACGTATGAGATTTTATTTAATTTCAAATACCCTAAAATCTACAGCTATTTTCCCTTAGGGGGTACGACATTGGAAACCTTACCCTACTAAACTACTATACCTACTAACGTCTTCGGACGGACTTCGCAGCGTATTCAGCGCCGTACGCAGCCGTTCGCATTCTTACGACGCCGTAAGCAGTCGTTCGCATTCTTACGACGCCGTACGCGGCCGAATAAGTGTAACCAAAATCATTCGGCGAAACGCGAATGACGCCGAATAAATGTGCGTTGACCCTTAGTATGAGTACAACCAGGAACAAAACCTGTGTCTGCTATACCATCAACATCGACAACGCACTAACATACATAGTTAGAAATTAGGATGGTGAACTTTTCTTCGACTCACCTTTCCGTCGAAGATAAGAGTATCATCTAAACTGGCAATTTGTAGGTATATGAATCAGTTTTAAACCGATTACAATAAAGCCAGCGGGGGAGCCCAACCGTAATAATTTCAGTATGGAGACAGAAATAACTCGAACAGAAACTTACTGTAACTAAGCTGAAACTATACTTAAATTAACTATCCCTGAAATTAGGTAAACGTCATTTATCCTTAAGTTTGCGTTATAAAATCCGAAAAGATAAAATTATGATATTCAGAATAAATTATTTATTAAATGAATTTCAAGTTTAAATAAATAAATACTGATTTATCGAGGTCGTCAGGTTTTGAATCTACGTGGTTTAAATATTATAACAAATAATTTTCGGAATGTTATGAAACCGGCTTTTATAGCTTTTATTTTTAGTTTCACCAATATTTCCAGATGGTAGAATGCTTCACAGATGTTTGGTCTGGCTTTTGGATATTCGTAAGATTCAATTCCACACCACAGGTGAATCAGGCACTTCTTGCCCCTAGTATGGTTGGGATCGTCAGGGAGCTCTAGACTAGTGTGCGTCTTACGTTTATTTTTTTAATCAGGTTAGTAACCTCAGCGTTGGTTAGTTATAAGATTAGTGATATGAGAAGGCTCTTATAAGGCTTCTTTTCCTGAGCTTTCATTCTCGTATTACACCTTGCGGTCATCGCTGGACACTCATTTACATGCTTAAGTTTTCACATTTCTTTCGCATTACATGAGTTTCTTATGGAATTGTGACGCGTTCTTCGGTTTCAAAATCTATACTCATCAGGTGGAGGCAAGGATCGTACAACGCGCTATAAATAGCGGTATCGCGGTATAAATTAATAATAATAAAAATAATAAAGAGTATTTTTGTATCGTACGTACAAATGTTTTGTTTCCGGATCCGAGTGTATTATCTATCAATTAATGTTCATTGAATGTACTTCTGTCTGATAATTTAGTATTTAGCATTATTAGTATTAGCTGCAATAACTTACAATATTGAAAAATTTGTAAAATACGTGTTCGCCGCTTCCTTCTGTGTCGCCAATTTTGGTGACATTTCTGGTGCATGCATGTATGAATCCGTATCCGTATCTAATCTAACCCGTAAAATTTATTGAACCGTTGATGTTTCTTAGAAATTACTCAAAAGATCTTTTTGCCTTTCGCTAAGGTAGACTCAAACAAATTCTTACTTACATAAGCAATAATAGCGCCAAGTTAGCTGCACTTATTTGGGTAGTTGCTTACGCAGTAACGGTTACAGGTGCCCTAATTGTCGTTCGTATCAGAGCAGTGGAGGATCTTGCGACATGTGACGTAACGCGTTACGTGGTGTTTACGTCGTCGGTATTTTTTGCTGTTTTCGCTAACGCAGTGCGCACAGGCGATTAAAATAGACCTCCCTACTGTATCTGCTTGTTGTGATGTGTGCTGTGGAGGCGCCCCGCGCCGCGCACGCTCTAACCTTAACCCGCCCGAGGTCATGGTCTTTGATATTAAAAGAACAAACGCCTTTTCGATTTTTTCAAGTTGTGTACTTAGGGAATTAAGTGTCACATGATGACATGACTCACGTGATTCGATGAGGATTCTTTATCGATTGACCGTTAAAGGACTTCTATTCTCTTACGGTTTTCCACTCCGACCGCTATCGAATTACTCATCCATTTCTTTTATTATTTACTTATCTTAGATAGTAATAGATGGATCATAGGCCTAGGATTAATATTTTAATTTTCATGAAACATTTCATGGACAGCTACTGCAAGACGATCTCTTATTGACAGTATTGGACGTCTAAAACCTTTATATAGAAACCGGCCGTTAGGCCGTTTAGCAGTCATAAAGCGCTTACGAAGTGCTTCCTGGACTGTTCGTGGATCTTTGTAAACCATTAAGCTAGTATGTAGGACAACGGTCTGCTATGGAACTCATACCGACTAACATGAATTACATAACAATTAAATTTCAACTTAATTCTTTTGCTACCTGTGAACCTGTGTGGTTCGTAGCGTTGCGAATTGGAAGCGGGTTCAAAAGAGAATGCTGATGACTTGAATTATTTATGTTGTTACTTTATTAGGTCGACAGTTTGTGGCTGAGTTTACTCGTCATGGATGGATATTTAGTAAACTAGTAATAGTGAGTATAGCAACAATTTAGGTCTAGCACTCTGTCTCCTTAATGTATCACTGCGCACTCTGCACTCAACGGTAGACTCTGTGCATGACAAGAATAAGCGCGGGCTAGATAACAGCTGTTGTACTAACAACCATTGTACTTATCAATAGAACCTACCCTATGAGTTAATTGTGTTTATTATCTCAACAATGTTTACCGGCTGGTGTTTACAATAACAGTCTATTCAGAAAAACAAATATTTTTCTAATCTATACTAATATATAAAGAGGAAAGATTTGATTTTTTGTTTGCATTGAATAGGCTCCGAAACTACTGAACCGATTTGAAAAATTCTTTCACTGTTGGGAAGCTACACTATCCCCGGGTAACATAGGCTATATTATATTTAAAAAAAATTGGGGATCCTTAATAAAACTCCAATAACGTATCCTAAGGTGTAAAAAGATAAGAAAACCGAAGCAAAGCGAGGGCGACTACTCGTCACCTATAATTAGGTATTACGAGTACCTTTATGTGCAAAAGTTGCTGTAGAGGCATGACAAAACTATAGCTCGGCTAGCCAGAGTTTGTATTTCGGCTTTTCCGTAGAAGCGCTTTGGTTTGTTCTAAATCTCAGATCAATAAAAAAGGTAGATAAATGGTAAATCACCGCCTTGAATTTGAGTGTAGCCGAATAATAAATACCAAGCCGGTCTACGCAATTCGTGTATTTACACGCAATCAAGTATTTGTGTGCGTTATTGCGTGTAAATACACGAATTGCGTAGACCGGCTTGGTATTTTTCGGCTCTACACTTATTTCAAGGCGGTGAGTTATGTACCTTTTTATTGAAGTGAAACTTTCAAATCAATTTATTGCAATCATGTAATAGATAAAGGTGGTACAAACAGTATGCTAAACGAACTTACATGTGCCACTTATGGGCGTTGTAAAATATTATAAATGTCACGTTAGAAAAATTATTATAATTAATTTCATGCATTACTCAAAATCAATTTCAAAAAAGGAATACTTATCAATTAAATAAATGATGGTGTCAATAATATAAAGTTAATTTCAGTGATAAATTATAAAACGTCATGATCACAAAGCACATGTCAACATTATTATTACAATTAAAGTTATTATGTGTCTAATATTTTTGGAATATTTTTTTTAATATTGTTTTTGGAATGTTTGAAGTTTCACTTCTACTACGTGTCCCAGCACACATTTTTAATTTTTGATCTGTGTCATTCTTCTAAAATACGTAAAGGCTTATCCACTCAATACATCGTCTCATTTCTTTTAATTGACGTAAACTTATACAACACAATGATGGATATTATTAATAAAATATAGTCGTTATGTCATCTTTTATGTATTTTCTATTTTGTAATTTAGTTAACAGATTTATAGCCATATCCATTTTCCTTGCTATAATAATTGTTTGATGAGTTTAATGATTCATAAGCTTGTTTTTGGTTTTGTAATATAGAAAGCGTATTAATGTCTGTCATTCGTGGCGTAAGAGTTTTCTATTGCTTCGCATACATTTCAAATTAACATAACTTGATTTTACATAAGCTATGTATGATAGATGGCGATAGTTTGGCGATACATGTTTTTGTATGGTAATAAAGTGATATCAGGTCTCGCACTACAAGAACGAAGCCGAGATGTCAAATGATCTCGTCGGAGCTATTTAAGGCGATTCTAATATGATTTGTCTGAGGAGCGTCGTTGAATAAATTTAATTGTAACATCCTCTTGACTAGACTTGGCGCCACACTGAATGCTGATTTATAAATGACACTAGGACACAATAGTTTTTAAGATCTCTTGTATGAAATTATAGCAGAGATATACTTGTTGACATACACTGTTCTTAAATAAATGTACTAGACCTGATAGAATTGTTTGTGAATAGGGTGTTAGTCCTGATTTGCGGAAAAATCATCGAAAACATTTCATCGAATTACATTTCATCGAACACATTTCATCGAATTACAATTAATCGAATCGACATTTCATCGAAATCACAATTAATCGAATGATCATTTCATCGAAAACACATTTAATCGAATTAACATTTCATCGAAAACAATTAATCGAATGTCATTTCATCGAATGACAGTTCATCGAATGACAATATATCGAATTACAATATATCGAATGACAATATATCGAGTGACAATATATCGAATGACAATATATCGAATGATAATATATCGAATGACAATATATCGAATGACAATATATCGAATCACAATTGGCCGAATCGAATGATATAATTTTCATATGATCATTAATAAATATTTTTTTACTATTTCAAACGTCACACATCCTTGAAAGGCAGCACTAAGACATAAGCAGCATGCAACATGCAACAAGCACAGTTTCTGTCACGGCTCCGGCGCTGCGGGGCTCCAGCGGTCCCACGCGAGCTTATCGTCGCAGATGCTTTTAATGCTCACCACCGCAGCTTCGGCTTGCTGGCCGGCTGCGCCGGCCAACCTCAGCTGCTGCGGCGAGCATTACAACCACCTGCTCCTTAGCTCGCGGGCCGCCTCGCCCCTCCGCGCCTACGCGGGTTTACATTACACTCTAGGGGTAGGGCAAACAAGACTACGTGGAGTCGGTTTTGCAGCGATTCGTTTCTGTCACTAACGTAAACGTTTTGAAAAAAAATGATTCAAGGAAGAAAGTAAAACTAAAATTTTTATGTACATAAAAATGTTAAATTGTTATTGGTCAAAAAATAAGAAATACAAAAAAGTTATAAAAAGCATTAAATTGTTTCTGTTTATAATAAAATCTTTAAATCTTTTAAACAAGAAAAATTGCAATTCGAGGAATTGTCATTCGATGAAATGACATTCGGCTTCGGCTTGCTGGCCGGCTGCGCCGGCCAACCTCAGCTGCTGCGGCGAGCATTACAACCACCTGCTCCTTAGCTCGCGGACCGCCTCGCCCCTCCGCGCCTACGCGGGTTTACATTACACTCTAGGGGTAGGGCAAACAAGACTACGTGGAGTCGGTTTTGCAGCGATTCGTTTCTGTCACTAACGTAAACGTTTTGAAAAAAAATGATTCAAGGAAGAAAGTAAAACTAAAATTTTTATGTACATAAAAATGTTAAATTGTTATTGGTCATAAAATAAGAAATACAAAAAAGTTATAAAAAGCATTAAATTGTTTCTGTTTATAATAAAATCTTCAAATCTTTTAAACAAGAAAAATTGCAATTCGAGGAATTGTCATTCGATGAAATGACATTCGATGAAATGACATTCGATGAAATGATATTCGATGAAATGACATTCGATGAAATGACATCCGACGAAATGTAATTCGGTTAATTGTCATGCGATTAAATGGTGGTTCTACGTAATGCTATTCGAAGAAATGTCAATCGATGACTTGGTTGTTCTACGTTTTGTTATTCGACGAAATGTTTTTTCGATGTATTGTGTTCGGCGAATTGTAATTCGATGAAATGTTTTCGATGATTTTTCCGCAGACGGTTAGTCCTAGCCAGTTAGGTGCACTGTGGGTGCGCTGCTGTATGACATTAGAGCGGAGTGTCATAGTGAGTGATGAATGACCATTTATTATTCAAATTTCAACCTGTGTTGTTTACCACACACGAGTGACGAGGCGCCGCGGAGACATGACACGAAGCATGTAGCCTGCGTGAGTCATCGGCCGTCGCGGATAGGATCTTCTACAGTGAATAACAATAATATCATACACTCCACCTATCCTTGTCCTATCATATAAAACTTTCTACTATGTTACTGGTCTGGTTAATAGAATGCTTTAGCAATAAGACATTAAAAAATTATGTACGCGCGTGAGAAGTTATACTTCTTTGGCAACATTAAATAATTATTTAACACGAGTAACCACCCTCGCTTTGCTTCGGTTTTCTTATTTTTTACACCTTGGATTTTTTACACCATTATTGGAGTTTTATTAAGGATCCCTAATTTTTTTTAAAATATAATATAGCCTATGTTACTCGGGAATAGTGTAGCTTCCGAACAGTGAAAGAATTTTTCAAATCGGTTCAGTAGTTTCGGAGCCTATTCAATGCAAACAAAAAATCAAATCTTTCCTCTTTATATATTAGTATAGACTAGCTGTTTCGGCGAGCTGCGTATCGCCTAATAATCAGTGAATGTACTTTGTTGTTACTTTTAACTTTTAGTTTTGGTAGGTTTAACAAATCAGAAACCAGACCATTAAATCCCGCTCCTTCTTTCCTTGCCCTTGACTCTCATCATTTTTTCCATTTACTTCATAACGCGCCTAAACAAGTATAACTTCAAAAGTCGAAAGTTTCTACATATTTTGCATAGTTGGTGTTTGTTATTTGTCTGTTCATGCCATCCACTACACAGGTGATCATAGTTCGGGGTGTGAATGTGTGAGCATTTACATATTAGGTATTAGTTCACGTACAAAAAGAGCGTTTTGGGTAAAATAAAATTTATGTGACAGTTAGTTTTATCGGACTAGTCCATCAAATTAATCTTTTCTTTGACCTGAGAAAACTAACGTGTATCTATTTGTTGTCAGATGCTCCTGGAGAAGCGGCTGTGCATCCTGGGCGCGGAGCTGTCGGAGCTGGACACGTTCGAGCGGCTGCTGCGCTCGGCCGGCTCGCTGCTGCGGCTGCTGCAGTGCTTCCAGGTCAGTGTCCATTGCCACTCCACCTGGACGTGGCTTACAGCTGGAACAGACGGCGCTGTAGCTTAAAATTAGTCGGTACTGAGTAGTGACCTTGCCTGCAAAGAGAGGGGCTCGGTTTCGACGCGATTCGATAAAATTAAATGTTTATTATCAGTGGATGTTTGTAATGTCTTATTTATGTTGTCGATGCTATCAGGAAAATCTAGTGCGGGAATACGGACGTAAAACCGTTTATTTTAATTTACTCCATCCAGATAAAACACCGTAGTCACCGTACTCTTGGGTCAACAGTGTGAAGCACGCGTGAAGCTACAGCTGTTCACACTGTTCACAGACACGAGACACGCTGTCAGTTCTAATCGCAGTTCATTAGAAGCATTCGACCGCGACGCTCTAATCATCGAATTTAAAATGTTATCGTTTATACTATAGTCGTTTAGTAGGATTTAAATTATATCAATGTTTTCATTGTTATCAATTAATTAAGTTATTCAAGACACTTATCATAAAAGATTATTATAAAAGCTCTACTTATTCTTATTTATTCATAGCATGGTTAGCTGTGTGCTAAATTTCATGAAAATATATTCAGTAATTTTTGCGTGGAAGAGTCCATCCATATATCCATCTAATCAATCCCATAGTAAACATCCATAGCCCATGCATCCAAAACAATATTAGTCGGATTTTTGCTATGTATCGCTCTTACAACCTACCAACCTCTATCTATATTCTCTGCTTCTATATCAATAGTGGTTCATCTCGATACTACCGGTCACGACTCACGTTGTATTGTCGTTGCCGCTGTCATTACTAAATGAGGACTTTTATCTCAGTACTACAATGATCCGTATGAGTAATGAGTATGCGTTCGACTAGTTCTACCTATGGCTCCTATTTGTACTCATGGCTGAGCTGCCAGCTACCAAAATGGCACGTAATACCTACAAAGAAGAACATTTTATTTAAATCATTAAATTGAGCTTATCTTTAGGTCATGCGTGTCATACATTAATTCGGCCTTGTTTGCGGGCGTAACATACATCCGTTGATGTCTTATTGTTGAATTGAGTCATAATTTTCTGGGACTATACATATATACATACAAATAAATAAAATTGGAGTGTCTGTTTGTAATATTAAAATAACCGCTTTTTACTAAGTGCATTTGGATGTATACACGGTACATTGTATATACCAAAACAACATTTTTTACAATTTTTGTGTCTGTTTCTCTGAAATGGCTGGACTGATTTTGACCGGACTTTCACTGGCAAATATCTGATGTAACAACGAGCAACTTAGGCTATTTTTATTTTAAATTTTTTTTTTTTTTTTAAATAGGATCAATGAAAAATAACTACGAACTGAACAATAACTTTTTTGTTAAATACCACGCGGACGAAGTCGCGGGTAACAGGTAGTATTTAATAATAAATTTCCTTATACTCAATCCTTGACAAACGTAGCAGCTAAGATCCCAAATCGATTCGGGAAAATATATCGCAATTCGCACGAGACCTGCGATAAATCTAATTAAAACATTGTAATTTAAAACACGCAATTTATTTACTTTGTAAAGCTCGGTTATGTAATGAGCCGGCGAGGAAATAAACAACCGCTAGGTCGAAACAAACTGCATACAAAGTGGTAACAAGTCGTGCTGACTCGCGCGAGTCGTGCGTAATAATAGTAACTTGCAACAGTCGCGGGATGAGACAATGGGGCAATTGCATCAATCTCGGTTATGTTACGATTGTCATCTTTATAGATTTCTATTGATTTTATAGTGTTAAAGGTGTTAAAGTCTTCCTCGTCGCGACGCTAGAAATCTAGAATATGAACGTACAAACAGATTATATTTAACGCATTCAACCTAACTAGTAAACAAGTCTTGTACCCCCAAATGAAAGTATCAACACGTAGTTAACATCCAAAATTGACAAGGTTAACCTATACTTGAGTCAAACTCGTATCATAATACTTGTCAACAAATCATTAAAATTCCTTTATAGGGTTTTCACAAACTGATTCGTATTTCGCACACCAAATAACTATTAAAGAACTAAATAATCATTATAACGTTTGTGACATCTTCATTATTTTACTATTGACCTATAACAACAACACACTAAGAGAAAACGACGTAAAAACCAACATCTTAAAACAATTTTCATCATTGAATAACTCACGCTCGCACATCCTTAATTTCGTGAAGCGACTTGTAACCTTTGCAAAAAAATATTTTTTACGGTCTGCCTGCCTATGACTATAAATAGAAATGACTACGAAAACCTCATAGCTATAATGGCGCTTACATGCTTTGCAACTTGGTCGTATTATATTACGAAATACAGTGAAATCAACTTATCTGTGACTTAAGGGAGGGCGCTGCCGGACGCATTGGACCAATCATAGTGCGTTATTAGTAACTTTTGAATGGGATGGCATTAGTTCCAATTTTCGCCACGGCACAAATAAGTTCTTCAGAGATGGCACTGTACAGATTATACAGATATTTCATTCCACTCCATATGCATGAGCATAAAGTTATTTATAAGTTAAATTTCATTTAAAAAAGCCGAGTAACATTTTATATTTATGTTTATGTATTTTAAAACAGTCTATATCGATTTTATGCGTAACTATTCCGTGTTATTTTAAACTTTTGCAAAATAAATATTATGTTTAAAAATAAATTAAATTATAAAGAGTGGAATGGAACGCGACTTGCGAACTCCAGATTTAGTTCAAACGCACTTTATACGACCAAAAGTTTCATGCACCTGTTTGTTTGTGGTTGCTAGGCAACACAGTGATTATGTAAATTCTGATCCGAATGTGAATATAGTGTAGATGTCCCTTATTCGTATTGTCTATTATCAGCTCTCATCTAGTCAAACTACGCGGTGTAAGAAGTACCAGCTGCTATTATACCACTAATAATTTAACTTCCCCTCCTGAAGTTGGTAGGTACCTCAGGTAGTCATAATCGTTTTTCTCTCAGTTTTTGAGTGAAACGGGAGGCGTCGTATCAAAGTCAAGTGCGCAGTTGACCTGCAGTGGCGTGAAGTGGGTCAGTCGGCGCATCGCGGCACCACGCGAGGGATTATACTCTTAAGGTCAAAAACGCATTAAGTCAAATACGCATTAAGTCAAACACTCACTATGTCAAATCCGCATATCGTCAAAGACGCACAATGTCAAACACGCTCAATGTCAGACACGCTCAAAGTCAAAAACGCATTTGGTCAACCCTCATTTGGTCAAACTTTCCCTGCTCGCTGTCCAAGCTGCTGAACAATAGAGGTTTAATACCTTATGGCTTCAATCCATTAATGGGCCACTAGAGAGCACGGATCTCTTCTCTAGAGGAAGCCTAGAGCATACTCCACCACGCTGCTCCAGTGCGGATTGATAATACCTTATACTATATTCTATATATTAGTAAATGCGCTCGCTTCGCTTCGGTAAAACTTTCGTTAAACCCACACTCGAATAAAATAAAATGAATGAATGAGTGAGTGAATGAATTAATGAATGAGTGAATAAATAAATGGAGGCTAGGTTCACATGAACGTGCGGTACAAGCTTTTTTTAATGTAGAATATGTAGTGCTTGACCACAAAACCACCTGATGGTAAGCGGTAATGAAGTCTTGGATGGTAAAGCACACTAACTTAGTAGAAGCCTATTCACTCTTGACTTGAAGACACCCACATTATAAGCTGACGGGAACACACACGCGGGCAATTTATTCCAGTTCTTTGCAGTACGCATAATAAAAGACGAAGCAAAGCGTGACGTTCGCACCGGGGGGATGTTGATAATGAAGGGATGAATACCCGCCGTGCGTCTGGATGTTCGATGGTAGCAAGGAAAGGGGGGAATTAAGTCATGTAATTCCTGCGCACACTCTCCAAAATGTATCCTATAGAATACTGAGAGGCTGGCAACTCGGCGTCTGTGCTCGAGGCTTTGTAGATTAGACTCTATCAGCTTTGGGTCACCAAATAAAAGACTATGTTCATATGACCGCGCAGTACCGTGCGGAATGATCACCGCGCGGTCATGTGAACGTAGCCTTTTATTTAGTTGGATCTTGTACCGCGCGGTGAGTCCTGTGAACCTAGCCTTAATTGTCGTCTGGTCTGAAGCAGAGAGAGAGGTTAGAAACCGGAGGCGGATTAGAAACCGGAGACGGGTTTGAGGTCAAAGTCGGGGTTGGAGAAGGAGTCAGCGTTGGAGTGGAAACGGTTTGGGGTCGGAGTTAGAGTCAGGTTCGAAGGCGGGTTCGGGCTGGGATTCGGAATCGAGTTCGGATTTGGAAGTCGAAATAATAAAAAAAAATCAGTATCATACCGGCTAATGAAGAAACGTTCTAAAGCGTATTGGGTAAGATAACTTGACTTTTTGAGTTTTTGACCATTTGCGTCTTTGTCAATTTACGAGTTTGACAATATGCGTATTTGACATTTTGCCTGAAGCGTTTTACTTTTTGTCATTTTGCGTGTTTGACTTTTTGCGTTTTTGACCTTAAGAGTATAATCCCACGCGAGATGCCTACGGAGTATGGAGTACGGACTGTGCGTTCAGCAGTTCACTAAATAGTAGCGTATGCTCAGTATTATCCGCAGAGTTAACTTCGGCTTCTAGATGATTATCTGAAATCTGAATGCACATTAAACCTGAATTTTACCAAGAAAAAAATAACCGACTTCAAAATAACTCAAAAACTACTCTTCAGATCTAGCTCAAATTTAAGTGGGACCACATGACGAGCACCAGCTTTCGATTAAAAAAAGAATCATCAAAATCGGTTCACCCAGTCGAAAGTTCTGAGGTAACAAACATAAAAAAAGCGGCCAAGTGCGAGTTGGACTCGCCCATGAAGGGTTCCGTAGCAGCAAGTAACATAATATAAAAGTTCTTGTAGTTTGTTGTAACTTTGATCAATGTTTTTTGTGGTTTACGATTTATGACGTATTAAAAAAAAACTACTTACTAGATCTCATTCAAACCAATTTTCGTTGGAAGATTGCATGGTAATGTACATCATATATTTTTTTTAGTTTTATCATTCTCTTATTTTAGAAGTTACAGGGGGGGGGACACACATTTTACCACTTTGGAAGTGTCTCTCGCGCAAACTATTCAGTTTAGAAAAAAATGATACTGGAAACCTCAATATCATTTTTGAAGACCTATCCATAGATACCCCACACGTATGGGTTTGAAGAAAAAAAAATTTTAAAGTTTCAGTTCTAAGTATGGGGAACCCCCAAAATTTATTGTTTTTTTTTCTATTTTTGTGTGAAAATCTTAATGCGGTTCACAGAATACATCTACTTACCAAGTTTCAACAGTATAGCTCTTATAGTTTCGGAAAAAAAGTGGCTGTGACATACGGACGGACAGACAGACAGACAGACAGACATGACGAATCTATAAGGGTTCCGTTTTTTGCCATTCGGCTACGGAACCCTAAAAAACAGTCGAATTGAATACGTCCTTCTTTTTTGATGTCCATTAAAAAGACATCTAAAGAAGCCTACAAACCATTTCGCTGCTTCATTGAAAGATATTAACTGGTAAATAGTCTTGGATTTTGATGAATATTCTATCTTATTGTTAGTGCCCTTAGTAGATATGCATGTGTGTAATATTTATTCTTAGTAATATTATTATATGAAAGCTAATAATATAATAGGTATGTAGTCATGCTACGAACATTTATTGTGTAAAGTAAATGTAGAAAACATTATTATAATGTTTACGTTTGCCTGAAGATCTGTACATTCAAGATATCTAACGGGGGATTAGCTATTACGACTGTGTGTTGATAATATTAATTATTCTTAATGAGTGGTAGGAGAATAAAATAGGTATGGATATAATTAAAATGAAGCAATTGTAAACATTGAGAAGTGCATTTTCATTGAGTGATATGATTCGCCTGCAGAAGAGTTTCACAAAAGAAAACCACTTATATATTAACGTCCTAATCATCCCAGAGGATAAAATATAATACTAACAGGATAAAATGTGCCATATTTACTTGTTGTGGACAATTTTATAATTGAGAAAGTCCAAAGTAATGCCGACCGTGTTTCCATAGCGTATTAGCGATGTCCTGAAATATTTTCAGGTCTTTGATAATAGTTGGATTACAACCGTTACAAGTCTGTAACTTCAAAAACATCCTCGAGGAGCTGAGATAGTCATCAAGAAAACAAGGATGTACCTATAACAAAGCGAATCGATAAACAATGAAAGAAAATAGAGAATGACAGTGTAAAGCCGTTGTGCGTTTGTATCTTTATTATTTAATTTACATATACATAATCACTATTTACACACAACACAAGCCCAGCTATATATGTATGTAGGTAGTTCTACCACGTACGTCATGAGATGCACGAGTTAGCCGAAGTATCTCAGATTAATGCACAGACATGGATTAATGTATGAGACTGATAGTTGTCACACTTCAAGTCACTTGTCATCATGCCAATTGTCTTTTGAATCCCACCTATCACCTATCTATGTAGCATAGTAGCATATGTTAACATTGCATCTTATCAACATCGTGATCAGTATAAAGCTGTTTTACTTTTCGTAGAAAAAATATATTCGATTGTTTACCATCAGCAGTGGACTTACGACTTATGGATTACTTAGCGAACCGCACGATTAGCTCATTCTGCGGAATTCAGTCGGCTATGCGTTTCATAATATCGGTTCATTGTAGCTGAATACAATTGTTGCGTCACAAAAAATTATCAATTAACAATAAATGATCAATTAATCAGTTTAACAACAAAATGGGTATAATATTGCATAATTATGACCTTTTTACACATTAATGGTATCCTCGCTTCGTCTTTACGTAAAGCTTAACTTAACCTTGTGGTAAAACAAGCTTGGGAAGCTACACGACGGCAAAGAAGACGAAAGGTTGGCAATGTTGGATTTACGTTATTTACGGGCCTTAAGTTGCATTCTTGTTACAATGTTGCCAGACACACACACACACACACACACACAGAACAGGACCAGTTCATTTACATTGTTGCCATCAGCCATCGACTAATACCACCATTGGTTTTCAAACTGTATTTACTAAATTAAATTGCATCTTGTGTACAGCTTGCGTTTCACGTAATCTCACCCGAAAGACATAGCTCAGAGAATTAGCCGGCTGGAGTGGCAACGGACACTTTTTTTGATGGACTGATAAACATTGAGGAAGGGGTCTTAAATTGGCAATCACGTCTCGGAAAAAGAAATAGGAATAGGACGCCTCCTGTGCCAGGGGCACTGACGTCCTGAAGAAGATAGCGGGCACCCGAGATTCTGGATTCGGTAAGAGTGACACAAACAAGTTCAGGAATGTCTATGACCAGCAGTGAACCTCCAAAGGCTGACAGCAGGATGGATGGAATGATAATAAAGTTCCCTCTGTGTCTTCTTCAGTCTAAAAACAATAAGTTGTACAAATATTGAAGGTTTCCGGTATATTTTTAATAGTATTTTAGAAAACACGGTTCATATAATAAAATTAGCCGAATGCCATTGTCATTGGCAACCAGCCGCGTGTAAATCAGTGTCGCTTGTGACGTGTCATGGGCGTCATGGCGCTCCGGCTCATGGCGTTGGAAACAAACTAATTGATTTTTGGCCAGTCTGTTTTGCGGGCGAAAGTACTTATTATAATAGGTATTTATAAATTCAGAAATGTTAAAATAAGCAGTTTCTGTGCTAGAGACAATTCTCATTACATTTATTCTTCAATAAAAATAACGGCTACAATATTCTTACAAGTCCAGTGGAACAAAAAATAGCTGTCAGCTCATGATCCACTTAATTAACATAATGATACTATTGCACTTTACAAGCCGTTCACGGTACAATGTCTGAAGCAACATCGCGGTATCTACAATGTAAATCATGATTAAAGATTAGTCAGTGATCGAATATTCGATTTTTATGAAAGCGGCTTCATAAAATTCAATTTCGTGTAATTTTCGTAGGGCTTCATTGAAACATTGTCAATTTGTATGAAAAGAAAAGCTGTCATGGCTGTCACGGCTGGCAGATGTGAAACATGGAAATGCGTCGCCACGATCACCAAGTCTAAAATCAGGTTTACCCCTGGCGTAAAGATGTTTCACATCAAAAACAGTTTTGCACACTTTTTATCGAGATAGATGTTTCATCGTAGAAGCCGATAATTAGTGATGTCGTTTTTCAAAATAGTAAAAATTATGATAACTGTTCTGTAAATATAATAAATAAGGATAATTTACTGGTCATAATTATTACGGTTGCATAACTTATATAACACCTACATAACGAGTTTATAGGAAGGAACACGTTTTCAAAGATATGCTGAACTTACGTATTTACTTGTATTTGCACATAATTATAGGATCTCTCTCGTATCCGCTAATAAGGCATTATGATTTATGATCATATTTTTTTGCTATTTGCCAAGTTTGTAGTAGGCAAGCGCGAGAGGGAATAACTTTAGGTACCGATATTTTATAAGGACGCGAACGAAGCGGAATATGAACTTCTCTTCTATAAAGGGCTGCCATCTGGATAGGAAAGGGAAGAGTTTCTAAAACCTATTACGTATATGACTACGATACTAAAATATGACGACATATGCGTCGACCATGGACATCAGCAGCTCCAAAAGCATCACTGATGCATTTCCAGCCAAAAAAGAGAAAAAAGAAAGAAAGCCACTTCCCATCAGGTGGATCGTCAGCTCGTTTGTTTGCTATTACCATAAAAATCTATACTCTACATGGTTGTCACATCTGAAAGCTATAACTATATTTATGACTAGCTGTGCACCGCAGTTTCACCCGCGTTAATTTGTGGAGAAAACTAACTACTAAAATATATTATGATGTTATATAGCCTATATCCTTCCTTAATAAGTGGACTATCAAACACAAAAAGAATTTTTCGATTCGAACCAGTAGTTCCTGAGATTAGCGCGTTCAACCTAACAAACTCTTCAGCTTTATGACATTAGTATAGATTACTTGTTCTCCAATCCAACACTGCAGTCTGCAACCAAAACTCGATTTAGATTGATTCAAGTACCGCAAATAGAGGCTAGCTGCCACAGCTAGCCCAGCAGATGGAAAACCGTACCACGCATGTGTACTGTCAGGATTAAACTTGGTGGTACAGATGTCAGTGACCTCGAATAACAAGGACCTGGCACCATGGCTTCAGGAGCAGGGAAGGTTGGCTTTGACGGACGGATGGATCCCATTAGAGTCCTTAAGGTCAATATTTTGATATTATTGTCGTGACGTGGTCATTGTCAGTTAGGTTATTGTTAGGCATACAGCAGCATACTCATTTCATTCTTTTCATCCGGTGTAGCATTGTTAATGAATATAGGAGTAGGTATGTATGCCGCGCTGCTTTTGAATAGCACAATAAAATGAAAGTTCTATTTATAAATGTTATATTAAATCTTTCATAAAGGTTGCTTTGTACCGACGACGGGAACGGCAATAATAACTCATAATGTATAAAGCGTGTAAAAAGATACCGCAAACATAATTATTATGTGGTTACACCTCGTATGAGGAAACTGTGCCATGTTATTGTTTGTAAGTATTATGCTAAAAAATAATTCGAAAAACAGGCTTTTTCAATTCATAAGCATTTTTCATATTGTCAAGTGACATATTCTTCTATAAAAATGACGTGTCACTTTTATTTTCGAAACCATTCAACCCATTTTATTTTACCCAATAGGCGACGCTGCTGTTGAGATTTTGTAAGGGATAATTTTTTTTATAACGCTCACGCTCATAGCCCTACAGTAGGAGGATTCCCTGTGTCGTGGGTGCCATGGACAACACACAAAAACAAGAACACTCACACCCAGACCGAGAACAGAAATTCAAACTTCCGCCTCGCTGGGAATCGGATCCTTGGCGCGGCGATTCGGCATGGTAACCATTGCGCCACACGGGTCGTCTGGATGGAAAATGAATGCAGAACTTCTGCTGGATTTATTAGATTTTTTATATCTAATATTAAAATCTCGTGTCACAGTGTTTGTGGTTGCGCTCCGAAACGTCTTAACTTGACCGATTTTTATGAAATGGTTTGTGTATATTTGGTAGGTGAGAATAGTTCGTAAAATGTATTTCATACCGCTAGGTGATTTAGGATTCCCAGGGGATCGGGACATACGCGGGAAAAAGATTCGACAGGAACGAAGTCGCGGACACAGCTAGTATTTTGTAAAAGTTTTAACGGTAACTATAATTTACCTAATATATACATAATGTGGTGTCGATGTGTTTCAGGCTGTGATCGAGCACGGGTCGAAGCTGTCCTCGGAGCTGGCGGGCGCGTACCTCGCGCGCTGCGACCTGGCCGCGCACTCCAACGACGCGCTCATACACCTCGGACTGCGATTAGGTGAATATCGCCCACTTGACACACGCACACCTGTACAAACTTGAATGCATGCTCGCACAAAGACACAGAGCTATCTTCATTGGGAGGATAATGGTTGATTACCAATACAACATTTTTACTGGGTGTTCTTTGTCCTGGTTGTCTTTGGAAGCGTCCTATTGAGGATATTCGGCTGAAGTGTGGTCATGTGAAATTTACAGTAGTTTTTAAACCTGGTTCGTTAAATAGACTGAGCCATTAACTGAGCACGGGTCTCCTCTTGAGGCCTCTAGAGCATACTCCACCACCCTGCTCCAGTGCGGATTGTTGGAGGGGTGTATTTACCATACATATCTACTTCCTTCCCTGTAAAGTAACCATTATATCCATCTGTGTGTGTGCGTGCAGGCGGTTTCCTGAACGAGGCCGGGTGGTACGCGGACGCGGAGCGTGTGCTGCTGCGCTGCCGCGACCTGTGCCAGGCGCAGCCGCAGACCACGCACTACGTGCGGCTCACACTCGAGTGCTGCCACAGGTGAGCATGTCGCACTGCACTACACTGCTGTGGCGACTGTCCACGATAATCATTCACATTAAATTGTGATGCTAGCTGAACCCTTCTTCTCGTTTCACCGCATTTTGATCATGAAAATTGCCATCCGCAATGTTTACCAGCTCGAATCAATCTTTCAAATCAACGCTGAAATGATTTTTCCTTAGTGGTTGCAAAGATTTGCTCGCATTCATAGCTTGATGACAAGGCTCAAGAGATTAGGTGGAAACCTCGGTGCTCTGTCTTAGAGATAATAATCGACGACATTGTTCCCCTCTAAACCTCTGTCCCCTAATTTCCCCAGATTACTGAACACGCAATCAGCATACTGCTGCTTCCCGGCAGCAGCAGAGACGTACTCCCTAGCTCTCCGTCTGCTCGGCATGCCAGAGGACGCGGTCCGACTGCCGCGCTCGGTGCTGGCGGCGGCCGGAGTGCGCACCGCCGACCACGACTCCGACGATGAGGAGGATGATGACGACGGTGATGGCGATGACGACGGTGATGACGATCAATGCACCACGGACACTACCGACACTGAGAGCACGGCCAGGTGGGTGGTGTGGACCTTTTGACGTGCTATGCGACACGAATGGAACGCTGCGCCAAATAGGCTGATGAAGTAGATGATGGTGTAGATTTTAACAGCCCTAGTTTCACTGCAAAGCAGTTCAGAGCAAAAATCTCTCTTCTTAATGAGCTCTTTCGCTCATATTCTCCTCTCACTGGTGAAATGCTGCGAACCTGATAATCTATTACATTATAGCCTTACAGGCAAATACTTGCGGTGAGGAAGCACATTTATTATTGACAAGACTTAGAAAATTAGTTGAGGGGTTAGTGGCCAAACCAAGTGTTGGAATTTCTTAGGCTGCCCAAAGACCTCTGACATTTCCTAACGACTATTATGCAACGATATTAACCAGGAATCACACTTTAACAGGTATTCAAAAGCACAAAGTTTACCAATTTGGTTAAAAAGTTTAGGTAGCGTAATCATAAATTTTCCAATATTAAATATCCTTATTTATATGTAAATAATAACCGTAAAGTTGAATAACAACAGCTTATCTGAGTCAAGTGTGACTACAAAAGCAAGGTGATAACTCGTAGTAGTTAAAATTCTCCTCATATCTAAATCATTGCATAACTTGGTGTTATTCGTACCCGTATATGGAAGGTTATCGCAAATTATTCGAAATAGTGTAATAAATATTATCATGATACAATATTTAACGTTGTTCACGCCTCCAATTGGCTTTCACGCGAGTTTATTGTTGATATATATATGTACCTAGATTGTTTATTTTGAACGTTGGGAATTCGATTTAGACTGCTGACGTAAGCGAATTGAGTGGTGTTAGCATGCAGACATGCAAACACAAACTGGTACAGATACATATGTATATATATCCTATTGTATCCGAACAGTAACATTGCGAGCTAGGTATTTCTGTTATAGGATTTGTCTTAACATTAAATTTCCCTTTGGAGTCACAACACTTTTCGTCATCTATCTATTTATTCATTCTGCAAAACGTCAGTAAACACACTATGATAAACGACATACTTAGTTGTCAATTATACTGGCAATTATTGCATCTGCGTAATTTTTTATTTAGCTGGAAACTTACTATTTTCCTCATACGGGAACTCCGGTTATTGGGCCATAATTAATATGGCTGCGTGTATCCACATGACACTGCTATACGATGCGAAGATAAATAAAAACAAGATTATGAAGAGAGTAGAGACCCTTCGAATAACTTCGTTTAGTAAATAAAATAAAAATGGCGTACGTAAAATAAGTGTAGGTATCAGTGATACGTATTTACCTGTACATACAATATCATTGACCTGATGAATAAATTATTTTCAATTCATGTTTTTTCGTTTCCCTTTGGACAACTTCCGATCAGCGTACGCAAATAGTGTAGCGGATGGACTATGAAATGGGGTTATTTTACTATACTATAATAAATATTGTGAGTACGCCATATTTGTACGCCAATATTTCGACCCAATTGCATGGATCCTTGCCATAGCTGAACTGCGGTGGCGCGGAGGAACTTTTGTCAGGATTACAAATGATCTAGATTAATGTTTCGGTACTATTTTTAAAAAAAGTCGAAAGACAAATAATTTATTTCGTCTTACTAACAAACGGCTCACATAACGAAAGTCATTTACAGGGCAATAATGACATAATTATAATAAATCACATTTTAAACAGTAAATTTTAATTATTTTATGACATAACATTATATAGCTGTCACGGCAAACGTAAAAAAAAATCTGGATAGGGGCACCCTAATCACCTAGCGGTATGAAATATACTTTGCACCCTATTCTCATATCTACCATATATAGACAGAAAAATTCGACCCGTTTCAGAATTTTCATATAACAGATTGCCTTAAATTTAGTTATTGATTGAGTGTCGACTACAGTTCCAGAGTGAGGGAGTCCCGTCCGTGCAGCGTGTCGGGTGTGGCGAGCGCCGCGACGTGTTGCGGCTCGTGGGGCATGGCGGCGCTGCTGGCGCGGCTGTGCAAGGAGTTCAGCGCGCTGTTCTTCGTGCGCTGCGACTACAGCGCCGCGCACGCCTGGAGCATGCAGGCGCTGGCGCTGCTCACGCCGCACACGCCCGCCAAGTTAGTACTCAGTGTACTCACTCTACCGTGTACAAGGTGATGGACCGACGACTAAGGGGTGCTACATACGATATATACATAGTCTTGCCAGAAATACTGTTACAGCCTTGTTTAATTTAAGTATCAAATACTAGCGAGAAATGTTTCGATTGGTTATGAATGAGGAAATTTTGCACTACTTATCTTAAAATAAAAAAAAATATTGATATTGTGCCATTTAATAAAAATGAGTGGACGTTAAAATAAGACACTGTGCTCATTTGTATGTTTACCAAAATTTTACTAATTAAATTCGACTCAAACTATTCCTTTATTATCCCCAAATTGTCATATTTGGGCTACCTCAGGGCAATTCATCTATCATTTGGATTGGTGGACCCACCTGTGTTGAGTCAAATATGTGTGTGGCCCGCCCAACATGGCTATCTTTGCCAAAAATTAAAATACACTCCAATCCATAAAATCCATAAAGTTCTCTTGCCAGCGTGGTAGACTGTGGCCTATACCCCTCACGTTGTGAGAGGAGACCTCGAGCCCAGAAGTGGGACAATTATGGGTTGTTGTTTTGCTTTTTTTAAAATACACTCAATGTACATAATGTATGTAATGTGTTATTTGTATGTGTGTGTTGCAGGATAACGATCGAAGTGCTCCGCGCGTGCGGCAAGGCGTGCGTGGTGAAGCGGCGGTTCGGCAGCGCGGGGCTGCTGGTGCGGCAGGCCGTGGCGCTGGCGCGGCGCGCGGTGGGCCCCAAGCACCCGCGCTACGCCGCCGCGCTGCTCGACTACGGCTTCTATCTGCTCAACATTGACTCGATCACGCATAGTGTTGCGGTTTATGAGGTAAGGGATATACAATTATACACACACTACATTATAGCATGCACATGCACACAGAAATACACCCACACATATGCACGTCATTAATAACTAGTGTCCGACCGAAGCTTCGGCTTCGGCTTCGGCTTCGGCCACCTTCGGCCAAAAAAGCACCTTCGGCCAAATCTTCGGCTTCGGCCAAAAATTTGCCGAAGGTTTGGCCGAAGCCGAAGGTTTGCTAGTTGTCAAATATTGAAATTTACTGAACGATGCTAGAGCGAGACGGAGAGTGTGCAGAGCAGCAGAGTTTCGCCGCGCCGCCGCACCGGCCCAAACGAATCGCAGTTAGTAAACTAAACGAGTCAAAACAAGTTTGAGAGCGCGTCTTAAAATCGAATAAGTGTTTTGTTTTTAAATATTTTATTTTTGACAATATTTTATTAGGTACCTACTTGTTTATGTTGGTCACTCGGCTCGTTATTGGGCTAAATCTCTAAAGCTCTCACAATATGTATCTAGTATATTCTGAGATTAAAGTAACTATCGTATTTCTCAAGGTCAATGACACCTTCGGCTTCGGCTTCGGCTTCGGCCGAAGGTTTTGGTGAATACCGATTAATCGGCTTCGGCTTCGGCTTCGGCCAGAATTGCACCTTCGGTCGGACACTATTAACAACCCAATTTTTTATGTTATTAAAAGTCAATGATTACCTAATTTAGATCCTCCCAGACAATTTTATGATAACACTAGCTGATCCGGCGAACTTCGTATCGCCTAACAAAATTTTTTTTTTTTTCTAAAATAAAAGTAGCCTAAGTTACTCCTTGTTACATCAACCATCTGTCAGTGAAAGTCCCGTCAAAATCGGTCCAGCCATTTCAGAGATTAGCTGGAACAAACAGACAGACAAAAATTGTAAAAAATGTTGTTTCGGTATATTATTATGTACCATGTATACATCCAAATGCACTTAGTAAAAAGCGGTTATTTTAATATTGCAAACAGACACTCCAATTTCATTTATTTGTATAGATGTTCTAGTTTAGCTGATAGTGGCAGTGACCCAGTAGAATGACGAAGCGAAAGATCTCGGATTTAAGTTCCGACAGGACATTTATGTGACAAATAAATATTTGTCCTCGGCTCGTGGGTGACAGTGATGTCTTACTTGTGTTGTCGATGTCACTCGTGCCTATGAATGTTACACATCCGTTTAATTATTTATTTATGTGAACTATATTATTATGGGTGTAAGAGAAGATCAGAGTTATTTATAACTATATTAACATACATTTGTAACGCTTGTAGACACTACAAATTCCCTGACGATCAAAATCTTTTGGCGTAGCCCTCTTCCACTTGCGATAAGGAATTTGTGTTATTAATTTTGAACTTTTAAACACACTTGGTAGTGTAAAACGACATGAATGTGTGTTATTGGTGTGTGTCAGGAGGCGCTGTCGACGCTGCGGCGCGTGTTCGGGCGCAGCAGCCTGCACGTGGCGACGGCGCAGGAGGACCTGGCGTACGCGCTGTACGTGCTCGAGTACTCCTCGGGCCGGTTCTACAAGGCGCGCGACCACGCCGAGCGCGCCATACGGATCATAGAGGTACACTTACTGTACACGATAGTACTTGTAAATAAAGCCGAAGCTACCTTACGGGGCCGCGGGGTCCCGATTAGCAGCTCAATGGCGCCTTTTGAAACCAAGCACCCTTTTATCGTCGTACATTGCAAAAGATAACGTCATGCTCGCCAGTATCGCTAAACCGCTACTTCTGGCACCCCTTCTTCACCTGAGACAGCTAAAGTACGAAGCGGGGCCCCCTCAAAAAATATTACCCGAAAATAGTGAACGAATATACATAAAATAATGATAACTGTAACATATAGTATAATAATGTGTGTGTCTCTGTGTATAGAACCTGGTGCCGCCCGACCACCTGCTGCTGGCGTCGGCCAAGCGCGTGAAGGCGCTGATCCTGGAGGAGATCGCGCTGGACACGCCCGCCGGACAGGACATGAGTGGTAATACATAGCGGGCACTGTACCGCCTGTACCTCACACAGCTATACACATATACACACAGCTAGCATACAGCTCGCTAGCTAGCTGGCCCAGACAGAAAATTAATGCATGACGGCCGTACTAGAGTCACTAACGGTTACTTAAATTTCTTCTTAGTACTGAATCACAATACAAATTTTGTACTAAGGAGCGATTTAAGTAACCGTTGAGTGACTCTGAGTGCGGCAGTTAATCTTACTTTTTTATGTAGCCTGAAGGGCTGATGAATAGTAATTGTAAATGTTGTAAGCGGTCACCGTCGCCTATGGACATGAGCAATACCAGAGGAATCGCCAGTGCAACGCCGGCCCTGAAGGAGAACTCTCTTTGCACCTTTTTTCAATTTAGTATACTAAAATATATATCGTAAGTGGATTGGCTAACAAATTCCTGGCCAGACGCTAACTATTGCTTACTAAATCGGATATAAAATACTTATCATCATAACACGGGCTTATTATGAACGTCAATTCATTTATTTCAAAAAAAGTTATCTGCAATATAGCTGCTTTGTAGATATCTCTTTTTAGTTTGCACCCGTCGACATCGGACTTTGATTGACGTATGAGGCAAAAAATTGTCACGTGACCGCTTTGGTGACACGAATTTGATGTTTTGGAACAATATGGCTGGAATTATGAGTTTATAATAGGCCACCTAAAGTCAAGGAAGTCACTAGAAAATTAGGTGACGATTTAAAATATACCTTACTAGTATGTTAATAAAGCATTGTTTCGTTCGTGTGGCGTTGTCGGCGGCGCAGAGCCGAACCTGCTGGAGGAGTCGGAGGCGCTGCACAAGGCGGCGCTGGCGCTGTCCATGATGGCGTTCGGCGAAAAGAACGTGCAGACCGCCAAGCACTACGGGAACCTCGGCCGCCTCTACCAGAGCATGCAGAAGTTTCAGGTTGGCACTGTTTATATACAGGTACAGTGCGACCAACTTATCTGTGAAATGGCGAAAATTGGAACTAATGCCGCCCCATTCATAAGTTCTTTGTGTTCATTCATTGACATTTACTACGTCTCGAATTGCGTCCAGTGATTTGTCCAATGCGTTCGACAGCGCCCTCCGTCAATTCACAGATAAGTTGGAGGCACTGTACAGTACGGCCGCTGTATCTTGGCGCGTCTGAACATAGCCTCTGCGAACTTTAGCGCATGTAAGACAGAGATGGCAACACGAACATGCTAACGTATGACTGAGACACAATACACCGCGTATCGAGTATTGGCGAATTATGTTACTGCGCAGTCTTCTGCGGGAAGTTCAGACGCGACAAGATACAGCGGCCGTACTGTACATGCCCAGCTATCCATCCATTTTAATTCTGATAATACAAGGAGACACGATACTAATACTGCTAGTATTTTTTGACGTCTTACATTATCAAAGTTAATTAATTAGTTGTGATTATTGTTACTCGCAGTGATAGACTCGGGAGGTAGTGCCGCCTGATTTGATGAACTACATAATTATTTTGAAATTGAAGTTTTCTTTCGAGGCCATAAGACTAACAGGCTATGGCTTGGAGTTTCTTTCGCCGTTTCTACTCCTCATTAGGGTGCGTTTCCACCAGATATGTGCGAGTATACACAACTATAACTATATAACGCTTCACACTCATAGCCCCACACTAGGATTCCCTGTGTCGTGGGTGCCATGGACAACACACTGGACAAGGACACTCACACCCAGACCGAGAACAGAAATTTAAACTCTTTTCGAAACCGTGGTAAAATCAAAAAAATATTTCTAGTGATAAAATTAATTAACAAAGTTACCATTGCATTACAGGACGCAGAGACGATGCACCTGAAAGCCATAGCGATCAAGGAGGAGCTGCTCGGCGCGGAGGACTACGAGGTGGGGCTGAGCGTGGGCCACCTGGCCTCGCTGTACAACTACCACATGCACATGCACCGCGACGCCGAGCAGCTGTACCTGCGCTCCATCGCCATCAGCCTCAAGCTGTTCGGCGAGCGCTACTCGGGGCTGGAGTACGACTACCGCGGCCTCGTGCACGTGTGCACGCAGCTCAAGCGGCACGACCGCGCGGACCACTACAACGCGCTGCTGCAGCACTGGCACGGTACGATACCTATACTTTTATTTAAACGAGTCTTTTTAGTGAACAACTAGCTGACCCGACGAACTTTGTATCGCCTAACAATTTTTTTTTCTAAAATAAAAGTCGCCTAAGTAACTCCTTGTTACATCAGCTATCTGCCAGTGAAAGTCCCGTCAAAAATGTTGTTTTAATATATGTACCGTGTATACATCCAAATGCACTTAGTAAAAAGCGGTTATTTTAATATTACAAACAGATACTCCAATTTTATTTGTATAGATGTTGCAATCCCTTTTTATCGTAATTGGTATTTGGTAATTGAAAAATAAGGGGCGTGAAATGAGAAGGATTCAAGAATAAATTATACATTCAATGCTGAAACAAATTTTTGTTTACTTCAATTATTTTCTTAATGATCTGATCTTCTAATGTATAAAAATTTCGTGCCACGGAGTATGTGCACGCAGCTCAAGCGGCACGATAGAACTGATCACTATAACGCGCTGCTGCAGCACTGGCACGGTATGACGTCTTGGTTTGAGAGCCCGTGTAGACAGAATGAGTTCAGACGTTCTGAGTTCTGCGTTCCGCGTTCTTTGTAAAGCTGGCCATACACGATCAAGATTACTTTTCAAGTTTGTAGTTTGACTTGATGCGGCATCCAGTTTGCATGAAATAGCTATATAGCCATACACCGTCAAGTTTACTGGATGCCTCATCAAGTCCGCTACAAACTTGTCAAGCATACTTGATCGTGTACGGCCAGCATAACGTTTGCAACTCTATAGCGCCGCACAGACAGCAGGCAGTCTCACCGCTCCGGTCTGAGTGAACGCTTGCGTTCTATTGCCAGAAATACAAAGAACGCGGAACGCAGAACGAAGAACTCAGAACGGCTGAACTCTTTCTTTCTGCGCGAGCTCTAAGTATTAATTAACTAATACTAGGGCGTCTGGTGAAGTAGGTATGTCGTAGTAGTAGACTGAGGTCCATGTGACTACGGTGAGTGATCACTGGTCATCGTGACAATAACAGCACTACACTCACATTGATACAGAAGTCGGTATGGCGACTATACTACATGGATGGATTGTGTGAGATGATATTATGTAAAATAAGAGTGTAGGGGCCTCTTTCACCACCATCAAGTAAAGTCATAAGTAGTTACTTGCTAAATAACGTTAATCGGCAAGTAAAAGTCACAATTAACTTTTATCAGTTTCACAATATAAAATGTAGTTCCGAGTAACAACTTGGCGGTTAGTTGAATGATTTGTCATAGTGCATTCCAACATTCGGTCAATTTGTGTTTGCCCGATGTCAAACACGTGTCAAATCGGTTAAGTCATCAGTTATGTGTAATGTGCCAGTCCGTCCGTCATTACTACAAAGGTTTTGTATAAGTAAGTTGGTGTTATTAAAGTTCGCAGGTTTTGATGTTTTTGTTTAAACCGATATTAAATTAATAAACATGGATATAATTAAAAGAGAAAGATGTGCTAACTTTACTCTGTAACAAAGATACATATATTTTAATGTCCATTGTTTTAAAAAAAATATGTAATAAACAAGCAGAATCTAGCAAAAAAATCATTTTCAACAAAACCGGTAAAATAATCAACACGGATATTAAATAGACTAATTCTTGGTGTTCTGCGTGCAAATTTTTCGAAATCGTCTATTTGATTATCGATAAATGAAATAAGTAAATGTTTAATAATTTGTTGTCAAATAAATATACTTAAAAGGTTAGCTATAATAGTTTTTTACTTCACTGCACGTACCGTTACTCGACTTACTCGTCAATTAGACAAACTAATCGGCAGATGATGTTACAAGTAAGTTACTGGCTACTTTATTTGACGGGTAGCGCTATTCATTGATTGTGAAATGCGTATGCATGGTTACTCGTCGCTTTAATCGGCAATTAGCCTACTCGGGACTTTACTTGATGGTGGTGAAAGAGGCCCTAAGAGTAGAGATGATGGATGACAAAATAATGGAAGACAACATATTGCGCCGATAAAATTGGGAAATGGGAAGGATGACGATGATGACATGACATCTATGCTATATTTTTAGACTAGTTTTATTTAGTCAAGTCTTACAGGGCCTTCCTGTCGTAAATTGTAATTCAGACTAAGGTAGGCAAATAATGAAAAGAATTCAAGAACAAATTAACATTTAAGACTGAAACTTCTATTGTGTAATCGAGAGACTTTCAACTAGAAAGTTAAACGTTGTCTGTCTGGTGTTGTCAGAGCTGAGAGAACAGTCGAAAGCGGAGCAGCAGCCGGCGCTCGGCGCGGAGCAGGTGATGCCGCTGCGCGACCTGCAGGCCGAGTTCTTCGGCCCCAACGACTGAGGCGCTCCGCCCCCTCCCCCCGCGCTCCGCCCCCGCCGCCAGGACTGATTCACGCACCACACCCTCAACTAAATTATTCTACACCACATCGTTTCGACCTCAACCTAGTTAATACTTTCCTGATCGTTTGGAACTTCCCAGACTTTCCCACATTTAGTTGGTAACGCAACATGTATACGTAGTTGTAATGAACGTTATGTAATGCAGCCGGCACTGAAGTCTAGCGGTGACCGTTATAGAGTAGAAGTCGAAAACAAGGTATCGTGGGGGAGCAAGCGAGGCGCGGGGCGGGCGTCTTCATCGGTCCTAAGCGTTGATTGGCTCGCCAGCCGGACACCTGCGCAGCTATCCCCTCCACATTTCGTTCACCGCTAGACTCCCGTCCGGACCTTATACGTTCCGGCTTGTTGCGCAAGTCTCCACCGCAACCGTACTCTTAGAAAATCGATTCTGAAGGAAATTAAATTAGTGAAGTATTCTATAGGATTAATACTTTCTAGATTCGCGAATTATATGTAACGTGATAACGGTGTATATGATAAACGTTAACGTAGGTGATGTCTGTCTGAGGTGATAGTTAAGTTAGGTCAATATGTACCCGAGCTGGGAGGACGAGTTGTGTGACTGAGAGGTTTGCGACACGGGAAACATCTATATCCCTTGTCTTTATTCGGCAATAAAATTTTAATATATCTTCTATCGAATAAGACAATTACCAAGTATTTTACTTGCTTACGCACAAAGCACAGTCACACGTTTGGTACTGCAATAGATTTAAAAGAAATAGTGGCTAGTGTACGCAGGGGTGATACATTTATATATGAGCTATATTTATCCACTCGGGTTTAGAATATTGAAGAGCTTGAATGTATTGTATTGGCCTTATGATAGAGGCAAATTTTATTATGTGAGTGCACTACAGAAACCTGTTGTTACATGTCCCAGCGTGCCACTGCCCTGACGCGAAGCTGAAATATAATAGAACTATATGTTGACGTATTTAAATGATGAAACATGTTGTATTATAAGAAGAGTTTAGTTTTTCAAGTTTGCTAAATATATAGTGATGTAATGTATGTATGCATGTATGTATGTGTCAGTCGTGAGAACTGCACAATCTAATACTTCATGACCGTGTGTATCGAGATTGTAAATTACTATTGTATTGTGTATTTTAAAGTAGTGTCGTCTTTATACTTTGACCTTTTAGAATTATGTCCGCGACGATGAATATCGCGACGCTCGTAATTCATTAGGCACGTGGGACTCGATATAACGTAGGTCTAGTAAAGTAGTCTTGTAAAAGTGTAATTATGAATTGCTTTCTATATTAAAAGTTGTCATTTACTGTTTTAGATCCAAATTGATGTGTTAAGTTGTGGTACGCACTCTTACGCCCCAACTCAGAGTCACTAACGGTTACTTGAATCGCTCCTTATTAAAGAATCGCCATACAACCGTAACCTAACATAAGTAACCGTTAGCGACTCTGAGTTAGGGAGTTAGTAACTCAATATTAGTGGTAGCGATTGCCCTAGAGCTTAATAAGTTCCTCATTTTAAGTGATTTTCTTTTATGTAATGACTATGAGACATGTATAAATTGATTAGTTGTATTTTTATAGTTTTTCGTTGCTTTAGATGTAATTGTTTAGTTACGTGCGACGTGCAGTGACCGGCGCCGGCGGCCTCCGTGTACATATTTATTTCGCCAATGTTGCCAGTTACTTGTGTCGGGCTCGTGCGTTCGTTCGCCTCGTGAATTATACTGTGTATGAAATGGAAAACATATCTGAATAAATACTGTTGTTCGCATAATAATGTAGTGTCATTTACGACCTCTCCGTAGGTAGATAGGTAAAACAGTTAAATAAAACAAAATCATGGTGTTTAAAATTTAATAAAAAGGTGAATCGAATAAATATAAATTAAAGCTTAATAAAATACACTAGTCATACAAACATACCAGAATTCAATTAATATCAGGGAAATAATTATAATTGGAATGCAATCACCTAATTATCTACTACGAACAAAGTAATAATTTAAATTTAACAACATTGTAAATATAATCTCAAATCAAAAATCAATAATGTTTCTTTATTAAAGGCACTGATGTCTTGTAAAGCTGCATAGGAATTTATTTGCAATGTGTTTGTTGTTACACTCTATTTAAAATTTAAAAAGTAGGTATACAAAACTTGTAATACACTATAACACATATATTAAAATAATATTGTGCGGTTCTCTGCTACAAGCACGTAAGATCTTTATTTTCAAATATTCGAGACGACGTCCTCCGCCTCCACAGACAAACGATACAACTGGTGAACTGGTAAATATCACATCATGAATAAAATCATTGACATTTTAGCAACAAGAGAGAAACATTTTAGCGTTTAAGCTTCATCAATTTTAATTTTTGTATTAGTGCTTTTGAAACTAGCGCTAATATTGATTATTTCTAAAGTGGATTCGTCGACATAAGCGGACTATCCCCACAGACCTACATCGAACACATACGTTCAATTAAAACTACCCACAACAAGGACGTGACCGGCATACTGTAGACATTAAACTCTTAAAGCTAACACATGTAGATTCATAAGCTGCATACGGCGCTCCGGTTGCCGTAGGGCTGCGGGCTGTAGGGCTCCTAGGCGGGCCCCAGCAGCGCCACCAGCGCCCGCTTGTAGTCGCCAGAGGTCTCGCCCTGCTGCCGACAGCGGTACACGAGCGTTACGCGCGGTGCGACGAGCGGTGCGGCGCGAGGAACGCATGCAGCGAAGAAACGCGATAACATTAATGTTGTGTTGCATCACAATGCAAGTGTGTTTGTTAATCAGTTTGGTGTTACAGTTGTACCCAACCATGAGCTGCTATCATGAACTTGCCTGCAAATGCTTGACATAGTAATTTCGCTTTGAAACTGGTGTAACTTACGGCAAATATTGTTTGAACAATAACCTCATGGCTGCTACACTGATAAGTTTGGCAATATAATAAAAACAGCTTTATTTGAAAATATTATTGACATTTCGCAAGTTTTGCACATTCATTTATAAATAAAAAATAAATAACAATGTTAACCATTTCATGAAAAATAATACTACCACCTTATTTGGAACACTTGTGAGCTCTCTTAATATAAATAAAGTAGCATGGAGTAAACCTCACCTCCTTAGGATCCCAACACGTAGCGTTTAAAAAAGTTTGTTAGAGTAATATTAGTACGACAACATAGAAATAGCACTTATATAAATGTAATTAATTTCCACCAATTTAAAATTTTAGTAGTTTAAAATTTAACACCTAATATAGTAATAGGGTCTTGAAGCCTAATTATAAGCTATTTTTATGCTGCGTAACGCATAGAAAAGTTGCCTACAAGCCAGTGCAAGTGATGTCAGGATGTATTATAATATTAAGATGTATTATGTATAATATGTATCAGGATGTATTTTAA
This sequence comes from Thymelicus acteon, assembly GCA_951805285.1. Classification (NCBI taxonomy): domain Eukaryota; kingdom Metazoa; phylum Arthropoda; class Insecta; order Lepidoptera; family Hesperiidae; genus Thymelicus; species Thymelicus acteon. Next base: position 17,349,154 of record OX638226.1, on the reverse strand, counting down.
TGTCAGGATGTTATTATAATGTCAGGATGTCAATATTTTTTTAACCATATGAATAGGTTTTTTTAAATGGATTTTAGTGGGCATCGTAAAAATATCAAGCAGGCATTCAATCAGCAAAGAACTGCAGTATGTAGAAATCTGTAACCATCTCAATAATTTGATCTTAACTGGTCTATCGTCATAGATGAATACTGAGGACTAACTTGTAACTACTGCTGGTTAATAGAAGTGTCACTGTGCACCAAAAAACCTATAGCAAAAATAAGCTCAAAGAAATATCGCTCACCTGTTTCATATTTTGCAGAAACGAGGATTAAAGATTTTATAAAAATTTCTAAAATAAATTTATGGTTTCTTTTTACGTTTTTTTACAGACTTTACGGGTTTGGTTACTACTACTTATTCACCACTATGTAGAATTGTAGATTATATTATAATACTTTTAAACACGTATGCCATATAAACTCAATTTCGCATTTTTTGCAGATGTGCCAATATATTACTAGGTGAGCGATATGCCTTCCGGCAAAAGCAGCTGGATTTTGTTATGACAATTATAAACTAATACACTAACACTTGACTTCGTTTCTTGCTTCAGTTTGATTTGTGTTTTGGGTGATCAGTACTAGTGAGGTGGGTAGAATTTAATCTTTATTTTTCTTTATTATTTCTCAGGAAGTCAAGTAGTATTAGTGTACTAATGTTAGTACAGATATCAGTATGGTAAAAACTCGTAATGATCACTTTTAATATTTGTACACTATGACGACTCATTCAACAGATACTCGAGTTACCTTAACCGCGTTAATGTACCATCCAAGGCAAGGAGCTTCCACCGCTTTTTTGCTAACCTATACTCCTATTATTGATCTATAATAATATAAATACACTGCATAGGCTGTTCGTAATACAAAGTTGTAATGCGCCAAAATATCCGTACAATTCACGACGATATTCTTATTACAGAATGATTGCCAAATTGGCTCAATAATATTAAGTTACTCTGAACTGAAGTCCAAAGAAGAGACCCGATTTTCGGCCACGAACCATATTATATGCTCTGTACTAGAACATAAGACATAAGTGAACATAAGTGTTTGGTTTGACGTAGTAAGTGCCTAGTAACATGCATATTAAATAGCACTGTGTAAGAGTGTGACATGATCATAAATCATAACCTAACATAATATATGATTCATTCTAGGATTTCATTAGTTGGCTATTGCTGGCAGCCGTGAAAAATTGAGAAATTAAACCTTTTGCAACTATCTAATTGACGGGCAATTTTCAGTCTTGTCTATCTGGGCCTGATTTTCTATGGAAGTTGGGTCTCTCCTTTGAGACGTATTCGCTTCGGTCGCAATATTGCGCTGTCACATATTCGCAACGTATTCGTGACAATCAATAAAACAGGCCACAGTGTATTTACATGACAGAGGCTATCACTAACCTCGAGCTCGCTGCGGAGCGTCTTGTCGTAGAGCCTCTCGTACTCCCGCTTGATGTTCCCGAGGTCGATCTCCGCGCGCGTGGCCACGATGCGCACGATGGCCTGGTCGTCCGTCCCCGCGCCCGCCATGGCCGCCCGCAGCCGCTGCGCGAACCACGCCGGCGCGTTCTCCACGCACTCCACTGCAATACACGTCACGGTTCACCTCGCGTGATACGTACCCGAATCTCGCTTTCCAGCGTCTTGTCGTAGAGCCGTTCGTAGCGGTCCTTGATGGCTGCGAGGTCGAGCTCGGAGCGGCTGACTACGACGCGGACGAGCGTGCGGTCGTCGGTGCCGAGCCCCTGCATGGCGGCCCGCAGGCGCGCCGCGAACCACTCCGCCGGGTCCTGCACGCACTCCACTGGAAGGCGGTTAGCGACCGCCGGGTAGCAGTGTGACCACATACGATGAAACTTTCGAATGATGTCCATGAATTCGTTGTCACTTACCATCAAGAAGGAAATGTAGTCGAGAATTTATTTATACTTATAAACTAGCTGACCCGGCGAACTTCGTATCGCCTAAAAAAATGTTTTTCTTTGTTGTTGTTGTGATCAGAATAAACAGCTTAACGTTTTCTATGACGTACATAAGCGCCAGTTAATGTTCACTAGCAGTCAACCATCTAAATTAAACCGACTGAAAAAATCACATTCTAGCATTTAACTTACTACTACAGCAATAAGTTAATAAATAAATCCTCGGTCGCTTATAATTTGGATTCCGAAAATTTAAAAACAAAATAATTTGAATTGGAAAATAATTATAAATTACAATTTTATGTTTACTGATATTAAAGTATTTATGTCATGAGTGTCCTAATGTGTCTCGATACCACAGATTACACCCAATCTATGCTCTATACGAATCACAATGCTGTATTAAATGAGCTTGAGAAAGGAGATGTGTGGGTTAATGGGTCGTCCTGTGGCGGAGGCCGCGGCGACGACAAAGGCGTCCGCAATTGGGTAAATTGATGACAAATATTATCTGCTCCCTACTTGTTACAACGTCATGACTTAAGATTGTCTGAATTATTTTAAAATACCTTTATCGCTTTATCATTCTTTGCAACATGCAGATTTTTATGTGGTAGTGCATTCCCAAATTCGAAATTAAGATGTTTACAGTTCAAACTGATTTTTTCCAAAATCCTATCAGATCGAAATCGAAAAGTTATCAACATTTTGAAATTTAAATTTTATATCCTTTAAAAATATGACAATGACCAACTTTTCAAAATATTTTCTACTTCAATGAGTAAAACTCGAGTGAATGAGTGATTGACACGTGTTTTGGTGAGTGAGTATTGTATACCGATAGCGGAGAGCGCCTCCTTCAGCTCTCCGTCGATCTCGGCCTTGATGGCCTGCTCGATGGTGCGGCCCGCGATGTTCTTGTACTCCTCGAACACCAGCCGCAGCTGCGCGAAGCTCTCGTGCGCCAGGATCTGATGATAGCGACGTCAACGGAATTAATGCACGGAAAGAAATGCTATTCTTAGTTTATTACCTAAAATAAAGTGAACGCGTAATGTTCCGGCTGGAGGCTTGAGAGCCGGTTTTTTCACGTTCTTTTCTCTCTGTTGACCGGCAAGCATCAGTTTTGCCTTTAGTGTCGCTGATGTCCATGGGCGACGATATCCACTTACCATCAAGTGGATCGTCAACTCGTTTATCGGTTATATCCAATTTCCAATAAAAAAGTGATAAAGTAATATATTTTTAATGACACAAGTAGACAATGGAGAGGGTAGTCATGTCTCTGTCAGTTTCGTGCCAGACATGGACGCGGGTGGAGGTGCGTTCCACAGAGTACTTAAACAACGGTGCGTTCTGGGTCGTGTAGTGGTAAGTTGACTACCTTTAGTTCTACTACTACTAGGAATACTATACGAATCTCGCACATTAAACTAAGCAACGTAAAAAAAACGTGTGGCACTCGGGGACTGCCGCGGTAAAGCTATTGCATAGCATTTTTTATCAACTTATGCAATTAAGAAGAACCATTAAAACATGACACTAGTGCTATATAATTATTTTGTTTATTTATTTATCGATAATATTGCATGTATAGTTATTGAGTTATACAAAAGTGCTAGTATAATGTTTTTTTTTTTTATAGTATGTATTTATAATCTTCAGTCTCGTTTCTTTTATGTATGTATTGTATTATAATTAGTATACAACTTTAATTTATTAAGTTACTATATACGTTTGCTGGGAGAACTCCGTGACATAATTTAACGGATACTGCGGAAGATCAGCGCTGGCTGTCTCCGGACTCCAGCACAATGCTGAGCAGGCTCCGATTTGTAAAGGGTCCACTTATATTTAAGTTTAATTATTACCTTGTATATATAAGTTGTGTTTAGGTAACCATAGGTGTATCTTTTGCAAATAAATGTATTTTCTTTCTTTCTTTCTTTCAATTATAATTATTTATTTTATAGCAGTATTATATATAAATAAAAAAAAAATAAGATCGCCATCTGTTAAAAACACAGGTAACTTTAATGTTAACAGTTAAGTACGTATCAAGTAGCAACACCTAGTGAGCGGAGTTGCAAATTGCCATTGTCGTATCCTCGAAGACTTCTGTGCGCCTAGTACTCGCTTTAATTAATTGCTACTAATGGTGAACAAACCCGATGAGAAATTTAATACTCCAGCTTTGTTTTGGCACACTTGCTTGCATGTTTTTGCTATCCTAGTACTGACTGCAAGTGGGGGATGTCAGGTTTTATTTTCGTTACGGAATTTCTTGATTCGGTCGCCGCGCTCAAAGCCCGCGATAAAAGCTATGCTTAAAAACTCACCTTGTTGAATATCTCCTCGTCAGTCCCCCACTTGGCCTCGCCGGCGTCGTACAGCTGCTGGGCGGCCTCCGCCGCGCGCGCCGCGTCCACGCCGCCCTCCTCGTCGCGCGCGCCCTGCGACACCGACTGACTCACACACGTGGTACCGAGCTCTTATACTAACCGCGGATCAGGTGAATGAATACAACATATTGTAACAATATTAAATTAAATAATTCGGTTTTTTTAAGGATTTAATTTGATTTTTTTATACAGAACGAGTGACTTGCAAAGCAGCTGTCATGATCACAAGACTAGTTTAAATGTAGTCATGGTAACGACAGTTGACAGCTGCCATTAATAATGTTGAACATTTTATAGATAACTTTATTGCAGTATTTTTATATGGTTGTTGTGATACAATAATTTATTTATATTTATTTCCTCGTTTTGCTACAAAAATGGTGCAATTTGGTTTAAATTCCCAAAGCATATTATAGCTTTGAGCTTAGAGAATTTTATATAAAACCAGGAGTAAAATCACACCCGTCAGTATTAACATGATTGTACAGTATTCATTCAACTGAACCGCGGTACGTCAGACCCCGGCACAAGCGAAAGTAAAGATGTGATCCGACTGGCGGCGCGGCGGCGGTGAGGTCGACTTAGGTCGGGTGTGGAGACAAAGCGTTATTATATCCGCTTGACAAACCTTTCACTGTCACTCCATGCACAAACCACGTCTTTAAAACAAGTCTCATGCTGATTCGAAATAACTCAGAATAATTTAACACGATAAAAAAAGAGTCTTAAAATTAACTTTTGTAAATCATTAGAAAAAAATTATGAAATAATTATAGAAGTAAATCAATTCAAACAAGTCATGTATTGTGACTTCTCAGAATTGCATGCTGCATTAATTCAAATTTCAAACACACAGGGAAGCAAAAATTTATTAATATCATAGTTTTGTGGTCAATATTTGAAAATTCCAATTAAAATTTCCACATTAACTTCAAGACTTTCAATGGTTAAACATGATCTTCGATTCTAATGAAAAATTTCATTTTGCAGACAATAAATTAAGCAGTTATTGAATATTAATATGCAACGAAAATAAACGGCACAAGCATTTCCTTTTATGTTTTGTTAGTTTTTCACAATACATTTTCATTGTTATATAAAACATTTTTTATGCACATGTGCCTATCGGCATATAAATAAGTAGTTGTTAATCACATAAATACGTACAGTTCGAACGTATACATGCACTGACTCTTAATTTAACCGTATAAATTACATCACAGAAATATTTTAATTGTAATATTAAAAGAAATATCCTAAGTTCCCTTAGGGTTCATGTGTGTAACCTGTGACCTATTCCTTATTCCTTAACACCACGGACCTGAAAAAAGACGGACGTAACCTTGTCTAATCGAGAGTGAAGCATAGCAATGGCCGCCCGCTTACCATGTGTGCGTAATTTTTGATTCGCGATTGAAGTAGTGAAGTGTCAATGTGTGCGTGTGTGTACTTGTACGAATAGAGAGTTGGTATTACTATGGGTGCTTCACTGAATTTGTTCTTGGGATTACGTCAGTTTTTTTTAGGTCCGTGCTTGCTACCAACAAAAATCAAACTAAAACAGTTGTAACAGATTTTATCTTGTTTTTTCAAGAGACAGATATGTTGTCAAACCACCTTTATATTTTAAGGAAACATTATCTATCTTTTTGTATAAATAAGAACGATGTCTATAACGAATGTACACTGTACAGGTATTATCCATTATTTATTGTTTGGTACAGTGTACAGTCACCTGCAGAGAAAAGTAACCCATCTGTTTACAACGCAGGTGACTGTACAGGTTAGTATATAGAGTGGCGTGTTGGTGTCGGTGGTGACGGTAACAGGTAACATACGGTCACGATGAGTGTGAGCAGCCGCCGGAAGTCGCCCGACGTCTCCGAGCACATGTGCTCTGCCAGCGGACGGTTGTACACTGCGGGGCACAGATATACTCATTAGATTCATTGGTTTCATTGAGTGGCGACTAGCAACGTAAAAGTGAAGTTTATAGATATAACGTCCCAACTCAGAATCACTAACAGTTACTTAAGTCTCTCTTTAGCACAGAATTTGTATTGTGATTCTGTACTAAGGAGCGATTTAAGTAACCGTTAGTGACTCTAAGTTGAGGCGTAAGAATGTGATGTCAGCAATGATTGACAGTAACTCAGGTTATTGCTACTAAATATAGCTAACTGTACTTGTGTGTAGTGTTAAGAAACTACTACATATAAAATGTAGATAAGAAATTATGTAATATATTTTCATTTCAATCTAACAAAATATAATTCAAGTTTGTTGCACAGTTGTAATAGATTATGTTTTCTTTATTTAATTATCATATATATCAGTCTTATCATATATCATAATAAAGATAACAAGATCTTATGCAGAAGGAAGCAACTGAAAAACGTAAGTTGCAAGAAACCTTGGTCTCATGTCAGCATCAGTTATTTTTTATTTATGGAAGTAGCTGACGATCCACCTGATGGTAAGTGGCTATCGTCGCTCATGGACATCAGCAACACCAAAGGCATCACATATGTGTTGCCAACCAAGAAAGAGAGAAGAAAAAGAAAGAAAGAACTAGCGAACCCACGCAGAAATAATATTAGTCCAATAATAGTAATAATGGTGTTAATGAACTATAAAATTTAGGTACTATAAAATCAATGGCAACTCACACTTCTCATACATCTGCACAATCTCAGCGATCTCGGGCTTGGACCTGGTGCACAGGATCTCCACCAGCACCTGCTCGTCGGTCCCCAGCCCCTCCATGCAGGCGTGCAGCTCGCGGCACAGGTACTCCGCCGGCGGCCGCATGAGCGCCACTATCACGTCCTCGAAGTGCCCGCCCAGCTCCGACTTCAGGTCTTCGATTATGTCCTGGGTGGGATGATTGGCTTTTAAGTTTGTTGTGGGGCTATTTTATTAATGAGTTTATACATGATTTTTTTTTATATTAAATATTGCAATAAGTAGTATTAAGTGCTGTCTGTAACTGTGAGTAGGGAAAAACATAATCCCGGGAGTTTCTTGCCGTTTCTTCTCCTAGGATCACTCACGGTAGGGATTTGTTGAAGCAATGGCGTTAAGTGACGTTCAAAAAGTGTTTGTAACAAACCTACTTCGAATAAAACTTATTTCATTTTATTTAATTTCAATGGTTCTCAGATTTTTTTCATCGCATGTTTTATTGAAGATATGGAAGTCATAAGTATGTTTTAATGAAGCGCTGGATGAGCCCCATTCCCACCATGGCTTGAAATTTAAACTTTGTTAATTGTGGTGATGGTAATTAATAAATTTGGAAATAAATATACAATTACAACTACAGAGGTAGTAAATGTTGTAGGTAGTGTTGTGTGTTTATAATAGAACTTTGAAATTTTTACATTTTTATGCTATTTTGAACCGTTTTATTTAGCTTGTCCTGTTTATTTATTTATTTGCTTGTTTGGGTCAAATCTAATAAGACCTACTTCCACTTATCCTAAGGAGGTGAGATTTTACACATTGCTTTAGTCCTGATGACAATACATTTTTGTGACAAGCTTGACTTGATACTACACCCAGATCTGGCTCCAGGCGAGGGAACTCCTTAATGCAACAGCACAGTCCAAATTTTTTTGTTACTGAACAAAAAAATTTGGACTCTTCTACATGACAATATAAAACCATGTATTTAGTTTTTTAAACTATTACTTGTATGTGAATGCTACCCATTATTTTGACTTTTCAACAGCAAATTAGTTGTCTTTAAATAAACCAGTTGTTATAACAAGAATTGGTGCAAAAACCTGTGTTCTAAGAATTCCAAGGTCCAGTGAGTCATAGTTTGTTGGTTGTAGGTACTCACGGTAATTGCTGTGTCACACAGTTGTACGCCCTAACATGACTCAATCACTTATTAAAATACGTATACATAGTTGAGATTCCTGCTTGTCTGGTTTATTGTATACTGAGTAAATACAAAAAAATCTGTCAAAATTGTCTATCCTTTTCGAAGCAAATTACACTTTAGTGAATTGTATCAATGTCCAGATAATTAATTCGCTAATAATTTTTTCTGTAATTGTTGACAACAGTGCAGATTGACTGATGGTAAGTGATCACAGTCCATGGACATTAACCAAACAACAAAACAACTATATAAATATTCAAGGAATTTGCACTATATATCTAGTTAACACTGCAACCAAAACATACATTTTAGAAGGGGGTATAAATCGCCAGGCGGGAAAAAGAACCTTACCACTAAGTATTTTTAGGTTCATTAAGATTTAGCTTAGTGGTAGATAGACACCATCAACATCTTCAGGGGGAATCCTTCCTTCACTGAATCCTCACCAAAGTGCATTAAATGGTGGAAGGAAATATTGATAAGACACCAATGAGATTCAATATATTATTGCAAATCTGAGGAATTAAATTATGTTTTAAATTAAAATGATTTACAGATAGCTTACCCTCCCATATTCATGAGTGAAGGCCTCTGCAATGGCCTGGCGCTGCATGTTGGAGCGGGAGGTCAGGATGTCGATGATGGTCTGCTCGTCGGTCCCGAAACCCTTCATGGCCGACCGTAGGGTCGCTGCGTCCTCCGCCGCATTGAAATTGGCCACTCCAACCACTGTTGGCTCTCGCTATGCAATACAGGGATTTATTAAATTGTTTCAAAGTTAGTTATATTTTGATACTTTTACAGTGGGACCTCATTCATCCAGGCCTCAGTTATACAGATTCGCGATCATTTGGACTATAACCTCGATCAGATAAGTCACGTCAAATGACAATTACAAAATACTTTACCCTTTTAAGGTTGCATTATTTTAGTAATGGTCCTATTTTTTAATAATTTTTCAATAAACATTGATTTTTGACAAAAAGTTTCATTTATTTTTATTGTTGTTAATAATTAACTAACATTATGCTATAATCTGTCATATGCAAAAACTACTTTTCTTATATCCAAATTTTCGATTATTCAAATGCCTAATGACAACAATTTTAGTCCGGTTAATCGAGGCTTTACTGTAATTAAATTTTACTTTGAACTCGGCTGATGAAGTCTCATAATATATAATAATCCCTATCTGTACATTAGGATATAACGAGCACTTTAAAATTCAAGTAAGACAAAGAGGAACATTCATTTATTTATATTAAAGGAAGTCATTCTATTCTATATAGTTGATCAAATCTCATTGAATCATTTATGTTATAGTATTTTACTACTGAAAAGGAACTGCCCTTGTTAGTTCGACTTGTTAGTGCAACCTACTTTCTTGAGCAGTACGAAGGAGATATCTTTTTAAATAGGTCTGATTTATCATAATGTGAAGTAAAATACACTTGTGAATCACATTTATACAATGCTGCGCTAATCATCTGATCATGATCAATCTAAAAATGGATAAACAATTTTTCTATCAAACTTCAGGTCAAGGTAAAAGTACCCGCCCATTGCCCTAATTGCTACATTTTGAGTTTTTGACGTCATCTGGAGGCGCGCTTCGATGAAATGATTAATGTACTTACTTTGTAGGCCATCTTCTTGATAGTTTTCAACTAAAACGTTAGACGATGTTGCACCAACTTCTACACTAAATAGCAGTCCAGCACTATAGTTTGATCGTAAGTTTATTTATGGTTGATTACGATATAATAAACGATTATTCACCGGCTCGAAAATCTCTAAATATTTCTGTACGTGAGCTGAGTAACACAAAACGACACAAATCCAATAAAAATTGTGGTTGATTGTAATACGTCATACGTCACACACGTCACTTAGTTGAAGTGTCAATGTCAAATAAAATGAGATTGACGTTCAACTCTTCAACAACAACCATGGATATATTACTATATCTGGATCATTGACTTTATAGCTATTGTGTACTCCATGCGATTTGCAGCCGAAACAAATGTAAACAAACCAATAAAATCGTTTTATAGGATTTTTTACCAACTGACATGAATTTGTACAATAAATGCGTTTTATTTAGACAAACTACTCAGTTATTTGTGAATTCTTAAATAAATACATATTGATCGATAACAATTATAAATTCCGAGTAAAGTGGAAACAAACAAAATTAATTATCACTGTCATCATTCAAACACTTTGCAATGACAATCTTATTTCCAAGAAGTGATTTGAAACTTTCAACATAATGTACTATTTTGTTTGTATGTACAATTGTAATTGTATTGTTGTATGTACAAATTCAAGTCAGCTGGTGAAAATACTAGAAAACGATTTTAATCGTTTGTTTACATTTGTTTTGGCAGCAAATCACATGGAGTATAGGTACCTGAAGTACGATAACGTCATATCAGAATGACCATTCGACAAATCACAGGCCGGATTGAGGTTTTCCTTCATAATTGTAGGGTGTCCACACTTACTTAAAAAATATGTCTTATTTTGATATGGTTCTTTGAATGTTTTCTACTGTTAATTTTTCTGGTGGTAAAAGAAATAATACATTTTATTAATATTTCCACAAAATTACCAATTTAAATTATTGCATTAAGAGTAAATTGAAAATTAAGGTATATAATAAGCATGATGACAGATTTTGAAATTCTGTTCTATATTGTTGGGAAATATAATAGAAAAATCACAACTTATGTCAAATTTTCCGCAAAAAAATAAGGTTTAGTATTAAGGGGATTGCCTTGCCCGATGACCTTGGAGATTTGGTCCCTCTACTAGTATTTTTTAACTAAGCGCCATCTACCGACCAACGACTATACTACAATAAAACGAACTGAAGATAAAGCAAGAAAACATGTGGCACAGAGTTTTCATCGTTTTTGCCTATTTATATTCGCTCTCTGAGAGATCTTCGAATACATTTTGTTCCTATAGTTTTTAGGGTTCCGTAGCCAAATGGCAAAAAACGGAACCCTTATAAATTCGTCATGTCTGTCTGTCTGTCTGTCTGTCTGTCTGTCCGTCCGTATGTCACAGCCACTTTTCTCCGAAACTATAAGAACTGTACTGTTGAAACTTGGTAAATAGATGTATTCTGTTAACCGCGTTAAGATTTTTACACAAAAATAGAAAAAAAAACAATAAATTTTGGGGTCCCCATACATAGAACTGAAACTCAAAATTTTTTTTTTTCATCAAACCCATACGTGTGGGGTATCTATGGATAGGTCTTCAAAAATGATATTGAGGTTTCTAATATCATTTTTTTCTAAACTGAATAGTTTGCGCGAGAGACACTTCCAAAGTGGTAAAATGTGTGTCCCCCCCCCCCCCTGTAACTTCTAAAATAAGAGAATGATAAAACTAAAAAAAATATATGATGTACATTACTATGCAAACTTCCAATGAAAATTGATTTGAACGAGATCTAATAAGTAGTTTTTTTTAATACGTCATAAATCGTAAACCGCAAAAAACATCGATCAAAGTTACAACGAACTACAAGAACTTATATATTATGTTACTTGCTGCTACGGAACCCTTCATGGGCGAGTCCGACTCGCACTTGGCCGCTTTTTGTAGTCTTGTACGAGTACCTGCCTACATGATAATAATTTATTTATTTTGAACTACACTATGCATTATGCCTGCTGATATATTATGTAGCTTTCATTCTACTAAATGATACATTCTGAAGTCTGATGATGACCAGGTAAGTACTGATCAGTTTTCAGTAACGGGAATAGTTAGGATGACCTAGCTTTCAACATTTATCTAATTGAGCATGGGTGCTACTACATGAAACATTCTGAAGGTCTAATGATGACCAGGTAAGTGCTTATAGGTTCTCAGTAACGGAAGTACTTAGGATGACCTAGCTTTCAACATTTAACTAATTGAGCACGGGTGCTACTACATGAAACATTCTAAAGGTCTGATGATGACCAGGTAAGTGCTTATAGGTTCTCAGTAACGGGAGTACTTAGGATGACCTAGCTTTCAACATTTATCTAATTGAGCACGGGTGCTACTACATGAAACATTCTAAAGGTCTGATGATGACCAGGTAAGTGCTTATAGGTTCTCAGTAACGGGAGTACTTAGGATGACCTAGCTTTCAACATTTATCTAATTGAGCACGGGTCCTACTACATGAAACATTCTGAAGGTCTGATGATGACCAGGTAAGTGCTTATAGGTTCTCAGTAACGGAAGTACTTAGGATGACCTAGCTTTCAACATTTATCTAATTGAGCACGGGTGCTACTACATGAAACATTCTGAAGGTCTGATGATGACCAGGTAAGTGCTTATAGGTTCTCAGTAACGGAAGTACTTAGGATGACCTAGCTTTCAACATTTATCTAATTGAGCACGGGTGCTACTACATGAAACTTTCTGAAGGTCTGATGATGACCAGGTAAGTGCTTATAGGTTCTCAGTAACGGAAGTACTTAGGATGACCTAGCTTTCAACATTTATCTAATTGAGCACGGGTGCTACTACATGAAACATTCTGAAGGTCTGATGATGACCAGGTAAGTGCTTATAGGTTCTCAGTAACGGAAGTACTTAGGATGACCTAGCTTTCAACATTTATCTAATTGAACACGGGTGCTACTACATGAAACATTCTGAAGGTCTGATGATGACCAGGTAAGTGCTTATAGGTTCTCAGTAACGGAAGTACTTAGGATGACCTAGCTTTCAACATTTATCTAATTGAGCACGGGTGCTACTACATGAAACATTCTGAAGGTCTGATGATGACCAGGTAAGTGCTTATAGGTTCTCAGTAACGGAAGTACTAAGGATGACCTAGTTGATGACCTTGTTTTAATGTTGCCATTGAGGGCCATCCATAAATTACGTCACACTAATTTCATGACTTTCTGACCCCTCCCCCTCTCTTTGTCACAGCTGGTCACATTTGTGAGACCTCCGCCCCTAGTGTGACGTCACATATTATGAATTAAGTTCCAAAATACATATACATATGTATATATACCAAATATTCGATTTTGGAATGTGACGTCACAAAATTTAGGATCCCCTCCCACCCTTGTCACACAATGTCACGCTACATCGAAACCCCCTCCCCCCTAACGTGTGACGTAATTTATGGATGGCCCTTTGTGATTGTTTCTAAATTACAATAATTAATTAATTCTATAGGAAATAAGGAGTAATCAAGGTCTTTGGTCCTGCCGAAGGAGATCAGTGTATTTTAATAAAAATAAAAAAATATATAAAAAAATATAAAAAAATAGGAAATAAGGTTATGGGGGCATCAAGAAATCTGTAGAGTTTAAATTTTCAAATATCACCATTATATCTAGCAGGTACGCGCGGTAGCGTGTCCAGCCAAGTTCAAGCTAACAGAACTGGCGATCAGTACCGCGTGTAAAATTACACGAACGATTTGGAGCCACTTTTGACCCCCTCATAACTCAAAAAGTATTCGACATAAGTCTTTAAAATTGCTCATTGCTTGAGACTTGCGAAATACATATTTGCTCCAGATTTCATAAACACACCTCAAACGGCTATTAAGATAACGTCCAAAAATCGACATTTTTATCACTGAATGACCTATAGATCAAAACTCTAAACTAGTTCCAGATGACCTAGAAAGTTAAAATTTGGCTTCCAGATAGGTAGTTGAGTATACAAATACAAATACCAAGGAATAAATCAGAAACTAGCAAATTTTTATAATTTTATTATAATGTGTAATATTATACGAATCATTTCGAGTTACTTTTGACCCGTTCATAATTCGAGACCTATTTCACCTAAATACATGAAATTTGGCACATTTATTAAAACCCCTTAGCTTATTTAAAATTTAAAATTTTATAGATGTGGCTAAAACTGTTTTTGATACATTAACGTTTAAAAATCCGCATTTTGGTGACTGAGTCACTGACATAGGATTAAAAACATAACCTACTTCCAGATGGCCTAGAAACTAGATATTTTGCATCAAGGTAGACTATCAGGCGTATCTAAAGGAAAAAATCTAAAAACTGAAAGTTATTGATAATTAGTGAAACAAGTGAATTAGCGGTTCCACTGTGTAGAGTAATTTTACAAATAATAATGGGTATATTCATTATCTATAAACACTAATAATTTCTAGACAAAAAGTAATGATATCTTATCAAAAACATAAATGTAAAATGAAAGCCAAGTTAAAAAAACGATTGAGATCTAAATGGGTTCCAAGTTCTATGTAAAAAAGACTAAAATTTTAGTCACAGGGACATGCAATTCAAACTTTTAAAGCACCATGGCAGCCTATTTCTTGTACTTTGGAAAAAAGTAAGTTAGATCTATAACTCGTCTTCCAGATATATTTTGTGTTTCTGCTTGTGATTCTTCTTCAATAATCAAATCTTGTAAATCTTCTTCATCTTGTTCAACCTAAAACAAACAAACAATGCAGTGTCAAATTAAATTAGCTAGGGAAACTATCTAGTATCTAACAAATACCATAGTGTAAGCAAACAGAATAAGTTACCAGCAAAATTTGCTCTGCTCCCTCATCAACTTCCATCCCAGACAGATCGTATGTTTCTGTTAACGGCTGAAGTTCCTGATTTTGTAATTCTGAGTTTTGCTGGTTCCTGAACTGCCTGAAACATAATAACTTAAGTGAGCGAATGTAATGTTTTTGCTGCTACAGTCAGTAATAAGCCATACACAAAAATTCAAATGAGTCCAAACACGATGGTTCTACGCAGTGCCATCATTGAGATCCTTTACCCACCTTCGGATTTCACCATCAGGTAGGTTTAAAATGAGTCCAAGCACGATAGTTCTACGTAGTGCCGTCACTGAGATCTTTTACCCACCTTCGGAGTCCACCATCAGGTAGGTGAAATCATCAGTCACCTAGGTCTCCATGAGACCTTTCAAATGAGTCTAAGCACGATGGTTCTACGTAGTGACGTCACTGAGATCCTTTACCCATTTTCGGAGTCCACCATCAGGTAGGTGAAATCATCAGTCACCAAGGTCTTAATGAGACCTTTCAAATGAGTCCAAACACGATGGTTCTACGTAGTGGCGTCACTGAGATCCTTTACCCATTTTCGGAGTCCACCATCAGGTAGGTGAAATCATCAGTCACCAAGGTCTTAATGAGACCTTTCAAATGAGTCCAAACACGATGGTTCTATCTAGTGCCGTCACTGAAATCCTTTACCCACCTTCGGAGTCCACCATCAGGTAAGTGACATCTTCAGTTACCAAGGTCTTAATGAAACCTTGAGTCCAAACACGATGGTTCTATCTAGTGCCGTCACTGAGATCCTTTACCCACCTTCGGAGTCCACCATCAGGTAGGTGACATCGTCAGCCACCAAGGTCTTAATGAGACCTTTCAAATGAGTCCAAGCACAATGGTTCTATCTAGTGCCGTCACTGAGATCCTTTACCCACCTTCGGAGTCCACCATCAGGTAGGTGACATCGTCAGCCACCAAGGTCTTAATGAGACCTTTCAAATGAGTCCAAACACGATGGTTCTATCTAGTGCCATCACTGAGATCCTTTACCCACCTTCGGAGTCCACCATCAGGTAAGTGACATTATCTGTCACCAAGGTCTTAATGAGACCTTTAAAATGAGTCCAAACACGATGGTTCTATCTAGTGCCATCATTGAGATCCTTTACCCACCTTCGGAGTCCACCATCAGGTAGGTGACATCGTGAGCCACCAAGGTCTTAATGAGAGCTTTCAAATGAGTCCAAACACGATGGTTCTATCTAGTGCCGTCACTGAGATCCTTTACCCACCTACGGAGTCCACCATCAGGTAGGTGACATCATCAGTCACCAAGGTCTCAATGATACCTTTCAAATGAGTTCAAACACGATGGTTCTACGTAGTGACGTCACTGAGATCCTTTACCAACCTTCGGAGTCCACCATCAGGTAGGTGACATCATCAGTCACCAAGGTCTCCAAAAGCCTTTTCAAATGAGTCCAAACACGATGGTTCTATCTAGTGCCGTCACTGAGATCCTTTACCCACCTTCGGAGTCCACCATCAGGTAGGTGACATCGTCAGCCACCAAGGTCATAATGAGAGCTTTCAAATGAGTCCAAACACGATGGTTCTATCTAGTGCCGTCACTGAGATCCTTTACCCACCTTCGGAGTCCACCATCAGGTAGGTGACATCATCAGTCACCAAGGTCTCAATGATACCTTTCAAATGAGTTCAAACACGATGGTTCTACGTAGTGACGTCACTGAGATCCTTTAGCAACCTTCGGAGTCCACCATCAGGTAGGTGACATCATCAGTCACCAAGGTCTCCAAAAGCCTTTTCAAATGAGTCCAAACACGATGGTTCTACGTAATGCCGACCCTGAGATCCTTTACCCACCTTCGGAGTCCACCATCAGGTAGGTGACATCATTAGTCACCAAGGTCTCCATGAGACCTTTCAAATGAATCCAAACACGATGGTTCTACGTAGTGCCGTCACTGAGATCCTTTACCCACTTTCGGAGTCCACCATCAGGTAGGTGAAATCATCAGTCACCAAGGTCTTAATGAGAGCTTTCAAATGAGTCCAAACACGATGGTTCTATCTAGTGCCGTCACTGAGATCCTTTACCCACCTTCGGAGTCCACCATCAGGTAGGTGACATCGTCAGCCACCAAGGTCTTAATGAGACCTTTCAAATGAGTCCAAGCACAATGGTTCTATCTAGTGCCGTCACTGAGATCCTTTACCCACCTTCGGAGTCCACCATCAGGTAGGTGACATCGTCAGCCACCAAGGTCTTAATGAGACCTTTCAAATGAGTCCAAACACGATGGTTCTATCTAGTGCCATCACTGAGATCCTTTACCCACCTTCGGAGTCCACCATCAGGTAAGTGACATTATCTGTCACCAAGGTCTTAATGAGACCTTTAAAATGAGTCCAAACACGATGGTTCTATCTAGTGCCATCATTGAGATCCTTTACCCACCTTCGGAGTCCACCATCAGGTAGGTGACATCGTGAGCCACCAAGGTCTTAATGAGAGCTTTCAAATGAGTCCAAACACGATGGTTCTATCTAGTGCCGTCACTGAGATCCTTTACCCACCTACGGAGTCCACCATCAGGTAGGTGACATCATCAGTCACCAAGGTCTCAATGATACCTTTCAAATGAGTTCAAACACGATGGTTCTACGTAGTGACGTCACTGAGATCCTTTACCAACCTTCGGAGTCCACCATCAGGTAGGTGACATCATCAGTCACCAAGGTCTCCAAAAGCCTTTTCAAATGAGTCCAAACACGATGGTTCTATCTAGTGCCGTCACTGAGATCCTTTACCCACCTTCGGAGTCCACCATCAGGTAGGTGACATCGTCAGCCACCAAGGTCATAATGAGAGCTTTCAAATGAGTCCAAACACGATGGTTCTATCTAGTGCCGTCACTGAGATCCTTTACCCACCTTCGGAGTCCACCATCAGGTAGGTGACATCATCAGTCACCAAGGTCTCAATGATACCTTTCAAATGAGTTCAAACACGATGGTTCTACGTAGTGACGTCACTGAGATCCTTTAGCAACCTTCGGAGTCCACCATCAGGTAGGTGACATCATCAGTCACCAAGGTCTCCAAAAGCCTTTTCAAATGAGTCCAAACACGATGGTTCTACGTAATGCCGACCCTGAGATCCTTTACCCACCTTCGGAGTCCACCATCAGGTAGGTGACATCATTAGTCACCAAGGTCTCCATGAGACCTTTCAAATGAATCCAAACACGATGGTTCTACGTAGTGCCGTCACTGAGATCCTTTACCCACTTTCGGAGTCCACCATCAGGTAGGTGAAATCATCAGTCACCAAGGTCTTAATGAGAGCTTTCAAATGAGTCCAAACACGATGGTTCTACGTAGTGCCGTCACTGAGATCCTTTACCCACCTTCGGAGTCCACCATCAGGTAGGTGACATCATTAGTCACCAAGGTCTCCATGAGACCTTTCAAAAATTCAAATGAATCCAAACACGATGGTTATACGTAGTGCCGTCAATGAGATGCTAATACCCACCTTCGGAGTCCATCATCATATTAGGTCTCCATCTGCCGCGGCGCCGTCAAACGAAATTCTCAAGATAGCTAAAACGTTAAAAAATAAGTTAAACACACTAGAAATAATGTACTCAATAGGGTAGGTACTTACCAATAGTTTTGGAGAGCTCGGTCACGTTTCACTTACATTTATTCATTATATTAGCCACAGTCAGTCTTACTCTATGATAGGGTCAATAAACTAAACGAAATTATAATCTACTTTACATATATTTACAAACTTAATTTTTATTGTTCTTTTACGAAATATTTATATTTGTACTATTTACAATATGACTTCATTCAAAAAATTTTCAAAACGTGAGGTTTTAGTTTTTATTTGGAAAAAATAGCACGCGTACAATCCACCCGTCACAAGAGTCATCGAGACACTGATGTATCGCGTTCCGAGACTCCCGAGCACGCGACGCAGGGCTTAGCGGGGGCGCTCCAGCGGGGTACTGGTGAAGTTTTGGGTTTTTATTCATTTTTTCAAAATATTAAAATAATTAAGAAAAAAAAAACCATACAAATTGTGAAACACGTCATTACATATTTTTTAGTACAATATTCATGCCGAACTATTTAACCGTTACAGAGAACATTTACAATTTAGGTTGAAGAAGGACCTATTTAACAAATTTTTTTCCCAATATTTGGGAGAGGTTATTAAAATTTTAAATAATAGAATATCATTGTGATGACCTTCAGTATACCATATATTTTTTATATGGAAATCGCACAAAAGGATTCATCTGCAATCTTCTTCAAACTTACAGTATTTTTGAGATTTGAGCGAGCCAATCCCCTTAAATAAAAACACTTAACTCTTGTTTCACCATCTTCAAGTAGAGTCCTGAATAAGCTATTCGCCGGTTAAAGTGACGTTAAAGTGTCATTTTACATACACGAAATGTCAACTTAACCAACGAATAGCTTACTTCGGATTTACTTGAAGATTGTGAAACAAGCCCTTAAATTTATAAGTTTAAAATTCACACCAAGACTTTTCAAAGTGTCATAGCGTCACTTGTGCCGTCGCGCTTCAGTAAAGTAAGGCTAAGCGCAGATTGAGACTTTTTGTCACGGAGACTTTTTGTTATCCAGTCGAGTGGTAATCTATGGAGTGCGCTGACTATGGTGACATGACAGCACGGTGACAAATAGTTCCTAGCAGACGGCAACATCTAGTGACGTGACTGTCACCCGGCCGGGAAGTGCGCTCACAAGGCGACAGGGTTCCCAACTTAGGTGTTTTCCCTCCTATAAGCGCTAAATATGTAAGATGGGATTTTTTTAGGGGTCTTAGGTATATGTTTAGTGTTATTTTTAGGGTTTTTGTGACTCTTCATATTTTTTATTTATTAATCAAAATAAAGATGTAAGAGGCCCCGGAACAAACTAGCCAATCAAGGGAGACTGGGACTTTTGGCATTTAATTAAAGGATACTATCAGATTAATTTGTGAATTTACCTTACAAAATATTAGGTCGATACTGAGTCTACCAAATACCGCTGAAAGTATTGACTTTTAAGCCAAATCGGTAAACAAGAAAAATATTCTTTCCTGGTCCTAGAACCAGAACCATCAACGTCAAATTAATGATTTTTTATTTAATCATAATAAAATCGTATACAAATAATTTATGTTCCAAAGTTTGATTTTATTAAAAGATAACTGTTTGATTGATGTTTTTTTTAACTCCTGATCCAAAAAGAGGGCACAAAATTTTTTGCCATTATAAAGGGTATGAAATTTTGACATTCTAGCCACTTTTTTAAAGTTTTTAGCCATTTCTTGGTTCACTGACTTGGCAACACCGTCAGTGACTTTTCAAATGGGCGCACCGTGGAGACAGTGACAAAAAGTCTCAATCTGCGCTTAGCCTAATAGACAAGATGTCATTGTCAATATTGTCATATTCGTTTGTTTATTGAGGTATGACGTAATTCGCGCTGAGTGAGACTGATTGGCGTTCAATATATAATGGCGGCTTCCCGTATTTTGTAGTTTTATTTTATAAAAATATTGTTAATCTTTTGTAATCCATTAATAGGGTTTTATCAAATAAATATATATCCTGGGACTACAGATAACATGGACACAATACAAAAATGGACTTTTCGTTATGACGTCCGCGTCATCGATCTCCATGTGATACTCCATGCGATTTGCAGCCGAAACAAATGTAAACAAACGATTAAAATCGTTTTCTAGTATTTTCACCAACTGACTTGAATTTGTACACCAAATGCGTTTTATTTAGACAAACTACTCACTAAAACAAAATAGTACATTATGTTAAAAGTTTCAAATCGCTTCTTGGAAATAAGATTGTCATTTCAAAGTGTTTGAATGATGACAGTGTTATTTAATTTTATTTGTTTCCGCATTTACTCGGAATTTATAATTGTTATAGATCAATATGTATTTAAGAATTCACAAATACCTTAATGAGTAGTTTGTCTAAATAAAACGCAATTAGTGTACAAATTCATGTCAGTTGGTAAAAAATCCTATTTTTTTAATGGAAAAATCCTATAAAACGATTTTAATTGTTTGTTTACATTTATTTCGGCTGCAAATCGCATGGAGTATAGGTACCTCTACAAAGTCTGTGATCCAGATAGAGTAATATATCCATGATAACAACCATGGAGTATAGAGGTAAGTAGAAATGACTCATAAATGTCATTTTAATATTTTTCTAATGCAGTGTTCCTTCATATCAGGCGCCAAAATCAAATAACAAGAAAAAAAAACCCTGAATATATATACAATATTTTATATATATACAATATTATTTAATTTAAATACAATATACAATATTCTAGATATTGGTAATAATTGCCGATTTCAGATTTTATGCGGATCAGCAAAGTAGATAGATTTTTAGGAGGATTATTCAATATAATAAACTTATGTTCGTCAAGTCATGCGGTAAGTATTTTGAATTCCTTAAATGATCGGCAGAAGCGAATAAGGACGATCGGACATTATGCGAATGGGACATTTTGCGCCTAAACCAAATAAAGGTATCAGGATCGGGTTTAATAAAAAAAAATATCAGAAATTTCTTTAAAACTTTATTACGTCATTTGCTTACATATGTAAATCTTTAAAACTATGTATAGTATACCTATACCTAGTCATAGTACCTATATAGTAAATACCTAGAGCTATACCTATGCAATTTTTTTATATCTATTTATTATAGTACTCAAATATTTGAATTTCATTATAAAAAAAAATTACTACCTATGATTAATGTGTAAAATATATTTTTCCAATAAATTAGGTACAAATACACCACAATACACACACGACATAATTAAAAATATAATAAAAATACTTGTATCATTGATTTTAATCACGGAACACAGACACCAGTTTAATACTCGATAAACTACTGTTACATCTATTTGATCTATTGTCAATGGCGAGAGTCCCGTCTAACTAAACCACCACTAGATCGTTAATTATAAAATAACCATTTGCAATGTATTTCATTATAAAATTCCATATTGTGAAAAGTCTAGAAAACACAAAAAAATCACAGAACTACCAACTACCAATCCGGTTGAAATCAACTGGGTCACTAGCAGATATTACGGTCTAGACTACAATACAACCTAAATACATTGCACTACAATAATTAATAGGTATATAGGTACTTCCTTAGAATAATAATAAACGGTACTTCTACTCTTGTGGGACACTAAATGTTCGGTTTACACGTAGCAGATAACCGCTAGATTGCTTAGCGCAAAAAAAATTAAGGAGATAAGTAAATTTTAAGTAATACGTGTAAACAGACAATTAACATTTAGTACGCAAGTAAACAATTTAGAATTTTTTCTATTTTTGTTAACTAGGTCTTATCACTTCACGGGCCTTATCACGTTTGGACAGGCACTTTTAACTAAAAAGTTTTTAGTAAAAATTTTGTAATTAAGTAGGTTGTGAAGAATTGTATGAAAGAGCTTTACTAAATTATTACGTTTGGACGCGCACTAAAAATTATTCACTTAAAATTTACTTATCTACTTATTACGTATATGTATAAACCGGACTTTCTGAGGCCCGTGGCTATTTCGCATAATCGTAGCAACTACGCTGATTTACGTCGTCTCTTTAATAGCTAAAATAGCTTGCACCAGTTATGTTCTTATCGTCCTGTCTGTTATTCTCATGTCGAAGTACCTAAAATTCTTACAAGTAAATAGGTATGTATAAAATATAGCTTCCCGAGTTTGTGAACCTACTAATAAAAGTAAGAGTAGATACTTTATACTCTCGCGAAACAAATGGTTAATTATTTCCCACCAGAGGTCAGCGCGACTGCCACAAGACGACGCGGTACTCCCGCTCCACGTTGTCCACGTAGTAGCCGTTCATGTACTGGCTGGGGAACACGTCGACCAGCTGGAAGAGATCAGCCCACCTTAGCTCTTCGGTTTTACTTAAGGTTGACAACAAATCCATATTATGAGCGACGTAGTTGAAATTGGTAAGCTCATTTGACTTTCTCACTTTGATTGTCTCTGTTTACAAGACTACCCGCTGGTGGTAGGGCTCCTCTGAAGGATTATATTGGTAATATTGATACTGATTGTAATACTTCAGTAATATCATTATTACTATTAGGAGAAATAATAAGCGTGGCGTCCGCCTGCACCCCTACCTAAGTCAGCCGCCAAAGAATCGTCGTGTTCCGGCTGGAGGTTTTAGAGCCAGTTCTTTCTTATCTTTCTTTTTCTTCTCTCCATGGCTAGCAACGCATCAGTGATGCATTTGGTAGATAGCGACGATAGCCACTTACCATCAGGTGGATCCGTGGATCGTCAGCCTGTTTGTCGGCCATTTCCATAAAAAAATCCCAATCTTCATCATCATAATATAGCTCGTTTCTTACGGCTATTCTCATTATTCTATCTATCCACAATCTTTAGATACGTTGCCTGGCAATATATGTCAAAAATTCAAGTGTTTGTTGTTATTTTACTTACGATTACTTATCCAGTGATAATGGATAGATAGAGTATTGAATAGAGCAGTTAATTATGTTATAATGAACTTAGTACGGAAACAATAATTTAAAATAATTTATAGTTAATTACTTTTCACTTTGTGGCTGTTATATTTTTATATTATAAATTAATATAACAAGACACTGTAGAATTGTCTACTAAATAAAACTTGTCTAAAAACGGACTATATCTTAGATTGGTTTAGGTTATGTATGAACTAACCCAAAAGTATAATGAAGCGTAAGTAGCAAAAAGTGTACCTACAACTTCCAAACCAACCCACAATTCTCTTGAGTAAATGCAGAAGCTAAAAAAATAGATGGTGCGTAAGGGAAGTTAGTTGGTTAATGAAAATAGTGCAACCAGCATTGGAATCAAGTGAGTGAATTAAAATTAAAAACAGTCCAGAAAAACTTGAACTAAGATAGCAGGTGTGGTGAACGGTTTATAAAATATAAGAAATACTGATTGAGTATAAATATAAAATAAACATTAGTTAAGACATATTGAGTGATTCCAGGATTATTCACTACATTAAATAAAAAGCTCCGTATTTAATTTTTTCATCATTATTATCCTCCGATCACGCTTCGGAAATATGGTTCACGAAATATTGAAATGAAAAACGGTCATATATCACAGAAATTTAATTAACATAAAAGAACTACAGTACCCAAAACTATTTCACAGTCTTTACAATAAACTCTACTCTTGTCTTATACTAAGATGACTAATTACTTTCTATATTATAAACTATATTTAACTTAATATTATAATATGAGATAAATTACACAATGAAATCGCGAAGAAATCATGAATTCCGAAATCATAAAATCATTTACAACATTTTTATTTTTATGGTTTCATCATTATGATCAGAAGTGGGATTCCAATGTTTGAGTATTTTGGTGCGTCATTCACCGAAGTCTTTTGAATCAAATTTGACTTTTTGATAGAATTTGACTTGTTGCCCGTGTCAAATCTAAATCAATTCAAAAGTAAGGCTCCTAAAGGAGTCACTCAGTCATGTCATGACGTAACGTACCCCAGTTGGGCTTTTCTACAAGTGTGCGTTAAGTCGTGGTTGCGCGTGGGCGTGGGCCTTACGACTCCAGGGAGTCAGTAGTCGGGAGGGTGCGCGGCACGATCTGCCAGTGCCGGCGCTTCAGGAAGGCCTGCCAGAATAACAAGCTGCGCTTGGAGGATAAAGCTTACGAAAGACCGAGCAAGACATACGGAGAGAGCATTTCTAATAGGTTTGATCATGTCATATTTTTATGAACGAAGGTTCTTTAATGTCTAACTTGTACTCAAAAAATTAATTTAATTTTAGACCATACATTTTCACACTGAGATCTTTTGTCAGTCGTTATAATATTTATAATATAAATTTTGAAAATTTACAACAGTGGACCTGTTAAAAATTATTAAGCACATCAGTGTCAAAGACATAATGTATTCTTATCTTTGAATAGTTAGCTCTCTCCTTATGTACACATGGGCCTAAAGTGGTGAAAATAAGACAGGGCTGCCATCTGCAAAGAACAAGCACGTATTTTTTTAAATATACAAGCACTGTCAAAAAATTAGTTTTCTAAATAACCTATTTAAAACTACAGAAGTACCTATTCAATTAAAAAAATATTTTTACAATTATTTTATTTAATTAACAATATGGATTCCCAAAAACATAGTATAATATTTTTTCATAAGATTTACTAAAATAAGGCATCTATCATCCGATCTATAGACTTAAATGACAGTGCTAAACATCACATTTTTCCCAGGATTTTATGTTTGTCAATATATTTCTAGCTCATTTGTTTCGGTTACATAAAAAATGACACACACTGGGTGTATGAATGTGTTTAATAAGATGGCAGCCCGTGTTAATCCGGTGGAATGTAATCTACAGTGAAACCAACTTATCTGTGAATTGAAGGGAGGCGCTGTCGGACACATTGGACCAATCATTGGACGCAGTTCGGGAGGTAGTACGTGACAGATGAATAACCACAAAATACTTATGAATGACTTTATAACATGGCGGCATTAGTTCCAATTTTCGCCACTTCACAGATATGTTGGTGGCACTGTACACTTCGGTCGAATTAAGTCACAGAACACCAATAAAATTAAGCCCAAAGTGTGTTATCGCTTTTTCTTTACCATTAAGCACATGTTAATATAGGCGTACCACACAATGCCTCTCCGTAGGTACAATCATCTTACGATACCATAAATACCATAAAGCAAATGATAAGGAGTTATACCCCTTCTGCCCATGCTATTATTCATAAAAACGAGTGATAAAACCAAGCCCATAATGCGTCATCATCAATGCCTGAATTAGTGACATTAGTTTCATTAATATAAAATTAATACTTTTAACTTATACCTAATGACTAGATCAATATGCAGTGTTCTGTGTTTACACACGATTCATCAATTTCATCATAAAGTTTTTATAAAAACAAACTGTGAAATAGTCCAATATACGCATACTTTAATTAAATTTAGTATTTTTTAGACATTAAAATAGTCATCAGAAATATTTCCACAAGAGATGTATATGGGATACTAAAGTATGTATGTAGCGTGTAAAGCAATAATAGATTTTAATAATTAGCATTATTACAAAATAAATGGTCACATATAAAGCTTATTACGACTTTAACTTATTGTAACATAATGAATGAGTGAATTACTTGTTTGTTTAAATTATTGTTTTAATAATTGCCTGCGTGAAAATGTAATAAATGTAAATAACACTACTCTTAGCCCAATGCCAGTTTTTGTTCAACGTGTCGTTGAACACCTAAATGGAATCTAATGAGTTGTGAAGTTGTGTATGTGATTGCCTGTATAGGTTACGTCCACAAGCAATAGGTGTGTTTAGCAAGTAGTTATAATGAAAATATTAATTTGAGTATTTAGGACGATAGATGTCTTAAATGTGTGAGTATAACACACGACTAGTTTCGCTGACTGATGTTCTTTGTGCTTTTATTTATCTTGTTAAGGTTTAGTAATTTGTTAAGACACAGATTGCACAAAACTTGGCAAGATTTTTCCGTATCTAGCCTCTACCACCAAATTTAAGGTGCGGTGATACCTCAATATTCACAAAACTGGGTTTCTTTGACGCTCGAGTACGAGGAAAGCCAATGAAAATATCCCACGCAACCAATACAGGGCATAGAAAAAGGTCTAAAGAAAAATTTTAACCGAATAGAATATTTAATAGTTGTTTAATATCTCCAATAAAAAAATCGTAATTTGCTTCACAAAAATAAACTTTAGCGTCGAAATTCTCTGTATTTTCAGCGGTAACAAAAAAAAAATTTTTTTTCAAGAATATCTTAGTCATACTTTTATTAAAATGTTAACCGGACAAATATTGAATTTAATGCGTATATTCTAAATTATCTAAGGTAAATCCGCAAATTAAATGTTTATTCGCAGCCTAGTTTCATCGTTAACAAAAATATGCTTTGCAATTTTCAACCCTATTCAATGTCCAATAAATGTAACATTAGATTACACGGTTATATTTTACTCGGTAGTCCTGGGGCAGCGCTCGACGTGGATGGCCGGCACTGGACGCTCTGTTGCAATTTAAAGTTCGTGGTTTACGTGTAATCTATTGGTGAAAGTGTGAAAATCTAGTGGACGAAACTTCAGTGGCGGACTTATTTTCAGTAAACTAGTATTTCCATTTGTAAATAGTGATTATCAGTGTAAATATGGGTAGCAAAAATAAAAATTTGCGAAAGTGTTTCACTTGAAAAAATGATGGAATGTTTGGGTAAGTATAAGATGTATAATAAGGGTATAATGCTTTTATATGTATATAGTATATTATACGATAATGTGTAAATTTGACAAATTTCACAAACATATTCTAAATCGTCTTCATCCCATCCCCAAAAAGGGCGATCTTAGTGACCCGGCTAACTACAGGCCTATAGCGATTACTTCCCTGCTTGCGAAGGTAATGGAGCGCGTGATTAACACGCAGCTCTTAGGATATCTGGAGGATCACCAGCTGATTAGCGATCGGCAATATGGTTTTCGCCACGGTCGTTCGGCTGGTGATCTTCTAGTTTATCTTACGCACCGGTGGGCTCAGGCTCTTGATCGCAACGGGGAAGCTCTAGCAGTCAGCCTAGACATCGCTAAAGCCTTCGACCGGGTCTGGCACAGGGCCCTTCTCACGAAGTTACCATCCTACGGTCTACCTGAGAGGTTATGCAACTGGGTAGCCAGTTTTCTATCTGAGCGACATATTAAGGTCGTAGTCGACGGTTGTTGCTCAGATATGAAACCTATAAATGCTGGCGTCCCCCAAGGGTCTGTGTTATCTCCTACGCTATTCATTCTGCATATCAATGACATGCTGCAGCATACAAGTGGCATCCATTGCTATGCAGATGATAGTACAGGGGATGCCTACTACACAGCCCCTGCCAATGCCTCTCAGTTGCAAATGGCGGATAGCAGAATGAAACTTGTGTCTGAAGTCGAGAACTCTCTGGAGCAAGTCTCGGAATGGGGTCGACTTAATTTGGTCCAGTTCAACCCCACGAAGACACAAGTTTGCGCGTTTACCGCTAAGAAAACCCCATTCGTCATAGCGCCTCAATTCCAGGGTACCGCGCTCACCGTGAGTAAAAGTGTTGGGATTCTGGGAGTTGACATCTCGAGTGATGTGCAGTATCGGCGTCATTTAGAGGCCAAGGCTAAGCTGGCCTCCAAGAAGCTTGGTGTCCTGAATCGGGCTAAGCAGTACTTCACTGCGAGGCACCTGCTAATGCTTTATAAAGCTCAAGTCAGGCCCCACATGGAGTACTGCTCCCACCTCTGGGCTGGGGCGCCGCAATACCAGCTTAGCCCATTTGACGCCATACAGAAGCGCGCGGTCCGAGTTGTCAACGACCCACGAGTCACTCACAGGTTAGAACACTTGAGTTTCAGAAGAGACATCGGTTCTCTCTGCGTGTTCTACCGACTTTACAACGGTGAGTGCTCCGAGGAATTGTTTGACATGATGCCTACGTCTCCTTTTCATCATTGCACCACTCGCCGAAGATTGAAGTTCCATCCACACCGATTGGACTTGTGGAGAACCTCTACAGTCCGATTCTCACGAACTTTTTTGCCACGTACGTGCAAGCTGTGGAATGAACTTCCTTCTGAGGTATTCCCTGAGCGCTATGACATGGGATTCTTCAAAAAAGGTGTAAAAAGAGTTCTCCTTCAGGGCCGGCGTTGCATTGGCGATTCCTCTGGTGTTGCTCATGTCCATAGGCGACGGTAACCACTTACCATCAGGTGGCCCGTAAGCTTTTTCGTCTGCCCTTCAGGCTATAAAAAAAAAAAAAAAAAAAAAAAAAAAAAACATATTCTAAATCCAAAAACAAATAGTGGCACTCTATTTGTATGCAAATAGAATTCATATTTGAATGCGCCAAGTGCGAGCGAGGTTTGTCATAGCAACCGCCCGCGTCGGACATACGGAAAGACGCGAGGGCGGCCTGCGAACCCCCCGACCTGCATAGTATACGTAACAAAAACAGATATTTCAAAATAATATTCATACACTATATTTTCTTTTTTAGATCAACAAAACGAAAAGATGCTACTGTTGTCGACCCATCTAGTGCTTCAGCTGAATGTATGCCTGGAGAGTAAGTGTAATGATTTCTGTGTAGTTCTATAAATACTCTTTTTTGGGCACCAATAATCTCGGTCCATTTACATATCATTTTTAACCGACTTTAAAAATTAGGTTATGAATACATACTATGTAATATTACTGAACAAAATCCTTCAAGCCCAAGTCTAACCCGCACTTGAACGATATTTATTTTATATTTTTATATTATTATTTACTATAGATGAGTATAGATTATTATCTGTATGTCTTCTTTTTTATTTAGGTTAGTTTTCTTTTGTTTTAATATTTATTACAAAAAAACAATGTAAGGTTATAAAAATAACATTTTTTCAAATCAAAGAAACGTAAAGTCGGTGATATTGATGGTGGTGAAACCAGTGACTCAACGGAATCTATGCTTAGACAGTAAGTATTATGTCAGTATAGTTCTTCAAATACATATAAACAGGTTTCAATAATAAATCCATAATGATGTTGTATTTTAGTTATATTACGTTACTAAAATTTCTTTCAGGTTATGCAGTCCAACACACAAGAATCCTAGTCTAGTTGAACTGGTCCCAGTAATGTCAGATTTTAATACTAATGAGTGAGTAATACTACGTTTAGTAATATTATTTTTACATGCAATAAATTAAATATGTTTCTAAATAATAATACTTCATTAGGTATATTATATTTTATTATATTTCTAGGACAAGTCATCGGTTTGAAAAAGCAGCATAATACTGATGTGAATTCAGATACACAGAATGCTATTTGTGCTAAGTAAGTATTTTCCATCCATACTATGGTAATGGAAAGTTTCCAATTTGAAGAAAGTAAACGTAATGTAACGTCAACCTTATCTGACTTGTTTCGTTTCAGAAATCTACCTGATGATGTTACATATTCGACTGAACCGCAAACCGAACATAGCTACGCAGAGATCACCGGCAGAAGAGTTGTTGATATAGCTTACTTTTTTAACAAGTTGAAAGAAATCTCAACTCATAGTACATTATTTAACTGTGGTTTTGAATGTCTAACTTTGCCGGGTGAAAAAAAAGTTGGACTTTTATCAAAGTTTAAATTAAAATGCGAAATGTATAGCTCAATTTTTCACATAGATTCTGTAGATTCTGTACACACTGAAAACATTGATACTAATGTTGGCACTGTAATAGGAATAGTATCCTCAGGAATAGCGTACTCTCAATTTGAAGAGATTTATTTATTTATTTATTTATTGTTAATTAGAACGAATTTATAATTCACTTACACTAATTAACATGTCAATCAATCATCAATAAATCAAACATTTAAAATTACATTAAAAAAAAATAACAACATAAACGTCAACATAATATATAAACAATAAAAATAAAAATGAAATAATTGTTAAAATAAAATTGAAATTGATAACTTTAAAATTAAATAAAATATAAATTAAATTAAATAATACATTTCAAATTTAAATATCTGAAACTAAGTCTAGAGACTCTCAGAGAACCTGAGACATACGGTTAAGACCTCCTTCCAACAGGCAGCAAACAGATCAAAGTCTGTGTACATCTTTAAGAGATTATTCAGTGCAGAGAGGATCCTGGGTATGGGTGAGTTGGCGTGCGCAACCGTGCGACTGGATGGTACAGCAAATAAATCGTGTCTACGACACCGATGGTAATTGTTCGGGACGAAGAATCGAGCCAGTTCATTGAGCAGATCAGGAGCATCAATCATGCCTCGGAAGATTTTGCAGGCCGTTATAAGTTGATCGTTCGCCCTCCTAGTCTTCAACGAGTTGAAGCCAAGGCAACCCAGGAGGAATGCTGTAGGGTACATGAGCGGGTAATATCCGAAGTTGTGTTTATAAAGACTCCTAAGGAATGCTTTTTGGACTTTCTCTAATAATAGTTCGTGTGTGGACTCATGAGGGTTCCAGACAGAAGAACTAGCCTCTAGTTTGGAACGGACTAGAGCATTATATAGGAGCCGCATTACGCGTTCTGTCCTGAATATACGAGCGTTCCTTAGTACGAATCCTAACCTTTGGAAAGATTCTTTAGCGACTGTGATGATGTGATCGTGAAAACTAAGAGTTTGATCGAATGTAACGCCCAAGTCTTTTATTGCCATTACTCTTGGCATGGTGGTATTCCCTAGCTTGTAGTTAAATAAAATTGGACGCCGCATCCGACCAAAACTCATAGCATAACATTTTGATTGGTTAAATTCCATTTTATTTGATATACTCCACTCATACACCGCACGAACATCCTCCTGGAGTGCTAAGCAGTCAGAGTCTGAACGAACGTGAGCGTAAAGTTTGAGGTCATCTGCATACAGAAGACATTCTGCATGCCTAAGAACCGTCGGAAGGTCGTTCACCATGATGAGGAAGAGCAATGGTCCAAGAATCGAACCTTGGCTTACCCCGAACGAGTGTGATATGGTGACGACTCGTAAATACCTAACCTAACAAATTGCTGCCGATCGTGCAAATAATTGGCTGACAACTTTAGAAGGCCTGGCGCAAATCCGATGGCATTGAGTTTTGCCAATAAGACGCCATTGTCGACTCTATCGAAAACTTTCTAAAAATCAAAGTAGAGAACATCTACCTGCTGCCCCCGATCTAGTTTTGAAGATATAAAGTTAACTAGGGTCAGGAGATTGGAGTTAACTGATCGGTTAGCTCTGAACCCATGTTGCGCACTTGAGAGATATTTATCCACTTGCCTGTAAATGTGCCTATGTAAAACACTCTCAAACAACTTAGCTGACTCTGATAGTATAGCAATAGGTCCATATTCCTCTACCTTTGACTTGTTCGATGTCTTCGGTATCGGAGAGACTCGTGATATTTTCCACTGAGACGGATATATCCCGGTTCTGAGAGATAAATTGAAAATGTGACACAGTGGCTTACAAAAACTATCTTTAAAACATTTGAAAATAATGGAAGGTATGTTATCAGGCCCGTTCGAGCTATTTGCTTTTAGTCTATTGATTCCATACCTTATGTCTGACGTAGTAAATTCAAGTATATTTATGTAGTTACTGTTTATGCTAGTGTCCCCGACTGCAGCTGTCTCAGAGTTTAAGCTTGGTATAGTTTGTGAGAAGACACTAGCAAAAAACTCAGAAAAACTTCAGCTGCCGCCACTCCAGAAAATGATTTACCCTGATATGATACTGTACGCTCAAATCCACCTTTTGAACGTAAGCTGGTAATATGCTGCCAAAATTCACGAGGATTTTTAGTTAATTTATTTCCAATATTCAAGCAGTGTTTGTTATAGGCTAAGCTGACTTTATAATTTAAGGAGGCTCTGAGCTCACTGAACTGTTTGTAGGTTTCTGGAGATTTACTGCGCTTCCAGGCTTTATGTAACTTTAGTTTGCGCTTTACATCCAGAATAATATCTAGAGTAAACCAGATCGGATAACGTTGGTCTCTATTGGTCCTACGACGTTTTTTAGGCATACAGACCTCAAATAGACTATATAGGATGTCATAAAAACATTGCACTGCTTCTATGAATGTGCCTATCTTTTGTGAGCGATACTTTTCAAAAATACAGTATATTGTTTTCGATAAGTGGAATTCAACGGCTGCCGACGAGTTAAGGATGGTATTGCAGTTATCGATGTGTATGCAGATGGATGTTGGAGTGCAAGATCCTATGGAAATAATTATAAAGCTCTGTCTGGAGCTGCTGCCATAATTGGCAGAAGATTTGGCGAAGTGTTATTCATGGCCGTCAAAAAAAAGTATTGTATTATTTGCGCTGGTGCACAGACAAAAAATACAAGTCCGAAAGAACTAGCGATGGGCAACTCGACGAAATTTATTCGAGTAACTCGAGTAAACTCTTTGGTCGAGTAACTCGAGTAATGATTTAACGTACTCGAGTAAACTCGGCCGACTCAACTCACGACGACCGCGAGTCGACGCGGCGACGCAGTTCAACTCGATCGGTGTTAATCGTCGAGTTCGTCGACTTCGTCGAGTTGCCGCCGACGCGCGTCGCGTCGCAACGATCTTACTCGCGAGTTATACTCGTGAGTATATTTACTCGCGAGCTCACGACTCTACTCGCTGCTCGTGATTTTTGACACCAAGCTTACTCGAGTTTACTCGAGTTTTTACTCGAGTAAATGGTTACTTTTGCTCGAGTAACTCGAGTTGTAAAAAGTATTACTCGGCCCATCGCTAGAAAGAACACGTCTGTTACAAAAATTATGCGGGATCATGCACGGGAATGGAAGCTGAAATAATCAGCGAGGGTTTCAAGCATTCAACTGAAATGTAAAACATTATCTAAGGAGGCTTATTGCAGATGGTGATTTAGCGACATATGCAAAAATTTTAGCACAGAATCCCTACCCCTAATACTACAGTGGTTAAAATCGAATGTTGGAATCATATACTCCGAAATTTATGTAGTAAATTACGAGCAGTGTCGAAAGAGATCAAATACGCTCTAAAATTTAGAAGATTTTTAAGCGGTCTAAAGGTGATGAGCATAAGAAGGGTGACAGTATCCTCACTCAAAGAACAACACCGATTAGTGGCAGATGGAGCTTTTTCAATTACACAAGCTAAAAGTAATTTGTACAACAATATGTAGAAGACTATGTTACACGCGTTTGGAAACCACCGCGAATGTAAGTTGTATTATTGTACCAAAGACAAATCGTTGACAAGCGCTGGTAATCAATTCGACATTTTGGTTCCGATTAAAGGTAATTATTGGGATTGTGGCCTCAAAAACGCAAAGTCTTCTATAAGATGTTGACACCAACACTGTAGAACGCTTCAATAGTGTAATTAGTAGTGCAAAGGTTGTCGGTGGAAAACGAGTAAATTTTTCGACGAGGAGAGCATACCAAGGGAAATGTGCTGAAGCTGCCGTTAAATTTAATAATAGGCTACCCAGGCACACGTTACAAAACAGATTTCTAGGAAAGAGTCCTAGAAGTAGTTTAAAAAAAATGGAACAGAAACGTGAGATCAAAAGGTCATGGAATCGGAGCAATCCTCATAAAAAAATAGATATCTGAATAAAATAGGTAAAACCGGTTCAAAAAACGATTATGGAGTGAACTGTGCTGCCCCTGACATGGCGCCAGATGATTTAGAGACAGCCAAAAAAACATTTCTCCACAATTTAAAAGTACTTACGAGTAACAGAGATCGTATTCAACAAGAAACGAAATTGCAGAGAGATTGCAATGATTGGCTAAAATTAAATAACTGCATCTAATTTTGGCCGATTCGTCAAAAGACGAACAAAATATAAGTTGCGCAAATGTAGTAAAAAACTTATTATATGCCAAAAATATACACATTGCGTCAATTGTTCACGGTGTTGAAAACGAAAAACTGGCTCTGCAACAACTCGAACATCAGGAAAATGTTAGGATTGAGTCATGTGGATTGTTTGTAGATACTCAGTATCCTTTTATTGGTGCAACACCTGATGGGATCATTGGAGACAAAACAATTGTAGAAATTAAATGTCCCGTGGCAGCATACAAAATGGGAATAGAGGAAGCTATTAAAGAAAATAAAATTCAACTATATAAATGTAATAAAAAAGAAAATATTTGCTCCATTAATCAAAATTGCAATTGGTTCTTTCAAGTGCAAGGGCAGCTTCACGTAACTCAAAGATAAAAGTGTATTCTTGGTATTTGGGATGGACAAAACCAAAATTTAAAATTAGAAATTATTAAAATGGATGACAACTTTTGGAAATTTAAAATCGAACAAGCTTTGATTCAATTCTATATGAACTGCCTTCTTCCCGAAATAGTGAAACCCAGACATACACGTGGCACGCCAATACGCGATGGTATTATACCAGAACAAGGAAATAGTGTACCGCCCACTGAAATCAGAAATAAGATACAGCCGAGATGTTTAAATTTCACAGAATATTATATGACTATAATAATTAAATTATCACATATTCATAAAATTATTTTACGCTGGGTAATACGGGTACAGCAATTAATTTTAAATACGTAAAAAAATATTGAATTGCTTCGGTATAACTGACGTTTTAAGACGCTACAAAAAATAAAAATATTTTTTCGCCCTTGTTCTTTCATAAAATCCATTTAACTGTTACGGAGCTGGGTGGTAATGATAACACTGATAACGGATACATACACAAACTCACATCCACAAACACACAAATTCGCATCTGTAATATTAGTAGGATATGTCTGATTTGTTTGTAATAAAAACAAAATGATTTATAATCTTTCTGTTTTATATTTATACCTACCTATTAAACAATATACTGTACATAAAAGTGTATGCATATATTATTATGCTGGTCACGTTTTTATTTTAGATATAAAACCTTTGTTTACTCTGATCTCATTACGTATACCATGCAACTTTCTGTGAGCCATGGCTGCGTGTGTGTGTTACTGTATCGCGCGCAGATATGTGTTTGTGTGAGTGAAATCGACGCATTAAAATCGTAGTCATTCCGCGCCTTAAGACAATTTTTTATTTTAAAAAGTAAACATGTAAGTATATGATTGATCGATTAAGGTCTGTCCACATCATTCGAAATGGTTAAGCACGCAATGGTATGG
This sequence comes from Thymelicus acteon, assembly GCA_951805285.1. Taxonomy (NCBI): domain Eukaryota; kingdom Metazoa; phylum Arthropoda; class Insecta; order Lepidoptera; family Hesperiidae; genus Thymelicus; species Thymelicus acteon. The sequence continues at coordinate 17,313,446 of OX638226.1, read as the reverse complement.
GGAGACCCCTATCTAACCAATCCTAGGCCTTCGTATTCGATTAAAATTTTGACACTAATAGTAGAGAGCATAGTAGAATTAATTCTTGCAACATTTAGTTTAGACCGTTAAAATTGAATTTGAAGTTGCAATGAAAATTTACTTAAAACTTTTTTTTTTGTTTGACGTAGCAAAGTATATTGATATAATAAATTAAATTATGTATAATTTTAACTGAAGTAATATTATGCGGTTAAGTAATTTGTATTTTCATATAATAAATTTAATAATGTATAATTTTAATTGAAGTAATAATTATTATGCAGTTAAAAAAGTAATTTATATTTGATATAATAAATTTAATGATGTATAATTTTAACTGAAGTAATATTATGCAGTTAAGTAATTTATATTGACAAAAATACACTTTTTTCTATCTGCTACCGTCTTACACAGAGAGCTTACACCAAAATTATTATAGCTATAAGTACGACATACATAACACGTAATTTTAAATACTTAGTATCTACTACTTACAATTTAAGTATATGGTTTTGAATGAATAAATGAATTTGATTTGCAAATGTGATAGGCCATTGTAACTTAGGGCAATATCGCAATAATTTATATAATCAATATTTTATTTAATCGCAATCAATTATCCACCAAAGGATCTAAATTGTTCTCGATTCTCGAGTCCTTAGGGTCATAAAGCAATTGTACTAGAACGTTGGAAAAACGAAAATTGAGCATAGATATCAACCAGAATCAGTCAGAGATATCGTTAAAGGCTAAATACACCGCAGGTATTAAAGAGGACGTTGACTGGCTAACATTGCCCAATTGAGGGAATTAGACAATATAAACAAGCTGACTAAAGGTTTACAGCATAATATTAAAGAAATCGAGAAGTGTTAAAAGGTTGAACCATTTTATTTGTTCAGCATTGGAAAAATCATCATAATTATCTTTTCATCGCCAGTTCACAAGTTAAAAATCAACTGTGCAAGAGAGCATTAGAGCATAAAAGCCGGACCGCATTACAGCGGCGCTGCGCAGCGGCACAAAGCGTCAAAATATTATTTCAATTATTTCGTATGGTGCATGTCGCACTAGAGAGATGCTGCACTGTGCGTTGTTGCGCGTTGTGGCATAGTTGCCTGCGAGAGAACATATTGATGCACAGCGCCGCGCAGTGCATCGACGCTCAGTGCGACATAGCAAGCGGCACGTCGCTTCAGTATGCATAATTGCGTACTGCGCTCGGTGAAGATACACGCGTATTGTGTTTGGTATTCGAAAATGGAGATAGGCGAAGAAAAAATAATTAATATAATTTCTCTTTCATAATTCGTTCTTCTTCTGTACACAACAAAGAAATAATAACCACATCCTCGTCACTATCGCTCATCTTGCAATGTTCCTCGCACAGAAATAAGCGAGCAGCCGCTAACTGCAGTTGTAACGCGACAGGTACCGTCAAGCGACGCGAGCGACGCGCCGCGGAGCGCCGCTGTAACGCGGTCCGACCTTAACAACCGGAAGAGAAATTTGAATGAGCAGCCTGAATTAAATCAGCGACATTTTTCTGGCAGTATTTGAAATGACAGTGGACTGTAATTTGGCGACAATTGAGGAAATGAGACCACAAGGTCGCGGTTTAATCGAAGATAAACGAAGTTAAGGACGAACTCCTGCTCGGCTGCCCTATTTTTAGGTTTGAAAAGATTATGTCCACTAAAAGGTCGCCAGACAATGATGAGGTCGATGATGATGGTGATGACAATGGTGTTGATAACGGTGTTGCCGCTGCCTCGGCATTGGTCGGGACGAGCGTGAAGCCTTCCCTGAACTGAATAATGCTGTAGCACGGCAGGGTTCGCTCCGTGCGCGGCTGCTGACAACAAACTCGTACAAGTTTATATTCGTTCGGATCCTTTCAAATTCTACAGTGATGGACTGAATCAATCAGAAAGAAGCAGTTCAACGAAAAATGGAATGGGGTAGATGTCTCGACGTTTTATTCAAATATGCAATAAAGCCAATCTCATCTCATGTTTCCATAAATCTGTTTTTGAAACCTATCCAAATAAAACTCGAGAACCAACAGGTACAACAATAATTCTTAAAAAATATCTACCTTGAACTTATATGATCATCTAGTCATATAAATTGAAATAAAGAAGAAGAAACAAATAGTGAAGTGCAGTAATGATACTAACGAATGTAGAATATCACCGTAAAACAAAAAAAAATGTTACCAAGAAAGTATAAGATTGAAGAGTTCAAGAAGATGAAGGTTAATAACTTGCGATCACTGCTGATATTATACGAAGAGAATTTAAAATTGTAGTTTAAATTTGATTTTTAGTTTTTAAATTTTGACAAATTAAATCGAAATTCAACGTAGAATCACAAAATAAAAAAATCTTGATCTTCTTGATTAATGTATTATATCTTTATCTAGTATGTGATGAATCGATATAATCAATTATATCATGACGTAATATTAGCAATTTGTAGTTTGAGCGCAAACGATGTTTGAGCGAGACACATGAATGATGATATAGCGAAACTAAATAAAACATACATGTTTGTTAATGATATGGTAATAGGGAAATTAAATGATGGTGGAATTGGAATTACTTCGGGCAGCAGTGCAGAATAAAACCACCAATATTTCATTTTTCAGACGAGACTTATTTGGGAACAATTCTTAGCACTGCTTTTAATGAAAAAATAATTTGAATTAGTTTAAAAAAATTGTGTCTGCCTTATTTTAAAATTACAAATAACGATAAAAAAGACCGTCCAAGTTTGTTTAGTAAATAAGACTTGTCTAAAAAAACCGGTTAGTAGAACAACTGATTATGTGAAGGTTTTGGGGCGGCGGATAGGATTGAATCGCTTTACATCAGTGACTTCAATAAACCCACAAACTAATTGAGAATAAGCAGTAGCCGTTGATATAATTTTGACATTGATTTCCTCACTTACCGGCACGTGGCTGGACTTCACTGCTTCCTTTCCAAAGAGGGCATTCCCGTTGTCATCACCATCACCTGGAAATAACAGGTGATTTCTCTTAAATTTCTTATTATTACATTCATTTATATTATTGCTGATATTATCTCTCCGTTAAGCCTGCCTGGTTAGCAACCACTCACCGTCGCGCCGTGTTGTTCGGGGGCTTTGGAGCAAATTTTGTCTTTTTTTATTGTCTTCTCGTTAGCTGGAAACGCTTAGGTAATGCCTTTGATGCTACAGATGACCATGGGCGACGATAGCCATTACCATCAGATGCATCGTCTTTGTTTGCCGGCTACTTCCATAAAAAACACCATAGAGTCATTGAAGTATTAACAGTAGCGTATAGAACCAACACCGCCGACACGATGTGTGTCCCAATGAATTGGCGCCAACGGGCTTAAATTTTCAATTGATTCGTTCGATTTATAAAGGAGAACGGGGGCTCAATTTTGAAAATATTAGAACCTCCCGGCGCGGCGGGACACACATTTTGTTCGAGATGTCTGTTCTTTGATATTATACTACAATGCAGTGGCGTAGCGTGGGCTCCCGCCGCCCGGGGACGACTAAAAATTTGCCCCTCCCCCTCCCCCCAATGAACTTTGCCACCCCCATATTAGTTAATAAAATAATTAATTTTAATACTTTTTTTTTTTAAATCGAGTGGCTTGCCGCCCTCTCTTCGTGTGCCGCCCGGGGCCAGGGCCCCCCCACGCTACGCTACTGCTACAATGCATAGAGTAGAGTATACTGCATGTAGACAGGAGCTAGATATAATAATACCATCAGTGGGCAACGAGAGCCAGAACTGCGTGGTGGACGCGAACATCATCCCCGGCGGCAGCACGTGGCGCGGGTTGGCGCTGGCGGCCAGGATGCGCATGGCGTCCACCAGCAGCGAGCCGCGGTGCGAGCCCGCGTACACCAGCCGCATGGTCGACTGCGCCGCCGTGGAGCTGATCATCGGGAACAGCGCCTCGTGCCGGCGCAGGTTGTAGAATGATATGCCTGGAGAACGATGGTGTATGACTTTAAACTTATGTCATGAACTAGTGAATTTTATACCGATATTTACCACACATGTAACCGAGTCGAAATATCGGGGTATACCAAAAAAAATCGTGACTACCCGTTTGCATTCAAAATGACCGATGAGTGCCGTGCCGTTCCTATAATATAGTGCCGTATAAACCAATCATACAGTTTTAATTATAGGTTTTAATTATTATAAAATACTACAGCAGAAATAATAGTACTTACTTATAATAGTTATATTTGGTACATAAATTACATTGTATTAACTTGCTCATAGCCTGACGGTTCGTGTCGATCCTAATAAGTGATCAACAAAGTTAAACTACAGCGGGCGCGGGCGGTAGTTGGATTTATGACCGCTACTGGCAAAATTTATTGAGCGCTCCATGCTTCGGAGGGCACGTAAAGCGGTCGGTCCCAGTTTTTATTATAAGATAACAGTCGTTTGGCCATGTCAGAGGCCCTCGGGCGGCACGAAAACTTTCGACACTTGGGTTGGTCTCTAACCCCTGCACGAATCCGCACTGGAGCAGTTAGTACCAAGCAATTACCTCGAAAAAGCATGTATTACTAAAAATATATTGAAAGTATTTTTGGAAAGACTTATTACAGAGTACGTAATAATGTAAGAATATGTAAGTAGCAAGTTGTTTACGCCCCTGTGAAATTCAAGACAGTTTCATTTCTTTCCTATAATAAAATTATGTGCCCATTGTAAAGTGAGGTTGACTATCAGTCATTCACCCCCGCACCTGCCGCTTCCCACATATCCAGGTATTTTCGTCTATTGAAGGCTGCGTCCGAACTGCACTTGCCATGCGCATATCGATCGGGTCTACTCTTTAAGCACTAACTATGTAAGCTATAACTGTTAATCTAGTATCTATCAGTATGTACCTACCAACCTGTAGCGGGTGGAACTTTTAATACTAACATCCTTTTAATCTATGGTTTGGTTAAGTGTATTTTTTCCCGATTTACTTATCTTAAATTTTTGTCGTTGTTTTTGTTTGCGTTTAAGTAATGTATGGTTAAAAAGACAAATTAGTCTAAGATGAACTTAATCGACCACGATATCGCAATTTAAATTCTTCATTTCGAATCTTAAAAAACAAATAAGTATACTCCAGTACTTCCAAATCAGATTCCGAAGACGATATAAAAAGTTTTTGTGTTTAAAACTTTAAACAATAATATTTTTTTTCTTGCTATTCACTCAAAAACACGTAAAAACCTCAATTTTCGTTTGCTTGTCACTAATGTACACGAACAAATTAAAGAAATATCTGTGTGCCACATGGCTTCACTTCACATCATAGTTATGGAATGGATAACCGCTGCAAAACGGTCAGTTAATTTTAGGTCCGTATAGCAGTTTAATCTATGATTCTGGGTTTAAATGGTTTGATATTACGGGCCTTAGTCAAGTTTGAACGCAGTTTATCTATTATCGCAGTGTTCAGAAACGCTTTTTCGACCCGTCAGCGTTATTGAATAGATAAACTCCCGCCAAAAGGACCTCAGAAACCGGCCGTTAGACGTTGATCCGTCTGATACTGATACGGTTCAATAATTCATGTAATCGGCTTCAGATCACTCATAGTAGAGAAAGCTAATGACGTACAACATCTGTAATGCAGCGCGTTCGCCAGTTCCTATTACAAAAGCATCCAGTTTAAGTACCGACAGCCAATTAAAAAGAGAAGCTCGTTAGACCTCGGCATGAGTTCCGGGCAGAGCTGTGCTCTATATTTACCTTAGTACCTATAGGAGGTAGTCAGACCCCTCTTTCCTACTGGGCACCCTGGGCACGTGCCCAGGGCCCCGTGATCAACAGGGGCCCCCTAGTTCCTGCCAGATCACTAAACGATAACCGATATTTATTACCAAAAAACTTTTTTCATTTGATTATATCGAACCTAATTACTGACTACAATACCAATTTGCTTTGCATAAATCTAGAGGCTTGCTTAAATCTACTTTCTTTGTGCATTCTAATAAAATATTGTTCTGACAAAGTCATTGGGGCCCCATTATCCTAATATGCCCAGGGCCTCCAGTGGGTTAAAGACGGCCTTGGAGGTAGTCAATGAACTAATATACTAATTCGTTCACTGGAGGTAGTGCAATTGCGATGCGCGCATCGATTGCTGTACTCCCGTTCGAGTCGCTATAGGTAACTGGAGCTTGATCGAAGCTACAATACAATGTATTGATATATCTCTGGCATTTACAATCATGGCTTTAACAGAACCAAATCAATACTTGAGTTGACATGAAGGTTGGTTGCACATCACATAATTTCAAGTTCGGACCAAACCTCAAAGCGCTACTACACTTAATTCGCGCCATTTTAGTGCAGATCGTATCCTTCTACACTATCGCGAAAACCGAAAACTAAATGGTAGTTGGCATAGCAACAAAATAAAGCCACATATTTAAAGTCGAAAGGAATACCTACAGGACGTCCCCAGACCAGGTGGACCAAAGAACTGAAGAAGACAGCGGGCATCTGCTGGAATCAGAAGGGTCAAGAGTCGCACAACTCCGCACAAAGTAGGAGAGACCTATGTCCAGCAGTGGATATCAAAGGATATTAGGTACTAATACGTTGCTGCCCAAGAAAAGACACAGAGAAGAGAATAAGGATCTGACTTTTGTACCCCCAATCGGAACACGAGTCCGAATACGCTGGTATTTTATCATCATCTACTGGGTTCGGGTCGCATCTCACATAGTGAGGAGAGAGATTTACGGAGAAATCCCAGGTGTGCAGGTTCAGCCACAATGTTTTCAAACGAAAGTTATAATATATTTTACGATTTAGAGTTGCGTGCGGGATTCCAACTCGAGCCCTTTTGTTCAGGAGACCAACGTTCAAACCGCTATCGCGCTAGGCTATCACTGCTTGGTGCAGGATAATTGTTGTAGGCAGAACTTACGGAAAGAAATACCTATAAATCCTATAATATAGGTACTACACTAGTGTATTTTAATATTTTCAACAGGTTGTTAGATGACAAAATTAAATAAAACGCGGAAAAGGTCAACATGTAACAATACATTATTTAGATCGCTACAGGTATCTGGGCGGGGCTAGCAACAGATCTAGGCGACCTATAACAAATAGGTCATATAGAACTGCAATTGCCATGCGCAATATCGATTGCACCGGCCGAGCTACAGCTGCCCGGTGCCCTGACAGGACCTGGTCATATCCGCACACAAACTACACTCTACAGTACATACGTCTATAGATACAAATAAATAAAATTGCCTGCAATTTCAAGTTGCACTACGATATGGGTTTTTCTTTTTACGGAAATAGCCGGCAAACGAGCTGACGATCCACTTGATGGTAAGGGGCTATCGTCGCCCATGAACATCAGCAACACCAAAAGGCATCACTGATGCGTTGCCGGCCAAGAAAGAGAGAAGAAAAAGAAAGAAAGAACTGGCTCTAAAGCCCCCAGCCGGAACACGACAAAACATTGGATTAATTTTGATTGATCGTTAATATTTGTCTTCAAAAATTTCATTTTATTTACATAATGATATGACAGGATTTTTTTTTGTTTTATGTCTTTGATTATATAATTGTAATAAAGTGTGCCCAGCAGGCCCTGGGCCAATAAAATCTAATTCACCCCTCTGGCCCTGAAGCTGAAGCTAGTTACGCCAATGGATACAACCTCGAAACATATTTAGATAATTAGCTTCCAGAAAGCAGGCAATGGCTTGTCGAGTCCGATTATTTTTTATGTAAGGGGCGTACCCTTAAAAAAATTGTGTGGTTTTATGAAACCACGATGCAAGTGAAACTTTTTTCGGTTTGTAGGCATTTAATTAAATTTTTTTAGAAAATTATTCGATTTAGGGCTTGTTTCACCATCTTCAAGTAGAGTCCTGAATAAGCTATTCGCCGTTTAAAGTGACGTTAAAGTGTCATTTTACATACACGAAATGTCAACTTAACCAACGAATAGCTTACTTCGGACTTACTTGAAGATTGTGAAACTTAGGGCTTGTTTCACCATCTTCAAGTAGAGTCCTGAATAAGCTATTCGCCGGTTAAAGTGACGTTAAAGTGTCATTTTACATACACGAAATGTCAACTTAGCCAACGAATAGCTTACTTCGGACTTACTTGAAGATTGTGAAACAAGCCCTTAGGGTATTAAAATTGCGTTTTTAATCGTAACTTAATTATTGAAAAATGGGAATGATAATGGGGTAGACAAAATATTCAATTATAAAATTTAATTTCAATTTGCGTATTAGAGTACGGAATATATACATCATTAATACAATCATTTAGACGATAGACGCATATTAAAAACTAAGAGCAATATTTATTTAAATCATTGAATCTCCATTATTGTAAAGACCCGATTCGACCCGAGTATTGCAATCCCTAGACCCGACCGACGGACATTATAACCACGGAGGTAGGTTAGGTACTATTACTAAGAATAAGTAAATTGAATGTGAATAATTATTATTATAACCTTCAGGGCAGGCTGACGAAAAATTTTGGGGCGATAGAATAAAAGTTTCACTTCGATATGTGGACTGATTAGCGACATGGTGGGAAATGTCAGAAATACTTATTCTAAAAAAAATATACTTAGTAAAATAATTTCTCTGAATATTTGTAATCTCTATCTCTCTCTGAATATTGTAACAAAGTACAATCGTACTCTACGCGACAAAACAGATAAAAAATCACACATTAATCACATTAAACACGAGACAGATAACCTAAACAGCTATTTGTTATTAATTTATCTGTATAAGGAGTCTATCCTTAAACAGATAAATTTAATTGAAGTCAATGACATTTATAATTTTAATCACTGAGAATTAAATACAATGTACATTGCTAAAGTGTTAATAGCCTCACGCCTTGTTACGATCCTATGATTGATCGATTTACGGCATCTTTTCAATAATGAAGAATGTTAACTAATTTTGATTATTAGCACTCCATATTCTCTGTCAAAAATAAAAAATACTAGTGAAAGAATTACTTCGATACGTCAATAAAATTAGTTTCCGATTTACAAGTAAAACAAGTTGTAACCGCACGACGCGGGCTGCCGGTGACGGTGTGACGTAATCGTACAACACGCTCCAGTCTGGCTCACTGTCCGCTCGCGGTCGCGCGCCCGTGCCTTCGAAATTATACCTAAATACCTACTTTTAAAAATGTCCAATCCAAATACTAGGAAATCATTATGTTGTGCCTAAATGTAATAATTACTTTTTAACGAAAAATACAACCGACGAAAAAAAACTGGAAAGCGAAAAATAAAATAAACCATTTAGTATTATAAATTAAGAACCTAAATTAACAGTAAATAAATAATTTTGAGACCGTGCCAAACAAACAACCAAAATTAATTACATAAAAATCATTTTATGAGAGCAGCGGCATGCAATGCACACGGCAGCAGCAGCGCGGCGCACATCTTTTCACCGTTTGTTTTTTCATTGGTTTGGCACCGCCTCAAAATTACTTATTTACTGTTAATTTAGGATCTTAATTTATAATAGTAAATGGTTCATTTTATTTTTCGCTTATAAGTTTTTTTCGCTGGTTTTATTTTTTGTTAAAAAGTAATTATATTTTAATTTTTAGTTGGTATGAAATTTAATAATAAGTTATTGGTGGTAGATTCAGTTACCAGGTAAAAATGTAGTAGGTGAAATCATCAATCATCCCCTATTTTCGTACCTTTAGGGCTTTAAAATTTTGTTCCCAAATTTAAACAAGAGTAACTTCAAGGTATACACTATTCAATAAAAAAAGAATCATCGAAATAGGATCATCTAGTACAAAGTTATTGGGGTAACGGGTAAAAATTCCGTGGGTGAATAATCAATCATCCCCTATTTTCGTAACTTTAGGGTGGGAATAAAATTTTCAAAAAAATATGGGACCAACTTCAAGGCATACCCTATCCATTAAAAAAAGAATCATCAAAATCGGACCACCCTGTGCCGAACCTCCTTTTTTTCGTCGGTTAAAAATACAACTACCAATTCGCCGGAAAAGTTGTTTTTTATAGTTCCAAAGGACGTTAAAATGCGAAAAAAATGCATAAACGTTATGAATCATTCATTTTATTAATCGAATAATATTTACTATTATTACACTATTAACTTATACGCGGACGAAAACAACAAAATACTGCGCAAGCTATTACACCTACTATAACCGCTGGCGACTTGGTTGCGGCCCGCGCGGCGCGTTGTAATATGACGTCACAAGCGGTCACGTGACTGTTAGCGGGACTCGATATTTTTCGAAACTTTGAATGCCTATAAAATCAAAACTACTGGGTATTTTTGACTACAACAAAAACTAGTGTATTTGTATACATACAGGCTTTACTGAGACAAAATTTCAAGCGATTTGGCATACCTAGTAACATTCTCCAATGTAAAATATTAACAAACACTATGACTTTTATACGGTTGCTACGCAATGAGGATCAGTAAAGTTATAGCAAATTCTATAGAACTAGTATCCACGCGATTCTTTATGGCATATGAATGATATCTTTTTGAATCATCCAAATCGGACCATTACTTACGAAAATATTAAGTAATAAACATTGCCGTTCCGGCCGCTAAAATTCAAACTACGCGGGCGCGTGTGACGTCACGATTCCCGTCGCCGCCAGTTAGCCGCTGGCAGCGATACGGCGCGCAATGTTTTGTTTGGATAATTGTGACTTTGAAACAAATTAAGTGTCCCATTTGTGCCTAATTCACCTTTTAACTATGTATCAGTATTGTATAGTGCTTAAACGTTCAAACACTTCTATGAAAACGCCAAAAAAAACTATTTTTTAACGTGCCGAAAAACTCAAAACTTCGTAGAAAATGCTATTCCGTTGTAAAAAGACAATAATTATATGATTTATCTTCAATAGTAACTGAGCTGGGAACCATATCTTTAACTTATATAAATTTCGTAGTTGTATCTATATAGCCAGCTGTGGTTGGGCTCCGTAACATTTTTTTTCAGTGGCAGATGGCTCCTCGCTGCATCTATGGAGCCACATCAAAAATGCTACGCTATGTTTGCAGCCTCCCTTTTGAGCAGCACAGTCATGGAAATCCACCTTCTCTACCGTTCAGCAGCAATACGCTTTATTTTTTAGGGTTCCGAAGTAAAATCGGAAGTATCGGAACCCTTGAAGTTTCTTCATGTCCGTCCGTCCGTCTGTAATTCTGCATGGATATACATATGTACACATTTATTAAAACTCGTGGAACCAGAATCGTGGAATTAAAATACTGAAAAACTTTTGTTCAGGGTACCTCCCCTACAGGTGTGAGGATGAAATTTTTTATTCGTCGCGTACCCCGTAGTGTGGGATATCGTTGAAAAATGAAAGGGTCTTCGAAAAATATTATGGGTCTTCTAGGACCATGTTTGGATTTAGGGGTGCGTTTGCGAAATATTTGCCTTTATAGTGCTAATTTTGGTCGAGCCCCTACTACTACTCAAAGGATGATTTGTAACGATGAGTGAGAGGGAAATAAAAGCGGCCAAGTGCGAGTCGGACTCGCCCATGAAGGGTTCCGTAGCAGCAAGTAACATAATGAAAGGTAATTTGCGGTTTACGATTTATGACGTATTAAAAAAACTACTTACTAGATCTCGTTCAAACCAATTTTCGGTAGAAGTTTGCATGGTAATGTACATCATACATTTTTTTAAAGTTTAGAATTTACATCGGGGACACACATTTTACCACTTTGGAAGTGTCTCTCACGCAAACTATTCAGTTTAGAAAAAAATTATATTAGAAACCTCAATATCATTTTTGAAGACCTATCCATAGACCCCACACATATGGGTTTGATGAAATAAAAATTTTGAGTTTCAGTCCTAAGTAGGTATGGGGAAATGTTAAGCTGTTTCTGAGGCTGACTGTTGGTACGTAAGTACTTATTAGGAATCTTTAGGTCTAACTGGCTATATAGATACAACTACGAAATTTATATAAGTTAAAGATATGGTTCCCAGCTCAGTTACTATTGAAGATAAATCATATATTGTCTTTTTACAACGGAATAGCATTTTCTACGAAGTTTTGAGTTTTTCGGCACGTTAAAAAATAGTTTTTTTTGGCGTTTTCATAGAAGTGTTTGAACGTTTAAGCACTATACAATACTGATACATAGTTAAAAGGTGAATTAGGCACAAATGGGACACTTCATTTGTTTCAAAGTCACAATTATCCAAACAAAACATTGCGCGCCGTATCGCTGCCAGCGGCTAACTGGCGGCGACGGGAATCGTGACGTCACAGCCACGCAGTGAACTTTGTAAGTAATTTGGTCATAACTTCGTCAATTTTTGTCGTAGAACAAAAATTTTTACACTGTATGTTAAGGATTTCTTAGCTCTATAAATCTGCATTCTCAAGTAAAAACGTTACGGATCCTCATTGAAAGGATGACGACGGATAGATTACGAACGTAAAAAAAAGACGGACGTAATCCCAAGAACAAATTCAGTGAAGCACCCATAGTAATACCAACTCTCTATTCGTACAAGTACACACACCCACACATTGACACCATCGCGAATCAAAAATTACAAAATTACGCACACATTGTAAGCGAGCTGTCATTGCTATGCTTCAGTCTCGATTAGACAAGGTTACGTCCGTTCTTTTTTTACGTCCGTGGGATAGATATAATATTGAGAACCGTCGTAAAACCAGGCGATAGATTGACCTACAAAGCCACCGGTTCTAAAGGGTTATGGTTGGTCATCATCATGCCTTGTCGAATCCTTTGGGCACCACAAAAATATTCGACACTAGAGTTGGCACTTAAGCACAACCTCACCAACTCCACGCTAAAGCAGCGTGATAGAGAGAGAGTATGCTCTAGGCTTAGTCAGTTATAAGGGTTGAAACCACAATAACAATATAATATAATAAAAATAACAACTTTGTAACCACATTTCTACAAATAAAGATATTTAATTTCATTTCAATAAAAATGGACATATTAGTGAGTATCACTAATGAAGTCATATGTAACAAGCAAATATTTTTATAGTTACATATAGCTTTGTATAGACAATCAATCAATGTAACAGCTATATCGCATGACCTGAGGCTGAGGTTATTTCCGCGGAATCATGCGTAAACTTTTTAAACTTCAATCTTGTGCTCTAAGTGTTATCGCTTTACGACTGGAATGTGTCGACTTCCACACTTTACTCGAGTTGAGTGTACAATTAATGTCATCAATGCCAAGTACAAAAATTGTATTCAAATTGCATAATAACTCAATGTTTTATAACACATATTTTATGTATGTCAGTAAGTAAACTTAGCAATGCGCTCATAGCCTGGCGGCTTGTGTCAATCTCGTGATCGACAAAGTTAAGCAACAGCGGGCGCGGTCGGTAGTTGGATGGGTGACCGTTACTGGTAATTTTTTTGAGCGCTTCAGTGCTTCGGAGGGCACGTAAAGCCATCGGTCTCGGTTGTTATCATAAGATAAGCGATGTCGGAGACCCTTGGGCGGCGTGAAAACTTCCGCAACTTGGGTTTGGCCTCTAACCCCTCCAACAATTTGCACTGGAGCAAAGTGGTGGAGTATGCTCTGGGCCTCCACAAAAGGAGAGATCCATGCTCAGTAATGGCCAGTAGTGGGCCACCAATGGGTTGAAGCCAAACTTAGCAAAAAGTAGTACTAGCCTAGTAGAATGACCGTCAGATGTAAAAGGGAAACCTTAATCTGAAAGTTTCCCTAATGAGATATGAGAAGTAGCGTAACATAAGCTTCTAACTCTCATTTAGGGATCCGAACCCAGAGGAACAGCTGCTATGGGTTGTAATGATGATGATAGTAAGAATAATGAATGCACGAAGATCCATGGAAATGACTAGCTCCACTCTGGTTAAGAAATGTCTCTGTAATAATTCTGTAATAAGTAGTACTAGTAATAACCTATCTATAAAGATGTGCTGAGCAATTTCTTCACTTTCTTCTCTCAAACATAAATTCCCTTTCTGCAGCAGTACTATTTGTACAAACGATTTTTAATTCAAGACTTACCTTGCGGCTTCCTATTCAAGTAGAACTCGAGCGTCCCGCGCCACATATCAACGCGCACACCCACGATGGTCCCGCGACAGAAGCCACCCGCGTCCCGGATCTCCCAGTCCATGTGCCGCAGCTTGCCCGTGTACGACAGCCCGTACGACTCCTCCGAGCTGCCCAGCAGCGACGAGAAGGTGAACTTAGCGCTGTTCACGTCCAAGTTGTTGGTGCCCACGCCGATGATCTGCCGGCAACAAGTCTCGGTGTAGGAGATTGTTTTTTTATAATGCACTAGCTGATCCGGCGAACTGCGTATCGCCTAACAAACAAGTTTTTTTTTCTAAAATAAAAGTAGCCTAAGTTACTCCTTGTTACATCAGCTATCTGCCAGTGAAAGTCCCGTCAAAATCGGTCCAGCCATTTCAGAGTTTACTCGGAACAAACAGACAGACAGACAAAAATTGAAAAAATGTTGTTGTGGTATATGTACCGTGTATACATCCAAATGCACTTAGTAAAAAGCGGTTATTTTAATATTACAAACAGACACTCCAATTTTATTTATTTATACAGAAGATGTATAGATTACGATTACATCGCTAGTGACGCTGATACTAAGTTATCCATAATCGAAACGATTCGGGAAACCTATTTTAAATTCGTAAATAGTATCTGCATTGCCAATGCCAGAACTTTTTGCATTTTATAAATTATATACCTATCGATAGAACTGATAACAGAAGAAAAAATACTCGTAATTAGCTCGTGGCAGAAAGCTGTGTAATAGCAGATATCTCAAGTGCGTAATCTGCGTAGAGAACAGGTCAAATGCACAGTTCAAGAACGGTAATCAATCTTTCATTAGCGTCCAATTATATTATAATGTAAAAAGAGGTAGATATGTCACTAGCGCGCCGACGATGAAGTGCGTAAGAACAGGCAATCGACCGTTCTGCTCGTAGTCGCTTTGTCAATACAAGAGGATACGCACGCTTTTGTTGTTGTCAGAAGTGCTTGACATTTGACATACAGCGTTAAAATGCCTTCGTGTAATACCAATATGATTGGTGTAGTGAAACAAAAGATAAACGTATGTGTGTTGTAGCTCTTTCCGGAACAGATTTTTTGGTTGATTGGTAAGGGCATAACGTATCTATATTTTTTTAAATATTATTGTTAGCGTTCATAACTTTGTGTCCTACAGTTACTTAATAATACACATTGATCATAAAACAACGCGAGTCACTATCACTAGTCACTACACAAACGTTTTATAGTCCAATGTACTTAGTGCTGTTGATTTTACGTTCCTTACTTCTGATCAATCTACAGTAATTGCCAATATTTTTAATCGTATTGATAAGAAATCAATACAGAATCAATTCAATTACTAGTTCATGCAATGTTCATGATATCCAATGTCAGTGATATAAATCTAGCAATAAATAAATTGAATTGAATTGATTATTTATCTTTGATTTTTGGAACTTTTACTAACAATATCTGCATTCCAAATTCATAACACTTTTAGTCGCTATTTAAGACAAATAAACTACATACATAGCTCTTTTGGAATAGATGTGATACATCATCCTAATAAATCGAAACTTAATAAAACTGTGCATATTTTGTTATCTTTCCGGCAACTGCTGAACAGTCGAGTTCAAAAAACCAAAGCACCGTCTGGCACTGACATTGAGGCATTATGCCAAGTCGGATATCGCGCTTCGCGCATCGGCACGGACTGGCATTGAAGTTGGACTGTTGCGTCTGACTATTTACTCAACAATTTTCTGTGACATGATTCTAAAATGACTAAGCGTGCGTAAAAATATCCTGCCTACAACGAACTATTATTATTTATAGCAGGTAATTAGAGGATTTCTTCAGCAACTGAGAACGCCAGGAGAATGTTTTAAAATGGCTTCAACCCATTAATGGCCCACTACTGGGCATGGGGCTTTCCTCTGGAGGAGGCCTAGAACATACTCCACCACGCTGCTCCAGTGCGGATTGGTGGAGGGGTTAGTGGCCAACCCGAGTGTCGGAAGTTTTCAAATCGCCCGAGGGCCTCCGACATGGCTTAACGATTGTTATCTTATGATAACAACCGGGACCGACGGCTTTACGTGCCCTCCGAAGCACGGAAACGCTCAAGAAATTTTTAGCTAGCTATTTACTAGCGGTCACCCATTCAACTACCGACCGCGCCCGCTGTTGCTTAACTTTGTCGATCAAATTGGATCGACGCAAGCCGCCGGGCTAAGAGCGCATGTTTTAGAATACGGGTTGGTAATTTTTTTGTAGGTACGTGAGTTATGGTATGGTGGAACTGTTCACTTGATGGTAAAGACGATGTGGTCGAGGGTAGTAAATATTAGGTTGGGGAATAAGTTTCTTCGCAATTTATATGAAAACTCAAGACCTTTTTTAGGGTTACGTAGCCAAATGGCAAAAAACGGAACCCTTATAAATTCGTCATGTCTGTCTGTCCGACCGTATGTCACAGCCACTTTTCTCCGGAACTATAAGAACTATACTGTTGAAACTTGGTAAGTAGATGTATTCTGTAAACCGCGTTAAGATTGTCACACAAAAATAGAAAACAAACAGAAAATTTTGGGGTTCCCCATACATAGAACTGAAACTCAAAAAGAATTTTTTCATCAAACCCATACGTGTGGGGTATCTATGGATAGGTCTTCAAAAATGATATTGAGGTTTCTTATATCATTTTTTTCTAAATTGAATAGTTTGCGCGAGAGACACTTCCAAAGTGGTAAAATGTGTCCCCCCCCCCCCCCGTAACTTCTAAAATAAGAGAATGATAAAACTAAAAAAAATATATGATGTACATTACTATGCAAACTTTCAACGAAAAATGATTTGAACGAAATCTAGTATTTTTTTTTAATACGTCATAAATCGTAAAACGCAAAAAACATCGATCAAAGTTACAACGAACTACAAGAACTTTTATATTATGTTACTTGCTGCTACGGAACCCTTCATGGGCGAGTTCGACTCGCACTTGGCCGCTTTTTTGTCAAACTTTATAGAACAACAGGGAACAACCGCCAGAATCGCGATACCTTAAAAGAGCGGTGTCAACTTCCTGTACATTACTTATTCATATAATATACGAGCGTATACTTAAGCGCTTTTAAATCTCACACGTGGAAACACTGACGCACATAGATAGTTACATTAAAGTGCTGATTGAAAACTGACAGTTTGTGTGCAGGAGCTAAGGAGGTAACATAACTGTCCGCTTTTTTCTTATGAACATTGTTTCACCCCTAAAACGCCGCTCATGGGTAAATGAGTCAAAATTCAAAATTAAATCCTACTAGAAATTAACAAAAATTCTACTGAATGCAATACCAACATTATAAGTACTATTATTTTTTATGTGTACCAACTGCACTATAAAAAACTCAAGTGAAAAGCTTTCATGTGAGGCAAGGTTATTACAAACTTAATGACTATTTCAATGACAAAAATACTTGGGTATGAGTTTGATATTAAGTGCCATAAGTTACTAAATTGCAAGTAGGTAAACATACTCTTTGGTAGTTTCTTGTCACTTCTCGGTAAAAATATTCCTGCTGCGATAACATTTCTTTAAATGCCATAGTTTGACTTTTGAAGAGTGTGTAAAAACCAAAAAATAAAATTTTATTTCATAAGCGGACTGAATTGCTAATGTGAAAGCTATTCCAGTTTTTTGTGTTACCCAAAAATGTACTGTTCTTGTGTGACATACAAATGTTTGTATGGGTGTTTCATGACATCTCATCTATGTGTGTTTATGCCAACTATGTACCTAATGTGCATGTGTGAGGTGTATGAAACATGAACTGATACTTACAATATCCGTGCCATAGGTTTCTGTAAGCACTTTGACTTCCCAGTAGTAGTGAACATTATGTACAAAGGGTGTATCTCCTTTAATAACAGCTGTACCAGAGCTGTAGAATGGATGGAAGGTGACTTGTCTCTTGTCTTCACTGAGAACCATGCTGGACCCACTGTCTCCTGATGCATCCCACACCCACTCGCAATCTGGTTACAATATAACAAATTCTAAGCATTTTAATTGTGAATGGTATGAAATGAAATAATCTTTTATTCATGAAAGTATCACTGATAGACTTATGCACGTCATTTTTTCAAAGTACTAGCTTTTCGGAAAGGTGCTTTGTCATGGAGGAGAAGAAAAGCCATAAAGAAACTCCTCAGCACATCTTTTAAAAATAAAACTTTTATTACATAAATAGGTATTCTCTAAACCTGAGCAGAACTGGATGCCTAGCTGGTCATTTCCAAGCATCCTTATCATTTAAATATTCATCTATGCTATTGCCCTTGCCTACGAGTTGAGTTTTTACACGTTTCATAAAAGATTCCACTGGCAAGTCACGTATTTGCTTTGGGACTTTATTATAGAATTTTACACTGAGCCCCATAAAAGAATGCTGCACTTTAGAAAGACGGTGCGAAGAGGTAGCCAATTGATGAATCCTTTTTGTTTGCCAATTTGAAAAGTCACAATTTTGTTTATATGCAGTTATGATATATGTCTGCTAAACAAAATAAATCTAAGGATCAAAAACTACACTACAATAGAGAGAAATGAGCAAGCATCAATTGTATACCAGTGTAGTATGGGAATCATGGGAAGGTTGACGGGCAATCTACAGAATGATAGTGAAGGTAAACAGGCTGGTTAAATGAAATAAATAATAGTAAACTGTACCATTACATATAACTCTCAATCTGACACTTGAATATTAACTCTACATTGACAACCTGATATAAGCACTCCATAATGCCAAGCAGAGTCTCAAGTTAGGTCTTAGTTGAGATAATCATTAAAAAGTTAAATATTTAAGTATGTACTTTTGACACAAACTATCTACATTAGATTCTATTGTTACAAATTTTAGGAAATCTTTTTTTTTTATAATAATACTATGAATGTGTGAATAGTGAAGGAAAGCAAATGAACTGCTTGGTCAGTGAAACTCATTTTCAAATAAATGATTCTTTTTTTTAATGGAAATAGCCGGCAAACGAGCTGACGATCCACCTGATGGTAAGTGGCTATCGTCACCCATGGACATCAACAACACCAAAGGCATCACTGATGTGTTGCCGGTCAAGAAAGAGAGAAAAAAAAGAAAGAACTTTCTCTCAAGCCCCCAGCCGGAACCTGACCAGTTGTTTGGCGACTGACTCATGCTCAAGGGTGGTAGCTATCCAGGCGAACCCCATCGAGAAATAATAATAGTAATAATGATATTAATTAACAATTAAAATCAATATTACCAATACAATCCCTCGAGGGGCCCTACCACCACCGTGCCGGATTTAGTCGCCTCTTATGACACCCATCTGGCGTGGGATTGGGGTTAGTATTCTAAGCCGCCCCAATACGGCTAAAAATGATTTAAAACTTACATCGCATAGACGACACTAAACATTTTCAATGCAATTTCATTTTTAATATTTACCTTATACAAATAAGGATGTCAATTATGGTCAAGTTTAGTTACAAAACAAACAAATACAACCAAACTTCTGTTTCGATTTGTTGCACTTACCAGCACCAGAGACTTCTCCACATCCGCAGGGATCTAGTTCACTCCACGGTACCGGTGTTTTCGTGGACCAGCACCCGCAATACGGGCGCGGCTCGTTCTTAGCAGAGCTAGAATGCATGATGGGTGCAGCCAGCATTTTGACCAGAAGAAACAAGCTATTCCGAATGCCACCACCAACGCTCGCGTGATATGCCTGTTCCAGGTCCAAATCGATCTTATTTCTTCAATTTCGTCCCCCTGTGTACAATACCCCCCTGTGTTCATTAATAACCGCGGTGATACGCGACTGAACTCGAATTTTAGCGTCGAATACCCAGTTACGAGACTCAAGTATATTTAATTCGATACAACACAACACACAACAATCACGACTTCTCTTCAATACATAATATAGAGCAGGCTCAGCAGGCTGCTAAGTTTGCCGACGACAACACAAACGTAGTGAGTCCTTTGTGAATATTTCAATTCAACTTTGATGAGTCGTTAAATTTTGGGTTTTGGTTTGGCACGACTTTACTTCCGTCGATTTGTCTTCACTAGGGCTTGAATATCGGAATCTCGGAATCTCGAAATATCGGAATCTCGGAACGTGAAACCCGATACTACAATTCCGATACTGAGTGCTTCGATATCGTAATATCGGAATCAGTAAATTTTTAATTTTAATTTAAACAAAATGATTTTAATGCGTGCCACAAGGTAAATAGGCCACTAGGTCAAAAAATTGAGCAAGTAAGTATATATTTTATTTTAGCCATTGTAAGGAGGTAGAGTTCATATATTTAACCGTATTCCTGTTGTGAGCCTGCTCAGCCTACTGAACGAATAATGCGATACGGAAAAAATATATTCCAAACTTAATTTATCTCCTTAATCTCAGTATACGTAAGTTAATCATTTCATCATCTTCTGTAGAACATCTGTACGAATCTTATTATAATTTACACGAATAAGCATTAACTTATTCGTGTAAAAAAAAATCTCTAGTTTTTTTGCATTTGCATCTAACTGTCAATGACCATTTACCGCAGATACCTCATTGTATATCGGAGGTCCACATCTACAACAAAGGTTCTTAAAACCTTTCGATGTCTAGACGAGAACAAAGCTAGTGGACCAGATGGTATTCCAGATCTCTCTAGTTACCTACTGTTTTGCCACGCTTGGTTCGTCTCTCAATTAAGACTTGCATAGTGCCTTAATCGTGGAAGCTTGCCAACGTGCAGTCCGTGCCCAAGAATGGCTGAAGAAGCTGACCCTGCTAATTTTCGGCCAATTTCAATTGCCTACATACTACATACATGCGCTTCAGTGCATACCTAGAACACAATGATCTCCACAATGACCCTAGTATGCCACTCGTATCTGAGGAGAGGATCTTGAGAAAAATGGAGATGCGCTTGCCAAGGGAAAACCCTTGACATCTCGAAGGCCTCGATACGGTTTAGCACGTTAGCCTATTGATCATGCTTCCTGCGTATGTCTTATTCCCTGGCCTGATCAGCTGGGTTTCTGAAAGAATTTCTGAGTGAACGTTCATTCAGATTCGTTATCAAAGATTACTCGTTCCAAGCAACCTTACATCACATACAAACAATGCCGGACTTTCTCAGGGATCTTTTATTTTCACAACTCTATTTCTGCTGCATATCAAATTATCAACGATCTGATCGAGCGATACCTGGCAAGCTTCTGACCAATTAAGACCAAAATACAGTCTGAACAAGAGGCCCGGGTTGAAAGAGTGAATCACTTCAGGCAGTCACCGAATAGGGCGACGCCAACCTTGTGAGATTCAACGCCACAAAAACAGAAGCATTTATTTTGGCTCCTACTATTCAGAATGTATCCTTGGAATACACTCACCGCCGAAAGTTGAGATATCCTTGAACCTCAACTTGAGCGGTTAATTGAATCCAAAGTTAAGGCAGGCCAGGAAACTAGGCGTCTTAGCAAATGTGTTGCGATACTTCAAATCACATCAGCTTTTATCCTTGTACAAAGCATAGGTTCTGCCGTACAGCTGTCACATTTGGTGCAGCTGAATTTCATCTATCAGTAAAAACTATTTTGCGATTCAAAAATCCTAAAAAAATCAAGCTAGTGAATTTTTAACGCGAAAACCAAACCGAATTGAATAGGTTTAGGTGATATTTGCAACGAACGAGAATAAAATAGTTTTAAAGACGTCATTATTTCATTATCTTATTTATTAAAAACCTTTTTACTATCCAATAAATCCTACTTTACAATATAAAATTAAAATTTAAGTGATTAAAAAAAATTATGTTAATTCCGATATTGATATCGGAATTCCGATATTACAATCAAATATCGAAAATCAATATCGGAATTGAAAACCTTCCGATATTACAAGCCCTAGTCTTCACGTAAGTACATAGGTCGTGACTCTCGCTTGATCGACTTGTGAGTTGTGAACCACAGAGTACTTAATCACTATGTTGTGAACTTGACAACTTGTAGATTCTTCTTGGTTTATGAATCAATCACAAGCAGTGTGACCATCCCACTTATATGGTGAATCTACCACAGACTGGGCATTTTTTCAGGCAAACGGTAACTTTTGTAAAAAAAAAAGGATGTAAATAGAAATTGTAGCTCATGCAATATCTATAAAAATTGTTCTTTTACTTTTTTTCTAAAAATCACCATTACTGAGATAAAGCGATTGTAAAGTCAAAAATTCATCCCCACGTTCCTGTAGGAGAGCTACCATAAAATATTTTTTTTTTATATTTTCTTATACAATCCTCAAGTTTTGATGTATATGTACATACATGCCAAATCACAGCTTTCTAGCATAAGGGTCTCGTCGCCATACTGCGGTCAAAGGTCAAAGTTCGCAATTATGGGTTTTTACGATTTTCAGCCAAACGGTAAGTTTTATCATAAAAATAGATGAAACTTAAATTATGTATTGTAAAGATCATGCAATTATCTATAAAAAAATGTTTGAGCATTTTTTTTCCTAAGAGTTTCTGAGATATAACGCATAAGAAAATTGTTATTGTTGTTGTTGAATTTATGTGACCTTGCAAGTCTTACTTCACCAGACTATTAATCAACAGAAATATTTGACAATTTCCATAATTATGCAAATCATTTTTATCTAATTACTAGTTGCCCGGACAGACTTCGTTCTGTCAATTATTTTTTTATTAAAATTAATAATAATAATAATAATAAATTATTTATTTCAGGCAAATTTCAGCCCATAGGGTTTGTTAGTAACAATTTTATTACCTAAAACTATGTTTACTCTTAAATAATTTAATATACAATACAATCTTTCATTCCACATTCATTCTTCCCGCTATCATCATACATACATGCCTGAACTAATTAATTAATAAATTAAATTAAAATTAAATTAAGTTAAAATATATTAAATTTAATTAACAACCATACTTATTTTTTGAATCTGTCCGACCAACCGACATGCAGAATAGTCCACTGCTTAAATATCGGTCCATCGAACCGGTCCAACACCGTGCGCAACAGGCTGTTGGAGCTCCCGCGCAACCGCTTCCATAGTGATGCCACCCGCTTGCGCATAATCGCAAGGAAACCATCGGTGCGCTCATCTGCGAACATTCCTGATGCGCTGCAGTAGCACGGAAGCCCCATCAATGCCCTAAAGGCATTGTTATATTGGACACGTAGGACGCTGTGGGCCTTCTTAGTATATGCGATCCACAGGCTGCATGTATAAAACGACTGGCAGTAAGCCCTAAATAATGTAAGTTTTACACTCTTCGTACATTTTGCAAACCTGCGGATCAGCATATTACTACGTACCGCCAGCGCCCTACACTCCCCCTCCAGGTCTAAATCGTCTCTTTGGTCTGCGGTCACCCAATGCCGCAAGTATTTAAATTCCGACACAAAATTTAGAAGTGAATTCTGCCAAAATGGTAGAAATCTGGCACATATGGTCACACTTACAAGTTGTGATCACTAATCAGTGTTGCCAATGCAAATTTTTAGACGGCCCTGTACATTACATAAAAAAGCCGTGTTTAAATGGAAAGAGATCAACTGTGGGCCGCGTCCAGTGCCAATATACAGCGTGTAATTTAACTGGAAATAAACCCTTCAGGGGGTCGTTCACCTCGCGATTCTCAGCCCGAATACGTAAAAAAACTGACCTTAATTTTTACCCAAATTATCCTTTAAAATACATTAATCATAAACACTGCGCTCGAGAAAGCGGCGACCTTATTTTACGATACATGAATGAATTTTGCAATGCTTTGTATTCGCTGCTATTAACGAAGTGATACTTTATGGCACCGCCGCGGTCGTTAGTAAGTTGCCGCCAAAGTTAAGTTACCGCCACGCCGCTACGTTTGTGAACGCCGGCGCGGCGGGCGTTAACAAAGGCCTTTGCCGCACCGCGCCACCCCGCTCATTTCGGCTGTCCCACCCCCCGTGCGTCTTGCCGTGCGAAAGCAATGTACACAAACAGTCGTACCATCGCGCATCGTGTGAAAGCCGTAGAACACGGTAATTATCGTAGCATTGGCAACACTGTCACTGATCACTAGACACGGCCACAGATAATATCACTGACAAGTTATATTGTCTATATAATATGATGTATATTCTGCTTGTGATCTGTGTAAAACAGCACTGAAAACATGGAAGATAGAGTAGAGAGAAGGCCATCTCTGTATATGAAACGAATATCTATTTTCAGACACTAGCGCCATTCATTACGAGTGACGCTGCGGATGCACTAGGCATACTGGCATAACTCAGCAAACTTCACTCCATCTACAACAGCTATGTTCATATCGTACGGTAGTCATTTTAACCGCTCATTTACACGCGCGTGTAGCGGATCGTCTCGTGGCGCGTCCGTAAGCCACGCCCCCTACGCGCGTGTGAACACCACGCGAGCGCTCGCGCGAGCCCCTTTGGCCGCGCCTAACAAACCGCTCCCGCCGCGAGCCCGCGAGCCACGAGACGCGCCGCTGTCTGGTCCGCGAGCGCCCTGTTCACACGCCCGCGCACGCGCGCGTCTCGCGGATTGTCTCGTGGCTCGCGCGCGCGTGTAAATGGGGTATAAGAAATTCACACTTCTAATACCCCATTTACACGCGCGCGCGAGCCACGAGACAATCCGCGAGACGCGCGCGTGCGCGGGCGTGTGAACAGGGCGCTCGCGGACCAGACAGCGGCGCGTCTCGTGGCTCGCGGGCTCGCGGCGGGAGCGGTTTGTTAGGCGCGGCCAAAGGGGCTCGCGCGAGCGCTCGCGTGGTGTTCACACGCGCGTAGGGGGCGTGGCTTACGGACGCGCCACGAGACGATCCGCTACACGCGCGTGTAAATGAGCGGTAAAAATCACGTTTTCTCACAGCAGTATTTTGGTTATATTTTACTAAAACATTGTAAGTCTAACATTAGGTACATTTGACTACGTAAATCGTTGAAGTTTTGTATACTGGCATTAGGGAGGGTACCATGAAGATTTTTAAATATTTGAACTCAGCATACTTCACTCTGTCTACAACAGCTATGTTCATGGTTCATATCACTGTTTGACTTGACACACACTAGCGCCCACGCCATTCAGAAATGGCCATTATTAGAACCTCTATTTTCTGTAAACCACTGTCCAGTGGTTATTTTTTCATCTTTCCCTGATGAGATGGCCCTCCTTTTACACGTAGTGATTAAGTACTCTGTGCCTTTTACCTCAATACTCCAGGAGTGAAAAGTATTTACGCGGTAGTTTTTAAAACGTTTTCTTTGTCGTGTCGGGTTTGGTTTGGTTACCTAATACTATTATTTAAATTAATGTCCTTTCCTATAACACTACGCTCTAATGACCCATGAAAATAATAAGAACAACATTGAATATCGATCTCCAAAATCATTAACTCTCTATGTTGGTAGCTCCGTTGCCTCCGTTGTTTTGCTGCGCACCCCGCCCAGCGCCAGGCAGCCAAGCAAGCAAGCAAGCCACCACCAGCCAGCTGTCAGTCACAGAAAGGTACTTCTATCCTTTGAATGATTTGTTATAAAAACTGAAGCATAGCAACATGAGCTGACCAAAATTAGCGTCAATTCGCGATGTCCTAACAAATATACTAAAGGAGCAGTTCGGTGTTACAGCCCAAACACAGACCATCCAGAGTAATGAAGACAAATCAAATGGCTGTCAGTGAAGTGAAACCTAAATTCAATTCAGTTGTCTAAAATACGTGTCGCTAAAAATATGATACATCTAAGCTTTTTAAGATAGTGCCTCGTATTTTTTATGTACAATCTTATTAACATTAAAAATCATAGATATAATACTCAATCTTCGATGGTGTCACTGGTTTTAGGTAAGAAAATCTTTTTGAAAAGCTTTAGTCCTACTATTAAATGATTTGACTTACGAAGTAGTGTTTAAACTATCACTTTAAACTGTTTCAGATAAGTTCTGAAGTATGCAACAGTAGGAACTACAAATTCCGCGGTGTGTAGGGCGGCGCTCGGCGCGCTTTCCGATGCATTTCTGGATAGACAAGCGCAGCCAGTGCGCCTACACCGGCCGCCATCGCGTACCTTCGTCCCTGTCAGCTGGTATATGTTATTCTTTTGCTGGTAAAGCTATGTCTCATCTGTTCTCTATTTATCTTGCTGGGTTTCTGCAGTTCCAGCTTGATCAGGTTTCATCAGCAGCAGACATTAGCTGATTATTAAACAGCAGCTTTTTGTACACTGACTTTGACGTTGTGTTGTTGGTGAAACTAACTACGGGAAGCCATGGTCTGCCTGTGGATCTGTTCATCTAGTCTACAGTTTATCTAATGGTCCATAATGATATACATCTTTACATATTTTTGCTATACATCAGATGGAACATGGTTAAAAAATAACTTATTAAAAAAAAATTACTTGTGTAGCACAAGTAATTTTGGAATATAATCAAATTTTTTGAGACAAGCTTAAGATGATTTCCTGTGGTCTATCAAATGCAAAGTCCAGTGTCTCCACCTGTAATAATGAAATTTAATTTTTCATTTACATTACAGGCAAGCAAGTTTTATCAGTTTTTTTTTTATTTTACAGAAGGGAGTGATATTTACGTATATTGCTCTGAGATATGTATTAATCAAAATGTAAATATATTATTAATGTGGAAATTCACACTTTATACATGAATAAAAACTACTTAAGTAGCACTTTTCCAATTCATGTGTATAGCTTGTAGTTCTAGCTATAAACCTCTAACTAAATTTATTGTACTGGTGGCAAAAAAAATGAGGAGGTGCTAATGCCCCTAGTATGTTCCACCTATACACAAAATTTCTTTAATTTTACATCTGTTCTTACCTTTTATATCTCTGTAATCTAGATATTAAAAGTTCAGACAAAAATGACCACCACACAAATATAAATAAAATTGGAGTGTCTGTTTGTAATATTAAAATAACCGTTTTTTACCAAGTGCATTTGGATGTAAACACGGTACATATGTATACCAAAAAAATATTTTTCACAATTTTTGTCTGTCTGTTTGTTCCGGCTAATCTCTGAAATGCCTGGACCGATTTTGACGGGACTTTCACTGGCATAGCAGATGAAACAAGGAGTAACTAAGGCTGCTTTTATTTTAGAAAAAAAAAAGTTTGTTAGGCGATACGAAGTTCGCCGGGTCAGGTAGTAAAGAATAAATACTTTGTCTAAAAAAAATGAGACATGATATCCTTATGAAAGAACAGCTTATGACCCAGGTGTGGGCGTGGGGCGGTCGCGCGGGCGGGTGTACGCGGGGGGCCGCAAGGGGCCGCACCGCCTGGCGCCCGCTGACTGCCCGCCGCGACGCCCGCGGACGCAGCGCCAGTATGGGTGAGGGATAGCTACTGTAACCGCTTAATGATACTTTGATAGCATGTTATAGCAATTACTAAGAACTATAGAGTCGGGAGTGTAGTCATCATCACACTTTATAAAGACCCCACTAGGCTAGGGCCTACAAACAAAAGATAATTTGTGACAAAAAAATAACCGACTTCTAAATAACTCAAAAACTATTGGTCAGATCTAGCTGAAATTTAAGTGGGGCCACATGACAAGCACTAGCTTTCGATTAAAAAAGAATCATTAAAATCGTTTCATCCAGTCGAAAGTTCTGAAGTAGCAACCATAAAAAATAAAAATAAACAGTTGAATTGAATACCTCCTCCTTTTATGAAGTCTATTAAAAATGTCAAACTTCACACACACGTTTCACATACTTTAGCCAAGAAAGAATGCTTGCTAGCCCCCAGGCCCCCAGCTAAAACACCACAGCCCCACAGGTTATAATGTGTTTTTCACCAGTTTGTGAGAATGTTTGTTACTCTTCCACACAAAAACTACTGAACGGAATTTTACTCATCGCTGACAAGCAGTTTTCATCTCCCATACGATACATAACGCAGCTCATGTCTCATTCCAGTCCGCCCCCCATGCCGGCGGTGCACTCCCGCCGTCCCCCCGAGGAGCCGAGCCTGTACGTGGAGATCCCGGCGGAGCGGCCGCCGCCCGCGCAGCCCACCATCGCGAGCCTGGCGGCCGCGCGCTCCGTGACGCCCGACACGCTGCTGCGCACGGCCGCGCTCGGCATCCACCACTCGCCCGTGATGGCGCCGCACCTCAAGTTCGGGATGCTCGTGTCGTTCGCGCTCGCCACCGTCTTCCTGGCTGGGGCCAAGTACTATTTTGATAGACAGGTGGGTTTCTCTCGTTTTCGCTCTTGGTTCTTGGTCAGTAATAGGCATGATGACAGATTTTGAAATACTGTTCTATATTGTTGGGAAATATATTATAATTACAACTTATATCATATTATTTCCGCAAAAAAATAAGGTTAAGTATAAAATAAATACATTTCAAATTATAAGTTTAAAATTCGCACCAAAACGCTTCAAAGTGTCAGGGCGTGGTTGTGACGTCAGTCCTCAGGAAAACAAAAGACAATACGTCATTATTAGTATAGTGATATTCATTTGTTTTAAGAAGTGTGAAATAATTCGCGCTATTTGAGACTGACTGGCGTTTTAGCTAAGAACGCGGCTTGCCGTATTTTGTAGTTTTATTTTATCAAAAATATTGTTTATCTCGCTAATAATAATACGATAAATGCGTGTTTTGTAATCCATTAATAGGGTTTCATTGAATAAATAGGTACATAATTTTATTGATTATTACTTACTGTCATCATGCCTATTGTACTTGGTATGTTTGGATTTGGTGATGCTGATTGCTGATGTGTGGGCGATGCTGATCTCTTACCAACAGATTGCTCATTTTCGGCTATTTATATACAAATAGTACTGGAATGTAACAAGTTCCATTCAGCATTGAATTGAACCCAAACAAGCTCTAATAAACTTGTTAACAACAGACGGTGCAATAATTGCACCACATATACATACATCATATATATACTCATGGTATGGTGGTAAAGTTTTTGCTACTTACCTTCTAAATACTCGGCTGCAGTTTAGCAACATGTCGCTGATGTCTTTGTTAGGGGTGTCTGTGCCCGTCCAAACTTTTTGCCCACTAACAATGGTCTGGAAAGAACCGAACTGCCCGACTCTGTGGTGGATGACCCACAGTAGACCCCTTTATCTCTACAACATGTATAGTCTGGAAAGACCTCAAACTACCAGCTCCCGACACCAACCATGATAGACTCCTCCAATCGTCCAACGCGCCCGTCGGCAGGTGTCCCGCGAGCCGGAGACGCGCGGCGGCGAGGCGGGCGTGGTGTGCGCGGCCGTGGCCTGCGTGTGCGGCGTGGGCTGCGCGCTGTCGCTGTGCCGCGCGCGCCCCGCGCCGCCCGCGCCGCCCGAGCGCGTGTCCTCTACCGCGCGCCGCGAGAGGGAGAGGGAGCGACACGTGAGTCTCACTCGCACACTGACGTCACAACACTAAACTGTCCCTCTGGAATTCGGTTCGCTCAATGATTATAGGAAAGCAACTGCGAGTTGGCATCTTGAATGCGGGAATTCTAAGATAAGAGAAGAAATCAGAATTCCACACGCTTTTTATTCACTTCTGGAATCGGTATTTTTTTTGTTAACAAACAAGATGCTCTCATCCTCACAGTAGAATTCCGTGTCGCGAATGACGTGGTTAGACGACCTGTGTGGCGCGATGGTCACCATGCCGGATCGCCGCGCCCAGGGTTCTGGGTTCGATTCCCAACGAGGAGGAAATTTGAAGGATGAGTTTGAATTTTTTTCTCGGTCTGGGTGTGAGTGTTTTTGTCTCTGTGTGTAGTCCCTGGCACCCACGACACAGGGAATCCTTGTGTGGAGCTATGAGTATGAAGCGTTATTAAAAATATCATGAAGATCTTAATTCCACTCGCTTCAATGTCCTCCTCCAAGTGTCATCTTAAGTCAAGGTCTGAACTCCATATGGAATGCACTTGGGTTGATATTAACTCCTACTTCTCGAAGCGTGTGAGATGAATAATTCCCCTGCGCAAAATTTGTCTTCTCGCTTGAGCCTCACCCCTCTGTTCGCTGAAGGTGTAAAGGCGGCCAGGGCCAAAAGCAACTGTCCTTTAAAAAAAAGTCGGGCAGCAACATTTAACTTAAAATTCTTAGCCTAGCAGACAGGCCCAACCCTAAACTGCAATGCAATCACCAATAAAAACATTTATTCACCAGCAGCCACCATCAGAGCCTTCAGACGACATCTCGCTCGCGACGCTGCTGCAGTCGTCGGAGCACACGAGCAGCAGCGTGGCGAGCGCCTCGGAGGCGCCGCCGCCCTACCACATCGCCGTGCTGCTGCCCGCGCGCTCCCCGCTGCCGCCCGCCTACAGCGCGCTCAGCTAGCACCGCCCACCCTCGCCCGGCTGCGCCACCGAGTTCATCATATAACCTGTGGCGGACCGAGCGAGGACTACTGGACCAACAGCTGACTATACTACTCTTCACCTAAATCTGCACTATGTTGGTAGTATTTAAATAAGTCTCTTATATTTAAAAAACCATTTTATGGACAATAATAGCGTTGTTATTAAGTTCATCAAAGGTAATAACGATATATATTACGAGATAATATAAAACATTAATTTAATATAACATTTTAATTTTTATACTCTTACTAGCTGACCGGGCAAACGTTGTTCTGCCAAAAAAAAATTTAGGGGTAGGGGGATGAAAAATAGATGTCCGATTCTCCACCCTAGCCGATATGCACGCAAAGATTCACGAAAACCGGTCGAACCGTTTCGGAGGAGTTCAACTTCAAAAAAGCTTGACACGAGAATTTTATAATTATTATATTACAGATTTCAATGCTACCAACATTATGCCCAAGTGCAGATTTAGTTGAAGAGCACTGTGTGCTGACTAACTGTTAATGCCGACAACATATAGATCTAGTGGTTGACGACAAGTGAATGTGTGAAGTGAAGTGTCCAGTGTAGTGATGCTCTGACCGAATTTGATTCACCCCGTATGATGGGATTGATGGAAAGATGTTATCTATATCTATACAATGTGGAGATTTTATGTAAACAAGTGTATTGTGATGGTTCATCAGACCAAAATCAACGCTGGACTTAAATCTATTTTTCAATGCAAATGGGTACTCACGATTTTTAACCGACTTCAAAAAAG
Source organism: Thymelicus acteon (assembly GCA_951805285.1). Lineage (NCBI taxonomy): Eukaryota > Metazoa > Arthropoda > Insecta > Lepidoptera > Hesperiidae > Thymelicus > Thymelicus acteon. The sequence continues at coordinate 17,282,068 of OX638226.1, read as the reverse complement.
GATCAGGTATTCAATTCGATTGTATTTTTTATGTTTGTTACCTCAGAACTTTCGACTGGGTGAATCGATTTTGAATATTCTTTTTTTAATCGAAAGCTGGTGCTTGTCATGTGAGCTTAAATTTGAGCTAGATCTGACGAGTAGTTTTTGAGTTATTATGAAATCAGATTTTTTTTGGTAAAATTCAGATTATTATATTTTATACTGATATTTCAACCCAGTTTAATGGATCACTGTCACGCCAAGATGTTAATTATAGAATTATTAGTACCCATTGGCTTTATAATATATGTCTGCAATGATATACTTTTGAAATGTAAGTAAATAATGATGTTTTAAATAACAATTTGAATACATGTGGAATGCAAGCATGTTTAAATATGAAGATGTTGTAACTACTATGACTTGACTCTACTAGACAAACAGAATAATAAGAGTACGATAAATTAGTCGTATAAATGGGGAGCAAAATGTTGTTTAATAAGATTCTTCATTTTGTCAGCTGCAGTATATTTTTAAACTAAAATAACTTTTATTTTACATATAGGTTTAACGTAATATTTACTGACTGAATTTGAGTAAAATTATGTGATTTAATTATTTGCAAATTCTTATTTTCTTTTTTATAATATTTATTATAGTTTAAACTTTAAAATAAGGTGTTTATTGAATTTTTTATGTTAAGTAAAATAATGTGCTGGCCTAATTGTTATAAACAGATTCATCAAAAAAAACTTAATGATATATGATTAGCCTAAACATTAAAAACAGGAGGTAAATATAAATTTATTAATGCCAATCATTGATATTGGCTGATTACCCCAATTATAAAAAAAAAATATATAAAATGTACAAGTTCAAGGTATGTCTATAATTATAATTTAATATTGGTGTTGCTTTATTATGTAATGATAGCTTAGAACTAAATGTTGCAACTATGTCTGATACGCCCCAACTCAGAGTCACTAACGGTTACTTAAATAGCTCCTTAGTACAGAATTTGTATGACGATTTTTTACTAAGGAGCGATTAAAGTAACCAGTAGATTAAAGTAACTCTGAGTTGGGGCGATAGGCTGTAAACTGTAAAGCTACATCTCTAGAATATCTTGCGTGTTTAGCTAATTTGAAAGCCTCTTGATGTATTGTTTAATCAATGCTATTAGACAATTATATTAAATTGTAATTTCTGATGATATCACACTTTATTTTCTGTGAAACTTCAAATTAGTTGATTATTTATTAATCAATTATTTATTTATTCACCATTTGTATTTTAGGATGTGAATAAATAAATGTACCTATGCTATGCAGTTAGCTAACATGGGTATGAGTTATGTTAAAATAATTGATGTTAGGTATAGCCACTTGCTAATTGGTGTTTCAACAGGGTTCCACCTGCCGTAGTTAAATAATACTTAATTAGTTACCGTTAATGTGGAGATTATATGATATGAAATGACTGTTTAAAAATAATATAATGAAAAATTTACATTCATTCTATAGCAAGGAGCAATAATAATGTTGATGATATACTGTAAGTAACTGGTATGATTTTAACGTAAATTTTTATTGTTATAGATAATTGGGATTTTTTAGAATCCTGCGCTTACGTTTGATGAGAGGAGGAATAATCTTTTTAGAAAACATATTTTTACTTGAATAATATGTTGTATATGTTATGATGAATGCAAGCGACTTTTGACTATGTACTGCATTTGTATGCTAATATTGCTTGGCTGTGGATTATTATTTTGAGTAATGATCTGGCACCATTGAGCTTGGTTAATGCAAATAACTTGCACACAGGGTCCTGTTCCTATATTCATGTGAGTATTAGGAAAACAGTTTAAAAAGGAAGATGAGGTAAGAAAACTACTGTATTTGGACATCCCAATAATGTAAGCCTATTAACTAAGTGGAAACTATTAAAGCCCAATGACGGGAAAAATATCGTCGGCGATGTCCCGTACGGGATTCCGCTGCGTATGCACTATCGTATATATTTTCTATGAAACGATGAGTTTCCAAAACTTCACGTCCCGTCCCGTACGGGAAGAAACCGGTTACGCATGCATTGGGCTTTAGTTGAACTGTGAGACTTTTAAGGGGCCATCCATAAATTACGTCACACAAAATTTTATGACTTTTTGACCCCTCCCCCCACCTTGTCACAGCTGGTCACATTTGTGAGACCTCCCCCCTTAGTGTGACGTCACGTATTATGAAATTTTACACCTAGAAATTATTAAATTAAAACAGCAGTTCCGAAATAAGTTTTATTTCTATTAATTATTTTTTAATGTCTACCTAGACATACCAATTATTCGATTTTGAAATGTGACGTCACGAAATTTAGGACCCCCCCTCACCCCTTGTCACACTACATCGAACTCCCCTAACGTGTGACGTAATTTTATGGATAGCCCCTAACTAGAGTTGCTAAGTTTTCGTGAAATTATTATTAAAAACGACATATTGTTTTTCTTGGTTGCTGAAACTAACCACATTGCAAAGAGCTGTAATTCGGCGTTTCGATCAGTGACAATGAAATTCTAAAAATGTGAGTTCCGTGTACGATGTACAGTCGGCCGTAGAAGTAGCTTGACATTTTAGTACTTTGTAATAGTAACTGTTAAGCTACTTCTGCGGCCGACTGTACACATGTATACATAATTACATATGCAGTTGCTACGCAGTGTTTACATCGGTGTTCCCTTTCTTGCGCACAAGTAGCTACTAGCTTGTTTATTTCTAATAGCAAATCTAATTAAATTCTATGCAATTTAAATAAATTTGTACATACATAATAAAATCAGTGTTCAGTACATATTTTCGATAAGACATAGTTTTGTATGAGTATTTGATGTAAAGTTACTGAAACCTAGCTATTGTGTATGTTGGATATATTGTATCGATATATTACAGAACATTTTAAAATATATTTCATACTTCACTGGAAGTTACTAATTGTGATTGAATGCTCTTGAAATCATATTCATTTCACATGTAATAAATCTTAATTACAAAAAAATAGAAATAAGTTTAGCTCAAGTCGTGCCAAATAGCGACATCAATCTTTTCGCGGAAATATCTATGATCACATTCTCAATACTCTTTAATCCTATAAAACCATGACAATGTGTAAATGTTCTGTAATGATATTGTATAAAGTAGCTTAGATAGTAGTCCAGTGTGTAGCGTAGCCCCCGGCAGGTGTACTGAAATATATATATATTGTTTTTCTGTGTTCCTTAAATTAAGTTATTTAGAATCTTTTTGTCTACGCAATATGGCCTAATATTAATAAAAAAGTAGCCTAATTTTATATTATAAAATTATGCATAAATGATATGTTAAATTTTATAAAATTATGAATTTATGATCTCAAATGGAATCTTTGTATTCGTTGTAATTTATTTGCATTTATTTATGCATTTCTTTTAAAGTATATTAATAAGTATATAGTCAATTTTACTTTGAATAGGTATGCAGCCATATAAAAATCGATTCTAGTCGCGCTAGAGGACAAATGTGATTAATTTTATTGTTCTCGTATGGATTGTTCGGCCGCTGCCGGCGTGTTATTTTTGTACAGGACCTCGGAAGGGTAGATTGGTTCGTATTTGTAAGGAGGCTTCAATAAATGTAATTAATGTAAATGTTTTATTTGATCTTCATGTTCAGTGCACTCAACAACCGCACGACAAATTGAATCCTTGTTTAGGGGCCATCCATTAATTACGTCACACTAATTTCATGTTTTTTTGACCCCTCCCCCCGACCCTGTCAAATTTGTGAGACCTCCCGCCACCCTAGTGTGACGTCACATGAAATTTTACATCTAGAAATTATTAAATTAAAACACCAGTTCCGAAATAAGTTTTATTTCCATAAATTGTTTTTAATATTTACCTATACATACCAATCATTCGATCTTTAAATGTGACGTCACAAAATTTAGGACCCCCTCCCACCCCTGGTCACACTACATGGACCCCCCCCTCCCCCTAACCAGTGACGTAATTTATGGATTGCCCCTTAGAATTAAATTTTATGATCGCAAATCGTCGAGACGAAATAACCGATGAGTAGTAGTATAAAAGTACTGAAACCATAGTTGATTCAAAAGTATTCACGTCCTAAAATGTAGTTCCTATAAATGCAATTATAACCAAAACCTATAATAGACTACTATGAAAAAAATTAAATGAAATTCATTAATGTATAGGTTACATCATTTTTATACGAGGTTTACTATAGCTTAATTCACGCCGCGGCGCCGTTAGATACATTCTAACGAAAAATAAAAGTCCAAACTGCAAGCTCATTTTTATATATTTAAAATTCATAACATTAAGTACATTATTTAGTGATCATTTAAATAAATAGATTAACTCTAAATTCACACAAACAGAATATTCGGTATACGATTGGTCCTGACGTCACCCGTCAGATATATTCCACGCCTGCAGCGAGGTCAGTACTTTCTACTCCATTTTTATACAAGCCCTATTTGGTAAACAATTTTACAGTGTTTTTTTAATGTAATTTATCATTTAACAATAAGGCGGACTAAATGAAAAGAATTTAAAGACAAATAAATGATTGAAAGCCAAAACTTATTTCTGTTTACTATAATTTTTTTTTACTAATTTAAATTATTATTTCAATCAAAAGAAGTGCCAAAGTTGTTTTCCAAATAAGACTCAGAAATGGAGTATACACCATTTGCTAATATAATAAGATTTGGTATTCATCTTACTCTTCAAATATAGATAATGTAGCCCTCTTCACAGGACTGGTACTGATCACCGGAAATATATTAGCATCTTTATACAAACACACTGCAACTTTTAAACTGTAATACGTAACAATGAGGTATGTATACTACAATCATTCACAATATAATTTCAGTTTTACCACAAAATGTAACTACCTTAAACACAGGGGCGTAGCTACCGCCGTATCAGCCGTATCAATTATACGGGGCCCCCCACTAACACTCCCAAAAGAAAGCTCGCCAACCGCTTACGACCGCTACAGTTGGCATTTCTTTTATATTTGACAGCTGACATTGAGGGGGCCCCCACCCCCCAACAAATAATGATATGGGGCCTCCTTAGGTCTAGCTACGCCACTGCTTAAACAAGAAAGAAAAAGGCAGTAATAGTACATAGGTACAAACAAGTTAAAAATTAAAATAAAAGTTTGACCTTGTACAATATAAAAAAGTTGTTAAATAAAATGAAATCAAATTTTGCGTAATAATATAATAATGTTAATTTATTTTAAAATAATGTTTGGTTACCGTTTCAATCGCATCCATTCTTATTCACCCAAACTGGAATGTCAGTAATTATAAGTCAATAACGGTAAAACAATATAGTTCGTTACAATATAAAGAGGGCCCTACAGCTGGTACACTTGTTGACTTTGTTGAGTACCTACAATACAGATCCGGTTCCGGTCAGTACTCCTCAAAGGCGGATACAAACATTATATATTTTAAGTATATACATGACTAGGTAAAGAGTAAAAAGTAAGCTTACAGCTGCAATCAAATATGAACCAGGAAAATAATAATTTCAAAGTGTCTGAGAGCTGCGTGTTGAACACCGAAAATGTAACCGAATAAATAAACCTACAGGTTTCCATTTTATCTGTTGGGTTTCATAAAATATGTTATTGTTTACGTATTATCATTTACTCCGGTGTTCAATAACTTCAAACTATTGTCAAGCATTAAGTTTTTCATGTAAAAAAATACACTAATACAAATAAAATATCTCATAAGAACAAAATGCAATAGGGTGCAAAGTAATTTGGCTTGCCCTTTAATAACAAAGAATTTTATAAAAACCATAAGAATATTTTTCATAAATTTTATTACACTTAAACCTACGAGGTGATATTTATAATAGGATTGTATTCTGTTTCCATAATATTAAGATGCAAAGTGAGTTTCCGCTAAAATAATAATAAGCCGACTACATAGTGATTTTGTACCTAACATTTAGTGTCTGCAGCTATTTAATTGTTATTATGAAAAAATAGTGCCGCTTAAAATAGTAATTTATGCACAGGCAAGGTAACTAACTGAGTGTGTGTAACATATTATGATATAGTAACTATAATAAGCTAGAAAAAACCCCTAAAAACTTTTCACATAGCCTTTGAAACTTATTGATAATATAATTTATTACTCTTAGGGCTTGTTTCACTATCTTCAAGTAGAGTCCTGAATAAGCTATTCGCCGGTTAAAGTGACTTTAAAGTGTCATTTTACATACACGAAATGTCAACTTAACCAACGAATAGCTTACTTCGGACTTACTTGAACAAATTCGTCAGTTTTTTGCGTTTAAAGCGTCTTACAATCCCTCTGGTCAATGAAAAGTGTCTGACGCTTTATGATACTAGTTTAGAATAATGTTCTACAAAATATATATAAAAATCAGCCATGTGAATTTAAGTAAAGTAACTCTTATTTTTAGTTACCTTTCTCACCTGGTACCTGCCCAGGAGTCACAGGGCAAGCTTCACAAACACGCAAGGTATTCAAAGTACACTAGACGCTACTGAGTAGTTAAGGTTTCATCCATGTGAAAGTAAGTTATGTCTGATCGCTCTGGGCTCTGGTTCTAAATGGACAATTTCAAATGAATATTTTCGGACAATCAGCCTTAATTCGACGCTTCAATACACAACAATGGTAAACTGGAAGGTTCTACGCTCCCGCCGAGAATACATTTCATGTGTTAATGCTTATAATAATATATTCGAGTAATCTTTGCTAATACATAAATGTACAGTACGGCCGACGTATCTTGACGCGTCTGAACATAAGCTCTGCGAACTTTAGCCCATGTAAGACAGAGCCAACACGAACATGCTAACGTGTGACTGAGATATAATACGCCGCGTACTGCGCAGCCTTGTGCGCGAAGTTCAGACGCGCCAAGATACGTCGGCCGTACTGTACATAGGTAGTTTATATTTCATACATGTGGTCTTCATTTTTTAACGTCATGTCGATTTGTTGTCATAGATTTAGAGGTAATTAATACATATTGATATATTTACTTAATAGTTTTCCAACAAAGAAAATATTGTAATTTTCACTAAAATTTCATTGAAATCAACACTCACACGATTACTATAGGAATAAAAATAGGCGTCTCACATAATTGATAGAGTTCATCTTTAACAGCAATAATAAAGTAATGAACTTTGCAGTGCTTGTAATAATTGTTGCCCAAAACTGCAAAATTGAGTTCAGTTTCAGGACTTTTGAACTATCCTCTGTTCTGGGGTGAGAGATAGGAAATAGTATAAAAATATGTAACAAACGTATATGTCATTCAATTCATTCAATATACCAGTATTGAAAGTAAAATACATGCTTAACACTGACCTCATAAAAGCGACTTTTTACGCTATTAAAAAAACAGGCAAAATGATAATAGCCCTATCTGTCATCTCTGTTATCTCTGGTCTGACGTCGCGGCGCGGGGCGGGCCGCAGTTTGTACGAGGGCGAAGTCCCTCACGGTCACACCCGCTGGATCTCGAACAGTTTCACGTCCGTGTCGTACCAAATCGGCGGATCCACATTTCTGCAAGTGCAAATAATTTTTATAAGAATGATATGTTGTAGCAGTACGTATGTACGTTGGTACGTCGTACTAGCAGACACTTTTTATTGCGTAAAGAAACTAAAATGCTATTTGTATTGATTAAATTATAAAGATATCATAATTGTATTTAGGGGTCATCCATAAGTTATGTCACACTAATTTCATTACTTTTTGATCCCTCCCCCTCCTTGTCACAGCTGGTCTTATTTGTGAGACCTCCCCCCTAGTGTGACGTCACATATTATTAAATTTTACACCTAGAAATTATTAAAACAGCAGTTTCGAAATAACTTTTATTTCCATTAATTGTTTCTTAATATTTACCTATACATACCAATTATTCGATTTTTAAATGTGACGTCACGAAATTTAAGACCCCTTAATTAAAAAAATATCGTCTCAAATTCTATATAATACTCTGGTACGCAGCAAACTTGAATCTAATTCTTGCATCTGGAACCCTTATCACGCCAACTATGAGTCCCTATTGGAAAAGGTCCAAAAAGCGTATCTCAGGTACTTATATAAGCACAACTTTGGGTATTACCCATTCATGTACCCCACATCATTTCTTCTGGGATGCCTCAACTACAACTCGCTGAAGTGCAGGAGAGCAAACTACCAATTGGTAATGGCAATAAAAATTTTCCGAGGTCTAATCGATGCTCCTTAGCTGCATAACGAGCTGGCTCGTCTGTTTACCCCGGACAACTACCGACGAGGCAGAAGCCACAAATTATTTGCCGTGCCGTCCAGTCACACGCTTGCCCACGCCAATTCTCCGATCCCGCGCACTCTCTCGGCTCTCAGCGCTCTGCAAGAAACCTTTCCAGACTTGGACGTTTTTGTTGACAACTAAAGGAAAGTCCTTAGTGTGTGTCTAAGGTTCAGCGAAACCCTATGATTATTTATTATGCATTATATTAATTTGACATGAATTTGTATTCATTATTCTTATCTTATTATTTGGACTGTTTATGAATGTTAGGTATATCATATAATAATGATATATGACATAATATTGTGTTAATTAGTGTAAGTGGTATGTACCGTTCTAATTAACAATAAAATAAATAAATAAATAAGTCTCGTCCAATGAAAAAAGTGGTCAATGCGTGCAGGGCTATTAAGATCATCGTGCATCGTGTAAAACGGTAGTGGTGTGCGTGCGTGCGTGCGTGCGTGTGTGTGGTAGTGTACGGCGTACCGTATGTAGATGACGCCCCACATGTAGGTGCGGAACCAGGCGGCCGTGCCGGCGTTGGCCTGGTACTTGCGGATGAGGATGGGGTGCGGCACGGGCAGCAGCCCCACCAGCGTGCCGTGCTGCAGGAACCGCAGGATCTCCGACTCGTCCGTCAGACCTCTGCACAGAAACAAAGAAACAAAAATATGTATTTCAAAGACAATGCGACAGAGTTTACAGTCATTATCTAATCTTATAGTTTAAGATTAAATAAATAAATAAAAAAATTAAAAATAAAATTTTAGGCAATACATCAATAATTATTCTACAGACAGTTACTCTGATCAAACATGATAATTTGATCGAATCAACACATAAAGTTTGACATAATATCTCGCACCCTTAAAATGAAAGTGACCTAACTCAAAATTCCTGTAATTTCTGTTTTTGCTATAAACTTACCTTAAAATGCGTACCCTAAAACCCTATGATTAAAAAGAGCTCGAATTATGAGTAAGAAAAGGACAACCTAATAATCGGTCACTTTCATTGATCGCTCTATTCATCGATATATACTTTTATGAAAACTTTCTTGCTCATTTCCCACAAATTCCAATTTTTGAGTTAGGTCACTCTCATTCTAAGGGTGCGATCTGTTTATCTGTATGTCTGTCTGTGGCATCGTAGCTCCTAAACGGATGAACCGATATTGATCTAGTTTTTTTTGTATGCAAGATGACTTAATCGAGAGTGGTCTTAGTTATGTTTAGTGTAAATAAAAATGTCGGGCTTTTTTAAATTTTAATTTAAAATGATGTGGTATACAAACATTATAGAGTTTATCTAACTATGTACAAACAAGAAACAGTTTATTTATACTTGAGTCAAACTCGTATCAGAATTCTTGTCAACAAATCATTAAAATTCCTTTATAGGGTTTTCACAAACTGATTTGTATTTCGCACACCAAATAACTATTAAAGAACGAAATAATCATTATAACGTTTGTGACAACTTCATTATTTTAATATTTGATGATTAAACGAACTTACCTGTAAGTGAAGTTCAATCCCAATTATTCGAGAGCTTCGTTCGAAGATATTAGCATAGCAATACTTGTAGTAGCCACGTACCGCCCGCCATTTCGCACTGAATTTTAGAGGTAGATAAAAAATAAAACATGAAATTATCAATTTTTGTAGGGTAGATTTGTAAAACCTCACTTAGCTGGGGCGCTCTCCTCCTCGGTTCGTCATTCAGTTCAGAGATTTGCTGAGCTGTTTCATGTTTCACGACTAGGGGTGTAGTGTATATGACATGTACACTAGGGAGGGAGGGATGCTAATATCTTCGAACGAAGCTCTCGAATAATTGGGATTGAACTTCACTTACAGGTAAGTTCGTTTAATCATCAATTATTCTTCGAGTTTCGTTCTCGATATTAGCATAGCAATACTTGTAGACGTTTAGAGAAGGTAGTCGTGAAACTAATGATGTTATTAGCTTATCATTATTTTTAATTGTAATAATGATAGCAATATTTTACTCTTTAATTTCAATCTATTGAACAATATATTGGTGACAACAGTATATACTTATGTAATACCATATATATAACACACTCGGTAATTATGCTACTGATAAGTAGTTAACTGTATTTGCTATGAACATGACGAGTGTAATGTTAACCGAATAAAGTGGAATATCCACTGAATTCTGCAATTTTTATGTAAAATATTCATTAAAATATTTAAGGATAATAAGTAAATTACTTAAATGAGGTAAATATAGATTTGGCAATATTATCGATAATATATATGGTATCCTTTCTATGTAACCCTTGCCAGTACTAAGAGAGTAAGTAATTTGATGATAATAAAATTGTGTTGACTGAAATTTGTTCTTTCCCGAAAGATCCATTTTTTTTGTAGCTTTTGGTCACACTACTACAGCGAGTGTAGCAACGAAAGCAGCAACTATGTCGCCAACCATAAGTAATTCCAAACCTGTAAGTAGGAATAAAAATTATCTATAAAAACACTGTTTTAATTAAAACATTATCTATCTATATATGTATATAAAACATAAAACGTTTGTACGGATGTTTTCTATAGACTGTGAAACCATCCAACCGATATGCTGATAGAGTCACATGAAATATATGTGCTGTAAAAAATACTAAATTGAATAAAATTGGATATTATTATGTTCTAAATTAATTAGTATTTAAGTAGAAGGCCGCAATGAAAATATTTTCTATAGAAAAATATATAAAATATAATCCTTATTTGTCTAGACTGATTTGACCAATTAGCAAGGACCTGGGTGAACTGCGGTAACCTTATGATCTGTAGAATTAAAACTTGTGTGAAACAATAAGGGAAATTCGATTACAAAGTATTGTAAGGATAAAATTGTTTTCGTGGCGAATTGACGATACGCAAACTACTGTTTTCCATCACATATGCAGTAATATGCGTAAGCAGTTGGGATGTTTTTATAAGTGAAACAATATCCGGACTTCAATCCGGTAACGATAGTGTGATTAGTTAAGTATATAATACCCAAAAATAAAATTACTCAATGTTAAAAAAATATGGGTGGAGGCCATTAAGAAACAATCTCATTGTTAAGTTTATAGGATGACCGATATACATATAGGCGGACCGCAGTCGTAAGACTTGAATATAATAAAATCAAACCACAATACCCTAAGTGTACCTCCGTCCTAGAACTGACACCTGCAACATTAAAAACAAGTAAGTAAAAAATAAGTACGTTGAGAGTACGTACTCGTATATTGTAATCCACGAGAACTACTGGCGACAAACTGCTTCGCAGTTTGACAGACGTGTAAAGCATGCAATTGTACTTGTTTGTTGAAATAAATAAATAATAAATACATTATTTTTTGTCTTATTTTACAACATCATTTGATGGCAAAGTTTACCGCTCATTTGTTGAGTATAATGTTGTCATAGTGATAATGTCTGGTTACTTTGGAGGCGGAACCCCGTTGTTGAGGCATGCACATAAGGAGCATAACATTGTATAATTATACAATCTACGGTATACATGTATGTTTTGCATGTATAGAAAATGTTTGTATCTCTAGCCTAGTATGCAAAAATGAATCAATCGTCCGCTAGCACGGAAATATTCAAAAATACACAATAATCAAAATTTTTACTTTTAATGAAGCAACAAATAAATTAACTAATACATTAAGCAATGGTTAATACAATTAATCGTACATATACAGGGGGTATACAGTAGTTTACCTACTATTTGTAATTGCATTAACATTGACCGGCAGGCCAACCAGAAAATAATTCACTCAAGTTTGTTTATTATTATTAAGTAGAAAAAAGACAACTGTTCCGTACGCCTCAGTAAGTTAAAAACCCGTTGAAAATATTAGCTATAGGTACTAAGCCAAACGGTATGTACCTACGGTGTACAAACAGGATGTAGCTTAGTATTCTCTTCAATTCGGCTGAAACTGAACAACTGATCACATCAATTTATAAGAGTTTATAAAAACTTGAATTAAGTTGTCCTCAGATATTCAAATATAATTTGAAATTCGGAATTAGTACTCATAATTTCATATGCCCATATAGGTATCAATTTGTACACATACATTTATTAGTTTACTTTCAGTCTAATTAAATCCATACTACATTATATTTCAATGTCTGAATCGTTATTGTCTTTTTTATTGAAACATGTGCGATGTTATTGTACTTATAATTAGGTACATTTATGTCAATTGCTCCACGATGACATAAGAATGGTATGTTTCCGAATTTATCAATAAGAGAATCTTTCGTGAATCGACAATAGATTTGATAGATAAAATCTCTTAGTTTTATTATTATTATATATCCATTTAGAACTTACGTCTACGGCTGACAGTTTTAGGCGGTTTTTAGGCTGGCTTTGTGTGAGAGTCACATGCATCATTAGACCAGCAGGTCGAACAATTTTTACGCCCCTTACTGCGGTTGTCGGAAACATTACTGAAAAGTTACTGTTGCTTAAGGGCCTGATGACAGGCTTAGCTGGTTATTGAATCGCAGACTTTATGATCAAAGAGGAATTTAATTCACAAGCCACGAAAAAAAAACGGCGTCACCAACGCGTTGTCAACAGAATAGACAGCTACTGTTGTTAAGGTATCACCGTCGGTATTCAGTACCACCGTAACAGTGGTGCGGTTAGCAAAAAACTTTTAAAAGTTGATATTATAATAATTGTTATAACAACTTCACACTACTTCGCCGTCGGCGATAACACTTCGGTGAACTTCAAAGTTCTAGATCGATGAAAGTAGTGCAATTGTCACCTCGATAAGCGCGTCGACGAAGGTTTTTGGCAGTACTAAGATGCAATTTGCAGTTGGCGAGAGAATCCCCTTGGTTCGTGTAAATTGTAAATGGTGTTGGGTTTAAATGAACCTGTTACGTTTACATTTATTGTGAAATAAATAAGTAAATAAATAATATACAGCTATTGCTCGTTGAACAGAAATCCTTCGCAGTTTCATGCGAATAAATAAGTACTTGTTTCAGTTCACCGTATGTTTTCCAGCGTGACGTGAGTTCCTTCAGAAATATATATGTAAGTATATTTTTTTTTTGTTTGAGTAAACAGTTACCCCAAAGGTAGATCCAGTTATCAAGTACTTTGTTCAACGAATAGCGTACAGTATTAGTTCCGTATGGAATATACGCTAATCAGCTGCATAACGCGGTGAAGATTTTTTCTGGAACACATGTGCAATGTCGTGGAAATACCCCACAAATAGATCCGAATTGCGAGTACTTCTTGTTGCAGTTGTCTGCGTCACACGGTGCGGATTCTTCATGGAATACATGTACAGTGCAGAGGAAATACCCCACAAGTAGATCCGAATTGCGAGTACTTCTTGTTAAAGTTATCTGCGTAACACGGTGAGGATTCTTCATGGAATACATGTACAATGTAGAGAAAATACCCCACAAGTTGATCCGAAATGCGAGTACTTCTTGTTGCAGTTGTCTGCGTAACACAGTGCGGATTCTTCATGGAATACATGTACAATGCAGAGGAAATACCCCACAAGTAGATCCGAGTTGCGAGTACTTCTTGTTGCAGTTGTCTGCGTAACACGGTGAGGATTCTTCATGGAATACATGTACAAAGCAGAGGAAATACCCCACAAGTAGATCCGAATTGCGAGTACTTCTTGTTGCAGTTGTCTGCGTAACACAGTGCGGATTCTTCATGGAATACATGTACAATGCAGAGGAAATACCCCACAAGTTGATCCAAATTGCGAGTACTTCTTGTTGCAGTTGTCTGCGTAACACAGTGCGGATTCTTCATGGAATACATGTACAATGCAGAGGAAATACCCCACAAGTTGATCCAAATTGCGAGTACTTCTTGTTGCAGTTGTCTGCGTAACACGGTGAGGATTCTTCATGGAATACATGTACAAAGCAGAGGAAATACCCCACAAGTAGATCCGAATTGCGAGTACTTCTTGTTGCAGTTGTCTGCGTAACACTGTGAGAATTCTTCATGGAATACATGTACAATGCAGAGGAAATACCCCACAAGTAGATCCGAATTGCGAGTACTTCTTGTTGCAGTTGTCTGCGTAACACTAATTCGAATGTAATGCGAGCAGTGAACCCACAGGAGTCCCCAAAGGACAATCCGATTATGTTTTGTATTTATATACTATTTCGATATAAATTCATTACGGAATACTAGTACTAGTACATACTAGCGATGGAAGAACCCTATAGGTAATTATTGTTAGAAGGTACTTTTTTATTTTTCTTTCCTTCTAAATAAGAAGGGCTTCAAAAGAAAACCCGATTAGGTTTTGTATTTGTACACTACTGCAATATAAATCCCTTATGGAATACATATACTAGCTATTAACAGGTACTTTTTTATTTGGAATCCTTCAAAGGATAACCCGATTGTTTGTATTTATATAATGTTGCAATATAAATTGATAACTTCCTTACGGAATACATTTACTAGCGACGGAAGAACCCCACAGGTAATTCCGGTTAGCAGGTATTTATTTGGAAGCCTCCCAAGGACAATCCAGTTATATATGGTATTTAAATAATATTGTAATATATTTTTCATACGAAAAAACACGTGCTAGTAATGGAGAAAAAAAGAGGAATCCTTGAAGGTATCCATATAAAAACCATATATTCACTGATATATAACAGATATTCTGTTTCTGCTTCGTAATTGCGTGTAAATTCCTTGCGAATTACATTTGCAAGCAATTTTTAACCGACTACTAAAGTAGGGTTATTTATGATTTTAAGTTACTTGCTGTATTCTTTAAATACTGGAATCCACCTACCTGCTGATTATAAGCGTTGATGAATTTCCTGTACGGATCCAACGATACACACTGCAGATCACTTTTACTTAGGTAAATTCTTCGTTCTAAACTTTTTATTCTTTTACACAAGTAATTGATTTCTTCCTGACTATTAAACTATATTTTAAGCATTTCACTTTTAACTTCAATTTTGCGCCCGTGCGAAACAGCGAAGCACTGAAACGTGAATGACGAACCGAGGAGGAGAGCGCCCCAGCTAAGTGAGGTTTTACAAATCTACCCTACAAAAATTGATAATTTCATGTTTTATTTTTTATCTACCTCTAAAATTCAGTGCGAAATGGCGGGCGGTACGTGGCTACTACAAGTATTGCTATGCTAATATCGAGAACGAAACTCGAAGAATAATGACCTATAACAACAACACACTAACGGCCGGTCTCAATATTATACTATCAGTTGAGCTCTGGTACATAACAGAGATAAAAAGTAAAGATTGATCTCCCGGCAACTGCCGTCTCTCAAATCAAAAGTAAGCAAACAAAAGTAAGATCATCGGTAGATAATATTTCAGTGACATTTCTGCCTCTGGTTTTTACGTCCCTCTCAAAATTTAGTTTTCGCATAACAATATATTTTTTTATACTTTTATACTTTTTATTATAAAAAGGAACTCAGTGTTTTTGATTATAAACTTATTTCATTTTAATATTAAAATGATAATTTGTTCCAAATGTATTGTGAATTTCGCGGATGAAGTTAATAAAATAATGATAAATGTAACCTGGAACAATGCTTCAGTAATAACAAACCGCAGCATTTGACGTTTAGTACTGACAGGTTTCCTAGACAACGATGACATGTTATTGTCATTTGACATTCGTTTATGTCGTTTGGTTACCCAAAATATAAACAACGTGTATGTTCTCATAATTTTAGCAATATTAATTAGTTTTATAAATAAATGAAACACAGTTCAACAATTACCGTGAGTATAGACTTTATTTGTTAATAAAATAAAATAAAATATATTATTATTATGTTTAGTAAACAAAAATTTGTAGTAATTGTAAATTGTTGTAATTGTAGCAGTGATAGCCTAGCGGTTAGAACGTTGGTCTCCCGAACGAAGCGTTTATTCCCACTTGTCCGGGGCCCGAGTTCAAATCCTGGCACGCACCTATAATTTTCAAATATTATGTGCGTATTAGAAGTTAATTATCACTAGCTTCGGTGAAGGAAAACAACAAACATCGTAAGGAAACCAGCACACCGGAGAGTTCTCCATAAAGTTCTTAAAGGTGGTTGAAGTCTACCAATCTGCACTTGGCCAGCGTGGTAGAATATGGCCTAACACCCCTCACATTGTGAGAAGAGACCCGGAACCCAGCAGTGGGACAGTTATGGGTTGTTGCTTTTTTTTGCTTTTAAACAAAAAAATTGTTGCCAAATGTACTAAAGGAAGTTTCTTTGCAGATGAAGTCCAGACCCTTCACAAAAGATGAAGTACATAAGGCCAATAGCTATTGATGTACCAGGGATACACCATTATTTCTGAAAAGTATATATCTAACATATAAAATATATCTAACTTAAAAAGCTTAGTGTTCTTGTTTTATTAAAATACCTACCTACTTACCTAAAACTTTAAAGATAGGAATTGTCCTCAATTCTCATTCACTGCCGTTTTTAACCGACTTCAAAAAAAGGAGGAGGTTCTCAATTCGACTGTATTTTTTTTATGTTTGTTACCTCAGAACTTTCGACTGGGTGAACCGATTTTGATGATTGTTTTTTTTAAACGAAAGCTGGTGCTTGTCATGTGGTCCGACTTAAATTTGAATGAGATCTGATAAGTAGTTTTTGAGTAATTTTGAAGTCGGTTATTTTTTGTTAGTAAAATTTAGATTATGTTTAATCTGAATATAGGTATATAAACAAAATTGGATTCACACAATTCAGTCATATATTTTATACGAGGATAATTTCGACGATCTTGGTACCGTATTAAAAAAGGCGGAATCAAATACACAGGCTTCATAAAATTCATTATCACTCATCACTGATTAATAAATTCATGATTTTTTCATAAATTTTCTTTACAATACGAGAAATCTACCAATTATCCGTCGAAATCGAGCGACATGAAAAACTCCGATAATTGGTAACTTCTATTACCAACAGTTAGCTGTCAAAGCGTTATTGAGACGCAAGTATTTATTTTTGTATGGACCAACATACCTACGGTATGACTTGGCCTAGCGATGGGCCGAGTAATACTTTTTACAACTCGAGTTACTCGAGCAAAAGTAACCGTTTACTCGAGTAAAAACTCGAGTAAACTCGAGTAAGCTTAATGTCAAAAGTCACGAGTAGCGAGTACTGCGAGTAGTCGCGGGCTCGCGAGTAATTATACTCGTCGCGTCGAACTTACTGAGTTACTCGAGTTAACCGAGTCCGAGTAGGTACCGAGCTGGCTAGTTGGGGAATAAATACGAAGATGTAACCGTGTCGAGGTATGAATGGTATGATTTAACTGGATATCTATCTCCTAAAAATAAAAATGAATTATAGTAATTGTTGATAACCAGAAACCGTGAAAACGAACCGATTTTGATATTTTTTGTTTTGTACTATTCATGATGGCTTTGGCCCATGATGGTTGTCACAGTGCGAAATCGAAGTTCTGAATCATGTAACGTCAAATCAAGGGATCAGTCCTTCGATCACTAATTAATAACAGAACTACAAGTACTACAACAATCCCTTATAAAAATTTGCTTGAAAAGTGTCGTCGACTGTTTTTATGTACATCTAGCCGAAAAATACGTTAGTACAAATTGAAACCTTATATAATTATAACTTAAAGTTATATTCATAAAGCCATGCAAAAAAAGCAATATTTTTTGCGACCGAAGCAAGCTGGTCAACATCCATCATAACAAGTTCAACCTTATACGCAAAATTTAAGGTACGATTTACAAAGCACAAAAAAAAACAATAACATTTTACGACTTTACGACTGAGGTTCTCTTCTAGGACAAGGAAGAAGTGTGGAGTCAAACTGTTAAATATTTTTATACTGTTTAATAAACAATATTTTTTTTTGTAAATTTGTTAATGGCAATATATGTAATGAACATATTATTATAGGTAATTTACCTGAATGTAACTATTTATTTGGATACGGAAGTACATTAATTACTACATATTCTTATTTAAGAAAAGAATAACAACAAAAACAAACTTAACATAACAAAACGAGAAAACATTAAACACAATTAGGTATCGTTTTTCAAAACAGCAACTCGTGTTTACTTTTTAAATAATTAAGATTATTACACTTGCACTTGCGTAACCGGGCGTAATAAATTTAATTAGTCTCCCCCGTACCGTATCCCGAGTTGACTGTCCGAGTACAAACAATACAACTCGCAACACGAACCGAACCGAACCGACGCGACAGCGAGGTCAGCGAGTAGCCGACGCGACCGAGTAATGAGTTGACTGAGTAAAATCGTCGTGAGTAAAAGCGCGTCGGCGGCAACTCGACGAAGTTGACGAACGAGTAACACGTCGCGTCGCGGTCGTCGCTGAGTTGAGTCGGCCGAGTTTACTCGAGTACGTTAAATTGTTACTCGAGTTACTCGACCAAAGAATTTACTCGAGTTACTCGAGTAAATTTCGTCGAGTTGCCCATCGCTAACTTGGCCCTCCGAACGGTAGATCAATGTCATCGGTAGATATTTTCTATCCACCGAAGGTTATTGAGACGCAAAAATTGACAAATATGACAGATAACATACTAATGGTAGCTTTATCTACAGTTTTTTAAATGTTAGTACATTATTGAGACCGGCCGTAAGAGAAAACGACGTAAAAACCAACATCTTAAAACAATTTTCGTCATGAATAACTGACGCTCGCACATCCTTAATTTCGTGAAGCGACTTCAAACCTTTGTAGAAACTTATTGTTTTGAGGCCGGCCTACCTATGACTATAAATAGAAATGACTACGAAAACCTCACAGCTATAATGGCGCTTACATGCTTTGCAACTTGGTCGTATTATATTTCGAAATACAGTGAAATCAACTTATCTGTGACTATAAGGAGGGCGCTGCCGGACGCATTGGACCAATCATAGTGCGCATAGTAGTAATTTATGAATGGGATGGCATTAGTTCCAATTTTCGCCACGTCACAAATAAGTTCTTGAGAGATGGCACTGTACAGATTATACAGATATTTCATTCCACTCAATATGCATGAGCATAAAATTACTTATAAGTTAAATTTCATTAAACAAAGCCGAATAACATTTTATATTTATGTTTATGTATTTTAAAACAGTCTATATCGATTTTATACGTAACTATTCCGTGTTATTTTAAACTTTTGCAAAATAAATATTATGTTTAAAAATAAAATAAAATTATAAAGAGTGGAACGGAACGCGACTTGCGAACTCCAGATTTAGTTCAAACGTACTTTATACGACCAAAAGTTTCATGCACCTGTTTGTTTGTGGTTGCTAGGCAACACAGTGCTTATGTAAATTCTGATTCGAATGTGAATATAGTGTAGATATGTATGTGTGGTATCATCTCTGAGCACTAACTTGTCGATGCATATCTTCTCGACTTGCGGCACGAGCACCTGCAGCAGCCGCATGATGGTCTGCAGCGGCAGGCGCGCGCGCCAGCTCGCCACCCACTCGCCCGTCGGCCGCCACGCCTCCGCCCCGTCCGCCCCTTCCGCCCCGTCCGCCCCGTCAGCGCCCTCCGCTGATGAGGACATGCGGATGCTGTCCCGCTGAAACAATAGTTATCTAAATAAGCTCCATTCCGAACCTGCGGCATGCGGAAATCTCGCGCACATTGTACGAACAATTTCTGATTGACGCTGACGTAAGGTTAGCTCATAGCCACTCACAGGACGTCGGTGTAACTTCGACCAATGTTAGGGCGCAGATATTCATCCAATGTCATGCGATCCGTCACCAAGTCCTCTTCATAGCTTGCCATTCTAAATATAAACTTGTTGACTGCACTACATCGACGTTAGCTGTTAATATCCAGGCAACAGTGTACAGAGTGCAACTCACGTGTGTAACGGTGTGGACAGCGTGGGGCGCGTGGGGAGCGTGGGGAGAGTCCCCGCTGTCGGCGCTGTCCTCGCCGTCCCCGCTGCGGCGCGGCAGCAGCGTCTCGCGCGCGGGCGCTGCGCCCTCCGTGCCCTCCACCGGCGCCGCGGGCGGGTGCGCAGACTCGCGCTCCGTCATGGTCGCAATCGCTGTTACCAATAATCATACCATTAAATTATGTTACCAATAAAATAATAATCGCTAATACCATAATTTATTTTCTATGGAAAAATCCGACTGGCTGGTTATCGCATAGACATCAGCGATATCGAAGGCATCACTGATGAGTTGCAGGCCAAGAAAGAGAGAAGAAAAAGAAAGAAAGGGAAAGAAAGAAACATATTTGTTCTATATGAAGAAAACATCTAAAATTATACATACATATACAAATGAAATAGTTTAGGCAACAAGCAGTCACTAAAAAAGTTTGTTTCAGTTTATAAACTGATATTATTAATTTCAAACTTTTCACTTTTTTATCTGTTATTTTACTAAACGTAAACGTGGCCATTCACGATCACACGCTAAGGTCGTGCCGTATGGACGCGTTACTTATATGGAACCCAAATAATCTATACATCTATACAAATAAATAAAATTGGAGTGTCTGTTTGCAATATTAAAATAACCGCTTTTTACTAAGTGCATTTGGATGTATATACGGTACATATACCAAAACAACATTTTTTACAATTTTTGTCTGTCTGTCTGTTTGTTCCGGCTAAACTCTGAAATGACTGGACCGATTTTGACGGGACTTTCACTGGAGTAACTTAGGCTACTTTTATTTTAGAAAAAAAAAACAGTTTGTTAGGCGATACGAAGTTCGCCGGGTCAGCTAGTTGTATAATAAAATGTAGCTAGCAGCCTAAACTAAATACAGTAAAACGCATCTATCACTAAAATAAAATTTCAAAGAACCAATCACATATCGTCATTTCCTCATCTCTCCGCTTGGTCCGAGTTAGTTAAGCTCGACGACAATCAATTGGTTGTTTACGCACCTTCACAATCAAAAACGGCTATTATGGTGCAACTAGCGATCGCATCAGTTACTGTATCTTGCAGACAAGCTATATGTTCTAGCAATAAATGAATTATTATTATTATTATTTGACGACCCTGTAACCTAGTTGGTAGCGACCCTGTCTGCGAATCGAGGTCTCGGGTTCGATTCCCGGCCGGGGCAGATATTTATGTGACAGATAAATATTTGTACTCGGGTCATGGGTATGATTGTGATGTGTTATATGTGTCGTCCATGCCACCTGCGACACAGGTATAAACCTACTGCGAGGGTGTAAGTGTGTTAGCGTTTAGCGTTTATTATTGCATTATTATTATACTGGAGTGGTAGTGGTGGCTGCTCAGCAAGAGAGGTATTATAATAAAGTATTACACCAGAGTTGATAAATGACGCCTTGTTTGATAGTCTAGTTCAGTCACTAGTTACTCAGTTACGAGTCAGTCTTCTCTTGGCTGTCGGAGCGGACGGTCGTGCTTCTACGTTTGTGTGTCTACTTACTGTGAATATTACTGGCTTATTCTAAATCTAAATATTTGTGGTTCGTACTCATAACTTCTAACTACTACTAAAGCTAGTAGTAGATAGGGAGCGCGTGCTTCAAGTCCATCGTGACTGATCGTACTATGACAGCATTATATTATAATACTGTTTCAGATATATTTATTTATTTACTCAATAGAACCACCAACAGAATTACATGTAATACATGATCCAACAATACAAAGGCTTTACGTTACTATACACACATAATTCCACTTATAAGCAGTCACAGCATAAATGTTAAAACTATATGAGTACGATAACATCTAATATATAAAATTCTCGTGACACGGTGTTAGAAGTTGAACTCCTCCGAAACGGCTCAACCGATTTTCGTGAATCTTAGCGTGCATATCGGCTAGGGTGGAGAATCGGACAACATCTATTTTTCATCCCCCTAAATGTGAAGGGTTAAATAAATTTTAAATTTTTGGCAGAACAACGTTTGCCGAGTCAGCTAGTTAATATTATAAAACAAGCAAATAACTGAAGGTAGTTAAAAGAGTGATATTCGTATATGCAGCAGTGGTAT
This sequence comes from Thymelicus acteon, assembly GCA_951805285.1. NCBI lineage: Eukaryota > Metazoa > Arthropoda > Insecta > Lepidoptera > Hesperiidae > Thymelicus > Thymelicus acteon. Next base: position 17,259,634 of record OX638226.1, on the reverse strand, counting down.
AACTAGCGGTAGTTACCGGGCGTGTCGGGCAGCGTGGGGTTGAGCGTACCGGGCTCGGCGGGCTGCGCCGGCCGCGAGCCCTCCATGGCCGCCTCCGCCAGCGACTCCGCGCTGCGAGATCTGCGACACGATCACATGACAAGGATAGGGGGCATGGCCGTTTTAATGGCATTATACGCTTAGATAAGTCAAATAAATTTTAATTCCGTCTGGCATCTGTGGCGTACGGCGCTTGGTGCAGCTGTTAACATTAACGCTAACGCAGATGTATCAGGGGCATTAACGCGTTAGGACGTAAGTTTGGCAGGGACACGAGGATGAGATCTTAAAACCGTACTTAAGCTTTGCTCAGATTTACAACTATCCGAACAAAAATAAAGATCCTCAATTGATCTTATAATAAAATTTACAGTTATAAATGATTTTATAACATTTTCTTATTAACAACGAGTCTGTCATGTAGTACATTTAAATGTTTACTGAGCAACGTCCAAGTCTAAGTTGGCTTTATAGATCTCACCCCGAGTGTGCCAGCTATGGGCGCTATGTGTGTGGTACGGACCTGGGCAGAGCCTTAACGACGGGGGGTCGTCCGCTCCCCCCGCTCCCCCGGGGGGTCCCGGCGGCCAGCGAGCGCGCTATGGCGCTGCGCTCGTGCGGCAGGTTGGCGAGCGCGTGGAACACGGCGCGCTTGCGGATTATCGTGTACACAAGGTTTGAGTTGCCTGCGCACACGAACGAGTAGAAAACTTGTTAAAGTCCCGACACCAAGCAGGAAGAATTTCGTACATTGACCTGTTATTACTTATCTCTGTCACTCCCGAGAAAATATAATGCGTCTCGCTCGCACAGTGCAATGGCCGCCGTTCTATGCGAGCGAGACGCGTTATATTTACGCGGGAGTGACAGAGACGGGTAATAACGGTCAATGTACGAATTTCTTCCTTCTTATGGTGTTATTATTAATGGACATTTAAATGATGCAATATGATTGAGATTCGTGAACAATTTAAGAGAATTTGAATTGATAAAATATCAAGTATATTTACGGCAAGTTTGTAACTGATGAGTTAAGGCCCATGCATACGTAACAGGTTTTTCCGTCGGCGACGATGTTTTTTCCGTCCCGTACGGGATTCCGCTGCGTATGCACTATATCGTACACATTTTGTATGAAACGATGTTTCCAAAACTTCACGTCCCGTCCCGTACGGGAAAAAACCCCGTTACGTATGCATTGGCCTTTATACTCATTATTGTTGTTAAAATTACTTAAAGTAGTAGCCGTAGCAAAGTTTGATAACACTGCTTGCGACGCGAGAGGCCACAGATTCGATGCCCAGCTGAGCCATATAATGAAAGATAAATGTTTGTTCTCGAATCGTAGGTGTTACTGATGTGTAATGTATACTTTCATATCATGTCATACATGTCATCCGAGACAAAGATAATTAATTCTAAAGCGAGTTGTACATATCATATCACGTCTCACCATCAAACTGGTACTGGATAATGTTGTTGAACATCTCGAGCAGGAAGAACACGAGGTGGTGGTTCTGCGGGCGCGAGAACAGGAACCAGGGCGTGCTGAACGCCTCCAGCAGGTGCAGCAGCTTGGTGGACGCCACCATCGACAGCGTCTTCAGGTACGGTGACACTGCAATAACACATGCATTGGCATGTCATTTAAATACATACAGTTCGGCCGCTGTATCTTGGCGCGTCTGAACTTCGCGCAGAAGGTTGCGCAGTAACATAATTCGCCGATACTCGATACGCGGTGTATTGTGTCTCAGTCATACGTTAGCATGTTCGTGTTGCCATCTCTGTCTTACATGCGCTGAAGTTCGCAAAGCCTATGTTCAGACGCGCCAAGATACAGCGGCCGTAGTGTACTTTAACTACAGTGATATCTGTAGATACTTTATGAACCACCTTGGGTTGCGCCTGCTCAACAACAGTCGAAGCAATGTCAAACAGTTGCTAATCACGGGACTAAAGGACTTCTTAATGTTTTTGATTCTATATAAACGGTACAAAACAACCTTATTTATTATGACGTATGAAACATACGAATATAAACAAAGAAAATAAGTCTGATGGACTTCTTATTATTTACGATAACCACACTAAAGTCTATCATGTAGTTGATGACCAAAAATTATTAATAGTCTTATTACAACAATTTCTTCATACTACCCACATTATCCAATCGGTGGCAGCGGTAGGATAACTCACCGTTGACAAGTATAGTGAGCAGGCAGTCGAATAGCGGCTGCAGGCGCTGGTGGCCGGTGGTGATGACCTTGTGGAACACCACGACCAGCAGGTCAGCGTGCGTGCCCGTGAACACCGGGATGTCCATGGGCACGGCGGCCGCGTACGGCTTGTTGAGCCGCACGCCGAAGTTCCTCTCGCCAGAGAGCAGCAGGAGGATGAACACGCCGATGTGCATTAACCCCACGCGAGCTGTTTGAAGCAATACTCAGTTAAGATTTGACTTAAATGCAAAAACATGAGAACATGATGAATTATTATTAACTACTAGCAGAACTCAAAATCAAAACTTTAAAACCAAACAAAGTCAAAGATCTGATGATGGAGACTACCAAAAAATCAAAATTAATACTATTACAATATTCAAATGTAAGAAAAAATTCTAAGATAAATTATTGTCGGATACATATTACCAAACATGATGTTTGCACTAATGCTAACAACACAGGGATCAACTTACATTGGTCAGCTCTGGAGTCATTCAGGTGATAGAGGATGGGCACCAGCACCTCCAGCACGTCGCTACTCTTCAACACGTAGTACATGAATTTCTGGCAACATAAAAACAAAAAAATGATTTTTTTTAATTAATATCTTATTTTATGTTTAGGTAAATATAAACTGAAGGAAGGCTCCAGAATAGGGAACTCTTCAACGGTGAACAGCACAGTCACCATTCTTTCTTATTTTTAGTGCCCTAAATAATATTTTAGCACATAACCTTCTTACAACAGCACATCACACCCTTACCTTATTATAATCACACATCTTCCAGAACAGCACGAGCAGCTCCTGGTGCAGCGCGACTTTCTTGGCGGAGTTGGGCAGGTAGGTCTGCAGCAGCGGGTTATTGAGCAGGCGCGTCACGCCGCGCAGCACCAGCTGGAAGTCCTCGTCGCGGTGGATGCGCGACAGGTAGTTGATGAACAGGTTGTCTGGTAACGCCTGGCAAATGTAATGGTTTAAGAGATATAAGAACTTACAGTAGAGGAAAATTTGCCTAATATTATAAAAGATTGTGATTGCGCTAGCGTCTCTGGGCTCTGCCACCGTGAAATGTACCGCGGTGTTCAACGCTACTGTCGCACATTGTAAATGCGATTTACAGCCAAAAGTAATGATGCAGTTGACCGTTAAATATGACATTAAAAAATAAAGATATAGGAATAAATAAATCTATACTAAGATTTGCTTACTTCATCGGAATCCTCGCTGACCGCGTTGCTAGTATCGTGGTCCAACGTCACAATTAGAATTTGTAAAGCGACCTGTGGAAGAAACATGACCTTTGACAATGTAATCGCCACGATGATTTCATGGTAGAAATATGGATTAACTGTTTTCATACTAAAAAGACACTTTGTGTACCGTGCCCTACAGGGTACAAACCTCGACGAGCGGCTCGAGCGTGTCGGCGAACAGCAGGTGGTTGTACGGCAAGCCGAGCCCTACGGGGTCGTACGAGCACACCGTGTTCAGCAGCGACGTGAACAGCGGCAGCGCGTGCCGGTTCTCCGGGCTCGTCAGGTACCTACACACCACGACAATGACAATCCTCTGACTCCATCATTATGTTTCTTTATCATCTTAGGGACCTTCATCATTCATTGATCACGGATCGAGCCGTGGTCATATGCAGTTTGCACTAAATGTTATGGTCGTACAATACGGCCGACGTATCTTGGCGAGTCTTCTCTGTCTTGGCTGTCTTGGCGTCTTTTCGAGTCTGCGAACTTTAGCGCATGTAAGACAGAGATAGCGACACGGACACGACACAAATGCTAACGTGTGCCGAGTAAGTAAGTTACTGCGCTGCCCTCTGCGCGAATTCAGACTCGCCAAAATACGTCGGCCGTATTGTATACAGTATACTAACTACCGTTAAAATTTATTGTAAATACACAGAATGAAAGTTGTTAATAAAAAAAATAGTTTGCTACTTTTTAAGGTTCCGTACCCAAAGGGTAAAAACGGGATCCTAAGACTCCACTGTCCGTTTGTCTGTCTGTCTGTCTGCCTGTCAGACACCAGGCTGTATCTCATGAACCGTGATAGCTAGACAGTTGAAATTTTCACAGATGATTTATTTCTGTTGCCGCTATAACAACAAATCCTAAAAGCAGAATAAAATAAATATTTAAGTGGGGCTTCCATAAATCAAACGTGCTTTTTTTGCCGTTTTGTGCTAGAAATTAATATGGGCCACAGGTAGACGCTTCAAATATACACAGAATATTTAGGTTAAATGATTATGGTACGGAACCCTTCGTTCGCGAGCCCGACTCGCATTTGCCCGGTTTTATTAGAGTATGATTTTCTAGTAGTCGGGTTTTAGTTTTTGAACTTATTTTACAATAACCATAATTTCGTATTGATAGTAAACTTATATCTAATTAATGTTAAAATTAGTTATCTACTAAAACAAGGACTGTATCGCCCAGTTTTATCTAAAACAATACATAGTTTTACATTTAGTGCGATATGACAAAACTTATGGTATAAATTTATCACTCAGTCGCTTCTTTTCTATGAATAGCCAGCAAACGAGCAGACGGTCCAACTGATGGCAAGTGACTCGCCGCCCATGGACTTCAGTAACACCAAAAACACATTAGTATCTAATAGAGTCTCATAGACTAAAGGTCGCTGCACACGTAACGAGGACGGGACGGGTACGGGACGTGCACGGGGCATAAATATACGTACGTGCGTGCCCCGTTCCCGTCCCGTCCGTGCCTCCGTGGCGTATGCGCTATCGTTTACATTTTCTATGAAACGATGTTTCCAAAACTTCACGTCCCGTCCCGTCCCCATCCCGTCCACGTTACGTATGCATCTACCATAAGACGAAAGCGAAGAACTCGCTTTTTAAACATTATTACGATCGTAGCACCAACGTGTGTAACACTTATGTACATGGACATCCATGTACATGTATGGATGTCTACTTACCATCAAAGTTTCTAGACCGACTCTTTTCATGTACACATTCACGCCATGTAATCATTCACGCCATCTTCACCTTTAAAATGTATGGGAATGACATTACGTGAGGAAAAATCATTGTGCTCATTTTTCAGCGCTTAATTTCATTCCCATATATTTAGCTGGCAGGCTTAGGCGTGAACACTTACAGAAAAGAGTTTTGTCAACACCCTATCGGCCAAGTCGGATTTGTAGTGTGTAGTGTACTCACGCGATCCACTTGTTGTGGTGCGTGGCGGCGGTGTGCGCGGGCCGGTAGATGGTCTCGCTGAAGCAGGCGAGCAGCAGCCGCAGCAGCTCGGTGCGCGCGGCCTCGTGCGCGGCGCAGCGGGCCGGCGTGCGCGCGAACCCCACGCCGCCCGCCCAGATGTACTCGCAGCTGTCGAGCGAGGAGAGCTCCTCGGCGCGCTCCTGTGTGTGTTCATGTGATGACGTTATTGGGGACCTGCGTCCATGGCATGTCTAGGCGTTTTTATGGGACGAAAACAAATATACCATAACTACCTAACCCGGCAGAAGTCGTTCTAAAACATGTTATCTATACAAATAAATAAAATTGGAGTGTCTGTTTGTAATATTAAAATAACCGCATTTCACTAAGTGCATTTGGATGTATACACGGTACATATACAATTTTTTACAATTTTTGTCTGTCTGTTTGTTCCGGTTAATCTCTGAAATGGCCTGACCAATTTTGACGGGACTTTCACTGGCAGACAGCTGATGTAACAAGGAGTAACTTAGGCTACATTTATTTTAGAAAAAATAAATAGTTTGTTAGGCGATACGAAGTTCGCCGGGTCAGCTAGTATATTTATATAACGTGTTGTAAACAAATATTAGTAATCGTAGGTAATAAAATATAGCCTATGTCACTCAGAAATAATGTAGCTTTCAAGTGGTCAAATAATTTTCAGAACCGATTTAGTAACAGTTAGTTTTTGTTTAGATTTAACTCACTTATCTATACTAATATATAAAGAGGAAAGATTTGATTTTTTGTTTGCATTGAATAATTGCTATGCTAATTATACCATGGTACGGTTTTTAACCAGCCTTTAAACAAATCGATTTAATCGCTACATTAACTATTGTGTTATTCTGCTCCATTAAGTTAAAATGCATATGGATCAAATCCTTATACAAACGTGTGCCAGCTAATCTTATATAGATATAGTACACTGAATAATCAATACTAAAGATATGTAGATAGGGGATTGCATGTTATCTCAAAATCAATACTCACCGGCCCCGATCTCTTGGTGCTCGCTACTGTGAAGTCCGGACAGAACAGGAGATCCTGAGGGGAAATACAACTGTTTAATTTACAACAACAACAACAACAAAACTCTTTATTGTACACTAATATACAGTAATAACATTCAGTCTATAGATAAAATGGTACAATAGGCGGCCTTATCGCTACACAATCGATTGTCGATTTCTTCAAGGAAACTCTAGGGCAGAGGACTGTTTATTTAGCAAAGTGTGCGAGTGCTTAATATATGACTACAGATAAAATACATAGTGTCATAAAAGTAAAGAGAAAGTGATAGTATCTAATTATAAATAGCGAAGATGTCTCCAATTTTATCTATACATCTATACAAATAAATAAAATTGGAGTGTCTGTTTGTAATATTAAAATAACCGCCTTTTACTAAGTGCATTTGGATGTATACACGGTACATATACCAAAATAACATTTTTTACAATTTTTGTATCTGTCTGTCTGTCTGTTTGTTCCAGCTAATCTCTGAAATGGCTGGACCGATTTTGACGGGACTTTCACTGGCAGATTGTAACATCTTACAACGAGTAACTTAGGCTACTTTTATTTTAGAAAAAAAGTTTGTTAGGCGATACGAAGTTCGCCGGGTCAGCTAGTATAAAATAAAATGAGTACAAAGCATCTACGAGTACTCACACAAACAGCATTAATGAGCGACTGCGCGAGCGGCACGGACTCGTTGTCGACGGCGGCGGCGGGCAGCGAGGACCAGAAGTAGCCGTGCCACTCGGGGTCCTCCAGCATGTAGGGCAGCACGCGCGTCAGCAGCCGCGCGCAGTTCAGTGCTGTACGGACAGTGTTGTACGATACACTGGTTTCAGTTGAAAGGCAATAATGCGAAGATGGATTTAGACCACTAAAAACGCTAACACTAAATGCTAAATGCTAACGCTAACGCATTCATCCCCTGCGTGAGGTGTCGCGGGTGGCATGGACATCACAAATAACATATCACCATAACACCCATGACCCGAGTACGAATATTTATCTGTCACATCACATTAATATCTGCCCCGGCTGGGAATCGAACCCGAGACCCCTTGCTTCGCAGGCAGCGTCGCTACCAACCGCTACCAACTAGGCTTTGGAGACGTCAAAACAATGCATTAGGCACATAGCGTAGTAGCACACGCCGGGTACCTGCTGGTATGTAAAAGAATAAAATAATAAATATCTTTGTTGATTTCAATGCGCTTTAATAAATATATTTGTTTATTAATATTGCTTATCTCTTACTATTCGGATTGAAAAATTATTTTTCAGTTAAATTGTCATATTCATGAGGAAGGCTTTATTTAGGCTATGCTATAAAAAGGAATTGCATCAGGTGTACATAGTACAGCCATAAGTAGCCAAAGTAAAGCAAGATCACTAGTTTATTACAAAATTGAAAATCATTATGCCTTCTTTTCTTTCATCTTATATCTAGTTGTACCCATAAAATTATAATGTGCATGAAACATATTATGAGATTTATTTGATTTCTCTTTTTTTCTTCATTTCCTCTGTTCTTTTTGAACTGCACATTTAACTTTGACATAACAAACAATAATAACTAAAATTGCTGGAAAAATTCTTCATTATATTGTTTTGGCTGAGCAATACAAATTTTATATCATTATTTGTAGTTGTATATTCTACTATCCTACTAATATTTTAAATAAATAAATGCTAACATACTCATACCCCCGCAGTAGGTTATTACCTGTGTCACGGGTAGCATGGACGACACATATAACACATCACAATCACACCCATGACCACAGTACAAATATTTATCTGTCACATAAATATATGCCCTGGCCGGGAATCGAACCCATCCCTCACTTCGCAGGCAGGGTCGCTAGCAACTAGCTACAGGGTCGTCAAATGTGAAAGTTTGTTTGTGAAGTATTGAAAGGGTTTTCGTAAAATTTATCACACAGGTAGAATATAATCTGAAATCACCTAAATTTTACTAACAAAAAATAACCGACCTCAAAGTTACTCAAAGCTACTTGTCAGATCTCGTTCAAATTTATGTGGGACCACATGACAAGCACTAACATTCAATTAAAAAAAGAATCATCAAAATCGGTTCACTCAGTCGAAAGTTCTGAGGTAAAACATAAAAAAAAACAGTTGAATTGAGAACCTCCTCCTTTTTTTGAAGTCAGTTAATAAAATAAGGAACACCTATTTTTCTAGGAAACACTGGCATATCTGCGGGCAGAGTACTAGTTGAATATAAAGCATTATAGTTCCCGTCTATGCTTAATGAAATGGATTTATGAATCAGGATAATGACTGTGCATTTAAACATTTTGACTCATAATGATAATGCACAAGAATAACAAAACTGTTCTGTGCGAATTAAGATTATTATAATAATACACAAATAATTGTATTTAAAAGTTCAGAAATATCCGAAATATTTTAATCATACTATCCTGAAAAGCAAAGCACACAAAATTACTGATTCACTTTAATGATAAATAAGCACACTGGAAACTGTGATTCTCATCCTGGTTGAAAATATGTAGTCATAGTTCTGTTACAGATTACAACCCACAACTTGATTGCTAATGAATGCTAATGTTATTATTTCTATACATTGATTTATAGACATTAACCTAGCGTTCGTGCTAACGTCTAACAGGTGTATTAACAGTAAACTAAAACAATCTACTTACTGCTAATAACATTAGTTTTCACACAACACAAAACAAACAATCGCGTTCCAATTACCACCTACCGGTCTGTTGCTCCCGCTGCGTCCTACAGCTGCTGTCGACGGTCTTGACCAACTTTTCAACGGCCTTATACACGAGCATAGCCAAGTTGTTCGGGGACTCCTCCCGAAGAGCGCGGATTTCTGCCCCGGGGACCAACGCAAACACATCCTGCACGTTTGTGACGCTCTCAGACCAAAACTGGTCCCAGAATGCATCGTCTGACGAATCGATAGGCTAAAACAAACCACTTCAATCAATAATCAACTAACAATAAGAAATCGCTTACGCAGTCAAACACTCACCTGCGATTTTGACGTCAGCTGTACTACCGCCTTCCTGAAGTTCAACTTCGTGTCAGCATTTCCCATTTTCACAATGTACTATTTCAAAAAAATATTAAAATCATTTCACTTGTAACATACGTCTACACAAAACAAAAAAGAATTTGACATAAAAATGAAACGGATGTTCGACGGATCAATTCTGATTCTGATGTTCGATTTGTTTGTGACATGTGACATCATAACTGTCAACTGTCAAATGATTACAAATGTCTTAATGATAAAATAGATAAAATTTATGTATCCTCTCAACAGTTGTGACGCCATTTTATGTAATAAGTATTGAGGCCTTTAAATAAAAAAACGAGATTATTTAATATTTAATTACTTAGAAGTTAGAACTAAAAGTATTTTCTTATATGTATAAAGTTTTAATGCTTTATTATTTAATTCATCTTAATTTTTAAATACTTCTGTAAAATCTATCGACAAGCATTTTTCATCTGCATCTTACTTCGATGTTCGTCTGCTTGCTTTATTCTTGTCTATGGTTTGTGTAAAATATTGAAAATTAGAAGGCCGAAAAATGGCTGCTGCGAATCTTGTTCGAAGTGCGTTCAATGGATTATTACGAAAATCTTCGACTTATAGAGCTCCAGTGGTATGTCGACTATCCACTGTAGCTGTGCAGCAAAAATACCATGTCATTAAAAATACCACTAGCTTGTATTACACCCAGCGAACACATAATGGGGTAAGATGGTTAATTGTTAATTTTTCTTTAATGTTAGTACAACTTTCCATCATAATATCTAAATATCCATTATGTGCACAATAATACATACCTTTATCGATATTTATTGGTCAAGTAATATTGATTGAGGTGAGAGAAGTATAACCTCAACATATTGCATAACAAATGTGTACAATGCTGCTCAAAACTGTTTAGGTACGTTTGATGCGACCTTACGCGACGGGACCCAAGTCAAAGGTGACTCAACAGCAGATAGCGGACCGCGTGATGAAAGTGTGCAGGGCTTACGACAAACTGAGTGCTGCTCAGGTACAAGTCATTCATTGTATTAATTTTGTTTCAGAGCCTGGTAGCCGGCGTCCGCAACTACAGTGGCGGGCCCCCGCTCACGTTAGAGCTTGTTCGATCCAGAGTGCTCTTAGTTCTCCAACTTTATGACAAAATTTCGCCTGATAAGGTAGCTCAACCTTCATAGCAATATTAAAGATTGAGGCTGCCAGATTCATACGTTACCAGGTTGTAGATAAGCAGAACTATTTATTGTTACAGTAATCAATGTTAAGAGATTCCATGCATTATCTTAAAGTAGGTCACCAATATGTATCTGGTAATCTTCAGTCTGGATTTTAAAATAGAAAACTGGATCACTCTGAGATTTCACAAACTCTTTCATAATATGAAAGAAACAAAATCTGTTATTTTCTAAAATGTACACTCATGATTTTTGTATTCTATACCAATATTTGGGCTCTGTAAGACTCCAACTCAACCAATAAGTTAGACTGCCTGTTTTATCAGCATACATTTTTATAGCATAATGATGATCCTTATAACTGGACTGGCTCAGAATATTGATGTCAAATATAAAAATTATGATTTGTTTGTCTGATTATAAATGTTTTATTTTCTTTCAAAATGTATATTTTAATGTTTTGTTTACAGTTGACCCTCGATTCCCACTTCATGAATGACTTGGGTCTTGATTCCCTGGACCATGTGGAGGTGATCATGGCTATGGAGGATGAATTTGGTTTTGAAATCCCTGATGTAGACGCCGAGAGGCTGGTTAGACCTAAAGACATTGTGCAATACATTGCAGACAAGGAGGATGTCTATGAATAAACCATCAATATAGTGCAAACCAGCTTAAGCCACTGCAGATCAATGTGTGGTGCTTTACGTAAACCATACCATAGACAACAAAATATTCTTTTTACACACTTGGTCGAGGATGTCTTGTGATTCAGCTTAGTATTTAGTTCCAATTTAATTTACTGTTATTGTTCTAATAAGAATGTACACTTTTATGGCTGAACATCTGTGGATTGTATAAAGTGTAAATTGTTTTTATTGATTATATGTCTGTTAGACTAGATCAATTGCTTTTCATTTGGTCAATCAGACCTGTTTAACAGCTCAATAACGTGAAATTCTAAAAATAGTTAATTTTGTTTTGCATGTATAATATACCACATATACCATTGCCTCAGTCCAAGGTATATGGTAGCTCCTGTAGGTTGTAGCTTATCATAAAAATATCTTTTTAACAGCAAACCATAATTATTATGATTCCTAGTTTTACTTGGGAGTTGGGGTTTTAAAATAATTTAAGTAACCTTGGGATATTTCAGACTGGTAATATTTTGAATGGGTAAACAGATAAAAAAATATATAATAATCAAATTTTTATTTTATACAAATTTGAGAAGAAACTTCACAAGTAACAAGTTTCATCTGTCTAAAAGAAAAAACATACTCTAGGCATACATACCGAAAAACATCAATTTATGTACAGACTAAGCTCGCCACTGCTAAATGCACCACACTGTTCACATTCACTCTACGAGTCCAATAGTTCACATATATTACAAATATTTACAGCATCACTTGACTACTGATGAGCCTCAGTTATTTTCAGTTCATAAATACTGCAAACTTCGTAATCTTAATACAGAAGAAAACTTCCAACAGTCAAAGGTAGTAAATCGATACACTTTGCTCGTCCCACAATTATAAAAATGTACAAAATAAATTATTATACAAGTAAATGAACCAAGTATAAATACATACATAACGATTCCTTTGTTACGTGCGCATCATTTATATGAAGAACGATTCGATATTACAACACAAAATATAATCTTGTTATAAACAAATGTTATGAAATTAAATTAATTATTGGAGCAAATTATTCGCGTGTGTTACAAACTACTTTGACAACAAATACAACTTTGTTTTTGTTTTGCAATGAGCCAAAACTTAACAACACTTAATAAATACTAACAAAAATAACAGATAAGGAAAACATATCTTAATCTGAATCAGTATATATTATGATGAAGCAACTCTTTGTTGCACTAATTGGTTATTTAAATATTATTTTGTGAAAGTAATTTAAGTTTGTTCTACACATTGATCACAAGAACACTACTAGGAATCATAAATGGAAATCACTGACTATACTATAATATTAAAATATATACTGTAATATTCATTCAAGGTTTAAGAAATAGCTCTCAGACATTGTTCCAACATCCTTCACTAGATTGTCTATAATGGAGAATAACAGATATTAAACTGAAACATAAACCAGATTTACTATCGACAACCTACAATCAGACACGAATATACAATGAGATCGCTACAATAGACATCACTATATCAAAATGTAGGAAGACGGCACAAGGAATTATTTGAACTGGAACCAGTAATACGTATTATAATATAACGATCGTTCAACGTTCATCGGTTAACACGAGACCAAGTTTGTTTCGGCGAGCCTGTTTCGCAACAGGGCGGCGTCGCGCTATCTGAAGCGGTTGGTGCGCGCGCGGCCGGCGGAGCGCAGGCGGCGGCCCACGGTGTCGACGCGCGCCACGCGCACCACGGGCTGCAGCCAGTCCCCCAGGGAGGGCACCGCCCGCTTCTTCTCCACCTTCTCCTCCTTGTCCTCGCTCTCCGAAGCCGAAGACCGCGAGGTGCGTTTCTCCGCACTTTTCTTCCCTATCTTTTCTTGAACATTGTCATGCAACACCACTTTTAAGTCGAAGTGAACCGGCTTTCCCTCTGCCGCCTTCGTCTCGTCTGTGGAGTTACACTTGGTCGGAGACTCCTCTGAGTTCTCGACTGTTCTGGAATCGGTGATCGTGCGGTCTTGAGACTCCTCCGATTTATCCTCCTTGAGAGTGTCGTCCTTTTCCGCCTCGGACATGTTTGGGTCGTCCTCGCTGGCCGTTTCGTCGTCGGGTGGTTCCGCAGAGGACCTGTCCAGGCTGCTGTCCGCTTTCCGCTCGTGATCTGTGCTATTGGCGCGAGAATCCTTCTTTGGTTTCTTTTTATTGGGCCAGCCGGTCTTATTCTTCTTCTTGAACCTACCGCGCCTGCCCCGTTGTTTGTTCGCGTCTTGGTTGATTTCGTTCCGGATGATATCACAGTCCTCGCATTCCGACACCAAGCTGGACAGGTCGGGGATGTTCGTCGAAGGAATGACGGCTGTTTCATCCCCGATAAGGTCGTCCGACATGTCGAATTCGGCCGCATCCTCGAATACTTCGGATAGGAACTGCTGCAACCTTTCTGACGCCTCCTGCGTTTCAGAGAGGACCGGTTCTACCTTCAGGTTGCTAGTAGTATCGCTGACAGTGTCCTCCGAAGCCGTAGATTTATTGTCATCGGCGTGTTTTCTTCTATGCAGGAGACCGGCGGAACCCAGTATAGCTAGGGTTGACGCGTGTTCTCTCGGGGATTTCCTAGGATGCGCCTCCAGAGCTAACAAGGCGGCGGTTCGTTTTCTAATCTTTTGCTTCTTCATTCCTCTCGTTCCATAGGAACGCGACGGTCCAGGTTTATCATCCCGCCGAACCAAATCGCTTAGCGGACAGCAGTTCGGTTTTAACGGTGGTAACATTCCTATTTCATACGGTAACTTTGGTGACTTTGAGTACAGCGCTGCAACAAAAATTATAGAAATTAGATTTATATCTATTTGTAGATAAAATAAACAAATTTATAATACAAAAAAGATATAAAAATTTCTTCAGGGGATGCTTACCAAAATACTTGGGTACATTTTTAGTGACCACTTTATCCTGATCTTGCCGTTTGAAAGTCTCAAACCAAGGTTCACTATGAGGAACTGACTCAAAAGCAAACTCCAGTTGTTCTACAGCCGGAGTGTACTTGAGCTTGCCATCTTCCCATTTCATACATTTTTCCGCCTTGTCGTCTCTTAGTGGACTAACTTCGGGTGCTTTTTCCGGAGTTGGAGTTGGGTCCTTGACGGGTTCAGGAGTTTTGGGTCGAGGTTCAGTCGGGGGCGCTGGAGAGACAGCGGGCGCTCTGCCGGGGGCTCGTCTTCCCCTCTTGGCCACCGCTGGCGCACGTCTTTTGCGTCTTCTCTTGTCTTCGGGCCAGCTGTCCTCCTCGGAAGATTCTTCCTTCAATGCTAACGGCCGCGCAAGCCTCTGCCTCTCCAGGGACAACGGCGGCGGCGGCGGCTGCGGGGGAGTTCTTCGTTTGGGGAGCGGCTCCTCCTTCTCCTCCTCATCAGACGAGGTAGAGCTCGTCGAGCTGGCTCGCTTAGGAAACATGAATTGTTCAGCTTCGTCACTCAGTACAGAAAGTTCTGACCTCCTCACTTTCCTGAACTTAACTACTAACGGCTTGGTTCCATTACAAGTCGGCAAGGAGTCCTTCCTCTTAGTCGTGAAACCCCCGCTCGACCTTAACTTTGTGCTCACCCCGACCACCTTGTAATACTGACGATCTTCGGATAACTGAGACTCACTAGACTTTTTGCCACATCTGGTGTTGTGTTTTTTCTCATCCTCCAAGCCTCCGTTGCGGCGCGGGCTTTGGCTGCCGTTTATTGTTGAATCTGGGGATTGGGATCGCTTAGATCGCTTGTTTTTTGGTTCGGCATCACCATTACATAATTTTCTTAGTGATCGCCTTTCCCCGTTGACCGGTGTGGCTTTGTCAAGGAAAGTAGCAACGTCTGCGCCGGATCCTATGAGCGAGTCGAGCGCCAGGAAGTTGGTGTGGTCCCTGACGAAGGCCAGGTGATGCGGGGAGCGGCGGTGCAGCGCGGCGTCCGTGTAGTCCGCATTGCACATCTCACAGTATCCTGCTTTCTGCTCCTTTTCTTCCCTCTCCTTTATTCGAGGCCTGCTCCTTCTCGTCATTCTAAAACAACGATAAAACGAATAAGACACTATTACATGTTAGCATAATATACCAATTAAAAGTACTTGACCGTAATTCGAAGCTTATGGTTGAGATAGGCACTTCCGTTTCCCGTAGATTTTACCTTTTTTACCTGAATATCTAGGTGTTTCCGGTTCCTCACCGCAGATGGCGCCCGAGTTTATAAGTATCCGTTCCGGCGCCATTTTTCCTCATTGGCGTTCTATTTCCCGTAGAATAAAGTAATAAACTACTACACAAGTGAAAGAAGATATTTAGATATAAGTGAAATAAGTTATTTAGATTGTGATTGTGATATAAGTGAGTTTAAGTGAAAAAAGGTAGTGTGAGACCCCCGTAGTGTCCATGTAAGTACAATAGACTTTAATTTTCTAAAGATCTAACACCTTGCTCTGCAGAAATATTCACATCATTACTTTTATTAAGTAACCAAAAGTAATGGCTGAATGAAATGAAACGTGAGTAATTATTTATACTTTGTTTTTCATTTCCTTTACCGAACGGCTTATAACAGCTGATGTTCGCATACATTTAATTACTTGTTTTTGAAGACCTTTTTCGTAATATTATCTTAGTACCCACTTTTTCCAGTTCATGATTTTAATAATGTTCAAATTAGTTACGAACCATTTACGAGCTAAAAGATATGGTTTTAGTTTTTGTACACCATCACATTTTGGTAATTAATTCTTTACCTACCCTCTTAAGGACTGGTCGCAATTTAATCATAGTTAAAACGGTTTTTCCGTTCGGAATTCACTTGTGTTAAAGATGTATATTGTTATTGTTTAATAATGTTTGTTATACTTATTTGTTGGAGTTTTTGTAGAACCTGGCTGACACGGTCTGGCTAACACAATGAACTAAATCTTGAATACATGAGTAACACACAATTATTTTCAGAATGAGTGGAAATAATGTACCCCCTGAAGAAGAGCTGCTGCCTGGACCTAGTGGCATAAATCGCAAACGGTCCCACAGCAGTAGCAGTAGCAGCTCTTCCGGCAGCTCGACTGCAAGCTCGTCGTCGCCGACTTCTAATCCTAAATATTCCCGCCGGCATCGCCGCAAGAAAAACAAAAGTCAGCGGTCTAAAATAAGGAAGCTAAGCAAGGAAATCCGTGAGTTACGCAATATGTTTTCTCATCCTGGTTGTTATAACAATAAATATGTAACTAATGATGAAATGGATCATGTATCAATTTGTTCCAAAGTTAGCGGGGACCTGTACGAACAAGTTGAGGGTCCTCTCGATCCTAATATTATAACGAACTCTGATTTTACTTTTGATATAGAGACAAAATTAAAGGAACCGGCCATTCCTAAGACACCTGCAACCTATCTCAAGATGTTGACTGATGTTCAACACTTCGGATGTTCAACCTGGTCTGAAGTTAGGTACGCAGACACCCAGAAAAATTATAATCATTCTCCTGGTTTCATAGACCTTGAAGTAAACAGTGAAGTTGCACAATATGATTCCCTGCCTCACTTGGCAAAGGCTGATAAGGCATATGCTGCTATAACATTTGGCATTCTTCAGCAAAAGGAATCATTACAAAATTGTCTACGTAACTTACTGGCTTGGGCTAAGTCCGAAAGTAATAACTTTGAAAACTTCAGTGCTAAGATTGAGGAATTATTTTTAAGAGGGGATTTTCATAAAAATTCATCCGACCTTTTACAACTCGTTTGTGGCCATAGGGCTGAGGTTATAGCTTCAAGGAGGGATGCTATTATCAAACGGGTGAAGGACCCTCTGGTTAAGACACGTTTAAATAAGATACCGCCATCAACCACGCATCTTTTTGATGCCGATACGTTCGCCTCTACGTTAGAAAAGGTAGGTGGTATTCGCAAAGCATTCTGGCCGGCCAAATCTGAACCTTCACAGAGAGGAGCTAAAAAACCGTACAGTCAGCTTCCACCCTCACGGGGAAATGACATAAGGACATCCATGGCACAATCTTATGGCCCCCAAAATAATTACAATGTACCAGGCTCGTCTAGACCTGTACATAATACTACACCACTCTCGAAGGGTGGCAATCACAATTTCGGCTATGATACCATACCAAGTAATGTAACAGGCCCGAAAATGAGGGGTTCTTTTCAAAATCGAAGCTCAGGGCTTCGGGGTGCAAAAAGAGGGGGGAGGGGAAGCGCTCCACATGCCCCAAGAGGAAATTATAGACGTCATCCACAATGACTCGAGGCCTTTCAAAGCCGGTCAATTAGACCAGCATTACGAGAAATGGAAGGAAATGGGAGCACCAGCAATAATATTAAAATTGATCAAAGGTTATCGAATTCCATTCTTTCGAAAGCCTCCTCTGTCTTTTCCAACAATAAACAACCCGTTTCGCACTCATGTCTCCGAAGAAATGACTACCATAATCAACAAGATGAAAGATCAAGGCATTCTAAAGTTAGCTCCGATATCCCCCAGTTTCATTTCGCCACTTTTCCTTGTACCGAAAAGCGACGGATCTTCCCGACCCATTTTCAATTTGAGATCTCTCAACGAATTCGTAAAATCAGACCAGTTTCGTCTGCTAAACATGCAGCGGGTTCCGGACTTTCTTCAGGCACAGGACTGGATGTGCAAAATAGATTTAAGTCAAGCTTATTTCCATCTCAAAATGTCGAAAAGTCACAGGCGCTTCCTTCGGTTGATCTACAACGGAGAACTCTTAGAAATGACATGTTTGCCATTCGGCCTCAGCTCTGCTCCCAAAACCTTTTCCATTCTAACCAATTGGATAGCACAAAAATTACGTCAAAAAGGTATAAGAATACTTGTATACCTAGACGATTTTTTGATTGCCCATCAAGACGATGTCACACTTCACGGCCACGTTCAAATGACTATAAATATACTTCAAACTCTCGGTTGGAAAGTAAACCTGGAGAAGTCTGTAACGATCCCTCAAAAGGATCTTACGTATCTAGGTGTGCGATGGAGAACATGGGAAAACTCGAAGTCGTTGCCAAGAGACAAAATTTTGTCACTGACAAACAAAGTTTGCGAAATCACAAACAAAAACAGAGTGACGCTGAAAGAAATACAGAGTCTTGTAGGCCTGTTAAATTTCGCCAGCTTTGTAGTTCCGCGAGGCCGATTAAACCATCGCCTGCTCTTGACGTTCATGAACAGATTATTGCACCATCCATCAAAAAAGGTAGTACTCCCCGAAGCTGTTCAATCAGAACTGAAATGGTGGAATCAAAACAGTCATCTATCATCAAAGCTCTTCTTCCCTCCTCCTGTTCACTTTTTGACGACAGACGCATCAGACCTTGCCTGGGGGGCCCAACTAGACAACCTTGCTATAAGCGGCCAATGGTCACTCCAGGAGAAGAACTTGCATTGCAATCAGAAGGAGATGCTTGCCATTCTTCACGTGGTTCAAATGCATGCGCAGATGTTGAATCGGAGTTCTATCTTAATTCAATGCGACAACAGGACTGTGGTAGCACATCTCCGAAAGGAGGGAGGAACAAAGTCAGTAGCACTAATGAATCTGACTCGACGATTGTTGACACTGTTAGACCAATACCAGATTTCCTTCACCATCCATTATATACCGGGCAGATACAACAATCACGCCGACCACCTGTCCAGGAATCGTCTACCACCGGAGTGGCACCTGCTACCAAACTGTGTAGAAGTAGTATTCAGGAAATGGGGAATTCCGACTATAGACCTCTTTGCCTCGGAGAGAGCTCACGTGGTTTACAATTACGTGACCCTGGATGTGAAAGATCGCAAGGCACTTCTTCACGATGCGTTCAGTTTTCAGTGGAATTTCCCCCTAGCTTGGATATTCCCCCCACCATTCTTAATACCCAAAGTACTATCACACCTGAACAGTGCGACAGGAATATTCCTGATAATAGTTCCTCGGTGGGAAAAAGTATTCTGGCGAGCGGATCTCAAAGCACGAGCCCTTGCAGCTCCTTTTGTCCTGACAAATCTGCAGACGAATCTGATAGACACATCAACAGGCCTACCGCCCCCAAACCTACAAGATCTAACCCTCGAGGTGTGGAAATGTGGGGGTGGACTAAGGAGATAAGGGGTTGGAATAACGAACAAGTGTCTTTACTAAAAAGTTCCTGGCGTAAATCAACCTGGAAAACATACAGATCAGCATGGAATCGATGGTTATCATGGGCCAAATCCAAACGGATTGATTTCAGGGATCCCACGGGTGCTCATCTAGCTCAATTTTTAGCAGACTTGCATATAACACATCATTTATCGTATAATACGATTCTGTTGCACAAATCCGTGGTCTCCACGCTCTGTAATACAAATATATCTAATCAGTTAAGTTCTCATGTTCTAGTCAAACATATATTAAAGTCAATAGCTCTTAAAAATCCAAAAATTACAAAACCACCTGTTTGGGATGTTGACCAGCTAGTAAATTTTTTATCAACCTATTCAATAGATTTGAATAATATATATCAAACTTCTCGACATACAGCTATTCTCTTGCTTTTATGTTCTGGACGACGGATCCATGATTTAACCCTCCTAAGAGTAGATCCAGAACATTGTATTAGATCTGAAACATCGATAATTTTTTGGCCCGACTTTGGCTCAAAAACTGATACTTCTGACTATAGACAATCGGGCTGGAAATTGACTGTTAATGAGGACAATGATCAAATTAACCCTGTATTTTGGATTGAAACCATGATTTCTTTGTTGAAACATCGACGTGAAAGCGCCAATACTTCCAAATTATTTATGACTGTGAGGGGACCAGCTAAACCCGCGTCACGAGCGGTGATTGCTGGTTGGATTAAACATTTATTTAAAGATGCTAATATTCAGTGCACTCCTGGCAGTGTACGGTCAGCAGTTGCATCCAAAAATTGGCTTAATTTTTCACTCGATGAAATTCTAAAGCGTGGCAATTGGCGTTCCGCTAACACATTCAAAACATTTTACAGGCGAGAAATAATGAGGAGTAGCGATTCTGTTAATGTAGCACATTTATTCAATCCTATTGATTAGATTATTAATAAAATAATGAATAAAAGTAACAGTTTATAATCTTTTGATTTCTTGCTTTATGATTTTTGTATAAATTACATTAAAAATGTTTTGTTTTCTTAATAAATTAATAGATTTTATACTGTCACATTGGCGTTTTTATTATTATTTAGTGTTTCCAGAGCCTCACCAGGCGATAACAGACACATCTCAACCATAAGCTTCGAATTACGGTCAAGTACTTTTAATAGTGGCGTTTTCCCCTGAAAGAAAACGCTTATTAAAATACTTACCTAATTCGAAGCTTACTTTGGAAATCTGCCTGGTGATGATAGAACTTCAATGAGGAAAAATGGCGCCGGAACGGATACTTATAAACTCGGGCGCCATCTGCGGTGAGGAACCGGAAACACCTAGATATTCAGGTAAAAAAGGTAAAATCTACGGGAAACGGAAGTGCCTATCTCAACCATAAGCTTCGAATTAGGTAAGTATTTTAATAAGCGTTTTCTTTCAGGGGAAAACGCCACTATTAAAAAACTAAGTAACACTTACTTTTGAGTTATATTATTGTTGTTATGTGAAATTGTGCCAACTATTTGTATATCAGATGAATCCTTCTTCTCTTTTTTCTCTCTGGAAGGATCAGGCTCTAACGATATCTGGGGCCATTCATCAAACTCCTTAAAAACGGGCCGGCATGGTCTGCAAAATGATTGATCACATTTTAATAATCAATATTCATACAGAAAAGTAACATGTTTGAAGAATATTGGTCCATACTTGTCCAAGAATTCGATCTTGATAAAATGTTTACTGAAGAGGTTGATATGAGGTTTACGCGGTGCCTTGAAGAATGTGTCATACAGTTTATCCAATAGACTTATAGCCTGAAAGATTAATGAATATGCTGTAAGAATATATAATGTATAAATGCGAAGAAAGAATGGGTATTAGCTCAAACATTAGTAGAAAATTTAAAGCTTATGTTAAAATAAAATCTACACAATCAGTAAAATAATTGATGATTAAACGAACTTACCTGTAAGTGAAGTTCAATCCCAATTATTCGAGAGCTTCGTTCGAAGATATTAGCATAGCAATACTTGTAGTAGCCACGTACCGCCCGCCATTTCGCACTGAATTTTAGAGGTAGATAAAAAATAAAACATGAAATTATCAATTTTTGTAGGGTAGATTTGTAAAACCTCACTTAGCTGGGGCGCTCTCCTCCTCGGTTCGTCATTCAGTTCAGAGATTTGCTGAGCTGTTTCATGTTTCACGACTAGGGGTGTAGTGTATATGACATGTACACTAGGGAGGGAGGGATGCTAATATCTTCGAACGAAGCTCTCGAATAATTGGGATTGAACTTCACTTACAGGTAAGTTCGTTTAATCATCAATTATTCTTCGAGTTTCGTTCTCGATATTAGCATAGCAATACTTGTAGACGTTTAGAGAAGGTAGTCGTGAAACTAATGATGTTATTAGCTTATCATTATTTTTAATTGTAATAATGATAGCAATATTTTACTCTTTAATTTCAATCTATTGAACAATATATTGGTGACAACAGTATATACTTATGTAATACCGTATATATAACACACTCGGTAATTATGCTACTGATAAGTAGTTAACTGTATTTGCTATGAACATGACGAGTGTAATGTTAACCGAATAAAGTGGAATATCCACTGAATTCTGCAATTTTTATGTAAAATATTCATTAAAATATTTAAGGATAATAAGTAAATTACTTAAATGAGGTAAATATAGATTTGGCAATATTATCGATAATATATATGGTATCCTTTCTATGTAACCCTTGCCAGTACTAAGAGAGTAAGTAATTTGATGATAATAAAATTGTGTTGACTGAAATTTGTTCTTTCCCGAAAGATCCATTTTTTTTGTAGCTTTTGGTCACACTACTACAGCGAGTGTAGCAACGAAAGCAGCAACTATGTCGCCAACCACAATTAATTCCAAACCTGTAAGTAGAATTAAAAGTTTCTATAAAAACACTGTTTTAATTAAAACATTATCTATCTATAATGTATATAAAAACATAAAACGTTTGTACGGATGTTTTCTATAGACTGTGAAACCATCCAACCGATATGTCTTAAAATGGTTTCATTTGAAAGGCAATAATTCGAAAGTGGTTTGAGGCCACTAAAAACCATCCATTGATAAAGTAGATTTTCCATTTTTCCCATACAACAATTTGAACAGATTGTTAACACAAAAAACACTGATCTATAATTGTTATCAGAGATTTTATAAGTGTAATGGAACACACAGAGCATCCACCAGTCCTGTATAAAAAACGAAATCAATGTATTGACTTCTTTTAGAGTTCGGCCGAAAATCACATGAAATATATGTGCTGTAAAAAATACTAAATTGAATAAAATTGGATATTATTATGTTCTAAATTAATTAGTATTTAAGTAGAAGGCCGCAATGAAAATATTTTCTATAGAAAAATATATAAAATATAATCCTTATTTGTCTAGACTGATTTGACCAATTAGCAAGGACCTGGGTGAACTGCGGTAACCTTATGATCTGTAGAATTAAAACTTGTGTGAAACAATAAGGGAAATTCGATTACAAAGTATTGTAAGGATAAAATTGTTTTCGTGGCGAATTGACGATACGCAAACTGCTGTTTTCCATCACATATGCAGTAATATGCGTAAGCAGTTGGGATGTTTTTATAAGTGAAACAATATCCGGACTTCAATCCGGTAACGATAGTGTGATTAGTTAAGTATATAATACCCAAAAATAAAATTACTCAATGTTAAAAAAATATGGGTGGAGGCCATTAAGAAACAATCTCATTGTTAAGTTTATAGGATGACCGATATACATATAGGCGGACCGCAGTCGTAAGACTTGAATATAATAAAATCAAACCACAATACCCTAAGTGTACCTCCGTCCTAGAACTGACACCTGCAACATTAAAAACAAGTAAGTAAAAAATAAGTACGTTGAGAGTACGTACTCGTATATTGTAATCCACGAGAACTACTGGCGACAAACTGCTTCGCAGTTTGACAGACGTGTAAAGCATGCAATTGTACTTGTTTGTTGAAATAAATAAATAATAAATACATTATTTTTTGTCTTATTTTACAACATCATTTGATGGCAAAGTTTACCGCTCATTTGTTGAGTATAATGTTGTCATAGTGATAATGTCTGGTTACTTTGGAGGCGGAACCCCGTTGTTGAGGCATGCACATAAGGAGCATAACATTGTATAATTATACAATCTACGGTATACATGTATGTTTTGCATGTATAGAAAATGTTTGTATCTCTAGCCTAGTATGCAAAAATGAATCAATCGTCCGCTAGCACGGAAATATTCAAAAATACGCAATAATCAAAATTTTTACTTTTAATGAAGCAACAAATAAATTAACTAATACATTAAGCAATGGTTAATACAATTAATCGTACATATACAGGGGGTATACAGTAGTATACCTACTATTTGTAATTGCATTATCATTGACCGGCAGGCCAACCAGAAAATAATTCACTCAAGTTTGTTTATTATTATTAAGTAGAAAAAAGACAACTGTTCCGTACGCCTCAGTAAGTTAAAAACCCGTTGAAAATATTAGCTATAGGTACTAAGCCAAACGGTATGTACCTACGGTGTACAAACAGGATGTAGCTTAGTATTCTCTTCAATTCGGCTGAAACTGAACAACTGATCACATCAATTTATAAGAGTTTATAAAAACTTGAATTAAGTTGTCCTCAGATATTCAAATATAATTTGAAATTCGGAATTAGTACTCATAATTTCATATGCCCATATAGGTATCAATTTGTACACATACATTTATTAGTTTACTTTCAGTCTAATTAAATCCATACTACATTATATTTCAATGTCTGCATCGTTATTGTCTTTTTTATTGAAACATGTGCGATGTTATTGTACTTATAATTAGGTACATTTATGTCAATTGCTCCACGATGACATAAGAATGGTATGTTCCCGAATTTATCAAAAAGAGAATCTTTCGTGAATCAACAATAGATTTGATAGATAAAATCTCTTAGTTTTATTATTATTATATATCCATTTAGAACTTACGTCTACGGCTGACAGTTTTAGGCGGTTTTTAGGCTGGCTTTGTGTGAGAGTCACATGCATCATTAGACCAGCAGGTCGAACAATTTTTACGCCCCTTACTGCGGTTGTCGGAAACATTACTGAAAAGTTACTGTTGCTTAAGGGCCTGATGACAGGCTTAGCTGGTTATTGAATCGCAGACTTTATGATCAAAGAGGAATTTAATTCACAAGCCACGAAAAAAAAACGGCGTCACCAACGCGTTGTCAACAGAATAGACAGCTACTGTTGTTAAGGTATCACCGTCGGTATTCAGTACCACCGTAACAGTGGTGCGGTTAGCAAAAAACTTTTAAAAGTTGATATTATAATAATTGTTATAACAACTTCACACTACTTCGCCGTCGGCGATAACACTCCGGTGAACTTCAAAGTTCTAGATCGATGAAAGTAGTGCAATTGTCACCCCGATAAGCGCGTCGACGAAGGTTTTTGGCAGTACTAAGATGCAATTTGCAGTTGGCGAGAGAATCCCCTTGGTTCGTGTAAATTGTAAATGGTGTTGGGTTTAAATGAACCTGTTACGTTTACATTTATTGTGAAATAAATAAGTAAATAAATAATATACAGCTATTGCTCGTTGAACAGAAATCCTTCGCAGTTTCATGCGAATAAATAAGTACTTGTTTCAGTTCACCGTATGTTTTCCAGCGTGACGTGAGTTCCTTCAGAAATATATATGTAAGTATATTTTTTTTTTGTTTGAGTAAACAGTTACCCCAAAGGTAGATCCAGTTATCAAGTACTTTGTTCAACGAATAGCGTACAGTATTAGTTCCGTATGGAATATACGCTAATCAGCTGCATAATGCGGTGAAGATTTTTTCTGGAACACATGTGCAATGTCGTGGAAATACCCCACAAATAGATCCGAATTGCGAGTACTTCTTGTTGCAGTTGTCTGCGTCACACGGTGAGGATTCTTCATGGAATACATGTACAGTGCAGAGGAAATACCCCACAAGTAGATCCGAATTGCGAGTACTTCTTGTTAAAGTTATCTGCGTAACACGGTGAGGATTCTTCATGGAATACATGTACAATGTAGAGAAAATACCCCACAAGTTGATCCGAAATGCGAGTACTTCTTGTTGCAGTTGTCTGCGTAACACAGTGCGGATTCTTCATGGAATACATGTACAATGCAGAGGAAATACCCCACAAGTAGATCCGAGTTGCGAGTACTTCTTGTTGCAGTTGTCTGCGTGACACTGTGAGGATTCTTCATGGAATACATGTACAATGCAGAGGAAATACCCCACAAGTTGATCCAAATTGCGAGTACTTCTTGTTGCAGTTGTCTGCGTAACACGGTGAGGATTCTTCATGGAATACATGTACAAAGCAGAGGAAATACCCCACAAGTAGATCCGAATTGCGAGTACTTCTTGTTGCAGTTGTCTGCGTAACACTGTGAGAATTCTTCATGGTATACATGTACAATGCAGAGGAAATACCCCACAAGTAGATCCGAATTGCGAGTACTTCTTGTTGCAGTTGTCTGCGTAACACTAATTCGAATGTAATGCGAGCAGTGAACCCACAGGAGTCCCCAAAGGACAATCCGATTATGTTTTGTATTTATATACTATTTCGATATAAATTCATTACGGAATACTAGTACTAGTACATACTAGCGATGGAAGAACCCTATAGGTAATTATTGTTAGAAGGTACTTTTTTATTTTTCTTTCCTTCTAAATAAGAAGGGCTTCAAAAGAAAACCCGATTAGGTTTTGTATTTGTACACTACTGCAATATAAATCCCTTATGGAATACATATACTAGCTATTAACAGGTACTTTTTTATTTAGAATCCTTCAAAGGATAACCCGATTGTTTGTATTTATATAATGTTGCAATATAAATTGATAACTTCCTTACGGAATACATTTACTAGCGACGGAAGAACCCCACAGGTAATTCCGGTTAGCAGGTATTTATTTGGAGGCCTCCCAAGGACAATCCAGTTATATATGGTATTTAAATAATATTGTAATATATTTTTCATACGAAAAAACACGTGCTAGTAATGGAGAAAAAAAGAGGAATCCTTGAAGGTATCCATATAAAAACCATATATTCACTGATATATAACAGATATTCTGTTTCTGCTTCGTAATTGCGTGTAAATTCCTTGCGAATTACATTTGCAAGCAATTTTTAACCGACTACTAAAGTAGGGTTATTTATGATTTTAAGTTACTTGCTGTATTCTTTAAATACTGGAATCCACCTACCTGCTGATTACAAGCGTTGATGAATTTCCTGTACGGATCCAACGATACACACTGCAGATCACTTTTACTTAGGTAAATTTTTCGTTCTAAACTTTTTATTCTTTTACACAAGTAATTGATTTCTTCCTGACTATTAAACTATATTTTAAGCATTTCACTTTTAACTTCAATTTTGCGCCCGTGCGAAACAGCGAAGCACTGAAACGTGAATGACGAACCGAGGAGGAGAGCGCCCCAGCTAAGTGAGGTTTTACAAATCTACCCTACAAAAATTGATAATTTCATGTTTTATTTTTTATCTACCTCTAAAATTCAGTGCGAAATGGCGGGCGGTACGTGGCTACTACAAGTATTGCTATGCTAATATCGAGAACGAAACTCGAAGAATAATGTGTTATAGATCTTAAAGTTGCATGCAATTAAATTTTTCGTTTTAAAATACCAGTAAAATAAATCAATGGAAAGGTATAACCATAACCATTTTAGCAACTGTATCACATATACTTCTATTGCATGAACAATTTCAATGAAAATGCTGAATTGCATTCAGTAAACATTGAGAACATCGAGTTTTGATTACTTAGAAATTATTGTATTACTCATAACATGGGCAAAATATTTGGTACAACATAAGCAATTCAACTAAAACATATTTATTATTGCATAACTTTGTAGTTGATGTGCAAGCTAATATGCAAACAAATGATGAAGGGTTTTCCAGTCCCCTCATATCAATATTTAATTACTCCTTAACCCCCTTATTATTGTTTTGAATACTTGTATCCTATAAATTAATTCTCAGGTCTTAATCAGATCTATTTTAAGTATTCTTAGCCAACAACAAGTTGTAACAGCTCGAAATGTAAATGAGTTTAAGAACAAATATGACCAACACAGATCATTACATCGACATTTACTTACATGTTGCTTGAATAATTTAGGTATTTCACATTTTCTTGGTTACATTTAAAGTATTTGTTTCGTAATACAATTATTATCATTGACAATTTTGTTAAAGAAACTGTTGAAATTTTATACATCAATATAATATAAAAGGCAAAAGTCATTGACTGATGTATTAATGCACAGGCCAAACCCTTAGGGCTAGAAACTTAAAATTTCGCACACGTATTTCTCTTATGACGTAGACTAAGGAAGGATTTTTGAAAATTCAACCCCCAAGGGGTGAAAAGCCCAAGGAGGTGATAAGCATAATTTCCGCGTGCGAAGCTGCGGGCAACCAGAAAGGTGGAAAACCGAAGATGGGCAATAAAACCATCTCTTCGTACAACATCATTTGCTAACATATGTACTACATTTTTATTTATATATTTACTTAACCACATCAACTCACAGAAGCAGGTCTACTGTGTAGCCGATTACCCTCTATCTGGACCCATACCTTCTGCACAGTGAGGTGCACGTAGGGTCGCGGCTGGGCTCGCAGCCGCTCCAGCATGGCATCGGCACGGGCGCGGGCCGCGTCACGCCGCGCGCATCGCGGCACCCCCGCCCCCTGCCCCGCTCCGTGCCCCGCCGCCTCACCACCGACCACGTGGGTCACGCGCGACGACAGACAGAACTCCTCGCGCTGGAACCGTTTATAACTTATTAATAGGAAGGTAGGAAGTAAAGTCCATTATTTTAGAAGAGTCTTTTGTATTACACAATTTACAGGGTCTTTTTATGGTAATCTGTTTTTTAAAAATAAGGCAAATACAATAATTATTTGATGCAATAATGATGTCTGTTTTCTCATAATTATCTGTACTCTACATAAATACATACAAATAAATAAAATTGGAGTGTCTTTTGTAATATTAACATAACCACTTTTTTACTAAGTGCATTTGGATGTATACACGGTACATATACCAAAACAACATTTTTTACAATTTTTGTCTGTCTGTCTGTCTGTTTATTCCGGCAAATCTCTGAAATAGCTGGACTGATTTTGACGGGACTTTCACTGGCAGATAGCTGATGTAACAAGGAGTAACTTGGCTACTTTTATTTTAGAAAAAAAATAAAAAAAACAGGATCCATGGAAAATGTAATAATATTAAATACTTCACGGACGAAGAAGCGTTACCCACGGATAATAGCTAGTTTTGAACTAAAAGTAGTGTCGAGATTGTTTACCAAGTAAGACTCATGTAAAAAATGGACTGTATAACCATGTATAGCTTATTGATAGGAAGAAAGTAGAAGTAGGGCTGCATTTGATTGAGGAAAAGTTAATTTTTTGTTTGCATGGTTCGTTCATCATACAAATACCAGTTCATAAGACAGACAATTATTTCTAAGTCATTTGCTACAATACATCATAAATTAAAAATTGTACTTTGTTATTCAGTATTTTTTTAAGAACTTATCATTTAAAACAATCCAACTAAAGCAATTAAGAAAAACTGTATAAGTTACAGAGATTCAAAAGTACTAATTTTATGAAAACGAATTATATCAAACATAATAAAAAAATTATACAGTCTTGGATAGTATTAAAAGCATATTGTTTATGGGGTCATTATATTAAATTGATGCAGAAACACTGACTATATCAGAAATCAGAAAGATTATTCATCAATATCAATGGCCCCATAGCCGTGTAGGCCAGCTGCAGCGGAAAATGAGTATGATAGATAAATGTTCTTCGATTGTCGGGGTTTGTGATATCTTATTTATATTGTTCATACCCACCATGATTTTGAATCCTGTTTCAAGGAGTGATTGTCATATTATTACCTTAATTCAAATATGTATTGACTTTACAAGAAAATGTGTGGCATGTGCTATTTTTTGTACCATGTGTCATGTATAACACATTCCTGATAGCATTTATTAAAATTAATGGAAGTTTTAGTGTGGAAGCTCTAACTTATTATATTGTGTCTATTAGCAACTGGTATAAACATCCTGATATGTTCAATGAATGTGTATGTAGTGGAGTTTACAATGCTTAAATTAACATAATTTACAATAACAAAGAGAATGGAACACAACATGTTATTATCATGTTGAAATTATTATGAGGTAAGGGAGGATTCCACTGAATTTTTATAACCATAAACAGATGTTTATGAATTCGCAATGTTGCAAGTTGCGAAAAAATTATGGAAATTAAATATAATTACCCTGAATTATTTACTGGCAACTCTAATTAGAATTGTCATAGTACATTATTGAAAAACGGGTGTAGCTTGGAGAGGACAATGTGAAAGTCACAAACGCGGGCGGTATAATAGCGCGATACGTGGAGTGCGTGATGCAACCAACATCGCGGTCCGCGCGAGTAGTGGACACGGCCGTCGGGCTCGCTAGCTCACTACAACATCGCTAGGAAATCGCTCATTAGAAGCGCGGCGAGCGGCTAACGCGAAACCGACACGGCCACACGGCACAGTTGCCGAGTTTCCTCGAAATACGAGCCCCGATCGCGAGCGGACGACGCCGGCCCGAGTCATAGCACCGACGACTCGCGCCAACCGTCCCGCGCAAAAAAATAACACAACCCCCGATCGACATCCTAATTTCGACCCTAACGTCTTCCCCTTACGAACCACATCGCGTTGCCCTTAAGACGGTAATATCAACTGTCAAAAATTAAGCATACACACGCGTAGGCCAAAGAAAACTACATTTCAAACGGCTTTTAAATGGATACAGTGCAGCGCAGCGTGATCGAGCGCGGCGCGCGGCCTCGGCCCGTTGCATTTCATGCTGCGGCGGTGGCTCTAACGCGAGCATACAAAAGATGACCTAAAATCGAACGCAAGCTACGCGCCCAACAGGCTATCGGACAACAATGTTTTAAACTGTTTTCTAAACAATTCTGACTCAATCAATGTGTCAGTTCGCAGGTGTAGGTAATGAACGGCATTTATACTTACACAAAAGCCGTCCGCAAGGCCCCCGCGCACCGCTTATCACAAAAATAAGTAACTATATACTAGTCACTGAGACGGGCACTTCGTCACTGCTAGAATTACCACGAATCACAACGCACACTTTAAATGTTTACGTTTACGAATGTAGAACGCAATATTGTATTAGTTACGAGTTGGTTTTAATACTTTTTATTATCTTTTAAATACATTTCTCGAGTAAAATCGAAAAAGTAACAACAAACACAAATCTGTCACACAAGATGGAGATATTTTGCATTAGTTTGTGTCTCTTTCACTGGCGGCGCTGCTATCGTATGGAAGGGGGAATGATTTCTATTGGTCAGTTTGTACAATTGCGTTTCTTTTAACATTGGCAATAAAATAATGACAAGTAGTGCCTAATTTTGCTTATATACCTTAGTAAATGATAAATATGTATATTTATTGCACAGTATAAATGAATGTGTTGAAATTCTCAGAGGGATATATAAAATTTTCTTATTAAAAATGTTTCAATTAATAAATTAAAATATTCAGTAATGCGTAAATCAGAACGTAAGTAATGTGACCAAGTTTAGAACGTCATACCAAAACCACATTAGGGTAAAGCTAATAGGTTTTCTAATTTGTTTATATAATCTTAAACATACCTAACCAAAAAAGTTGCAACGTATAGAGATATTGTCTTAAATTATAATTTTGGCGGCAATAATAGCTACTGAACATACCAATCCCATATTTAGAAGTTTTTGAGATATAGATCTTGACAGTGCAGGCTCTGGAATATCCAAATAAAAGCAGAAGTTTTTTCGAACTGTAAAAGGAAAATGCCATTTCAAAGTACATCAATATGATAAGAAAACAATGAACCATTTCACAAAATATTCAAAGCATTACGAACTTTTATTATATTTTTCTTGAAGTTGCAATGTCGAGACCATCGTTACACAAAAAAATATTTAGCACCAATTACAATTACACGTATAAAATAGTATTCCGAGGGATGTTATTTATTCATGAAAGCATATTAGTAATCTCCATAGCATCCCTATGATCTCAAACATTTAACATTACATAAGGAGGACATTGCGAAGGCCAAAATGTAGAAAAATTTTCATCACATTTTGAGAATACAACAACACGATTCACCAAAAGACGAAATGTCACTGACAGACAGCTGAGACAGCTGAAATCAGTAGACAACAATATCTGAGATCTATGGTCATTAATCGATATGGCAATCGATAATAAAATTTTGTTTCGTCGTTTCGTTAAATCGCTGGTTTATATCCAAGATTCAATCTCAAGATTCATCATATTACAATGAATTTCATGATAATTATGGATGATATAATTTTGTATTAACATAAACTAATTATATTTTTATTCTGACTTTTAATTAAAAAAAGATAATTTATATCTTCAGAAAAAAATTAAAAACAAAAATCTTAGAAAGAGATAAATAAAGTAACGCATCCGTTGGTATTATTAGACGGTAGGTATACCATTATTATGAAAACAAATACTAGGTATAGCAATAGTGTAGTGCGCTCAAGAAGCGGATTGAAATATTAAATGGATGGAGCTTGGTGTGGTTTATTCAGAGCGCGGCGTAGGCAATACATGCTATAGTATGTAACTATATAGGTATTTTATTGATTACTCATGTTCGTATACATGTATCGGAGCCCGGCTGGACGGGACGTCAGCCGAGACACTCACACAGTACTGTACACAACTGTACACAGCTAGGTCGCCGCGCCCGACCTGTTTATTTTATTCGGTAGGTATGAACGATGTAGGTCACCGAAATGCAATTTGATAACGAAAACTGCAAATAATTGTATGTGGTCATTTAGTTATAGACTCGAATTCCATGCTACGATTCATCGTTTCCTTTTCCGAGTTTTCGTTTTCACATAAGACACAACATGCTTAACGTCTGTTGATAACGTCAAAGATAAAATTAATGGATGTGGGATAAACTAATTAAATTTCAAAACATTGCCTATTTATGGGAATATTGCACTACATTTTATTATCTATCGAGTAAGTGGGTACACTTAGGATAGTTTGTACTTACTGCCTATTGCGTAAATAACACGGTCTACATATTAATTATTTAATATTAACGTAATTAATCTTAATATCAAATTACGTGTCACGTTGTTTGTCCGCGATAGACTCCTAAACTACTTAACCGATTTTAATCAAATTTGCACACCGTGCGCAGTTTGATCCAACTTGAAAGATAGGATAGACGGAAGGTTTTAATAAAAAAACTTTTGACAGAACGAAGTCTGTCCGGGCAGCTAGTAGTATAATACAATTAACCAGTGTTTACCACAGCCAATAATGATCATGAATCCACTATTCTCTATCAGCCTCGGTGGTCGCTTATAATTACGTGATGGGTAATAAATAAAAGAAATGAAACCATTTTAAGAATGGATAAATACAAAATACATTTGTATCCTAAAGCCGTCCACGTACTTTTTTCTTCTACTTACTATTTCGTGTGGATCACGTCATACAAAAGCATCTACCTTCACTTTGTTCTGTTAGGTACTTACCTGTATTCGTCTATCGTCATTTCGAAAATTAAAATTCAACTATAGGACCAATATATTGAACTGAATAGAATTGATTATAGGTACATATATTATGTCATTTTGTCTCTATACAACATAGTTCCATCAAGCGCTATTCGTTTATTCTATCGCAGGCAGTACCTAGATATCATAAAATATCAATACTCGAACATAAAATTGAATCACAGTAGCCATAGAACAACGATGAGAATACCCGTAGAAGTGTTACGTAGCTTGTGCGATATGTAGCCCATTGAAGTGATATTATATAGCAACTAGCTGACCGGGCAAACGTTGTTCTGCTAAAAAAATTTTAGGGGTAGGGGGATGAAAAATAGATGTCCGATTCTCAACCCTAGCCGATATGCACGCAAAGATTCACAAAAATCGGTCAAGCCGTTTCGAAGGAGTTCAACTTCTAACACCATGATACGAGAATTTTATATTTATAATATAGATAGCGCTTACACTTTGTTCATAATATAGGTATCTATAAATACAAATATAAATTATCGATATATTGATCATATTCATAACCAGATATAAAATGGACTATTCTCGCTGTAGTTTTTAGCAATATTTTTTTGTGATTTTTCTCCTGTTAAAATTCAATCACAAAAAATATTGCTAAAAACTACAGCGAGAATAGTCCATTTTATTTTATTTTATTTTTGACAAAAATAGAACTACCCTATTTTTGACAAATAATTGCAAATTGTTAAAATTCGAGAAAAATCACAAAAAAATATTGCTTTAAACCGATTCTGTTTTTTGGGAGTTTAATTAATCAACAAATCGAATTAACATTGAATAAATCAAACCTAAGGGCAAAGCCAGCATCGCGTTGAGGCTTTTACTCGACTGAAGAGAAGAAGAAATTGTCATTACACACTATTCGGAACTATATGTTTATAGCGTATTCTTTTTTATTCCGCTCTTACTTATACGTAGGTTGTGAGAGTTGTTTAACTTGCATGGCACTTCCTCGTTTATCGTTATTCTATGGTGGCTACTGGTTGCCATGGAAACCAGATAGATCGCACTCGCCACGGGGTGGGGAGCGGGGAGGGGACGTGCGGCCGCCACCCTCCTGTCCTGCCTGCTACAAATTCTACTAAGTATTTTTTTTTGTTATATGGTCACATAGATCGTAACTCTTGGATGTAAGCCTGTAAGACAGTGCCATCTATTACTTGATTTAAAAACTTTTTTTCGCATTTTTTAGTTCAGTTCGTTCGCACTTGACCGATTTTAATACTTAATTTTGTCCATAGATATTTTTTTTTTTCATTTCACTCGTTGTAAATGTTGCAACCCAGGCGAGAATCAAACCCGAGACTTCATTCTGTAATTATATTGAAATCACAGAAGACTTATAGTACAGAAATGTAAAAAAGGAGTCTTTTTTTTAATATCATTGCATAGGTACATGATCGTTTTCTGCGCAAAAAGTTACAATAAAAAAACCGGGCAAGTGCGCGTCAGGCCTCGCACAATGTAGGGTTCCGAAGTAGTAAATTTATCGACACCCGATAAGTTTACCGATAACCGTTGGGGAAGAAAGGTCCTCGAATGGCGCCCACGTCTCGGAAAAAGGAGCATAGGACGCCCCCGACCAGGTGGACTGACGACCTGAAGAAGACAGCGGGCATCCGCTGGATTCAGAAGGCTTAGGACCAGTCAGAGTGGCGCAAATTAGGGGAGGCCTATGTCCAGCAGTGGACCTCTAAGAGCTGATGGATGGATGGATGGAAGTTTATCGACTATTACTACATATGCTAACTTAGCCGTGATGCTTTTTCTTGTAAATTCATTATATAACCTATTTTTGAGAATTTTTTCACTTGTTCCACTCCAACCGTTTAGCCGGCAGGGGGGGGGGGACACTTGACTCTACCAAAATTAGCACTTTAAAGCCAAATATTTCGCAAACGGAACCCAAATTCCAAAAATGGTTTTTTAATATTTTTGAAAGAGCTTTTTAACGATACCCTACACTTTAGGGAATGCGACCAATAAAAAATTCATCCTCACGTTACCTGTAGGGGAGCCGGGAGGTACCCTGAAAAATTTGTTTTTCAATATTTTATTCTACGATTCTGGAGTTTTAATAAATATGTACATATGTATATCCATGCCAAATTACAGCTTTCTAGCGGTATTTACTACTTTATTTCAAATATTATTTTTATACCTACGTATTTCTACGTCCTCTTGCAGCCATTTAGAGCAATACATTCGCGTGATCATGAATATAAATGTCGTCTTGAACTCTTGATAGTGTTTTTGCA
The DNA here is from genome assembly GCA_951805285.1 of Thymelicus acteon. Taxonomy (NCBI): domain Eukaryota; kingdom Metazoa; phylum Arthropoda; class Insecta; order Lepidoptera; family Hesperiidae; genus Thymelicus; species Thymelicus acteon. The sequence continues at coordinate 17,223,940 of OX638226.1, read as the reverse complement.
AGCGACTGCATACCTCACGAGGCTCCGAGGCTTTGTGTTTTGTGCATTCAGGGTTGTACAGATGAATTCTACTTACGCGTTACGATACCTTTAGGCCACAATGTCAATGACATTCGAAAACGTCGACGTCGCGGTTTGTGCAGTCTACAAGATACCTACATTGACTTCAGTCTTCGAACAACAAATGCCCCCGAAACGTAAAAATTCTACTGAGAATATTTTCAAACACAATGCTTTCCTGTCAAGCCCTATTCAGGGAATTACGGTATTTACTGTACTTTCAGCCCTTCGAATCGTGTGCGGTAGTCAGTAGTTGTAAGCGTTCTATTAGGAGGCCAAAGTACCTCTGGTACCTCCATTGACATAATAATTAAGTATAACCTGCATAATAATTAAGTGGACTGCCTTTCTGCAGGACACAGATCTCTTCTTGTATTTGCGAGGCGTACATTACCACAATAAATGATGTATTGTATTTATCTGTATTTGGAAAGAGATCAAACAGACCGAGGTAGTGTAGTGGGGAGCAACGTGGGATTTATAAAATAAAACAATTGATCCCGCTTACAATAAACTTATAATTTAAATAATTAAATTAATAATTACAATAATATTAAACTAACATTATAGCCACTTTGTAAAAATCCTTAATAGTCTATAAATATTACATATTTTATATATGATAGTGACAGGAGAATAGACAAAACGAGATAGATTATCTATATAAAAATATATAAGGGCGCGGTCGCACGGTCCGGCTTAATGGCGAAGTTAGGGTTGTTACACACGACAAATTTATCAACGCATGTAAGTCCCCGGAAAGTCTTCTTTGAAGGCATCAATTAAATTAAATAGGCTTTGGAAAAAAACGTCATAATAATACGTTTACATGGCTTACTTACTAGCCTTTGGCTCGATTAAAACAAAAAAGTTAATAACCACAGAAATTTGTCATGCGCCTACGAGTATATGATACTAATATCCTTAAAGTACAATATTTTTCAACATTATAATTATGTATAAATTAGATGTATAAGGTATACAAGTAATATCACTAGAATATACCGATATCTATAATATAAAATCCAGAATATACCAATTACACCGCAATGCCTTGGAAATTGAATAGTTATTTCGCAACTATTGCTACAAAAGAATGCGATCTATCATAAAATTGCGCGAATTAAATAAGAAAATATTTTATATTATAAATATCAGCGAATACAATAGCATATTATTATACAATTCAAAATAACGCACAGCGAGACTACAACTGGACATCAAGGATCAACCACGACAAGTTCCAAAAAACTATTTACAATTTCAGCATTCAATTTATACCGTATCAAAGCTAGAACTACAGAGAGTATAAAGTACCTATACACATTGTATAATTATAGTACATGTGATATCGTATATGACCCTGGTAAATATTTTAAGTTCGTCACAATTTAGTTTACATATAAAACAAGAGTAGTTCAAAATGTTTATATAAAACACTTAAAATAAATATTATTAATTAAGGTGATAAGGACAAATTAAGTCGACAACACTGACTCGCTTTTCATGTTTTCTCATAAATATATTTTTAAATAATTAATTAAAAATACTATAGCACACTGACCTGAGCCTGCACTTAAGTCACCCTGTGCTATAAAATTAAATATTACTGCACGGCATTCAGGACACTCGTTAAGACCACTTGCAATAAATTAAAAGAAACCTCTGGATTCGTATTTGTTCTTTAAACAACCATATTTTGTATCCATCCATAATGCAACATAGTTCAGATACCATTTTGAACGTTTAAATATTTTTAGCAAAAAAATATGAAGCGATCGCCCCATTAATCTTGCACATGAATATTAAGTTATTTTCATTAAAAATATTTATTCAAATAAATTTACCTATCTATACTGGCAACAACACCCGCAGCCAGTCAGTGTTGCCATTTTCCCTCACTGTGAACCGTGGGACCGCGTACCACTCTCAGGTGCAAGGTGACTATGGGATGAAATTATATTTCATTGCAAATAATTGTATGTGGTCATTTAGTTATAGACTCGAATTCCATGCTACGATTCATCGTTTCCTTTTCCGAGTTTTCGTTTTCACATAAGACACAACATGCTTAACGTCTGTTGATAACGTCAAAGATAAAATTAATGGATGTGGGATAAACTAATTAAATTTCAAAACATTGCCTATTTATGGGAATATTGCACTACATTTTATTATCTATCGAGTAAGTGGGTACACTTAGGATAGTTTGTACTTACTGCCTATTGCGTAAATAACACGGTCTACATATTAATTATTTAATATTAACGTAATTAATCTTAATATCAAATTACGTGTCACGTTGTTTGTCCGCGATAGACTCCTAAACTACTTAACCGATTTTAATCAAATTTGCACACCGTGCGCAGTTTGATCCAACTTGAAAGATAGGATAGACGGAAGGTTTTAATAAAAAAACTTTTGACAGAACGAAGTCTGTCCGGGCAGCTAGTAGTATAATACAATTAACCAGTGTTTACCACAGCCAATAATGATCATGAATCCACTATTCTCTATCAGCCTCGGTGGTCGCTTATAATTACGTGATGGGTAATAAATAAAAGAAATGAAACCATTTTAAGAATGGATAAATACAAAATACATTTGTATCCTAAAGCCGTCCACGTACTTTTTTCTTCTACTTACTATTTCGTGTGGATCACGTCATACAAAAGCATCTACCTTCACTTTGTTCTGTTAGGTACTTACCTGTATTCGTCTATCGTCATTTCGAAAATTAAAATTCAACTATAGGACCAATATATTGAACTGAATAGAATTGATTATAGGTACATATATTATGTCATTTTGTCTCTATACAACATAGTTCCATCAAGCGCTATTCGTTTATTCTATCGCAGGCAGTACCTAGATATCATAAAATATCAATACTCGAACATAAAATTGAATCACAGTAGCCATAGAACAACGATGAGAATACCCGTAGAAGTGTTACGTAGCTTGTGCGATATGTAGCCCATTGAAGTGATATTATATAGCAACTAGCTGACCGGGCAAACGTTGTTCTGCTAAAAAAATTTTAGGGGTAGGGGGATGAAAAATAGATGTCCGATTCTCAACCCTAGCCGATATGCACGCAAAGATTCACAAAAATCGGTCAAGCCGTTTCGAAGGAGTTCAACTTCTAACACCATGATACGAGAATTTTATATTTATAATATAGATAGCGCTTACACTTTGTTCATAATATAGGTATCTATAAATACAAATATAAATTATCGATATATTGATCATATTCATAACCAGATATAAAATGGACTATTCTCGCTGTAGTTTTTAGCAATATTTTTTTGTGATTTTTCTCCTGTTAAAATTCAATCACAAAAAATATTGCTAAAAACTACAGCGAGAATAGTCCATTTTATTTTATTTTATTTTTGACAAAAATAGAACTACCCTATTTTTGACAAATAATTGCAAATTGTTAAAATTCGAGAAAAATCACAAAAAAATATTGCTTTAAACCGATTCTGTTTTTTGGGAGTTTAATTAATCAACAAATCGAATTAACATTGAATAAATCAAACCTAAGGGCAAAGCCAGCATCGCGTTGAGGCTTTTACTCGACTGAAGAGAAGAAGAAATTGTCATTACACACTATTCGGAACTATATGTTTATAGCGTATTCTTTTTTATTCCGCTCTTACTTATACGTAGGTTGTGAGAGTTGTTTAACTTGCATGGCACTTCCTCGTTTATCGTTATTCTATGGTGGCTACTGGTTGCCATGGAAACCAGATAGATCGCACTCGCCACGGGGTGGGGAGCGGGGAGGGGACGTGCGGCCGCCACCCTCCTGTCCTGCCTGCTACAAATTCTACTAAGTATTTTTTTTTGTTATATGGTCACATAGATCGTAACTCTTGGATGTAAGCCTGTAAGACAGTGCCATCTATTACTTGATTTAAAAACTTTTTTTCGCATTTTTTAGTTCAGTTCGTTCGCACTTGACCGATTTTAATACTTAATTTTGTCCATAGATATTTTTTTTTTTCATTTCACTCGTTGTAAATGTTGCAACCCAGGCGAGAATCAAACCCGAGACTTCATTCTGTAATTATATTGAAATCACAGAAGACTTATAGTACAGAAATGTAAAAAAGGAGTCTTTTTTTTAATATCATTGCATAGGTACATGATCGTTTTCTGCGCAAAAAGTTACAATAAAAAAACCGGGCAAGTGCGCGTCAGGCCTCGCACAATGTAGGGTTCCGAAGTAGTAAATTTATCGACACCCGATAAGTTTACCGATAACCGTTGGGGAAGAAAGGTCCTCGAATGGCGCCCACGTCTCGGAAAAAGGAGCATAGGACGCCCCCGACCAGGTGGACTGACGACCTGAAGAAGACAGCGGGCATCCGCTGGATTCAGAAGGCTTAGGACCAGTCAGAGTGGCGCAAATTAGGGGAGGCCTATGTCCAGCAGTGGACCTCTAAGAGCTGATGGATGGATGGATGGAAGTTTATCGACTATTACTACATATGCTAACTTAGCCGTGATGCTTTTTCTTGTAAATTCATTATATAACCTATTTTTGAGAATTTTTTCACTTGTTCCACTCCAACCGTTTAGCCGGCAGGGGGGGGGGGACACTTGACTCTACCAAAATTAGCACTTTAAAGCCAAATATTTCGCAAACGGAACCCAAATTCCAAAAATGGTTTTTTAATATTTTTGAAAGAGCTTTTTAACGATACCCTACACTTTAGGGAATGCGACCAATAAAAAATTCATCCTCACGTTACCTGTAGGGGAGCCGGGAGGTACCCTGAAAAATTTGTTTTTCAATATTTTATTCTACGATTCTGGAGTTTTAATAAATATGTACATATGTATATCCATGCCAAATTACAGCTTTCTAGCGGTATTTACTACTTTATTTCAAATATTATTTTTATACCTACGTATTTCTACGTCCTCTTGCAGCCATTTAGAGCAATACATTCGCGTGATCATGAATATAAATGTCGTCTTGAACTCTTGATAGTGTTTTTGCAAGCGACTGCATACCTCACGAGGCTCCGAGGCTTTGTGTTTTGTGCATTCAGGGTTGTACAGATGAATTCTACTTACGCGTTACGATACCTTTAGGCCACAATGTCAATGACATTCGAAAACGTCGACGTCGCGGTTTGTGCAGTCTACAAGATACCTACATTGACTTCAGTCTTCGAACAACAAATGCCCCCGAAACGTAAAAATTCTACTGAGAATATTTTCAAACACAATGCTTTCCTGTCAAGCCCTATTCAGGGAATTACGGTATTTACTGTACTTTCAGCCCTTCGAATCGTGTGCGGTAGTCAGTAGTTGTAAGCGTTCTATTAGGAGGCCAAAGTACCTCTGGTACCTCCATTGACATAATAATTAAGTATAACCTGCATAATAATTAAGTGGACTGCCTTTCTGCAGGACACAGATCTCTTCTTGTATTTGCGAGGCGTACATTACCACAATAAATGATGTATTGTATTTATCTGTATTTGGAAAGAGATCAAACAGACCGAGGTAGTGTAGTGGGGAGCAACGTGGGATTTATAAAATAAAACAATTGATCCCGCTTACAATAAACTTATAATTTAAATAATTAAATTAATAATTACAATAATATTAAACTAACATTATAGCCACTTTGTAAAAATCCTTAATAGTCTATAAATATTACATATTTTATATATGATAGTGACAGGAGAATAGACAAAACGAGATAGATTATCTATATAAAAATATATAAGGGCGCGGTCGCACGGTCCGGCTTAATGGCGAAGTTAGGGTTGTTACACACGACAAATTTATCAACGCATGTAAGTCCCCGGAAAGTCTTCTTTGAAGGCATCAATTAAATTAAATAGGCTTTGGAAAAAAACGTCATAATAATACGTTTACATGGCTTACTTACTAGCCTTTGGCTCGATTAAAACAAAAAAGTTAATAACCACAGAAATTTGTCATGCGCCTACGAGTATATGATACTAATATCCTTAAAGTACAATATTTTTCAACATTATAATTATGTATAAATTAGATGTATAAGGTATACAAGTAATATCACTAGAATATACCGATATCTATAATATAAAATCCAGAATATACCAATTACACCGCAATGCCTTGGAAATTGAATAGTTATTTCGCAACTATTGCTACAAAAGAATGCGATCTATCATAAAATTGCGCGAATTAAATAAGAAAATATTTTATATTATAAATATCAGCGAATACAATAGCATATTATTATACAATTCAAAATAACGCACAGCGAGACTACAACTGGACATCAAGGATCAACCACGACAAGTTCCAAAAAACTATTTACAATTTCAGCATTCAATTTATACCGTATCAAAGCTAGAACTACAGAGAGTATAAAGTACCTATACACATTGTATAATTATAGTACATGTGATATCGTATATGACCCTGGTAAATATTTTAAGTTCGTCACAATTTAGTTTACATATAAAACAAGAGTAGTTCAAAATGTTTATATAAAACACTTAAAATAAATATTATTAATTAAGGTGATAAGGACAAATTAAGTCGACAACACTGACTCGCTTTTCATGTTTTCTCATAAATATATTTTTAAATAATTAATTAAAAATACTATAGCACACTGACCTGAGCCTGCACTTAAGTCACCCTGTGCTATAAAATTAAATATTACTGCACGGCATTCAGGACACTCGTTAAGACCACTTGCAATAAATTAAAAGAAACCTCTGGATTCGTATTTGTTCTTTAAACAACCATATTTTGTATCCATCCATAATGCAACATAGTTCAGATACCATTTTGAACGTTTAAATATTTTTAGCAAAAAAATATGAAGCGATCGCCCCATTAATCTTGCACATGAATATTAAGTTATTTTCATTAAAAATATTTATTCAAATAAATTTACCTATCTATACTGGCAACAACACCCGCAGCCAGTCAGTGTTGCCATTTTCCCTCACTGTGAACCGTGGGACCGCGTACCACTCTCAGGTGCAAGGTGACTATGGGATGAAATTATATTTCATGTGTATTTTTTGACATTCCCCCTCATGACACTTTAACGTTGACTTAAAAGTCTAAACTCACTTATCTCAGTCTCAAATTCGTCGACTCACGCTGCGTCCTACGTGAGCGATCTAGATGCGAACGCGAAAACAACAAGCAGTCGAAATATATTGAAGTGTCCTGCGTTACCAAACGCATGTAGAGCGCGCTGCGACGCGGCGCGATTTGACGCGAACGCGATCAGTTGGTTTGATATTTTCACGCTAACTTCGGCAGCGCGGCGTATTTCGGTGGCGGTGCAAGACGATTCGCGCGCACGTAGGACAGAGTCGCCGCATCGCATTGAATTCGCATCGGTTCGCGTTCGCGTTGAGTCGCCCACGTAGGACACGGCCACAAGGACCGTAAGCAGTCAGCTAATGCCACCACGCGATATATTCGTCATCCATTGGTCATGTTATAGTAGCAGTGGGCTGTCAGAATAATCTGAAGCTTACCTCATTAAAAAATATGGTATAATTTATACCCGAATTGTAGAAGCCTAAATCGATAATTCGACTATTTTTAACTTACCGAATTATGACGAAGAATATTGATATAAACATCGATTAAAGTTTAGTAATCGATAAGATTGTCAGAGAGCAGGTACCAAATTATTCATAACCACACACTGCTTTAAATATATAGTTGATATTTTATTAAATTAAATAATAACAAGCTTGGATGTTACTCCTACGGGTTGGTGTTGCGTTTCTAGTGTTTCTCTGCCGGCTCGCCGTTCGCTTCCCCGTTGGTGACGGGCGGCACTGGTGGCTTTATAGGGGGCGCTGGTATCACCTATAATGAAGAAAATAAATATATATGCTGTTTAACTAGAGATTTTTTTTTTTATATTATTACGTTATCCTTAACATCGCCATCTGAGAAAATTAAATCGTTAAATATCGACGCGATTAGGTGCGGTATTTATTATTGGATATGTGTAGAACACCCGCGATTTTAAGGAAGTTAGATCGGAATTCGGTCTTTCCTAAACTGAATAAGATGATGATACAGCAATGACATTCACATAAGCATTATTTGTATCAGATTCTGCTTTTTAATTTATCAATTTAACAGATTAATCTGTAGAGAGGTCACAGATAACACATTTCAACCCAGGGAATTGAGAAAGACAGGGACAGATATGTTTATGAGGACACAATTCAACAAAACCTCGTCTAACTAAGATATAGTTAACACAGGGAGCTCTGTATAAATTTTAAATCGTAGGGCAGGTAGAAAGATGAACAGCGAACACATATTCACACGTAAACCAACCCCACAGTAACCCAATAAAGATAATTTCCGTCTCAACACACACACCAACACCCGAATAAAACACAAAACAGTTATTTTATTGAGAACTACAGTCCTATCTATTATAGTTATGTGGCCACTTGAAGCGATGGCGTACAGTGACTTTCGAAAAGCGTTTGTAACAAACCTACTTCGAATAAAAACTTATTTCATTTATTTATTTTACTTAACATTTCATTTAACCTCGAACCAAATTTTTAATGTTGTGTTTTATTTGTGTTTCTAATTTCTATATAATACAAAGTTGAAACACGCCTCCCACCAAAAGCAAACCAATTTGCTACATATTACTATGTACCTAATAACACAATATTAACACAATATATAAGAATAGTAAAGCCGCAAGCAATCTTATACATATATAAAATTCTCGTGTCACGGTGTTAGAAGTTGAACTCCTCCGAAACGGCTCGACCGATTTTCGTGAATCTTTGCGTGCAGATCGGCTAGGGTTGAGAATCGGACATCTATTTTTCATCTCCCTACCCCTAAAAAATTTTTGGCAGAACAACGTTTGCCCGGTCAGCTAGTATTATTATAAGAATGCTGACTCACAAACCTATATTATGTATATCTGCGGTAAAACCTAAAGCCAAACTTTTTAGGCTTATCTACAGAATTCATCCATATATTCATACATACCGTAATTACCGAACCTTCTCATAATTTGTTATAGAATAATAATTACTGATATGAATAAAATTTATGATATATCGCTGTTCAAAGTCTGATAGGATCATTCGTTGTCCGTGTGTCTGTCTATCCTATGTCACGCAATTAAAAGATACAGGGTAAAGGAAAAATCCAGGAACTGTAAATATGTAGTGACATCTCAAAAAAATATCTGTTTCTTATTTGCAGTTGGTAAGTTGACCGCGACCTAGGTCGATGTATGTATACGACAGTTTTCCAACGGCAAAAATAAGTTTGTTACTCAATTCAGGTTATTTTTCCTCCTTAGCTACAACTTTGTACGGAACGGCTGGTTGTAGTTTATGGTACTTTATAAATAAAATATTATAAATTCATTCTCGCCAGCTAAGATATCTATACTAATATATAAAGAGGAAAGATTTGATTTTTTGTTTGCATTGATTAGGCTCCGAAACTACTAAACCGATTTGAAAAATTCTTTCACTGTTAGGAAGCTACACTATCCCCGGGTAACATAGGCTATATTATATTTTCAAAAAATTAGGGATCCTTAAGAAAACTCCAATAATGTAACCAAGGTGTAAAAAAATAAAAAACCGAAGCAAAGCGAGGGCGGTTACTCGTCAATAATAAATACATAAACAATTTTTCATATGAAGCTACCCACACAGCTCAAAATTCCTCCACCACGAATCAAAATTCAACTTAGCTTGAAAAACAAACTGTCTTCGGCCGCGTTATCAATTATCAACGACAATAATCATGCTTATAGGATTTCTAAGCTATCGTAAAAAACGACTGTAGACCAAATGCAACATGTTATTGGCAAAACGACTATAAAATAAAAAAATAATATAATATCAATAAAAAATATATACATAGAAATATATATATATCTGTGTACTTTACTCTGTATTTTAAAAATAATAAGGATAAGAAAAACTTCACATGAACATAAAAAGATTTTTAATCAGTAAATAAAACAGAGAATTTTGAAAAAGTTAGCAACGCCATAAAGCATATACATATTTTTAGGTAGATAGTGAAGTTGAATATATAATTCATGTAACAAAGAAATTATTCAAGGTGAGTCAAGTTTGTACAATTTGAGAAATTAAAACCACTATATACATTACAGCACATGTTGAAGCACACTGCTCCAGTGCAGTTTAACCTCCTCACCTTTACTTTCCCTTGCCAATTTACCAACCCAAAACTCAGAAGCTCAAAACCCGCTGAAATTTTCCGAAAAATTTAAGATAAGGCCATATTTCAAAATAACAGATGTCAGTGGTCTATTCACACAACACAAGCATTAAGCGCACCTTTACATGAGTAAAGTAAGCATAGAGCATAGAATAATCTATGCTAATATTAAAGATCCTAATATTGCAGAATGTTTAATATTTTCATTGCTGTTTATCACAGATCAAAAAGATGTCTATATACATATTTGAAGTTCAACTTCAAAATCTCTTTATTGACACGGTTTAAGCAGGGCAGTCGATTTAATAATTGGAAAACTAATAAAAATTAAAGCTATTAATTAAAATCGTCATTATAAAGGTTCGTCAGATTGCCAACAACATGTCACAGATGGCCACAACGGTCACAATCACAATTTGCGTACGTTTCCGTCTGACGAGTCATCATCTTCGTCGTCCTGTCAGAAACAATTGGACATGTCAATTGCGTCATAATAATAAAATGTAATCTAAAGAGCATCGGATAAATGTGAATATACATTATGTCACATTTTAATAAACTCTTAAAAATCAGGAAGGGCAACACTCTTGTTATAGAGTAAAATAGGGCACAATATGACATACACAATATTATGTTATATTTTGCCCCCACTTACCCCCTACTTCAGATAAGAGTGTTGCCCTATTTCATTTTTAAAAGTTTATTAAAATCTGACATGTGTTCACATTTATACGACAAACACTATTACATTATTTAGCAATATAGAGATAAACTGTATGGCAGTAATCAAAGCATGAATGCCTAATACAAACAGAAAAAATACAACTGTGTAGCTTGCTTATGTGAGTATCTTCAAACATATCCATATAAGATGCATGTGACATGCAGATAAGATAGATTTGATGTAGGATCAATGATGATTAATCGAGGTCAACTAATCACATAATATTTTTAAATAAAATTGCAGTTCCATTATTAATGTCACACGTATTTTAATGATATGAATGTGTCAGGTCTTCAGTATGGTCCAAGATCCCAGGGCCAACTGACGTCACGTATTTTCTGACGGACGAAATGTGGACGATTGAGTAGTGTTAGTGTGTACTACGATCGTATGCCTACCTGCTAGCTTGGTCAAACGGCCAATTTCCAGGTATCAGGTGATCAAGGTACATAAAAACATTATTAACTTCACGTAAATTCTCATGGCTGATTTTCACATATGTTCTAGATAATATAGTTAAAAATAAGTCGTCAATGCTCCCAGACACTTTCCGTCGGCCATATTGCTTGCCAGACGCTTTGAAGCTCCCAAAATTATTCATTAACTTCACGTAAATTCTGATGCTCCATTTTTATATATGTTCTCCAGACAACTATTTTAAAACCTTTGGCAAGATGACAGACCAATCCAAGGGGCCATCATCCCCTAAACTAAATTTTAATATCTCTGTGGGTGGGAGCGCGAGAGCATTATCTACGCGCATGAGACTGAGTGAGACCGATTACGCTGAAGGCTAAAAAGGAAGGTATAAGGCTATGAAAATTAATTGATCAGATATTTTATAATTTTTAGAACTTTTGTTAACAAATAAATTATGGCAACAAAAATAAGAAAAATATAATTGACATGTTATAATAAAAAAAAATGCATTTTTTTTAAATAATACCTAAGTTAGCCAACGTTTTCTTCACTTATTAATTAAAACTAAAAAATAATATACCTTTCTCTCTCTCTCTTACAGTTTACTCATATCAATTTATTATAAATATTAAAAAAAATCTGCTAAAAATTAAAAACTTAAAAAAGCAGGTGAATTATTAAAGATTAAAATGTAAAAAGTGTTTATTTGACCACAACAATTCTAGAATTCTGCCGTCCTCAAGCTAAAAGGCGGCTAAATGACATCTGGCCAATTTTTACTTTATTCATATTTGTTGATATTTTTTTGAACTTTATTAACATTACTGTTACCGACGGATAAACGGTCCTCCGGTTGAATACCTGAAACTAAAAAAATAACATAAAACATATTTAAAATATACCTACTTATAACTATGTGTCACTAAAATAATAATAAATTATACTTACCTGTTTAGAACCTGTAAAAATATAAAGAGTTAACTAAGTTTGTTAATAATATTATGTAAATTAAATAATTACTTACGTTAATACTAGAATGTAACCTTTGTCTGAATTTTCAATAAAGAAAGTACTAGCCGAAAACTACTGAGAAAAAAGATGACATACCAGTCGACAACACAAGCCCTATATCCGCGAACAAAATTTTTCCCAGTATTTTTCGGTTCGACTATTCAACCAATATCTCGCCTTTTCTTATTTCGCACCACACTTGACCAGCACCATCACCAACATAGTGGTCCATCGAGCCGGAGCAAGTTAAAAATTGCGAAACAAACATGTCGTTGTTTCAAACCCCGCCGCGAGTGAAAACCCGTGCACAAACGAAACTTGATACAATGACGAAAACGACGGAAGGCGATAAAATCGAATGCAAATCGAACAAAACGGGATTATCGGAGACGGAACACAAATCGGACATCGGGCCACCACGTACTGTGAAAAAAGATGGCGGCCCCGTCCCAAGCACTCGCGAATCTTGCGCGTCGTCGTGTTCATCTGCCGCACGTCGACTACAAATTGAATACATCGCGGCACAAAAAAGTGCAGAAATAGAAATTAAAGAAGCTGAGATAGCACTGGCGGCAAGTAAGGCTCGCATCGAGAAAGATTTAATTAAGAAGAAATTGGCGGCTGACTTGGCCGTGATAGAAAAGTGCTCACAAAAGTCAGAAAGTTCATTCAACGGTAAGATTGAAGAATGGTTAGAAAAGTCTGTAGCCGCCCCCGGGTCCTCATTGGAACAACCGACCGATCAGCATCCTTCACACCCAGGGGCAGGCTTGGATACCGCCATCACCGCCCTTACAGCAGCACTACGAGATGCCATGGGCACCGGAAACTCAAGAGGCAACCAGGAACTACTGACACGACTGGCCACATCAAAAGATCTGCCACTTTACTTTGGAGATCCCATGGAGTGGCTACAGTTCAAAGAAGCCTTCGAGTCCTCATCGCGCTTGTGTGGCTACACCGACACGGAAAACATATGGAGGCTAAGAAAATGCCTCCGAGGAGAAGCCAAGGAGGCTACAGCTGCACTGCTGATGAGCGCCCCGGCACCTCAGGAGATAATGGACACCCTGGAATTAAAATTTGGACGCCCTGAAGTCATAATGAATAAAATCACTACGCAGTTGAAGAAACTACAACCGTTATCTGGTACATATCATCACGACCTGGTCAATTTTTCTATAAAACTGAAAAACTGTGTTACGGCCACTCGGATGATTCATCAATTGGATTATTTACGAAGCCCAGAACTAGTTACAATTGTTACTTCGAAGCTGCCCCCTATACTAATCGCTAAGTGGGTAGAATACCTATACAAAAACAAGCAGGACACACCAAAATTGGAGTTACTTAGTACATTCATACACGAGGAAGCCAAAATGGTAGCAGCAGCAGGTGTGAGTAATATTCATTACTACAGTAATAATAAGAAGAGTGATGGAATGCACAGATTTCATAAACACCAAGATGGTAGGGAGCCAGTATTGATGTGCACGGAGGTCAAGGCCAACACTGTCTCAAGAAAATGTAATTTTTGCAAACGTGACAGTATCCACAGTTTAGCGGACTGCAACAAATTTAAAAGAGCCCTTCGCAAAGATAGATGGCGATATGTAAAATTTAATAAACTGTGTTATAAATGTCTCGGACCTCGTCACGAACCGCAATCACCATGCACAGCTGAAAATTGTGACATCGATGCCTGTGAGAAGCCACATCACCGTCTGCTGCACTGGGTACCGCCGCAGCAAGAACGCCAGCCAGCGACTGACAACAGCTGCTCGCTTCCCGACCACGACGATAAACTAATTGCCAACGTGACAGAACAGCAACGCCCCACGCCTGGAACCCCGCGCGCACCAATGATACTTTTGAAAATAGTGCCGGTTACCATCCACGGCCCCCGAGGTGACGTAGAAACGCACGCCTTGCTTGATGATGGGGCTACAGTGAGCCTCATAGCGGCGGACGTGGCCGATAAGGCCGGCCTGCATGGTGAGTGCTTTACCATGCGAGCGACTAGCGCATGGGACTCCGAGCTGGTATGTAAGACTGAAATAATAAATGTTAATATTAGTAATAATAAAGGTGATAAGTTTAACTTAAAAGTTAGAAAATTAAAAGAATTAAATTTACCTGTACAATATTTCTCTAACGTAGATTGTACGCATTACAATAATTTGTGTAGTGTTAATTATGACCCCTGTAAATCTGTAATTAAACCGAAATTGTTAATAGGTCAAGATAACTATGATTTAATTGCGCCAATTGTTTGTAAAAGGGAGATGCCGGGCGGACCGTTTATCACGAAGACATTACTAGGCTGGTGTATTTACGGAGCCTTACGCTTCGGTGAATCTCGAGGTAAACAACCCCGCAGGCCGCAGCACAGCGGCGCGCGCGTCAGCAACGCGTCGGCGTCGCACGAGCATGCAGGTACGTTACACGAACATACACACTGCATCTCTCACTCAGACAGCGTACACACAAGCGCGCACATAAACACTACCTATTTTGATGAACATAACGACTCATTGCATCACTCAGTCCCTAACACGTTATCAACTACAGATGAACATTTACATGAATTAATAAAACATTCTTTTTCATTGGATTCGATTGGGTTATGTAACAAACCTCGTCCAAATATTGATGAGCTGAAAGCCATTAATGTACTTGACGAGTCGGCCGAATTGGACAACGGTCAGTGGTCAGTCCGTCTTCCTTGGAAGTCCGAAAAGTCCTCTATGCCAGACTCATACCATATAGCATTAAAAGAGAACATCGTTTACAAGCGAATTCGGTGTACTACTGGACCGATTCGACTACGGTTTTATATTGGATAACCAATCATTGTCGAACTTATAAGATTTTTATAGCTAATAGGCTCGGTGAAATTGACGAGTACAGCAAGGCTAGCGAGTGGAATTATGTACCCAGTGGTTCGAATGTCGCCGATTTAGGAACAAAAACTAACGATCACGTATTGAGCAATGACTCGGAATGGTTCACCGGCCCGTCTTTCTTGCACCAGCCGCGATCTCAATGGCCTACGCGTCCTGGAATAAAAACAATTAGTGACGACGTATTAGAGAAAGTAAACACGGTGTGCGAAAAAGATAACATGTCAGACTTACCAGTTCCGGACCCGAGTCGTTTTTCGAGTTGGTTGCGACTGTTACGTACTACTGCTACAGTTCTTTTGTTCATTGAAAAAATTAAAAGAAAAGTTGTTAACGGGATAGATGATCAATTAATGCGTACGGAATTACTCTTGCTCCGTCACTCGCAGTTACAATCGTTTCGACATGAAATAAATTTATTAAAATTAAATAATGAGATTCCGCGCGATAGTCGTTTGCGTTCACTTACCCCAATTCTGGATGATAACACCTTACTACGCGTTGGTAGCCGCATTGGTATCACGAAGGACGTAGCCGAGTTAACCAAGTTTCCTGTCATTTTAGATGGTAAAGATCATATCGCGCGACTTATCGTGATGCATTATCATGTGAACGCAGCTCACTCATCTAACGAAATGGTTGTAAATGAGTTGCGACAAAAATATTGGTTACTCAAACTAAGACCAACAGTTCGTTCTGTTGCTAAAAATTGTTTAGTATGTCGCTTTAATAAAGTTCTACCTAAACCCCCGCGACTAGGTGACTTACCTGAATGTAGACTCACTCATCATCAGAGGCCCTTCACTATGTGTGGCGTAGACCTGTTTGGACCGATGGAGGTGGCTGTAGGTAGGCAGAGATCTCGTAGGTATGGCGTATTATTCACGTGTCTCACAGTGCGTGCCGTACACATTGAGATGGTGCCATCTCTAACAACTGATTCCATGATAATGGCACTGCGGCGTATGGCCGCTCGACGAGGGTGGCCACACACATTGTTCTCTGATAATGGGACTAATTTACGGGGCGCCGATACGGAATTAAAAAGCGCATACCAGGAGTTATTATTAAGTAAGCAGCATATAGTGTCTGAAGCACTAAACAAAGGAGTCCGGTGGCAATTTTTACCTCCCATTAGCCCACATATGGCTGGAGCGTGGGAACGTCTGATTCGTAGTGTTAAGACCGCCCTTAGGGTTGTATTAAGGGAGCGGGCTCCGAGGGAAGAAACTTTAACTACTTTCCTATGTGAGGTAGAAAATATGATAAACGGACGTCCATTGACACATGTTTCAGTCGATCCACATGACCCAGAATCCTTGACACCTAATCATTTCTTACTCGGTTCATCTTCCAACTTACCAATAGCAGGCATCTTCGACGATGGCGACCTTTACCTCAAGAAGCAGTGGCGTATAGCACAGCGTCTTGCGGATCTTTTTTGGTCTAGGTGGATGAAGGAAGTTTTACCATCGTTGGCCCCTCGAAAAAAGTGGGACCGCGAGGGCACGCAGCTGAAAGTCGGCGACCTTGTTGTTGTTGTGGATCCAGCTTCGCCGCGCAATGTTTGGCCGAGAGGAGTCGTTCAGAAGGTGTATCCTGGACCAGATGGACGGGTAAGAATTGTTGATGTTAAAACAAACAATGGTGTTAGGAAACGTCCTGCGTCGCGTTTAGCATTGCTTCTTCGTGATGAGTGTCGCCATCACGACACTGAGGGGCAGGATGTTACCGACGGATAAACGGTCCTCCGGTTGAATACCTGAAACTAAAAAAATAACATAAAACATATTTAAAATATACCTACTTATAACTATGTGTCACTAAAATAATAATAAATTATACTTACCTGTTTAGAACCTGTAAAAATATAAAGAGTTAACTAAGTTTGTTAATAATATTATGTAAATTAAATAATTACTTACGTTAATACTAGAATGTAACCTTTGTCTGAATTTTCAATAAAGAAAGTACTAGCCGAAAACTACTGAGAAAAAAGATGACATACCAGTCGACAACACAAGCCCTATATCCGCGAACAAAATTTTTCCCAGTATTTTTCGGTTCGACTATTCAACCAATATCTCGCCTTTTCTTATTTCGCACCACACTTGACCAGCACCATCACCAACAATTACAGTTCAAAAAAAATATTTATCTTTTGAGTTTGACATAATATTATGACAACATGAACAATTGTTTACAGAAAATCACTAGCACGATTTCAAAATAATCGCACGTTTTTTAGCTCTACCTCAAAAACTGTTTTTGTCACTTAACCACCTTTTAGTTTGAGGACGGCAGAATTGTACCCTGTAAGATATTTTAATAAAATCGAGTAAACTTAATTGTTTTAAATGAAATGTCAAAAACTCGACAGTTAACAAATTAATTAAATAACAGAATTTTTTCAATTAATTATTTATTGGGAATTAATCTTACAAAAACAAAGTAGAAAAAAAATATCCTTTAACATTTTTAAGTTTGCTTCTAATTTTCATTATCATCGTCGTTGAAATTAGACAATTCATCATCGAGCCAATCTTCAAATTGAATATTTAAATCGTGATCGTCATCATCATCATTATCCTTGTTTTCTTTCTCTGTAAAAAACAAGTCAAACAATGAAGATCTGAAAAAAACTCAAGAGACAAAAAATATGAGAAACGAAAATAATTTACCTGATTGTTCTTCCAGCGACTCACTGACAAAATCCGGTAGTTGATCTCCATCAAACCAATGAAAATCATATTTACCATCTTGTAATGTCCAGCCACGAGCTGGCCGGCGGACTGTTTCCGCCGAATTCAGTGAGCCGGCGACCGCGGAGCGAAAGAGTAACGACTCGCGATACTCACACTCAGTCTCATGCGCGTAGATAATGCTCTCGCGCTCCCACCCACTGAGATATTAAAATTTAGTTTAGGGGATGATGGCCCCTTGGATTGGTCTGTCATCTTGCCAAAGGTTTTAAAATAGTTGTCTGGAGAACATATATAAAAATGGAGCAACAGAATTTACGTGAAGTTAACGAATAATTTTGGGAGCTTCAAAGCGTCTGGCAAGCAATATGGCCGACGGAAAGTGTCTGGGAGCATTGACGACTTATTTTTAACTATATTATCTAGAACATATGTGAAAATCAGCCATGAGAATTTACGTGAAGTTAATAATGTTTTTATGTACCTTGATCACCTGATACCTGGAAATTGGCCGTTTGACCAAGCTAGCAGGTAGGCATACGATCGTAGTACACACTAACACTACTCAATCGTCCACATTTCGTCCGTCAGAAAATACGTGACGTCAGTTGGCCCTGGGATCTTGCTCTAGTACATTTCAAGTACATAACAAATGCTATCGCATAATTATGCACCTTTGACTGATGACAGCGAGTCAAATGCCAAGGTGATGGCGCGGCGACTTCATAACATCTACACTATTCAACCAATTGAAACATAATTATGTTTATTTATTTAAGTTGTATTTCAATATTTTTCTCAAACAAAACGTACTTATGCTATTTAGTTGTGCACCATATCATTCTGATAATACAACATTAAAATTTAGTCATCAAATAAACCCAAAGAATTGTAATATAGTTATATAGCATACGCCGCAACTCGGAGTCACTAACGGTTACTTTAATAGCTCCTTAGTAAAGAATCACCATACAAATTCTGTACTAAGAAGCGATTTAAGTAACTGTTAGTCACTCTGAGTTGTGGCGTAAGAGGGCTGCATTTTAATCAATACTATCATAATTCAACTGTAAACTGAACTATTGAACTGTATCTGAGCTATCATTCATTCATTTCCTAACATTACATTATTGTGCGTGTGTGAGTGCGTACGCACACGTGTACGTGTACGTATATGTTCGTGCGTATGTTTGTGTGTATCTCCGTTTTCTCAGACAAGACTTATTTGGTAAACAAACTTAGCACAATTTTTTATGAAAATATTAATTTAAATTAGTTATAAAATTAATAGTTAACAGAAATTAATTTACTCATGAAATGATTATTTCTCTTTAAATACTTTTCTTTTTGTGTCAGCCTTATTTTTAAACGAGTAACCGCCCTCGCTTTGCTTCGGTTTTCTTATTTTTTACGCCTTGGGTTACATTATTGGAGTTTTATTAAGGATCCCTAATTTTTTTGAAAATATAATATAGCCTATGTTACTCGGGGATAGTGTAGCTTCCCAACAGTGAAAAAAAATTTCAAATCGGCTCAGTAGTTTCGGAGTCTATTCAATGCAAATAAAAAATCAAATCTTTCCTCTTTATATATTAGTATAGATTAAAAAGACACTAACATTATTTACCAAATAGGACTCGTCTAAAAAACGGAGAATCTGTCTGTATGTTTATGTGTGTGTGTGCACATCTGTCTGTATGTATCTGTGCGTGTTGGCGTGTGCGACTCAGTACTCACAGAAGGCTTGGGGCGGTGCGTGTCGACGGCGGGCACGGAGAGCGTGATGTGCTCCTCGCGGCAGCCGTACGCCACCGGCGTGAGCTTGATCACCGTGTGCAGCGGCACGTGCAGGTACGGCAGCTCCTCTGGAACACCGGGGAAGTTTGGTAAAGTCACAGAATACTTAATACTACCTATTGGTCAGTGGCGTAGCTAGGCCTTAAGGAGGCCCCCTCAACGTTAGCTGTTAAATATAAAAGGAGTGCCAACTGTAGGGGTTGTAGGCCACTGGCGAGCTTTTTGTGGGAGTGTTAGTGGGGGCACCTACACGCTGGGGTATATTGATACGGCTGATACGGCGGTAGCTACGCCCCTGCTATTGGTACAGTACTACAGAAGAGCCACTCCGCAGTACATTTAAATAAATAGCAACTCTAGCTCCGACACACTATAGTTCAATTCATGTCGCACAGCGCTAATCGTAAACAGACGTTGACATCTAGACGTTGCCTCTCTTTCTAATCATAACTCTTATCCTTTCTGACAATATCAGACACGGCAGACGCGGCGCGGCGGCGTGTGGCAGCCCTTCTGAAATTGGCCCGATACGTCGAACGCGGCACGTACTTGTAACATCATACCAAAAGTCTCCGCGCCAGGCCTGGTAAAGTTAGGGAGTATGGTCACTGGCCATTGGTCAGTTTGTTAAAGTAAGGAAGTATGGGCAGACTGGGCAGGGCTCACAGAGGAATAAGGACATCAATAAGAACAGATGAATCGATGCTTTGCAGCCAAGTAAACTCCTCAAATATAACTACATTTTGTTTATTATCACGGAATTGTACAATATTGTATTCCGTTTGTGTACAGTATTGAAATAGTATTTTTATTACAGTGATTGTATTGAAAAAAATAATCAAACTGCTTCTTGAGTCTTAAGCTCTATTTAATATCTTACCTGTTGAATTTCCGCTTTTTAATTGAGAACAAAGTGATTAATTATGGAGGGTAGAGGTATGACTAATTTAATACCTAATCTAACTAACGCCATAAACCAACAAACTAGTCTCTATGCATAGTCATGGAACTACAGTGGACCCCCGGTAATCCGACAAACATTTTGCAGGGTAGTGTCGGACTATCGAATTTGTCGGATTATAGAGTACTGCCTAAGACCCTCTATAGTCCGGAATTTTTTACAATAGAGTAACTTGTAATCCGACAAATTACAGTAAACAATGAACACACGCTAGACTGCACCGCTATCACATGTAGTCAAATTTAAACTAAGCAATCAGAATCAAAACAATACCCTACGCGTCGCGCGAGCATAATAGTGGTGCTGCGTACAAGTTATAACTTGTTCAATCATGCATTAGCGAAGATTGTCAAAAAAATATTCAATAATAAATAATAGACCATGTCGGATTACAGGGGGTGCCGGATTACCGGGGGTCCACTATAGTGGTAAAGCAATGTCACACCTGCCCTCGGTACCACTCACCAGCGGACTTGTCCAAGAAGTAGGCGAGCAGGCAGCGCATGACGGCCTGGTGAGACACCACCAGCACGTTCCCCTGGCGCTCCAGCTCCATGATGACGGGCTCCAGGCGCGCCACCAGGTCCTCGTAGCTCTCCCCCCGCGGGTACCGGTACGCGAACTTGTTGGCGTCGCGCGCGTTGAAGTCTGAAGGGTATTTTTGCTGGATCTCCGCGTAGGTCATCTCTTCGCATATGCCCTGTGAATGATAAAAGGTATGCAATGAATTATGATAAAAGGTGAAATAGTACAGATGACCGTTTGCGGCTATTCTTAGTTTACTGTCTAACCACAATTCGCAAGAAGTAGCGGTTTACAAAATCAAAAAGACAATAAGATATTGTTAAATAACACACAAAAAATATTACAGCTTGATGACATAAAAGTACATATTGTCTGTCTGCTACTATTTGGTGTCACACCAGTATCATACCATAAGCAACCGGCACATCTACAATTACCACTTAGATTGATACCGGTTCCAACCCGAACTACTCCTATCAACCGGTATTACAACACATTAAATACCGGTACTTACTGGTAGCTACCGTTATTTATACAGCTACATACCGCATCAATCTCATTGAGCGCTTTCCACCGCTCCTGCGGCGCGCGCACGTCCTTGACCGTCTGTATGGCGCGGCGCATCCACGAGCTCCACACGCGCAGGCCGGGGATGCGCTGCCGCTCGATGTACTGCGCCAGCGCGCCCGCGTACTGCGCGCCGCGCTCCGACAGGGAGCTGTCGCCGCCGATGCGGCCGACCAGGTTGTGGAGGCTCTCGCCGTGCTGGGTAACGAAATAGTTAGTTTTTAAATGGAACAAATTTTAAGTGACCTAATAGACTAGTTTATGTTTTTAATGAAATGGAACGTAAATAAATAAATAATGGTAAGACACTCATACCCCCGCAGTAGGTTATTACCTGTGTCGCGGGTGGCATGGTGGACACATATAACACATCAAAATCACACCCATGACGCGAGTACATTTTATTTGTCACATAAATATCTGCCCCGGCCGAGAATCGAACCAGGGACCCTTCGCTTCGCAGGCAAAGTCGCTACCAACTAGGCTACAGGGTAAATACTACTTAATTTAATTTTGCTATATTTTTAATTGACTTAATAAGAATTTATTATATGCTGTCATATTGATATTATTATTACTGATTATGTGAATGTTTATTTATCGATTATGACATGAAATTTTTGATAAGATATATTTTGATTGTTAATATAATATAATGAAACACCCTGTACTCACCCTGGTGAGGTAGATGGTCCGCGGCACGATGTGTATGTTCATGAGGTAGTACACGATCCGGCTCTGGATGTGGCCCTCGTGCTTGTGCACCACCACCTGGGGACACACACATACAGATACACTTGTTTGTGTTTGCAACTTCAATATGTACCATACGTGCGACTCGAGCATAATTGGTTTCAACCTATTAATGTTCAACTACTGAGCATGGGTCTTCTTGACTCTTGGATGCTGTTCCAGTGCGAATTGGTGGAGGGGTTAGTGGCCAACCCAAATGTCGGAAGTTCGCACGCCACCCGAAGGCCTCCGACATGGCTTTGCGTGCCCCAACCAGCACGGAAACTCAAGAAATTTTCACCACTACCCAATCATCACCCATCAATCGCTGTTACTTAATTTGGCTGATTACTTAATTCATCCCTCACAGATGGCTGAAGTAAAAGTAGGAAAATTCGACAGACGTGTCATCACCTTTACACTTCTCACCTTCTCCCCGGTGTCGTATATCTTCATGAAGCTGTAGTCGGACTCGGTGGCTTCGTCCAGCGGCTCGTACTTCTCCTTGTAGTGCTCGATCCGCAGCAGGAAGTCGTTCAGCACGTTGTCCGTGTTCTGGATGTTGGTGTAGTCCGGACTGCTCACCTTCACCTCCTGAACACATCGGGTAGACGATATTGTTGAAGGGAACATTCTATGTTACTACGCGTTCACTCTAAGTTTGCCCTCGTCGACCGTTACGATTTAACAGCTAACGGTACTGTAGACAAAAAAGTAATCAAATAATTTCACTAACTTAAATAACAAATTACGTTTGCCACTGTGTGAAACATTTTCTATTTTAGTCATTGTAGCGAGAAAAATCAACGAACGTAAAATAAATCAATAGAAAAATAATTTAACGAAAGAAACATCAAAATCAACAACAAACTCAAGAATGCACGCGCCGTACAATACCTCAAAAATACGCGACTAGCGTTGCTGTCCGTACTAAATGAGCTGCGGTATGAGGAAGCGGGACGGGAGGTAAGGGCAAACTTAGAGTGAACGCGTAATACAGTGTATCGTAAAGTGCAACGTTTTCTTGTAACGTTTTATCGTCATAGCGTCGTGTGCGTGCACAGAGATGTTACGTCATGGTAAGTAACGTATGGTAATAATAATAATAAATGCTACACACTCATAGCCCCGCACTAGGGTTCCCTGTGGCGTGTGAGTCATGGCAACACACATAGATAAAAACACACACCTAGACCGAACAGAAATTCAAACTCGTCATTCAAATTCTCACCTTGCTGGGAATCGAACCCAGGACCCTTGGTACGGCGATCCGCTATGGTAACCATTGCGCCATACGGGACTTCGAAAATAAATAGGGTAAACGATATTTTTGAAGAGAACATTCTATATTAAAGTATAACAAAAAGTGCCGCTTTCATGTAACGTTTTGCCGTCACAGCGGCGTTAAAAAAGTACGTGTTTAAGGACGTGGACGGGGCATAAATATACGTGCGTGTCCCGTTCCCGTCCCGTGCGTGCCTCCGTGGCGTATGCGCTATGGTTTACATTTTCTATGAAACGATGTTTTAAAAACTTCACGTCCCGTCCCGTCCCCGTCCCGTCCACGTTACGTATACATCGACCATAAGTGTGTCTTTGATACCTACCTATATAATGATTGTATGATTTTCAATTTGAACAGTGAAACAGCTTTAATTTCCTCACTTCATATGTCTACGAGCATAATTATTTTTTATTATCTTTATAGGCTGAAGGACTGGCAAAAAGCAAGGCCATCACATGATAGGTAAGTGGCCACGGTACTTCATGTACATTAATAAAGTTAGGGGCTTGACTTATTTATACTTTTATGTGTTACAAAACTGTTGAACCTCTTTTCCATTTGTACACATTAACTTCTTGATGACTTTAAACTTAACTCATCGTGGACTGAACACATTTTATTGTGCATACAAAATAAATATTGTGAGTACCTACCCTTAACATTGTAAAATTGTCAACAATTTTCTTTATTACTTTGTTTTGGTCGACTGTTTATTTTTGCATTATATTATAATGGTTCTAAACATACCAAAATAGATGTTCTCAGAACTCGATACTCGTTTAAAAACATCAAAACTGATGACAATAAACAGCAAGTGTAGCAACCAAACTTGCGAGCCGCCGAATGTGTTTTGTGTTTTGCCTTTTGTTTTCTTTACTTTTATATGGGGCATGAAGATATAAATCTATACTATAATAAAACTCAAATTTGTAACAAATGTTCCTTGCTTAAATTGATGAAACACATATTTTTCAGTTTTTTAAAAATTTTGCAAAAAAAAAAGAAAAAAAATACAAATTAATGTGAATTTTCTTATTTTTCAAAACCCGCTCCTGGAGGAATCTTTTGTAATTTTATCATGTGTTTCAGTATATAAATTTCTAAATATAATGACTTCAATAAAAATTCACCGTTTTTAAAATTTTCTTCTGCAAGAGGTACTAATAAGGTAAAACAAAATTTCCGTATGCGAAGCCGCGGGCAACAGCTAGTAAATAAATAAACGTGAAGTGATTAGTGTCGGTCCACGATGTTACTCCCGGTCCACAGATCACGGACATCAGTACGATACGCACCATGATGTTCTGCTCAATGATCCGCGGGTCGTCGCAGATGGACTCCACGAAGAACAGCTTGAAGCCCATCTGGTGCACCACGATGTCGCGGATCATGCGCCGCCGCTCGCGCGTCGAGTTCGTCGCGTCGAACACCTGCACAGACACACGAAGGTGACACTCACCGGATATTGTAGAGATCATCTAATTTAAAAATAAACGCCCCAACAATATAATAATAACTAGCTGCCCGGACAGACTTCGTTCTGTCAAACGTTTTTTTTTATTTAAACCTTTCTATCTTTCAAGTTGGATCAAACTGCGCACGGTGTGCAAATTTGATTAAAATCGGTTAAGTAGTTTAGGAGTCCATCGCGGACAAAATAATGTATTAATGTATACTATATTAAGATAATGTTTTATTGACCATAAATTACATTACATTTATATATAGAATATACCCCTGACTCCCAGAAAAGCGTGAGCTGTGGCCTGAGACTCCTGGGAGGCAGTTCCTTCGCAATTACTTTAAAAACAAGCCCACCTGATGGTAAGTGGAGATGTGGTCCAGGAGTTAGTCTATGGTTCATAACCCATAGAGTAGTGGATTGCTTTGACAATCTCAGAACAGAGTTACCTGACGACTGATGACTAATGATCACCGGCTTACCCTCCATGGAGATTACTAATTCTTTAATTGTAGCTCTGTTTTATGTTGAATGTTGATCAAAATATGATTCGCAAACATAATCAAATTTACAAAATAATAATAAAGAACAATTACGCGGTAATACACGGTATCGCTTTCGCCATGCTCATTCTGTGTAACTGTCTAAACCTAGCATTGTGACCATGGGGATAACTGTCCTATTGGGAACAACTGACAGGAGCATAGCTACCGCCGTATCAGCGGTATCAATTATATGGAGACCCCAGCCTACAGGGGCCCCCTACTGCTCTACAGCCTTACAGCGCTTCTCTATTGGCCAAGCGCTCTTTTACCAACAGCCACAACAACAGCTCGCCAGCCGCCCTAAACCCGGTACTGTTACGTCATGAACCACAGCGCTGTCAATACGAGTCAGTGTTGCCAATGCTAAGGCAATTACCGTGTTCTACGGCTTTCAGGCCAAAAAATTACAAAATCCACTGCCTATGGCTGGAACCCTATGGCCGTAGCAAATTCTACGGCTTTTCACAAATTCTACGGTTTTTTTTATTTATTTTTTTGCAAACATTTAGCGAATATTAAATCCCTTAACACAGCGCCACTAGGCTAACGTTGATGTTAATCTAGGCTAATGAAAAGTGTTCCTTGTTTTGTGGACATCAAATTAACTGCCGATGACCTCTTTTTTTTTAGTCCGAGCGCTGAACCGATGCTATATATTGGCATAATTGGATGGCATAATATATTGGCAGCTCTGGACACGGCCAACAGTTGATGTTTATCCATATAAACACGGCTTTTTTATCTAATGTACACGGCCTTCCAAAAATTTTCATTAGCAACACTGATACGAGTGTCGGGTACTCACGGCGACCTCCCCGCCCTTGACGAGCCACTCGCAGACGTCCTGCAGCGCGTCCAGCGCGCACTGCTGCCGGATCGCCATGGCCTCCTTGTTGTCCGCGCGGAAGAACTCGTGGCTCATGTACGCCGTCGTCGCGTGCCGCCTGTACTCGCCCAAGTTGAATACTGGAACCGATCAACATACTGTATGTTATAATAAGTAATAGTAATAAAATAAAAATAAATAGTCTAATGCTTGACAAAGCCACCTGATAGTGTGGGGCCATGCATAAATTACGTCACACGTTAAGGGGGAGGAGGGGTCGATATAGTGTGACAAGGGGTGGGAGGGGTCCTAAATTTCGTGACGTCACATTTCAAAATCGAATTGCTATGTATAGGTAAATATTAAAAAACAATTAATGGAAATAAAACTTACATCGGAACTGTTGTTTTAATTTAATAATTTCTAGGTGTAAAATTTCATAATATGTGACGTCACACCAGGGGCGTAATTCTCACAAATGTGCAGTTGTGACAAGGATGGGGGGAGGGATCAAAAAAGATTTAGATTTAGGGATAAATATTTTTGATAATTGGTAACACTGCTTGTCCTGGCTGTAAAGATTCAAAAAGTAAATACTTTTTTTTCTTCTGTCTTTTTTACTGATTAAAATGTGATTTAGCAAACATTTGAACTAGCAAAGATATTGCAATGCAAAATGCAAAAATATTTGCATTTACCAGTGTCGTAGGGTCAGGTGGTAAACAGTGGCTCAGTAGTACACAGTGCACCACCACTCATATCCCGAAAACGCGTCGTTGCCAAACCGTACTGCAAACGCGAAACAATTTGCCTTCAACCACCTGCCGCACTCCCCAATCGACAGCGGGCTCCCGCCCGTAACGGTCGTATAATACATGGTTTAGTCCTTGGAGCCAAAAAAAGTAAGTACACGTGTTTTCATTTATTTTCTTTATAGAATCGTTGTATATTTAGTTACATTATATTGCACTATTTCCATGTGTAAATTAACTATTCCTTAATAACTTAGACATATAAATATCCTTTGAATTTGATATGCTTAATAGTTATGTAACCATATAGGATAAAAAGTGGTGTCTGCACACAGTGGATCAAAATCGTAGGGTACACAGTGAACCATCGTTCACTATGTACCAATCACTTTATAAATTATGTTCGATACAATTTATGCATAAACTTTTCAACTGTGATTGTAATAAACAAGAAAGGCGTTAATAGAAGATATAGTAATAATAATAATAATATTTTTGTTTTAAAATGGGTCGAACTACAACAGAAACCGTAAAATTGGCGGACATGATGCAAAAGATATGAAAAAAGCTGTAAATCTTGTAAAGAACGGAATGAGTATACACAAAGCAGCACAAGATTGTAATTTAAAATATTTAATGTGAGAAGATATGTGAAAAAAAAAACACGAGACTCAAGATAATGTTGGATTACATTACAAGGGGTCATATAATTTTTGTTTTTTTATTTGGTGGTAACTGTTATAAGAAGCTTTAATTCTTTTGAAATTTGATTAATAGGGTGGTAATACTCTTAAACACTGTTAATTGTAATGTAGAATATGAAGAGCCAAGCTTTAACTAATATAGTCAGTGTTCCTAATTTGATTAATTTGTACACACTAGTTTGTTTTGTACTGTTTTTATGTGGTTGTTGCTGACGAATACAAATATTAAATTATTAAATACTACATTACTGTTTTATTTAACGACATTTCTATCAATAAATCTTTTTAAATATGCGATAAAGGTAGGTAATTAAAGTGATGGTTCACTGTATACACATTGGTCCACTGTTGACTCACCCCCCAATTCACTGTGTACTTACACTGGTACACAGTGAACCATTCGTCATCTTTTAAAAAAAACAATATTACCAATAAACTATTAGAATTGGTGCTGAAATTGATATGCAAAACATAAGTTTAATAAATTTCCTTTCGTTTAAAGTCAATAGTTCTTAATTACATTCACATACGGTGGATTTATAAATGTTTAAACTTTTAGTGGTTCACTGTTTACCATGTCACCCTATAGTATAGCTGCATTTACCTCAGTACCTCATAAGTCATAGCCATGTGTTTGCTGTCAGATAAGATAAACAAACAAACACGTTTGACCGCTGATGACAATGACTGCGGCTCTCAAGCTCAGGGTCAAGGCGGTTGGCAACCCTCCAAGCTAGAGCTCTAACTCCCGCCCTCTCGCGCAAATCGTGCGAATTCAATTATTGACAGACGCTATCAAAATCCTTTTACAGTGCCACCAACTTATCTGTGAAGTGGCGAAAATTGGAACTAATGCCGCGTCATTTATAAGTTATTTGTGCTCATTCATTTGTCGTTTACTACCTCTCGAATTGCGTCCAATGATTGGTCCAATGCGTCCGACAGCCCCCCCCTTTCAATTCACAGATAAGTTGGTTTCACTGTACTACTATTTAATGTATGTAGGTACTCTATTGTCCAGTCTATGAGAACCATGACCAGCGTAAACGGAAGTCGAATGATGGCTATTTTACTTTGCAATTTTAAACTACATTATCTTGTTGTTAAAAAATACACTTGTACATGGAAATTTTTGATGATGAGATAATCATCATTTTACTTTCACACCAAACACTACAGTGTACACCGACCGCCGAGTTTAGTTGATATAAAGTCCATGATCGAAAGACAAGATTTTAAAGCCTGGCTCAAAGTGTCTTCCAGTTCGTGACCTGAAAGAAAAATCAAGTGTGTGGTGTAATGGTCAGGGGCGTATCAGCCGTATCAATTATACGGGGCCCCCAGCGTATAGGGACCCCCACTAACACTTCCAAAAGAGCTCGCCAGTTGGCACTCCTTTTATATTTGACAGCTGACGTTGAAGTGGCCCTACAACAAATATTGATATGGGACCTCCTTAGGGCTAGCTACGCCACTGGTAATAGTCCACTCAAATTATTTTCTTTATTTCTTTTAATTATTTATTACCCTCTTCCTTATCAGTATGGCTTCAACCCATTAATGGCCCACTACTGGGCATGGGTCTCTCCTTTTAAGGAGGCCTGAAGGATTGGTGGAGGGGGTTAGTGGCCAACCCGAGTGTCGGAAGTTTTCAAACCGCCCGAGGTCTTCCGACATGGCTTAACTACGATCTTATGATAACAACATATGTTTGTATTCCCTTTTTTCATGTTCTGTAGTTTATTTATAAAAATATAAGAGAATCTTACAAGAGCATCTTATCACGTATACACACTCACCCCTGGTATTGATCCCAATCCAATTAAGGTACCGGGACAGTTTTTTGGAAATATACGTCTTGCCACGCGCCGGCAGCCCGACCATGGCTATCACGTGCGGAATGTTCACATAGTTGGACCTTTCACCTGGAAACAAAGACAAAGTATTTATTAAAATAGTGCAATAAATAACGCTACACATTCTTAGCCCCACATTATTGCCGTCGTAAGGAAAAGGGGCACATCTAGCAGTTTGTAAATTGCGAGAAAATCGAGTTTAAAAATCCAAATATAATCAGTAATATCAAGTCTAAAAGGCACAAATAACCACATATGTCTTTTCAAAGTTTTCAATGTAATAAGTAAATAATTTTCAATTTTGCGTGCAAATGTAAATATTACAATGAAAAGGCCCTTTTATTCACCTGTGCCTTTTAATATAGTAAAAAGTGATCATAATAGTACATGTAATATGATACATGAAGGGGTAAGTGCCAGTTGACTTTTACATTACATGTTAAGGTAAAGAGCATATTTGTCACATTTCAGTTGTGCCCTTTAAGCCTATGGTATTTCCTGTTTCTCGTGATCCTAAAAATCTACGAAAAATTAGGCAGATAGGCCTTTTTTCCAGAGTCCGAATATGTATATAACTCAATTTCACAAAGAATGTTAGTTGTGCCCTTTTTCCTAATGATAGCAGATTAGGATTCCCTGTATCATGGGTACCATCGACAACACATAAAGATAAGAATTGTGTTCTCACCCAGCTGAAAACAAAAATTCAAATACATTCGAATTTCTACCTTGCTGGGAAACAATCCTAGGCAACAAAATTAGCAAAAATTGGCAAACGGACTCCTGTATCGTGAAATGGTCTTATCAGACTCACTTTTGAGAATCCTTTTCTCTGCGGACCGATGGAAATGATAAAACTATAAGGATTCCGTTTTGACTTCGGAACACAAAAAATATGCTTTGAATTTTTTTATGGAAATAATTGGCGAACAAGCTGACCATCCACCTGACGGTAACTGGCCATCGTCGCCCATGAACATCAGCAACCCCATAGGCATCACTGACGCGTTGCTGGCCAAGAAAGAGAGAAGAAAAAGAAATAAAAAACTGGGTCTCAACCCATTGGGCATGTGATTGGGGTTAATATTCTAAGCCGCCCCAATATGGTTAAAATGTTTTGATTTACTATGCTTTGTTTTCTTGCCAGTCAGCATATGAAAAGAAATTATTATTATAACAAGAAATAAATAATAATTATATTGACAACTTAATAAGTCAGTGTAACTGAACATAAGTCCGTTCTGACTAACAAAATAAATAAAAAAATAGGGATACTTTGTTTTAAAATCTTACAAATAAAGTTGTACAATGTGCAGACTCTTACACCCAACTCAGAGTCACTAATGGTTACTTAAATTGCTAATTAGTACAGAATCACAATACAAATTCTGTACTAAGGAACAATTTATGTAACCGTTAGTGACTCTGAGTTGGGGCAGTAGTCAACTGAGACTTACTTAAAATCTTTATCTTAAATTATTTCTTCATCACAGCTATAATTGTTCCACTGGATTTGGGTATCTTACTACATCATATATTGCTGTCTAAATGCAAGTTTTCTCACAATTTTCCTTCACGGGATGCTTTATGGGGCCAACCATGGCACCTAATGTGAATGAAAATGCTTCCTATGAAGGAGAAACCTATTGAGAATGCTTACGGTGAAAATGTTTCTGTTGCCTATCATAACAAAATATATAATCAGCATTATGTGAATGAATACACACATAACTTAAACTGAGAGAAATCCAAAGTAGAAATATTAGCATTTTAATTTCCTAAATATGTATAGGTATTATTTCTAATTATCATTATTAATATTGCATCAAAAAATATATGTATCTTGTAAATAAATAATCAATAAACTTGTCTTGACAAATATTGTATCTGGATGTAGTAATAAACATTAATAATTTACAATAATCATTTCAGTCATTCTCTCAGTACTTGATCACCTGAATTATGGGTTTATCAATTTTCTAATTAGTGCCGTTGACAATAATACTGTAATAACAAGGTCCTTTTGCTATCTCTTGCTGGCCACGAGTCAGAGATTGAAAGTCAAGTCAATTTATCTATGGAACCAGATATTTCATCCAGCACAAAGTTTATTTTTAGAACACAAAACACATAGCAATTGATCCATATCTTTTCAGAAACCTAATAAACGTTAGAAGATAGCCTTAATAACCCATATCCCATTGTTATTTTTGCCTTAACTTTCTCGATTTTTCGCAAAACATAAGACCTTATCATTCATACTGACCGTCACCAAAAAATTGCTTATTTAAATACTTCCAGCCTTCAGCGCGATTTTCGTCAGTGTCCATTATAACCAGTCACTAAAAATCGCACACAAAACACTGAATTCAGTGAGTTTTAATATTAAATTACGTATTTAATTAACCAGTTCTACGATCACTACTTCTACTAGACGATGGCCATTTCGCGACTGACAAGTGACAGCTGATGACCAATTTGACATCATTGACAGAAAAGTGACATAAGACATTAGTGACAATTGTTTTGGCTAAGCGCAGATTGAGAATTTTTGTCTCGGAGACTTGACAGTTGGGTGACAGTCACGTCACTAGATGTATATGAACTATAATATTTGTCACCGTGCTGTCATGTCACCATAGTCTGCGCACTCCGCACGCCCATATTAGCCATAGACATAGTAGTATTATGTCTATGATATTAGCACTCGACTGGGTGACAAAAAGTCTCCGAGACAAAAAGTCTCAATCTGCGCTTAGCCTTGTAGTCACCGCGAACTAAGAAGCCCAATTTGTCGTTTGCCATCACAGTGACATTAGAGATGTACAAAAAAATCGGTTCACGAAAGAAACCAATTTTTACAACAAATCGATTCAAAATTATAAGACCTTCTAATCGATTCGATAATTAAATTTTAAACTAAAAACCGTAATATTTAGGTACCTAATTACCTATCTACTACCTTGATTGAGCTATCTCATACCGCGTATTCTCAATATGTACCTATTTACGACTTTAATAAAATATTATTTTATCCATTCGCCGATGAACATCAACAACACCAAAAGCATCACTGGTGCGTTGCCGGCCAAAAAGAGAAGAAAAAGAAAGAAAGATAGATTATGATAAAATGAAAGGCCCGCTCAGTTTCATAATAATATTTTGACATAATTACATATAACATATATTATCTGCTGTTACTGTCCATGGATGGCGAAGTGCCCATACATAATGGAAAATGTCCTTTGTTAGCATCTAATTCGTCGTGGTATTATTGGGTACCTAATTTTAAATTCAAATGCAAACAAATAATTTTTAAATATGTAATTAAATTAATCAATTTTTATTTTTAAATTTCGATTATAGTAATGTATCGATTATGATTGGTTTTAAAAACGGTTTCAAGCCGTCACATCACCCTACGTCAGATTAGATTTAGGCTTCTTCATATAAGATTGTTTCGACGTCATATATTCTTATTAACTTTTGCATAAATTATGATGTGATGGGATTTTTACTACATTTTAACGTAAAATATGATTTATAATCAACGCCAATGAAAATGAGTAGGGATTTTTAACAAATTTTGGCAAAATCCTTTGTCTGTAAGTATTTAACTATTCATGTCAAGTAAATTAATATTCCATTTCGCTCAAAGACACCCATACAAGGTTAGTTCATATTAATAAATAGCAGCTATCATTAAGGGCATCTTAGATAATTTTGACTATAGGTGACAAACTTGTTTCCGTCCATTATCCGTCTAAGCTGAGAACATAACACTATACTGCCGAATTTTTAAATAATTTATCTTTGTTTAAACTAAGATGTTTAAGACAGCAGGAATAAGCGTATAATCAACAAGTAGATAATCTGTGCGATTCAAGAATCAAGATATGAACGCAGTCAGTTCATAGATTACCCCCAATCTATGACTGCGTTTAAACGATTTCATAATTTTTATAAACAGTGGTCTTGTGTTCTTGTGGTACAAATGTTGTTTACCACACAGCCTACACAAGAGGGCCTAGGTTCAAATACTCTGCCAGCCTTCTTCTAAGTACTCCTCATGTTATGAGAGTGGTTACACTTAAATCCGAGCTCTCAGGCAATTTATCTGAGAACTGAGAAGAACGAGGTTTAGTCGTTTGACAGTTACAGGTTGCAATAACGTGATCCAGGAAGTTCGGGTAGCATCACGCTGCAAGATTTTTTATAATAAATAACATTAATAAATAAATAACGCTTCACACTCATAGCCCCACACTAGGATTCCCTGTGTCGTGGGTGCCATATACAACACACTAGACAAAGACATTCACACCCAGACCGAGAACAGAAATTCAAAATCATCATTCAAATTTCCACCTCGCTGGGAATCAAACCCAGGACCATCGGTGCGGCGATCCGGCATGGTAACCATTGCGACACACGGGTCGTCAAACATAGGTGAACATGAACGGCGAAATTGTAACTCAATATATTGTCTGTCCTATGTTACTTGTACGATAGGTACCAAGTTTGTTTGTATACAGTACGCAGTAGATAATTTTACGATAACCTTTGGTAATTATTATGATTCGCACTAGTTGACGATAAACCGGTAGCATTCGACTAGTAATTTATTGGATTATTTGCAACAAAACAGATTCGCGAAAGGTTTGCATAAGGACAGATTGTCAAAATTACAAAGTACACGTAAATAGTTTCCCACTTGTTTATGGGCGACAATGACCCCTCAGCATCATAATAATATGCCATTAACATGAAAGGCCCGAATCAACCGGTGTATGCGTTACTTCAGTCTACATAAGAATACACTTCTCACTACAATCAGGCTAAGCGATAAATGCAGAAATGTGTCACTCAGGATGCTGTTGCCCACACGAGGTGGTCACGCTGTAGGTCGGTAGAGACGTTAGTGTGCCCACACGCTCTGACCTGCAGACGGGACGGGACTGGTATCTTTGGGTTTAACTGGATACGAGTGGACTAATAAATTGGTCAACGCATCCTCGCAATTACAACCGTTCCGAATAGCATAATATATTGCCATGCCAGTAAATCGTCTGAGTAAGAAGGAAATCCTTAATCATTATCATGAAGAAGTTTGTTAATGGTTAAATGCATGGATGTGCCATCTTACGTTCTGTCCTAAGGATTCTGTAAATTCAGATCCAACGTTAGAGCAGTCAATTGTCTGATTACGTGGTGTCGTGCTGAACGCTGGTACATTATTGTACTTACTACGCTATGCCACAGATATAAATGTCGCCAACATCACCGATGCGTTTCCAGCCAAGAAAGAGGAGAAAAGAGAGGAAAGAACTGACTCTCAAGCTTCCAGCCGTGACACAACTAGACGTCTGGCTGACTTTAACTGCGAGCAATGATATCGATAGGTCACGCCTTCCTACACGGTCCTGGTTTTTCGTACATACATTTTGTTGTTGTTACCAACTCGCTGCCTGCCCCGCCCGTACAGCATACTGTCTAAACTGAAATTATTATCTACTTTGAGTTGTTATCCTGTAAGTGTTTTTACTCGGTCTAATACCCCGACCTTCGCCAAACTCTCAATAATGTTGATTTTGACGGCGCGACATCCATTACCGTAATCTTATCAACTGTAGCCATCTCTTCGACACCTGATAAGTAATCCAGAAATTCTGTTAGCATTTTTGCAGTACTTTCCCAGGGAAGTACCTACGCACGTAAAATTATATTATCTTTAATGCACATAGCATCGCTGTGAGCACTGCCAATTAATAAGTTTGATTGTGAGTGCCAAAAAGATGAAAAAGATACTAGTCAAGCGTAAGTCGGCCCACGCAGTTAGATTTCCACTACATCTTAAACTTCACAGATGTACTTAGTGTTGATCATTATAACACTGTTAATTACAGAATCACTATACAAACTCTGCACTAAGGAGCGGTTTAATTTACCGTTAAGTGACTCAGAGTGCGGCCATTAATGTTGTAAGTACTCTATTTTTTTTGTTGCTTATCAAAAAACAACATTAATATATGCATACAATGTGTAATTAGCAGACAGTCTTATTGATAGTAATCTCTACCAGAGTCCAGACATACTTTGGATACAGTAATTACGATAGTAATCAGTGACGGATACAAAACTTTTGTTTGTTTGGGGCTTGATCCGGCAGAAAAAATTAACGCACGTAAAAAGAGTCTACCCACCACCCACCACCCTAGCGTCGCCACTGTTTCCGTTATGGGTAACGTAAATCATTTTCTTGAAGCATATAAACCAGCTTTAGGACCACAGACATGTTGTAGGTACATGTCTGTGTTTAGGACCGTAAAATCGCTGTTGTGTGATTATTGTGCCATTCTTCTGAAAGGCGATGGATCATAGCACTCTCATCATGTTTTTAGACTTTTTAGCTATAATTATTGGGGCGGCTAAGAATAGTAACCCTAATCCCACGTCGAACGGGTTGAGAGCCAGTTCTTTATTTCTTTTTCGTCTCTCTTTCTTGACCGGCAACGTATTAGTGATGTTGGTGTTGCTAATGTCCATGAGTGACAATAGCTTCTACCATCAGATCCAGCTCATTTGCCGGCTATTTCCATGAAAAAATATTTTTCCACGACTCCACGTATATTTACTCGTGCGCTTGCACTGGTAGGATAGAATAGAAACTACTCGTATATATGTAACAAGCGAGCGCTGAGAATCTGTCACCGGCTGTCCCGGCAGAATACGTCGACGTGTTGACACCTTGACATGGCGCGCGTCGTTGTAAACAAATGATGACGTAGGTAATATAGGTATTATTATAGGTAGGTAGGTTATACAGTAGGTATAGGTAGGTACCTGCAGACGTATGTATCTGGCTGCTGCAATTTTATTCTCTGTCTGTTAATTCTCTCACGTGTTTTAGATTCTGCGTTACTTAGTTTCTCTTATTTCTACGAGGTGTGTAGTACCAAGTGGGCACCTCAATGATATTTTATTCGAAGTTCAAGTAATTCATTATTTATAAAATAATTAATCTTATTAATTAATTACTTACCAAATATAAAAAGGACAAATTAACTTTAGATTCGGTTGTTGCAGATGGTATCTAAATTCGCGAAGATCCAGAGTGAGAATCAAACTTAAGACCTCGCGCTCGGCAGGACACTATCAACTGTGCTACAGGGTGTGCAAATGCTAAAGTGTACCTCACTGGTTTTTAGTTGCTATATTAAATACCGAACAATATTCACGGGGCACGTACATCTTTGGATTCTAAAATACAGCTAGGAATTTCAGTAGTTTCTTGACTTTCTTTAAACGAGTAGGTGGCGCTAGCGTGTGATACGTGCACTATTTATATAGTGGAATCAAAGATATTTATAGTCTATCCTATCTTTCAAGTTGGATCAAACTGCATACGGTGTACAAATCTGATTTAAATCGGTTAAGTAGTTTAGGAGTCCATCGCGGCCAAACAACGTGACACGTAATTTATATAATATTATTAAGATATCACTGAGCGGAGTCAAGTCATCAGTCATTTAAGTACACACAGTTGATAAACGGCGTATTTTAAATTAATATAAAGATTATTCCTTTTAAAATTCCAGAAATGACAATTTAAGTATTTTTTAAACATAAAAAAAGATTATCAGTAAGTTCAGTAAGTATGCCAACAAACCATAATTTAAGTATAACTAATATAAACAAAACAGGGCATTAAACTGTCAACACAACAATTAATCATCAGCATTGACCAAGCACGTGGACTCCGCTCCATCCTTATCACATCTTGCTGGAGTGAAAGGGACAGGATGTGACTTAATGTTATCAGATGGCACGCACAAATGAAATGAATATGTTTAGAAGTCACAAGTTTATTATACTTTATAGCTGATAATGATAACCTATTTATCTACCTACAGTGCGTTATTGGCCCTGTGCAAGGACTTAGTTTCTCTTTTTGCCAGGAAGGGAACAAACAAACATACCTACATACATTGCAAGTTAAATAAAAGCTTTTAGCCGTATTGGGGCGGCTTAAAATACTAATCCCAATCCCACGTCGGATGGGTGTCGTAAGAGGCGACTAAATCCGGCCCGCTGGTGGTAGGGCGACTAGGGCCCCTCGAGGGATTATATTGGTAATATTGATTTTAATTGTTAATTAATAGCATTATTACTGTTATTATTTCTTCTTCATGGGGTTCGCTTGGATAGCTACCACCCTTGAGCATGAGTCAGCCGCCAAACGACTCGTCGTGTTCCTGCTGGGGGCTTGAAAGCCAGTTCATTCTTTTTCTTCTCTCTTTCGTGGCCGGCAACGTATTTGTGATGTCTTTGGAGTTGTTAATGTCCATGGGTGACGATAGCCACTTACCATCAGGTGTGTCGTCAGCTCGTTTGCCGGCTATCTCCATAAAAAAAAATATGGTGGCTGCGAGATTCCATTGTTTGAAGGATCAAAAAATAAAAATAAATCGAATAATGCAATATGGGTATCAAATTAAAGAGCTAAATTATACCATAATGTACAAGTAGTCATCTCTTCTTTGATCTGTTGACGCGTTTTTTCGTTAGGAAAAAATGTGTAAAAACTTGAAAACGTACAAGTAACTTAAGGGACTCAGAGTTCACAAATATCAGGGGCTCAAAATCTGTAGCCCAAAGCCTCACAACCGTCTTCTATGCTGAGTTCCATTTCACTCTGTTTCATCCACAGAATACTACATCAGCCTCTACGGCCACCTCCGAGCAACATTACTTACGCCCCAACTCAGAGTCACTAACGGTTAGTTAAATCGCTCCTTAGTACAGAATTTGTATAGTGATTCTTTACTAAGTAGCGATTAAAGTAAACGTTAGTGACTCTGAGTTGGGGCGTTAGAGGCAATGGGCCCAGCAACAAGTGAAACTAACTTGATATACTTAGTTCACGAATTGCACTCATGTGCACTATCACAGGCCGCGCGGCTGGTTGCAGAAATGTAGTTGATATAGGCACATTGTAAATGCGCTGGCTGTTATCTACGTGCATGTGTGCTAGCGGCAAGTGTCTGGCTACCTGATACGTGATATGTGACTTACCAATCAATCTATTGGAGTAATGTTTCTGTCGACAATCTGTCCTCGTTTCTGCGATTTTTCTTTGATTGAGAGACAAGGAAACATTGGTCAAATGGTCACGCTATTTGACCTGCCGAGGCTATATTCTGACATCTGATATGTCTATAATCCATCTGTGTACCAGCGAACAACAGAAAGATAATCCACGATGTGGGAGTGATTGGGTTTGTGGATTGGTGAGCAATTCCAACGCCAGGTGTTTATTAAGCTATATATATTTGGGCAAAGTGTGGACTGTATAAATTATGTACCTAATAGATACACTGGAAGAAAATTTTTAAAACATTGATCAGTGTATATTAGATTATATTTTTGGTTTTGTCCAATACGACTTATGTCTCGCGGGGTTTCTTTGAATAAAAAAAGGCCATCTAACGAATTACGAACCTGATTTTCGATTTTAGTTGCGTGTACTTTTTAAGTTGGGGGGGGGGGGGGCTCTGTCAACCCTTTTTTAGGGTTTCGCTTTGTGGTCTACCTGTTATCATGAACCTTATCAACGGCTACAACAACACAAATTTCGCACTGTAGACAGTTGTGTTGTGAACAGTTTTTCACTCAATGTACAATAGCGGTTTCGGTTTTTGTAGCATAACATAATAATATATTATTTAATACAATCCTGAGTTTACGCTGATAAAGCTTATAAATAATTTAATGCTGTACCATAATATTCTCGTAAATTGGTCGTATCTGCCAATATATAATAAATAAATAAAATTTTACTATTACTAATATTACCTTTATTTGAATCAATTTATTATATCTTAAATTTGTATCATTATCAGTATTCTGGCAATAAATAATAAGCTAAGATATTCAATATATGAGATTCAATATGGTTAAAATATCTGTTTTGTACATGGCGCGACGCCAGGTTTAGCAAACCTCATTAAAAATCTTAATTTTTCTAACAGCGTGATGAAAGTTATGTCAAGGGCATTAAATAAAGAATCTATTAAAACGTAACCGCTTGGCCCCTATCTACAGGGCGAGTGACAGACATAGGTACAGTACCTGTGGCTGTGTCACTCATTAGGAAAGAAATTCGTATCTAACCTACAGTCAACGCCTATAGCCTTAAATCATTGGTTAGTTGATCAAAGCCTACAGCGTACCCGAAATAATCAGGAGCTCTATAACTTCCACGTTGAGCCTTATTTATATATTATTAGGTTTAAGAATCTAATTAGTATTAACCCAAAACCTTCTTGAATATCGACAGCAACAGCTGATATTTTTAAGTTTAATGGAATTCCGTTCAAATGTTAAGGCCATATTAAATTACCTATGCTATTTAAAGGACC
Source organism: Thymelicus acteon (assembly GCA_951805285.1). Lineage (NCBI taxonomy): Eukaryota > Metazoa > Arthropoda > Insecta > Lepidoptera > Hesperiidae > Thymelicus > Thymelicus acteon. The sequence goes on along the minus strand of OX638226.1, from coordinate 17,183,442 downwards.
TGTTTAATTAAGGGCTGTCTTGTCTATCTTTTAAATTTGTTGAAAGATCAATTAAATTAAATCGTGACACCATGAGACATTCTTTTTTTATGCTTTTAGCAGGCAAACGAGCAGACGGGTCACCTGATGGTAAGTGATCACCGCCGCCCATGGACATTAGCAACACCGGGGGCGTCACCAACGCATTGCCGGCCAGGATGATGACGATAGACCCGCTTCTTGAAGGACTCCATATGTCACAGCTTAGAGGGAACACCGATGCAGGAAGTTTGTTCCACAGTTTACACGTACGAGGTAGAAAATTACGTGAGAACCGAACTGTGGACGAATGTCAGGTATCCAGGTGATGTTGGTGGACCCTGGTACACCGTGATGTGCGGTGACGAAAACCAACTGCAGGTATTAAGCCAAACAGTTCTTCAGAACATTCCCCATTGTACATACGGTAGAATACGCAGAGAGAGCCTACATCTCTCCTCAACTCGAATGATTCTAGTCCGTCTGTAAGCTTGGGATCGTCGACAAGACGAATAGCTCGCCGTTGAATTCGATTGAACGGATCCACTTGGCTAGCTGAGGCTCCAGCCCAAAGGTGAGAGCAGTACTCCATGTGTGGTCGAATTTGCGCCTTATAGAGCATAACCTGTGCTTAGGCGTGAAGTACTGCTTAGCTCTATTGAGCACTCCCAATTTCTTTGCAGCTAGTTTGGCATTACTAACCATGTGGTCCCGAAACTGAACTTTATTCGAAATGTCGACACCAAGGATTCCAATGCTTTTAGAGATGTTAAGAAGAATGTTCTGGAACTGTAGTGCCATGACAAATGGGTTTTTTTTTGCGGTTAACGCGCAAACTTGTGTCTTCTCGGGGTTGAACTGGACTAAATTTTGTCTGCCCCATTCTGAGACACGCTCCAGAGATGTCTCGACTTCAGACACAAGTTTTATCCTTTTCTCCTCAATCTGCACCCGAGAAAGGTTTGCCCGGCCTGTATAACGGGCGTCACCCGTATTGTCATCAGCATAGCAATGAATATCTCCGATGTCCAGCACATCATTGGTATGCATGATGAACAGTGTAGGTGAAAGCACAGAGCCTTGTGGGACGCCAGCATTTATGGACTTCGTATCTGAGCATGTTCCGTTAACAATGACCTTGATGCTCCGCTCCGATAAAAAACTGGCAATCAATTTGCACAATTTCTGGGGTACTCTGTAGGAAGGCAGCTTAGACAATAATGCCTTATGCCACACCCTATCGAAGGCCTTTGCAACATCCAAACTTACAGCCAATGCTTCTCCCTTACTCTCGATTGCTTCTGCCCAGCAATGAGTAAGGTATACTAAAAGATCGCCAGCTGATCTGCCGTGGCGGAAACCGTATTGACGGTCACTAATCAGCTGGCGATCTTCTAGATACCGGAGCAGTTGGGTGTTTATTATACGCTCCATTAGTTTGGAGAGCAGAGAGGTTATGGCAATTGATCTGTAGTTGGACGGATTTGACCTGTCTCCCTTTTTGGGAATAGGATGGACCAAAGCTACCATCCATGAAGACGGCAGGATGCCGGCAGAATAGGAGAGTTGAAATAGGCGCGTTAAAACCGGGGTCAACTCCGGAGCGCACGTTTTTAGCACAACAGAAGGTATACCATCTGGCCCATTCGACTTGTTGATGTCAAGGGAAAAAAGCGGCCAAGTGCGAGTCGGACTCGCCCATGAAGGGTTCCGTAGCAGCAAGTAACATAATATAAAAGTTCTTGTAGTTCGTTGTAACTTTGATCGAGGTAAATTGTGGTTTACGATTTATGACGTATTAAAGAAAACTACTTACTAGATCTCGTTCAAACCAATTTTCATGGAAGTTTGCATGGTAATGTACATCATATATTTTTTTTAGTTTTATCATTCTCTTATTTTAGAAGTTACAGGGGGGGGACACACATTTTACTACTTTGGAAGTGTCTCTCGCGCAAACTATTCAGTTTAGAAAAAAATGATATTAGAAACCTCAATATCATTTTTGAAGACCTATCCATAGATACCCCACACGTATGGGTTTGATGAAAAAAAAATTTTGAGTTTCAGTTCTAAGTATGGGGAACCCCCAAAATTTATTGTTTTTTTTCTATTTTTGTGTGAAAATCTTAATGCGGTTCACAGAATACTGTATCTACTTACCAATTTTCAACAGTATAGTTCTTATAGTTTCGGAAAAAAGTGGCTGTGACATACGGACGGACAGACAGACAGACAGACATGACGAATCTATAAGGGTTCCGTTTTTTGCCATTTGGCTACGGAACCCTAAAAAGAGCTTGTCGCACGGCATTCTGAGTGAAATGCACGTTAGGCATCATCCTATCATGGGAATGGGTACCTACTAGAATATGTCCTTTGTGTAGTGTATCATGTATGTATCAGCCATATACCCAGTGGCGTAGCTAGCCCTTCCGGGGCCCCGTATCAAAATTTTGCTGGGGGCCCCCTCTCGACTCGAGGGTAAAGATCTTTCTCAAAAGAAATAAAAAAGATAGCGTGAATTAAAACAAATATTATATACTAACATCGATTAATAAACCACATACAATCAATACTCTACCATTTTAATCTGGGGGCAGCTCTGTTTCGTTTCGGGAGATCCGAACGCGAGCGCAGACTCAGTAGCCGATGTGATACGACAGGGCATCATGGTCATTGTCAACGACATGGTCATCCGCGTGCACTCTTATAGATCTATTCACCTCAGGGCTTAATACAAAGTTTAACGCTGCCTCCTGGTCCGCAAAGAAGCAAATGACTGTTGGAAATGGAAATGTTGCAAATGGAAGGCAATTTAAAGTTCATCAGCAGAACTGGCTAGCGAATGGACGATTACCCCTCTGGTAGTCGAGAATTCTGGTCGCTAGCTCAAGCTGCTGAGGGTAACTTCTATCGGTCGTCTCTTCCACAACTGCGTAAATTAGACGACTCCGTGGTCCATAAGGCAAAGGAGAATGCCGAACTTCTTGGCATCCTTTTTGTCGCCAACTCAACTCTTGATGATAGAGGGATCGCCTCCGCCTAAAACCTGTGAGAGCTTGATACCAAGAAGTTGAGAGGACCAGACGGTATTCACGTAGTGGTGATAAAGATGTGTGCTCCCGAGTTGATTCCAGCCCCGGATCTAGGGGGGAGGGGCAAACCGGGGCATCCGCCCCGGGCGGCAATTCAGGGGACGCAAAAATCATAATATAGTATGGTTAAAAATAAAAAAAACTTGCTACACAAAGCGCCTAGCATACGGAAGCCTGGTTGGGAGAATAAATACATTTATTAAAAAAATAGTTCTTATTGTCCCATTCACGAAAAATGTTTATTTATTTGTGAGTTTTTTTTTATCTTATCTCTATCACTATCAAGTTACTGCCCCGGTTCGAAATAATTGTAGATCCGGGGGTGGTTGATTCCCCGTCTTAACGTGCTTATTCTTATTCTATCTTATGCCACATGATACGTCTTCGTGGAAGGTTACCCATTTTCATTCCATCCACATAATGGGCGATCTCAGTGACCTGGCTAACTACAGGCCTATAGCGATAAGCCTATAGCCTCCCTGCTTGCAACGGTAATGGACCGCAAGATTAACATGCAGCTCCTGGGATATCTGGAAGATCCTCAGCTGATCTGTGATCGAAAATACGGTTTATGCGACGGTCGTTCAGCTGGTGATCATCAAATTTATCTTACGCACCTGTAAGCATCGCTAGGCTAGGCTAGATTTCGCTAAAGCCTGTGACCAGGACTGGCACAGGGAGGTCTCACGAAGTTAACATCTTACGGTCGCTGTGAGAGGTTATGCATTTGGGTAGTCAGCTGAGCGATATATCAAGGATGTAGTAGATGGTTGTTGCTCAGATATGAAACCTATAAAATGCTGGTGTTCCCAAGGGTCTGTGGTATCTCCTACGCTGTTCATTCTGCATATCAATGACATGGCATGAGTGGCAACTGTTGCTATGCAGATGACAGCACAGGGGATGCCTACTACACAGCCCCCCTTAATTCCTCTCAGTTGCAAAACTTGCAAGTGCGGATAGCAGGCTTAAAATTGTGTCTGAAGTCGAGAACTCTCTGGAGCAAGTCTCGGAATAGGGTTGACTTCATTTAGTCGAGTTCAAACCTACGAAGACAAATTGGCGCGTTTACCACTAAGAAAACCCCATTTTTCATAGTGCCTCAATTCCAGGGTACCGCGCTCATCACTAAAAGTGTTGTAAGAGTATGATTATGAGAGTTGACATCTCGAGTGATGTGTTAGTATCAGCGTCATTTGGAAGCCAAGGCTAAGTTGGTTTCCAAAAAGCTTGATGTTTTAAACCGGGCTAAGGAGTACTTCACTGCGAGCGAGGCATCTGCTCATGCTTTACAAAGCTCATGGCCGAATTGAAGTTTTATCCACACCGATGAGACTCGTGGAGAACTTCTACGGTCCGATTCTCCCGATCATTTTTACCACGCACGTGCTAATGAGCTGTGCTACGTGTAGAATGAGCTTCCTCCTGAGGTATTCCCGGAGCGCTGTGTCATGGGGTTGCCGCCGGCATGTCCGCGCAGCACTCAGATCCGGAGAGCATCATGAGTCGTGTAGAACGTAATTTTTTTGTACATTAAATATTTTGTTTAAATTTTGATTAGGGCATTTAACGCATTTAAATAACTGATTAGAAATTTTTCTTATTATTACCTGTACTGCCTGTTTGTCTTCAATTCGTCGAGTTTCCAGATTTAGAATCATGGCCTCTTAAAGATAAATTGCATGATGCTAAAGTAATTAATGCATGAATATGATGAAAGATGGTCCAGAAAGCAAATTTATTGTTGATTTCACTTTTCAATGAAGTACATTTCCAGAACATTTTTCGAATCATAATAATTAATTTCCGGATCATTTCACGAATTTTTTCTAAGGCGCATTGGGGGCCCCCTTAGCCCCGGGGCCCCGTATAATTGATACGGCTGATACGGCGGTAGCTACGCCCCTGCATATACCTACCTATTCAATTCATAATTCATTATAATTATCTTCAGCCAATCTAAGTATATCGTAGTAGGTAATAAGTACCACAGTTGTATTATATAATTTTATCAGGTGGAATAATTTTCTTTGACATGCAACCATAATCGCTCGCAGAAATGGTGGTTATCGGTTATAGGACAGGGTCAATACCGCCGTCACGTGACGGCTGCGTAATTACATAGATTAACAACCAGAAGAGATGGAGTGCACAAAAACTGAACCTGTCTGTTTGTCAACTCCTTTATTCTTAGGAACGCGTGGATGCATCAGATTAATATCCAATACAGTGCTTTGCTCTATCTTCAATACTGAGATCTGCAATCCCGAAAAAAATAAATAACTTTTACTTATTTGCAGTTGGTAAGTTGATCGCGATCAGCCGATGTATGGGAACAACAGTTTTCCAACGGCAAAGTTTGATAACTTTGTTAATTAAGAGCAATTTTTGGTTCTAAAGATTATACAGAACCCTCGTTGTTGCGAGCCCGACTCGCAGTTCACCAGTTTTTTTCGACGGCTATTATTTGATTTAAAATTTTTTTTAGATGAATGTTTATGCTCTGTTTACCTTGATAATCTATGATTGCCCTTCGCGACATCGCGGCATTCGTGGTATTCGCACTTCGCAACGTCGCGATCGTCGATCTATTCGAGTATTCGAGAGCCGACCGGTTCGCGAGACCGGCGCTCGCGCATGTCTCATTATCGCTCGGTAATTTGTTTGTCCACTTGTATGTGTATAAAACACGATTGATATCATCTACAGTGGCGATAACATTATCTTGTAAGCCGTCAGAACAACTGTGATCAATTTATCGATTTTGCGTTGATTGATGGGTAGGGTAGTTTTAAGAACCTTGGGCTGTGGCTATTGTGCACAGCAGCTGTAATCGCATCAATTCGCTTAGCAAGGTATTGTCTACTTTAAAAATAAATTGTCGCATATCGCACTGTTCGCTTTCGTTCCTGTTATGTTCAACGAACCACGAGTATTATTATTTATACGAGTATTAATACTTATAATAAATCAATATTATAAGTATTATAATATTCACTGTAAGTAGTAGTACGCACAACACTCCGCGGACACAGCCGTCTGCCCCGAGATCCTGGCGTAGACTGACTATCTTGTACCGAGTTCGGTCCGGTATAATCGACTAATCGAATAATACAATAATCGAATAGATGATCGAATGACTAGTTCATTCGATCATCAAGCGAGGCGTCATCTAGCGACACCAGCGCACAACTCTGTACATAACATCTCTTCCTTTTTTTAAATTTATTTTGTTTATAATACATGTGAATATATTTATGTGTAATTAATTTATTGACACAATTGAGCAAACATATAGTAGATCTAATTTCGACAGATTTAAACAATACACAGTTTTATAATTTATTTTTCCAACGTTCCAAATTCCGTTGCTTTTCTACTCTATAATATTATGTACAATATTCTTCCTGGATCTTGTGCCACTTATATTAATCCTTATATTGATGTTAGTTCGCTGGAAAGCCTGAAACTAATTTTTCATTTATTAGATATTTTCAAATACCTGACGATAGTGTTCCCTAATCATATTATCTTCTTTTTTTTTGTTTTTTTTTTTGTTTTTTTTTTTTGCAGTAGTAACAAGGTAGGTAGTAATAAAAATTAACTATAAACAGCTGCTTTGGTGGAAAGCTTAATAGACGCTGTTTATTTTACAAAAAGTATATTTTACAAAAAGGTTTTGACCAAAGACTAATGCACATTGGTGTCCGTAATTTAATGATAATAATATCATTGTCTACTATATGTTTTCACATTAAAAAACACTTTTATACTGCTCGAAACCTGTAACATAGAAAGTTATTAGATTACGAAGTAAGATCGCCTGTTTAGAACGTCTAGTGATCTAAGGCACGTAGATGAAAAGTGGAGGATCACCTGCTCGATGGAAAGATGCTGTTAGATCTGCCACACGATGTTCCATTGTGAGGTTTTCACATATTGTCACAAGTCCATACCTGGAAACACATCGTCACTGCTGCTGTTACCAAGGACGTGTACCATCATCAAGACGCCACATCCACAGGTGCTAAGCGGGAAGCGGTGCGCAATGGAGGACAAACAGCCAGGAGACTGACAGTTTTTAATGTAATTTATGTAATTAATAAGAATTTAATTAATAAGAATTTAATGTTATCATTATTTTGATCCATTAACATAGCACACTGAAATATAGAATTTTTACACCGAGTTGCTCCTTTGCAATTTTATTGTGTCTTACGAAACCATGCAAGCTTCTCTTTTGGAGTGAACCTGGTGGAATCCTGATGCTGACCTAGTCTGTTTTTTATTTTACTTAACAGTAATTAATTAGAAAATTAAACTGGCTTTTAAATCATACAATCACAAAAACACAGCCTAGATCTATCCCACTTGATGTTCGGTTAATCTGTTTTCGTAGATGGTGAAATTTCAAACCATAATGTGGATGAATAACTAAGGTAATTTTACCCATCATACTGGTCCCCACAGAATGGCTGAAGATATATTTATCCCAATACCCAATTAAATTATCAATTCAGCAAACTTGATTACTCTGCTTACAATTTTTTGCTTGTTTACTTGATTGCCTTGTGAGCAACGCCACTTCATTCACTTCAACGTCCGTTCATCTTGACTGCTACTCTTCAGAATGTATCCCTGAAATACCTCGGCCACCTTCAGTTATTGGGCGTTGAGATATCCTCGAACCTTGGCTTTAGCGGTTCATTGAATTCTAAGCTATGGTCCTGCTAGGAAGCTTGGAATCCTAGCAAAACATTTTTACCCTTATATAAAGCACATGTTCGGCGTTGTGTGGCGTACTGCTGTCACTTTTGGCTGATGCTGCCAAAGCCATATGTCAGCATTGGATTCAATGACGAGGCATGCCGAAATGCCTATCGCTGACCTTAAAATTGGTTGAGACCAAATTACAAAGCTTAAAGCACAGGTGCAGAGTTGGTATCTCAGTATTCATAGAATTAAAACCTACGTTAAGTCGTCGTCACCACACCAGCTTCACCAGCGTCAGAAATTCAAACTTGAATGGAATCGTGACGATCCGGCATGGCAACAATTGCGCCATTCGGATCGCAGAGTTAAAATTTGTATGTGATTAAAGATATTTCAATCGCTGGAACATATAACAATTTACTTGCACTTGGAAGGCTAGTAGGCAAGGATATGATATATCATACAATATTTTGTTATAAGGATATATCCTTATAACAAAATATTATTTTGTTAATGTTTCTTCTTGATTACCCATATTTCGGTCATTGGATTAAGGATATTAGATCGTTGGAACTTCGTGGGAACTTGGAACAATTGACTTGCATCGAGTGCAGTAAGAATTTATTTTGTTGATATTTGTTTTTGATTGACAATTGCCTTTTAATTTATTAATATTTGTGTTTATTGGACCACTAGATTATATAATATGTTTTTTTTTTTTAATATAATCTTCAAAAATAGGAAACATACGTTTTATTTAAAACACGATCTGCGTGGCAACAATTAAAATTAGATTGGTTTTCTAATGTATGTAAATATTTTGAGCAATATAGGTATTTGTATCAATCAAGGCTTAGTTTAGACACAAGATCTCTCACAGATTATTTAGCATTTATCTTTTCCTTTATTCATATTTTAAAATAAATGTAATAAAATAATAGATAGTTACCTAATTTTTTGTATTTTGTTAGTAGATACTACTGAGCTCGATGTAGTGTCTCATTGTCTCTTTACTGTGGAGACAAAATCATAACCTCACATATTTTCCTTTATTTTTCGGCAGTTCAAAATGATTAACTATTGCAAGATATAAGATGAAAATACTGCGATCTTCTGAGTCTGTTAGTGCTCATTGCCACATGTATGAATCGTTATTCTTCCAATAATAAAGTATCCAATAAATTATTGTGGATGATATTGTATAAGAATTGTAATTTTTTTTAATAATTATCATAAAAGTCGAGTCCGTTATCATGAACTCATAACTGCTGTCGTTTGTCATATTTTGTCATAATCTGACTCGAACATGTGAACATATACCTACTCTTCTGTAACGAATCATTATAAAACAGATTTACAGATTCTTTACATAATAATTGAATTCTGATGCCGAAAAAGTATCATCTTTTTACTTGATATCTGTGATTCATATTGATTGGGGTAACTTCCTGAAAACCTGAAATTTGTTATTTCATGCCGCGATTTCATATCGGTGAAATGTGGTCGATTATGATGGGAATTATCTTCACATCGTACTACCACAGCTGCCACCGACGTGGGATATTTTAATGTTTTGTTATAGTATCTCGTTAGTACCAGCACCAACTGACATTGTCATATCAGTGCAATAACCAGGAAAGAGCGATTACTATTACTTTAAACTTTGTTAAACAGTCAGCTTTTGTCATATTTTAATATTTACGTCGGTTCCACGGAAGGAAATGCTGTTTTAGCATTAGTTGAGTAATGTTGGAGTGCAATAAAGTTATAATTTTCCTTATTTTTGTTTTATTTTACAAAACAAACTAATCAAAATATTCATTCAATATAATTTGTCTCATTATGATATTGTTCCAAATGATGTCCCATTTTGTGGTTTGACCACGGTGAGCATTACACTATTAATGTGGCACTGTTTAGTGTGACATTGATTTCGGAAGTAGTTGGATCCTATAAAAGATCTCTTTTATGATAGGTCACACTGTAGTACTGTTGAACACTTCAGAGTGTCAATTCCTTTTTATTGTCCCTTATTTCTTAGCCTTATGTCACTTTTTCACCATTGGCCTTTACCATAAAGTGGGAAACAACTATTATTTCTTGTGATGTTACTGTCACACCAGTTGCATGTACACAGGAAACAGCACATTTTTTGTCACTCTGTTAAGACTAGCAAATATAGTTTTAAATACACTCTTTATAGTGAAAGTCGATTAATGTTAAAAGTAAATAGATCTTGAACTATCAAGTGAATTAACTCGTGTGAATTTTTGGATTTAATTTTTTACCAATAATTCCCACCAACAGATCTTCAAGCAGTTTTAACATGAAGATGATTGTGAAATAGCTTTGAAAAATCAACACTTTTTTTTCAGTCTTAATTAAAGTACTTGCTAGTTTTAACAGGAACATATTAGCACACATCGCATCTTTAGGAAGCGAATTGACGCTTTGTTCGAATTATTCGAATTATTGCGTGTTTCTACATATTTTGTTGATGTTGTTCAGTGACTAGACATTAATGAAGTTTAGGGCACTTGTTAGTTTCAACCGGAGTTAAATTATAACATATGTACTTTCTTCGCATATTCCTCTTTAAAAATGCATGTCTTCGAATTATCGAAGTGGTACATTATATGATGTATATATAATGATGTCATGTGATGTGTATGATGTAATTTGTTAATTTCTTGGTGCTTGACCTTTTATGCCGTGCATTTTGCCAGACTTCAAACATTATATCATTTTGTAGCAGAAGTAGGTATCTGTGCGTCATCAGAACACTTTTATTCCTTTAGATAAATGTTTATGAGAATAACTTCTATTTAAAGGATATTTACAATAGCGTAGTCATGGTTTGGTGTGGAATAACAACAAATGATAATTATCTTTGATTCCATTGATAGGCATTTTATGCATACCCTCCCTTTTCAGTGAGTAAAATAGGTCGAAGTCAATATAGACGAAATATTGTGATATATTACTTGTAAGTTTGCACTCTTGCACAGTGATGTGCTCTATAATTTTGCTTATCTCAATTACAATTTAATAACGTGTTTAATGTTATTTGTATTTTGTAAAAGCCATTAGAATAAATGGTATTTTTATGATGCACAGTGTACTCATTTGTATAGACCTCTTGTCTCCAAGATTATATTATTATTATCTATAATTTGTTATAATAGGCCCTACTTTATGAGACCTTAAAAGTACATTAATTTGCATTTACTGAATACCAAGAATGTTATTCAGGTGAATATAATTGTAGTGTAACGCAAATAACACAAAAATAATATGGATAACTCACTTTTTATCTTATTATTCCTTTGTTTTCGTAAACTAATGCATACAGGTATATTTTGCTGTTCGAAATCTAGTAGGCGTTATTTGAAATATTTTTGTGTACGTCCTATACACGTGCAACGAATAATATTATCTTTGTCCTTTTATAAGTGTATTTCAGACGTAATAAAAATTTAATGGTGATCCTTACATCCAAGCAATACTTATATTTGTTTTGGTAGGTATGCATTATTCGGGAAGCAATAATTAGAAAATGTATTATTTTAGTAATAAATATTTTATTATTAAATAAATACCAGTAAATAATTGCAACAGTTTACACTTTTTAGCATTAATTGTTTGCTGTAAACTTGATAAAAGTTAGACTGTTACATTGTAATAATGAACGCTGAAGAAGTTTAGATTTTTTTTTTATAAAAATATTCCAGGTACTTACATGTTTGTGGCTCGTATCTGCGCGATCACATAATCACGCACGTTCACACGCTAATATTATTATTCTTTGATAACATTGTATACCTTAGGTATTTCAACAGCGAATCGAATTTGATCCACTGGTCGTTCTTCAACCTCGTCGCCAATGTTATGTTCAACGAACCACGAATATTATTATTTATACGAGTATTAATACTTATAATAAATCAATATTATAAGTATTATAATATTCACTGTAAGTACGCACAACACTCCGCGGACACAGCCGTCTGCCCCGAGATCCTGGCGTAGACTGACTATCTTGTACCGAGTTCGGTCCGGTATAATCGACTAATCGAATAATACAATAATCGAATAGATGATCGAATGACTAGTTCATTCGATCATCAAGCGAGGCGTCATCTAGCGACACCAGCGCACAACTCTGTACATAACAGTTCCCGTTCCCGTTCCCTTTCGTTACGCAATAGGAACATAAACACTGTTTATGTTTAATTAAAATGTTTAATTTAAACAGTGACAGTAAATAAGTCAAAGCTAGATACAATGGAGGAATACCGAGAGTCCGGTCAACTGTTTTAGATCGGGAGTCAGTGCCACTGCCCCGTTGGTTTGATACTCAGCTTGATGTTTTGGTTTCAGTTGGTCAGACTTGTTGTATGCAAGACAGGTCAGATAAAATTAAAATCAAGATTTTTTATGGAAATAGCCGGCAAACGAGCTAACGATTCACCTGATACCATAATTATAATAGCCAATAAAATCCACATGATAGCCAAGTGGCTATCGTCGCCCATGGACATCAGCAACACTATAGGCATAACTGATGCGTTGCCAGCCAAGAAAGAGAGAAGAAAAGAAATAATTTCTTTCATTTAAAAATGGCGGGAAGTCACGTTCAGAAACTAGCCGAGCGTGGAACGGTAGAGAATGGTTTAATCTGCGGTTATCTACATTCTACATTGTCTGTGGTCGCAGGCGTCGTCGTAGCACGCGCGCGGGGCGTGAACTCCCCGCACTATCGACATTGTCGCGCGGTGGTCATTAAAAAGTACTAAAATAAAATATCTGTGATACTCTGTTCAGTCAGTTCAGTGTTCTGGCGCGGTATTCGTCCAACATCGCAAGACGAAAGTGCTCATTATTTGCACTACAATATTCTTTGCGCCTTATCGATGTTACCACCTCAATTCTAGATAACGGTTAAGATTAAGATTGGCCTGGGGTTTTAAATGGTATTATTACCCAAAACATAACCCAGTTTTTAAATTTAATCTGGCTTTATATGTTTGTACATAAACGTAAGCAATATTTGTGTAGACTGTGTATTGTATTTATCGTAATGCTAAAAATATAACTAAGCTAAGTGTCTTACGCCCCAACTCAGACTCACTAACGGTTACTTAAATCGCTCCTCAGATGCTCCTCAGTAAACAATCACCGTACAAATTCTATACCAAATAGGTACCTACCTAGTTGTATAGATATACTTAATAGGTAAATAACTATGTATATGTTGCAGTGCAATTGAAATTATCTACTTTACCATGAATTACTTTACAATTAAGCGAAACAACATGCAACAAGCAAAAAAAAAACAATTGCTCTCCTACGTATACGTATATTTTAAAGTCCTTGTAATACGTTTACACTTGCTCATAATAATTGTAACTATGGACTTGACTCAAAATTTTATGTAATGTGATAATGTCCTACATAATACAAAATCTTAAATAAAAATTAAAAAAACCCCGATTTAATGAAGATGCTGGAATATAAGGGCCATCAATCATTGAGACAGAGCTAGCCGCCTCATCTCGTGGTAGTCGTGGTGAATCCATCAAATTCTGTCAAAGTCAATTATTTTTATAGAAATAGCCGACAAACGAGTTGACGATCCACCTGATGGGAAGTGGCTAGCGTCACCCATGAACATCAGCAACGCCAAAGCCTGATGCGTTGCCGGCTAAGAAAGAGAAAAGAAAAAGAAAGAATGAACTGGCTGTCAAGTCAAATGAAGGTTAATTTTTAATGCACTGTCTAGGAAAAACTGAAGAAACAGTCCATTTCTTCAGTATATATATAAATAGACATTGTTGTCACCGACGTCACATGTTTGCACTTCGTCACAACACTCCCGACGCACAGTAATCCAATCGATATAATATAATTACGAATGAGATAGTGACGCAGAATTCGGTGTCACGAGCGAGCCTCGTGTCGTGTTCTAATTCATGACCATTAACGATTTTGTGTTAATTGTCTCGTAAATAGACTGCTTACAATTTACATACTTTACATTGTTGACGACGCGACCTCGGGTTTTATTCGTCAAGTCGAATTCTAAATGATTTAGTTTCGCACTGAATTTTGTTTTACATGAATTTGATACTAAAGTGTTGTCTGTAACTGTGAGTAGCAAAAAACAACTGGATCAGCGTGCACTATGGGATGTCGCTGTCGAAGTCGTTTTACCGCATGCGTCGTAGCATGTGCAATGGTCGTTTAGACGTGCAATTGGGAAAAAAGGAAGATGATCATGAAAGCGCACCGGTGTAAACATAAATGAAACAATTTTCGTAGTAAATACTAGGAATTTTCATTTCACTAATTTCTATAGGTAAGTACATATTATATCGAAGGAATATTTTCCGATTGCTGTCGAAAATGAAGGACTTATTATTTTCTTCCTGTTCGATTCTAATGATATTTGATATTTATTTTTCTTTTATCTTAAAACTTCAGTATCTTGAGTTATAATAATATAACAATAACAACAATAATAGCCTTCAGTTTTTTGAGGACGGTGCAGCTTTTTTATATGCAATCAGGAATATGTGTTTGTGTGTGTGTGTGTGTGAGAGAGAGAGAGATTTTGTGGTTTTGCTGAAACAATCATGACTGTACTATATAGGTAGGAAAGACCTTGACCAACATCTGACCGAGTCAGCATTGTTAGTATAGTTACCAGTTTAACCTACTGACTATTGAGTGATGCCCCGGAAATAGCACCCATTTGTAAAATCAATATGTGTGTAAATTAATAAGGGTGTTGACTCTCTGAGGGAATTCTCAGCGCACGGTTACTTTGCAAATTAGGTAAATGGGACTGTTCAATCCTATAGCACTAGTCGGTGTTAAAAGAAAAGTAAAAAACCTTCCAAAATTGACACTCTAATGTCAATGGAAAAAATCGGAAGTTGCGTCAATTCCGGTGATGAAAAAACGGTTGTTCACGACGTTCATGGAGTTTTCCGTCCATCCGCAGCCCATAACGTTTATGGTGCTCTTCTCCGGCCGTGCCGTGAGACAAGCAAAGAGAAGAAGCAGTCGTGCTATGCGTGGCGCAATCCTGCGACATCGGATGTTAAGGTTGGTTGGATCTATTCATACTGATTGTGGTACTGGATTGCTACCTACTGCTTTACATACATTCATATTACATACAGTCCATCACACATATTATATCGAAGAATCCCCCTGCGATTACCGCACAGGGACAACTGATCAAAGCAATGTTGGTAGGTTATAATACAAGGCAAGTTACATGGTCGACCCTGTAGCCTAGTTGGTAGCGGCCCTGCCTGCGAAGCGAGGGGTCCCGGGTTCGATTCCCGGCCGGGGCAGATATTTATGTGACAGATAAATATTTGTGCTCGGGACATGGATGTGATTGTGATGTGTTATATGTGTCGTCCATGCCACCCGCGACACAGGTAATAACCTACTGCGGGGGTGTGAGTGTGTTAGCGTTTATTATTATTATTATTATTATTGAATCATAATATTAGTAGGAATAGCCTTGCTAGGGTTGCCAACATTTCTTCAGCAAAATATAGTATTTTTCAGGCGAAGCTATGAAAAATATAGTACACTTCAAAAAAAAATTGTATTTTACGGAAAAAGCAAAAAGTAGACGAAGATATACTTGTTACTTATTTTTATAAAAACTATATTTCTTTGCACTTCTTGCATTTTTTAACAATTTTTTATCTAATATAAAAGTGTCATATGCTTTATCACATTTACACCCTTATTAATAAAAATCGCTTAATCCAAGCATCATCTGAAGCTACACTTGTACTAGTTAATTCTGGATTAACTAAGTAATAACTTCGTAATTGCAATGTTATTAATAAATATGGAGTAACGTCGAACTAACAATACATTTCTTAGTCCGGTTTCAGCGAGTAAAATATGGCAACCTTTGTAATTTAAAAGTAAAAAGAGTGAGTCAGTGAATGACTTCATGCATTAAAATGACAGTGACAACAATATTTTGGGATTGACAACTTCAAACGACGTGATCAGCTTTCAATTTCAAGCGCCTAATTTCGCTCCTCGCAGTTTGTTTCATGCTATGGTTACTTGTTAAATTTAAAATTGATTTACATGAACCAAAAACGTGCTCGCTCAGTTAACTGGGATGAAGAAGAAAAGGTCAAAGAAAATATCAATGTGAATGACGTTTAGTTAGAACAACGAAGTACTCTTGATATGCGTCAAGTCAACGTCAATGTCGTCAATGCACGCCTAGTCCACGCCTAATCAGTCGCTAAACTATGTAGCAACATGGACTAACTTTGATTCTGAGATTAGACTCGGAGTAGCTTACTTCTTCGTTACTCTATATTTATTAATACTGAATTTAATTAAATCTTATTTACGACAAGTTTTAAAGTTACTCTTGCTTTAGTCTATGTTTATTAATATGGCCGATAATGTTTAAATTAATGTAAATCAAAAGCTCATTTTTAATCAATGAGATATTACATCTGTTTCTTTCTTCTCGCCACTTCGAATTCATAACCGAAAATATCCTTTCTGTGAATGCAGAAGTGGCGGGTATAGAGAGCAGGAATGAAATTATTTTATATAAATTTGGTAAGTTATTTTCAGTATTTTTTAAAATATGCTGCCATTTTTGGCTTGTTGTTTTGTCAGTAAACTCACTACAATCTTTTACTTTTGCAAAGATTTCATTTAATATTGTTATTTCAGAGTAAAGTTCATCCATGTCGATACTCAATTTTTCTTTTAAATTTAGAACTTCTAATATCGCCTCATACTCCAAATTCCATATACCAAATTCCCAAAACAAAAATATTGATTGCAGAGTTGCAGACTATAGTCACTCTATTGAACATCTATTGAATATTCAAATATTGACAAAAACCAAACATGCGTTTGACTCTGTCAATTTGACATTGACAAGTTCGGAACGCAGTAAGATACGTTCGGAATTCGGATACACTACACGCTCAAAAGTTAATGAAAAGGCGCGTTCATAAATTTTTAAATTAAAAGATTGCTTTGTTACATTTCGATGTTGAAAATATAGTATTTTTGCGTACTATATGTTTCTTCAACAGTATATAGTACGCAGACCCGAAATATAGTACAATACTATATATTATAGTACGGTTGGCAACCCTAAGCCTTGCACATGTGGGTACATAAATTATGTAACATATTGTGATAGAAAGATGTGCTGAAGACTTTCTTTCGCCATTTCTTCTCCTCCATAACAAAGCAACTTTCCGAAAAGCGTAAAAAAATGACGTTCATAAGTGTACTGATAAAATACTGAAATACCCACATGAATAAATGCTGAAAAAATATCTGTCACATTTTCGGCTGAAATCGAACCCTAACACGGCGCTGCAGGGTTCCCTTCCATTTATGTTACCTAAGAATAAAATTAAAGGTAATAATTATAATTATGTACCTCTAAGGTACAATGATACATAAGACATTATATAATATTATGTTAAAAACTTAAAACTTATTACATTAACCCTCAGCTTTAACCCTTCATTCAGAAGCAGCGGAGGCAGCTCCGAGCTGATACGTCATTCTGAGACTTCATTCATTTCGTTCATTGAATATTCATAGTCAATTAGGACCGGCAATACCGGCATACGATAATCCCGGTGTGCGGCATTTTGTTCAACACTTCCACTTGAACAGTTTCTTATAGTAATTTAGGTACATAATACAGCGTGAATGAAGATGATCACGTCACTATGGTTATATTATCACATCATTATAATAATTATGGGGGACAGTCTGCGTTGGATGGTAAACATCCCCAAACCACTAGGTTCGGGTATCTTTTAAAGATTTCCCCCTCGAAAAAAAAGTTGTTAGTTACCAACTCTCTCGCTACAAAATGATGTGATCAGCGTCAAATTATTACAAACGAAGATGCAAACATAACATATAATCATGACTGCCATTATAGAGAACATTATAGAGATCAGTAAGTACGTGCTATAAGAAGCTGGTCGTAACCATAATAAATGTCATTCAAGATATTTCCAATTACTCGAACTTGCTAGAGCAGAGGCGTGGAGACGACCTACATACATTGCACTCCAATGCTCTGATTACACGCACGAGTTTCTTTCATTGATGGAACTGTACTGCCGTCGCCGCGTCGTAAGGAAAAAGGGCATATCTAACATTTTATAAATTGCGAGAAAATTGAGTTTAAAAATTCAAATAAAATCAGTAATATCAAATCTAAAAGGCACAAAATAAATAACCACATATTATGACTTTTCAATGTAATATTTTGCGTGCAAATATAAAATATTACAATGAAAAGGCAAAGGTGCATAAAATTGCCTTTTCATCAGTAAAAAGTGATCATGTATTATACATGAAGGTATATTATTATGTAACTGCCAGTTGTGACTTTTTTTTACATTACATGTTAAGGTTTAGTATTGGTAAACATTAAATAAAAGAGCACATTTGTCACAGTTCAGATGTGCCCTTTAATTATTTATTTCCTGTTTAGCGTGATCTTAAAAATCTACGAAAAATTAGGCAGATAGGCATATTTTTCCTGATTCCAAATATGTAGGTATATAACTCAATTTCGCAAAAAATGTTAGTGTGCCCTTTTTCCTTACGACGGCAGTGTAGTCATCACAGACATTGTGGTAGTCATAGATTAGGTATAACAAAAAGAGCTACGAATAATATAAATATTTGGTACAATATGATTGAACTGTGGAGCGTATCATAGTAATCGTGTCCTTGATTCACTGTTGTTATTAGTGATCGAAGTTCACAGTCATTAATTATCATAAATTGATCAAACACATTTGAAGTTTATTTTTTATTGTCTGTTTTTTAAATAATAACTTGACAAGTGCGAGTTAAACTCGCTTGGAGAGGGTTCGTACGTTGATTATGTATTTACCGTTATTTTTCTGTTTTATTAATTTTTGCCGTTTTAAGACCATAGACTTCTCATAGGTTTCCTGTAATATTTAAGTAAAGAACTATTCTCTGTACTTTTTTCAAAATTCTAGCGTCAGTAGTTTCGGAAATAACGGGGAGGGGGGGAATCATCAATTTTTGGCTTTAATATTCGTTCTTCCTTGAATATTTTTTTAAACTATCCATTGCAGAACTATAACAAAAATATGTTTGAGATCCTTACAACAAGCCTTTCCATTTGACATACCACACGATACGGTTTTTTTTTTCTAATCTTACGCTCTACACGTAAGATGTGTTTTCTCACAAAATTTTTGCGAACGGTATACAAAAACACGATACGGTTTGCAAAACAGTTTTTGTTTAATTTTGATTTCGTATTTTTTTTAATTCAGTTGTTTACTTTATACCTTCGTCTTTGGGTCACAAAAAAGTACATGAGTACCAAATTTCAAATCACTTGGTCCAGTAGTTTCGGATTAAATTGACTGTGAACCGCCGTTCACCCAGTTCACCCAGACGCACGAGTGATCCTATAAGGGTTCCTTTTTTCGTACGGAACCCTAAAAAGAATTACATTTTCTGTTATGTTTCCGTATTGTCATATTTATCATCAAAAACAAACTAAATCCCTCAGTTAAAAAATAACCATACAAACGCCCCAACTCAGAGTCACTAATGGTTACATTTAATCGCTCCTTAATAAAGAATCACCATACCAATTTAGTACTAAGGAGCGATTTAAGTAACAGTTAGTGACTCTGAGTTGGGGCGAAATAGTGGCGGGCCCTGCTTGAGGTACTTCTACTAAAGAATTGGACAATGATCATTAGAATTTGTAAAGACAAAAAGGCTTAAATTACTGAAGTTTCTTCCTAAAAAATATTAGTGTAGACCAATAGGGATTCACAAAAAAATACTGATATTTCGGCATACCTAAGCTCCGTAGGCCTGACAAGTTCTGTTATCGTCTTTATTATCGTCTATTGCACCTGTCTATTTATAAACAGGGAGCTGTTTTATTATGTTATCTAGGGATTTACAAGTACTAAGTACTCGATTAATAAATTAAGTACCTGCATTATAAATAATGATCCTGACTGCTAAACAAACTTCAATGAAAACGGAACAAATACAACATAAAAACACAATTTTTGTGTTTGTCGTGCCCGGCCTACGTTTTTATAACAACAGTTGTGATATATTATGTAGTTTTTTACTACTTCAGCGTCTATATTTAACGGAAACATGTAATTTTGAAGTGTGACAGCTGCAGATATCATAGCTTTGAGGGGATCTTTTATTTCGGGATGCTCGCTTTATTTTGCGCCAATGACATTAAATGTAAGATGATGCAATGTATCTTTGTATGTATCAATTATTTATGTATCAATCAATCAATCAATCTTTTATGTATCAATGTATCTTCTTATTAAGAATATGCAATGACTCATGTCATTAGTTAAGGTTTACAATAACAGAGAGAAATCCGAGTCTTTTAGATATGTTAGACTTTGCAACCATTTACCTAGGAGAGGAATTTTACAAAAATCCTATATTGGATCTTACCTATTTTTAAAACAAAAAATATATTATCAGTTTTTTTATGTAAATTAAAGTTAAATTCACATTATCTACATTACTATAAATAAACCGGTTTTCTGTTTTCCTTTGCCATATTATATTGTATAAATGTATACTGTTTGATACACCCAGTAATCGTAATAATAAACCATGATATATGCAAGTATTTTTATTACGTATAGTGTATACCTACCTACCTACTAAATAATAAAGCATTGTGTTGTATTATACGGTGGAACGTTATAATGTATAAATAATGTAACGTATGTACCTACGTTATATTATATTGATTTTATGGGTTTTAATATTGTTTTAATAGCTATCTACTTTCAACTGCAATGATGTAACAATTAAGTGCAGTTTTATTACTATCGTTGCCCCCTCTGACGTGTGATGCGTCAGATCTGTGTGATGGAAGCTGTATGTATGTATGTGCATATATATTACATATAACATAATTATATTACGGTACATCACATACTTCAACAATGATATTTTTTCATACCAGACAAGTTTGGTCGTTTTTTATGATTACTTCGAAGTGTTCGATTGTCACAGTAACCATTGTGTTCACTTCAATTAATGTAATTAATGATTTCTCTAAAACGTTAGCTATGAATAAGGAGAAAAAAAACGGGCAAGTGCGTGTCACGCCACGCGCAATGTAGGGTTCCGAAGTAGTAAGTTTATCGAATATTACTCATTAACTACTTAAGCTAAAATAGCCATGATAGTTTTCCTTGTAAATTCATCATATAACCTATTTTTGAGATTTTTTTCAGTTGTTCAACTCCAACCACTTAGCCGGCGGGGAGGGGGGGGGGGGGTGTGGGGACACTTGACTCTAACCAAAATTAGCACTTAAAAGCTAAATATTTGATAAATAAAGCTCATAAGAAAAATAATAATACCAAATATAGGATAGCTTACATCTCAAAAAAATTGACAGAACGAAGTCTGTCCGGGCAGCTAGTATTTGTATATGTATAAATACTTTGAAGGTAGAAAGCTACTAGGTTATCATCAGTTCTTTATCGTGCACTGCTGGTCTGGGTCCGGGGGCCCCATGTGCTTGGGGGCCCCGGTGCACTGCACCGCCTAGCACCTTAGTAGCTACGCCACTGTTGACATGAGTGACATAACTACATACTATCATAAATTGCAAGCATTTATGAAAAGCCATTAAAAGCATGATATAATTTTTCGCGTCAAACAACGCTGCAACGGGGTGAACGATGCTTTGCACTTGAACATTTATCTTCATCAATACATAGCCGTATAAAAATACATCGTTTTAAATGTCAAAGAAATTTCTTTGGCTTCGTAATTCTATTACGATGTTGTAATTTGCCAACATGTCCGTAAACTTGTACATGTATACAGACAGTACTTTGACATTGACCTCTCGCGTAAAGAGCGGTGACATTGTGTCCCAAGTGCCTTCTGATGAACGATTGATTGTAGCTAATTGGCTTTGGCTAGCAGAAAGGAAATGGCTATTAAAGTCTAACAATTTTTAATAGCAGGAACTGTCCAAAACTCATATTCGTTCCTCATTTTCGTTATAAATTATCCGGCTCAAAGGACCATATTATGTAGTTGATCCTGTGTAACCGCATAGGAACAATCAAATTGTGTCTATTGGCCCTTCTCATAATAATTATTATCGCTCCATGATGCATTTGGTGCATTGACGTACCTAAGAGCGAGTTTTATTGTTTCGATGACAGAATGGAGATCGGCCTAGGAATGCAACAGGTACCTGGCAGTGCGCATTTTGTATTATTTAGGGTCTTAGGGAAAGCGAACAACGAACACTCTTACCTCGTATGGGGAAGGGTTTGGTCATGATGGTCTCCGTGGTGGGCGGCAGCAGCCGCTGTGTCTCCGGAGACATGACACTGGTGCACAAGTTTAACTCATGTTTTTTGCCGTCACTTGTACTGTTGACGCCGCCGCGTAACCGCAGCGACGGACCGTTAGCCGCGTCCATCTGCGTGAGCTATCGCGGCATGACTGACTCTGGCGAACACGACACGAACGAACGCACACCACTCCGCCGGCGGACAGCCGACAGTCCAACACAATCACTGCTATCAGCTGATTTTGTGGAAATTTATGGGAGACGAACTCGTTCTCAGTTATACGAGCGCCTCGCTATTGCGTATGCGCTACGTACGGCGCACGCTGCGCAGTTAGAGGTAATGAATGATCGGCCCGGGTAGATCTCGAGTCGAGTGCAAACACGATTGAAGCTACATAATATAGAGAAGCGCATAGCTCGGACGCTCGCGGCGCGTCGGTAGCCACGGAGGACGCAGAAGGGACTGGCCGAGATTTTGGGCAAAGTGCCATTCTTGCTAACAATACGTCACAGTCATCACAGCTTCCCCCTCGCGATGCATGCAGTTATGAATCCGGATTCTTTTCGTCTGTGTCTATTCGGGATGAGGCCAGCGAACAATGAATCAATTGTTATTTAGACGGTTTGAAAAAGGTCTTTGGGTTAATTAAACGATATTGGTGCATAGATGGAGTAATAAACCTACATTTAAGGAGTGTCGCAAGACTCGCAAGGGAACATTGAGCAATTACAATATACGTACCTACTAATTGTACTATAATGAATGCGCGGGAGAGGTGCCTAATCAATAAGCATGCTTCTCAAGGTATGGACGCAAATCAAACTAAAAATATACCCACTATCTACTTAAAATCAAGGTGGACGAGGTTAAAGGTACCTATCAGAAGTGGGATGGGGCGTAATTGCTTTTTTGTAAATTTTTGATATTGCATTAGACGAGACTTATTTGGTTAACAATAACACTTGGCACTACATTTTAATGAATTATTAATTTAATTTAGTTTAAAAAAATTAATAAGTACATAAGTAGTAGAGATGCGCCGAATATTCGATATTGCGCATATTCGGCATCTTTTTCACTATTTGTATTCGGGCAAATTATTCGGTTTTGGTGCCGAATATATTCGGTTCGAGTATTTCTATTTTTTGACTACACGACACGGTATAGAACTAAAAGACAAAATTTCTTATGTAAGATTTATGTTATATTATAATTCAAAGAAATCCCATGAAAATTGTGTTGAATAAAGCTAATAAAATAAAATAATTGAACTTCAAATCAACATTTATTTTAAACCTTAAATCAGCATTTATTTTTAAACCTCAAAACAATATTTTTAAACCACAAATCAACATATTTATTCTTAAACTTTAGTCAAAATTTATTTTAAACCTTAAATCAACATTTATTTTTAAATCTCAAAACAATATTTATTTTTAAACTTTAATTAAAAAAACATTTTACTCGTATATCACGATAGCTCTTTTAATGGCAGGCGGATTTGACGTGATAACGTCTATTAAAACGATGAACGCCGGGCGCATGCACGAAAAAATGTAGCGTTCCGCGAGCGAGAGAGCGGCAAAAGCGAGAGAGAGACACGATCGGCTACGATCGGCGTATCGTAGCCGATGCCGTAGGCGATCGTAGTTGAGTGGAGCGGAGCGGAGCTTTGTCATGACGTTGTCACGTTAAACTACCGTCCGTAAACGGACTTTACAGACAACAATTTTTTTTTTTTTGAATTTTTAAATTTGTACCAGTTTTAAACATAGACCTATATTTTAAATCACAAATTAAGATATTTAAAATTTTTTTAAGTTTGTCAAACAGGACTTGTTTACAAAATGGAGAATACAATTAGAAAGAAAAAAATGTTACTTTAATTTGCCTTGTTGCATACATGAAACCTTAATTTAAATAAATTCAACCTGTTTATCTCTAACGCCCCAACTCAGAGTCACTAACGGTTACTTAAATCATTCTTTAGTACAGAATTTGTATGGTGATTCTTTACTAAGGAGCGATTAAATTAACCGTTAGTGACTTTGATTTGGGGCGTAAGATCCATACATATAACGCAGTAGAAAGCTCTTTCTAGATGTTATTATTGATGTGACCGCCTACACGTGTAAGCTAAGCTTGAACATATTAATCTGCCTTCACTATGAGCATCGAAGCTGATATTGAATTGAAGGAGCCAATCATTAGTTCTTTACCGAAGAAAATCAAAGGTTTATTGTTTTTGTTAGGCTCTACTCAGATAACTATTTTTATGTAAAAAAACCACAACCCCGCACACTAGAATAGCATAATTATGGAAAGAGTTACATCGACATACACAACATCTCTGGTATTATCATAAATTTTTATAATAAATATACGTATGTAATAAAATATTATGTTATCTAATAAATCAACTAATAGTGTTAAATGTATGAAATCGATTAAAACTTCTTCATAAATAAAATCGATTGTTATACAAAATCGAATCGGAATAGCATTCCAACATCACTAATTGCGTTGACTAAAATGATAGGTGAATTAAGTGATTCACGTCGATCCGTAAATTTAAACCACCTGGGTGCATAGGTAAATAAAGTACACTAAAAGTAGACTTAAGACATCTGGGTGAATTAACTCAGGTGCATATCTAATAAAGTCGATGGCACCCGAAAAAGAGACATTATAAACATTCATGATCTGACAACAACATTATCAGTTATGTTTCGAAAATTGAACCTGCAAAGCAAAGCAACAACCCATATTATTGTCCCATAACTGCTGGGCTCGGGGTCTCCCTCCTCTCACAATATGAGGGGTATAGGCACTAAAGGCCATAGTCTACCACACTGGCCAAGTGCGGATTGGTAGACTTCACACGCCTTTGAGTACTTTATGAAGAACTCTCATGATGTTTTTCCTTCCCCGAAGCAAGTGATAATAATTTAACTTCTAATACGCACATAATATTTAAAAATTAGAGGTGCGTGCCAGTATTTGAAAAAAATTAACTTGGACCCCTAACCCTTCGTTCAAGCAAGATCTGCTCTTTTGCTCTTGATTCGCTTATACCAAATATAATATAATTTATACGTAGAGTAGAAGCAATAAATATGGAGATATCAAATATTTACCATGTTTATTATACATTATAATTTGTATTTTATACTAATCGTGAAATGATTGCAATGTTGGCGAAAGTAATGTGGTGTAATAAGAACAGGCAACAGGCGCGGCAGACTCTTGCCAGCGGCTGTGATCGCATGATTTCGATATATATGCACATGTACAAGGAATAGTCTCACAACCAAACAGCTATTAGCCGTTTATAGCTACAGCGATTAGAATTGACGTCTTGCCGTCTTCGGAGCTATTGTGGATGTTTAAGGGGCTTGTGTGGAGGTGTGTCTGGCTGTTACGCATTCGTTTTGCGCGACATGTGGATGACCAAACTATCTTTATTTGGTATGCAACTACAGGTTACCTACCAGGGGCGTAGCTACCGCCGTATCAGCCGTATCAATTATACGGGGCTCCCAGCGTACAGGGGCCCCCACTTACACTCCCAAAAAAAGCTTGCCAGCGGCCTACGACCGCTTTATATTTGACAGCTGATGTTGAGGGGGCCCCACAACAAATAATGATATGGGGCCCCCTTAGGGCTAGCTACGCCACTGTTACCTACATGCCCAAAGTGGCACAAACCCTTTAGACATGTTTCATTTTATTTTATAACAACTTTATCTGTTACATGTATACTTGTTCTTGTCCACGGTATCAAATAATCACGTGTCGCGATATAAAATAATATCCTTTGTGCACAATAGTGCAGGATAATCACCACTTTCCATGAAGCAGAACAATGGTGTTTGCATAGGCTACAATACCGAATAACTCAAGTTCTATACACGTGTAAAGAGTTGCTGACAATTATACATTATGATGTATAAATATGATATAAACTTCCACTTAGTAACGGTTCAGTACAAAAAAGGGTATTTCTTTTTTACTTGTAACAAAAGTCTACAAATTCGCATTGCACGGGTACCTATTGACGAAGATGAACACGAATGCCGGATGTTCTTTCAGCACGTCTGCTAGATTACCAACGTAACCGGATTTGTAAATTGCCAAGCACGCCAGTGCCAATTCCCTTAGAATTTTTGGTGGATAATAAATAATGCGCGCCTTTAATTTAATTTTTGTCAAAATCCGGATTTTCCAAATCCTACTAATATTATAAATTATTATCCTCAATGCCCTTGAGGCCCTCACAATGTTTTATCATCAATCTGTTTGGCTATCAAATTCAAAATAAGCAAAGTAAGCTACAAATAGGTATGCGTAGCGTGGCTCCTCTCACGTAGAGCTTATCGACCAAACAATTCGTTTCATGCTCGCCGGCTGCCGGCTGCCGGCATACTTTTATTTAGCGAACGTGACCCTGTGCTCGTGAGCTCTCTTTAGAAGCCAGACAGCATTCAAGATAAAGAAAGCATAATTATAATAAATGATTAATAAGTATATCTCCGTGGACTTCGAGCTTCCGGGAGAAATATTTTAAAGAAGGTACGTGCTAGGTATTTTATTTTATAACACAGGTTTCCTATTTTATGTAAATACCCGTCAACCTTACTGACGAGACACCTACCTGATGGTATGTGATACCCTAACATCGCAATACAAGAAAAGAAAGAGAAAAGACAAACATTTCTAGGTCGATTTTAAACTTTTTAGTAAGTTGTTATAAAAGCCAAGGGGTAAAAAAACCCTACCGCCATGTACAAGCACCGATAATGGGTGGTACAGGATCCAGTGACCTACGAGTATAATAAGAGAGACCTGGAACCACCTCGTTGTTCAACTGGGTGCACCACACTGCAAATTGGCTTGGACTTGGATTTATATTTAACAGGGTACACATTAGCGTTTATGTAAGTTATAAACATAAAATTTTAAAATTGTTTTTTAATTTGATTTATTTTCAGATCATAGCACCAAAAACTGCACAAGATTTTGATAGCATCCTATTCGTGACGTAAAAATTGTACAATGTATATGTTCCAATCGGTCCTGGACACGGTTCCCAAGACCCGTTCGCAGTTGGTGAATGAGCTAGAGCTGCCGGACGTCATGGTGACGCCGTACGAGTGGGTGGAGCCTGAGGTCTCGCTCTCGGAGACCGACAGCTTGCTGACCGTCAGCGAGCAGGACGCGAGGACTCCCAGCTCCGACTCCAGCTTGGCCCTGTCTCGGGCTATGACGGACTCGGAGATTGATTACGAGAGATATAGACGGGTGAGTGGCTTCTACCATTTGGATGCTAGGATATGGGTCAATTCCTAACTTTCTTGTTACAAGGAGAAGAGCGTGGGTTTATTAATTCCTTTGCGAATGAGTAATATACGTTGGAGACCATGGTTGGAGACTATTCTCCAACCTGGCTTAATTCAACTGTCAACTAAACATCTTTGCTTGCTATTTGGAGTAAGTATTATAACCAGTGGCGTAGCTAACCCTTCCGGGGCCCCGTATCAAAATTGTGCCGGGGGCCCCCCCTCTACTCGAGGGTAAAGATCTTTCTCAAAATAAATAAAAAAGCTAGCGTGAATACTACTACAAATATATACTAACATCGATTAATAAACCACATAAAGTCAATACTCTAAAATTTTAATCTGGGGGCAGCTCTGTTTCGTTTCGGGAGATCCGAACGCGAGCGCAGACTCAGTAGCCGATGTGATACGACAGGGCATCATGGTCATTGTCAACGACATGGTCATCCGCGTGCACGCTTATAGATATATCCACCTCAGGGCTTAATACAAAGTTTAACGCTGCCTCCTGGTCAGCAAAGAAGCAAATGACTAAAAGGAAGGCAATTTAAAGTTCATCGGCAGAACTGGCTAGCGAATGGACGATTACCCCTCTGGTAGTCGAGAATTCTGGTCGCTAGCTCAAGCTGCTAAGGGTAATTTCTGTCGGTCGTCTCTTCCACAACTGCGTAAATCGGACGACTCCGTGGTCCATACGGCATAGGGGAATGCCGAACTTCTTGGCAACATTTTTGCCGCCAACTCAACTCTTGATGATAGAGGGATCGCCTCAGCCTAAAAACCTATGAGAGCTTGATACCAAGAAGTTGAGAGGACCAGACGGTATTCACGCAGTGGTGTTAAGATGTGTGCTCCCGAGTTGATTTCAGCCCCGGATCTAGGGGGAGGAGGGGCAAACCGGGGCACCAGCCCCGGGCGGCAATTCAGGGGGCGCAAAAATCATAATATAATATGATTAAAAATAAAAAATCTTAATGCACAAAGCGCCTAGCATGCGGAAGCCTGGTTGGGCAGTGGTGAATAAATAAATTTATTAAAAAAGAGTTCTTATTGTCCCATTTACGAAAAATGACAACTATTATTTATTTGTGAGTTTTTTTATCTTATCTCTATTACTATCAAGTTTCTGCCCCGGTTCGAAAAAATTGTAGATCCGGGGCTGGTTGATTCCCCGTCTTAACGTGCTTATTCTTATTTTATCTTATGCGGTATGCCACATGATGTCTTCGTGGAAGGTTACCCTTTTTCATTCCATCCACATAATGGGCGATCTCAGTGACCTGGCTAACTACAGGCCTATAGCGATAAGCCTTCCCTGCTTGCGACGGTAATGGATTGCGAGATTAACATGCAGCTCCTGGAATATCTGGAAGATCATCAGCTGATCTGTGATCGACAATACGGTTTTTGCGACGGTCGTTCAGCTGGTGATCATCAAATTTATCTTACGCACCTGTAGGCATCGTCAGGCTATTGATCGAAACGGGGAAGCACTGGCAGTCAGCCTATATTTCGCTAAAGCCTGTGACCAGGACTGGCACAGGGAGGTCTCACGAAGTTAACATCTTACGGTCGCTGTGAGAGGTTATGCAGTTGGGTAGTCAGCTTTCTATCTGAGCGATATATCAAGGATGTAGTAGATGGTTGTTGCTCAGATATGAAACCTATAACTACTACACAGCCCCCCTTAATTCCTCTCAGTCGCAAAACTTGCAATTGGCGGATAGCAGGCTTAAAATTGTGTCTGAAGTCGAGAACTCTCTGGAGCAAGTCTCGGAATAGGGTTGACTTAATTTAGTCGAGTTCAACCCCACGAAGACAAAAGTTGGCGCGTTTACCACTAAGAAAACCCCATTTTTCATAGTGCCTCAATTCCAGGGTACCGCGCTCATCACTTATAAGTGTTGTAAGAGTATGACTCTGGGAGTTGACATTTCGAGTGATGTAGTATCAGCATCATTTGGAAGCCAAGGCTAAGTTGGTTTCCAAAAAGCTTGATGTTCTAAACCGGGCCAAGAAGTACTTCATTGCGAGCGAGGCACCTGCTCATGCTTTACAAAGCTCATGGCCGAAATGAAGTTTTATCCACACCGATGAGACTCGTGGAGAACTTCTACGGTCCGATTCTCCTGATCATTTTTACCACGCACTAACTGTAGAATGAGCTATGCTACGTGTAGAATGAGCTTCCTCCTGAGATATTCCCGGAGCGCTGTGTCATGGGGTTGCCGCCGGCATGTCCGCGGAACACTCAGTTCCGGAGAGCATCATGAGTCGTGTAGAACGTAATTTTTTTGTACATTAAATATTTTGTTTAAATTTTGATTAGGGCATTTAAATAACTGATTAGAAGTTTTTCTTATTATTATCTGTACTGCCTGTTTGTCTTCAATTTGTCGAGTTTCCAGATTTCGAATCATGGCCTCTTAAAGATAAATTGATGAAAGATGGTCCAGAAAGTAATTTTATTTTTGATTTCAATTTTCAATGAAGTATCGATGCTTTCCGGAACATTTTTCGAATCATAATAATTAATTTCCGAATCATTTCACGAATTTTTTCTAAGGCGCATTGGGGGCCCCCTCAGCCCCGGGGCCCCGTATAATTGATACGGCTGATACGGCGGTAGCTACGCCCCTGATTGTAACTCTGAAATTTTTCCCGCGTTGTATTGCATTCAAAGCATAGCATTATGCGGTGAGAACATTCAAATTGTTATGTTGAAAGAGATGTGTAATATGTAGGATTTATAGAGGTCAGATGTTAGTGTGTTTCTGTTGAATTTATACATTTTCTTTTTACGTAATTTAAAATTATTGTTTTTGAATGAACGCGAATAAAATCCTTATAAACAACTTTGATTCCAACAAAAGAGATCAGATAAATAACTTTATTTTACGGTATCCGAATGAACAGCCTAATTAATTTACTTATACGAGTAAGTGAACCGTGAAGGTAGTCTGTCCCATGCCGGACGCTGACGAAATTATCACGAAAACTACAAGATGATTCACCTTTGCAGAAAACCAGATAATTGTTGTGTAATCTTTGTTAAGTCACGTATTAGTAACTATTGCGTGACGGGTTAAAAGTTGATGTAATTTTTGGAAATCTACATTAAAATAAAAATAAAATATTAACTTAAAATAAAAAATAAAAAAGACAAGTCCGGAATTTTAAGACCATAGACTTCTTATAGATTTTCCTGCAATATTAAAGTTATATAAATATTAAAGTAAAGTAAAGAACTAAGTATTCACTGTATTTTTTTCAAAATTCTAGCGTCAGTAGTTTTGAAGACAGGGGGGGGAATAGTCAATTTTTGGCTTTAATTTTCGTTCTTTAATGAATAATTTTAAAACTATCCATTGTAGAACTATAAAATATTTGAGATCCTTACAACAATCCCTTTCATTTGACATACGACACGATACGGTTTACAAAAGTTTTTGTTTAATTTTGATATCGTTTTTTTTTTCAAAATTCAGTTCTTTACTTTATACCTTCGTCTTTGGGTTACAAAAAAGTACACGAGTACCAAATTTCAACGCATTTGGTCCAGTAGTTTCGAGAGTAAATTGACTATGAACGGCGGTCGCCCAGACGCACGAGTGATCCTATAAGGGTTCCGTTTTTTGTTTTTACGGAACCCTAAAATCACTTAATTTTAGAGTCCGACCGAAACTGGTTTTTTAGCCGAAACCGAAACCGAAACCGAACTTTCGGCCTTAGTTCCAGTTTCGGCCGAAACCGAAACCGAAACTTAGGGTGAGCTGGTTTCATACAAAACTTCAAATTGAATTGTTTGGAATTTATATTATATGCGATTTTACGATTTACGCTATTTTACGCAACGCACAGCTCAAAAAATGTGCTCGTTTGGCCACACCATTAAGGTATTTTTTGAGCTGCTCATTTGTGGACTCAACAAAAAAAAGTAGGGTAAAGGAACCGAATTGTTGACATTTTGAAACTCAAGTCTGCTAACGTAGATCCACTACTTACGGGATACCCTATAAATAGGTATATATATACTGAAGTACCTATAGGTACTGAAATATATCGTGTTTTTTACACATTTGTATAGTAGTACGTGCCTTGAGTTTGATAAACTTATATCTTAATACATAGACGACCAAAATTTGAAAAAAAATGTACTTATAAATGGGCGCTGTTTTAACCCCCGACGAAAAAGAGGAGTGTTATAAGTTTGACGTGTCTGTGTATCTGACGTATGTCTGTGCATTGTCGCTCCCAAACGGAGAAATGAAGGTGACTAAATCGAAAGTGTTCTTAGCTATGTTTAGTGTATATCAAACTGTCGGGCCTCACTCAATAAATGTAAGTATAGGCGGAATTTACATAACGTAATTTATTTGTGAACCGTTTGAAATAAAACAAACACTAAATGTTAACCCAAGCTCACTACAATACGTATAAGTCAAAGTCAAGAAAACCGCAGCTAAATCTGTTAAGCTGTTCCTGAGATTAGTCGGAACAAACGCACAGACAAATAAACAAAAATTAATTTTTATTTAATCTATTATAGCTAATACATACCCCTATTAAAAATTTTACTCAAATATTAGTACAGTTACAGTTTCATTATATGGCTATGACGATGATGGTATATACCTACAGACAGTTATATGGTGTTAGATAAAATGAAAAAAAAAACAATAAAATTAAAGTCCTATGCTCAACATAGGCCTGTGCAAATGAGCGCCAAAGCACCTTGACAATTAATTAATGAACAAATAAAATAAACATGTTAAATTAATGACTTCACTTGAAAAGTCAGCGCCCACGAGTTACCCGCGAATTTAGCACGACGACGAAATTACGTACGACAATTCACGAACACAGAGTTTCGGTTTCGGTTTCGGCCAAATTTTGCCAAAACCGAAACCGAAACCGAAACTAGATTTTTTGGCCGAAACTGGCCGAAACCGAAAGTTCGGTCGGTCTCTACTTAATTTGTTCGTAAAGAAATATGATTGGGAAGTCGGAATAGAGGTAACCGAGTTACGAAACTTCGGGTTCGGACGTTCGGTCAGTAGGTTGAAATAGGTGACCGGAAAACCCAAAGTATATGTTACATAGAATCCATGACCGTAACAAACCTAGGTA
This sequence comes from Thymelicus acteon, assembly GCA_951805285.1. Lineage (NCBI taxonomy): Eukaryota > Metazoa > Arthropoda > Insecta > Lepidoptera > Hesperiidae > Thymelicus > Thymelicus acteon. The sequence goes on along the minus strand of OX638226.1, from coordinate 17,150,724 downwards.
CAGTCACTGAAGTTGTAGACCTCTATGGGGATAAAAACTTCTTATCCTGAAGTGACTGGGTAGCTGCTCCAACAATCCACAAGGGAGTAACTGATGGCATGGACATCTACTTTAAGACGTACTTTGCAGTAGGTACATGGCATTATTCATTGCTACCCGGAGAGACATGGGAAATCCTGTTGTTAAATGTCTCTACAGAGGCAAATGAAGAACACTGTGCAGTGCTGATAAATGTGGCTGGATATGTAACAACTTCCACCATCCTACCATCTAAGACAACAGTACCTACACTACCTGCCGTGTAGTGATTGAACAGAACAGTAGAACCCAGTGTCCTGCAGGAGAGGTTGACTTGGATTGATTGAAGAAAATGTTTTTATAACACCCCTGTAATGTCTGTGCATGGAGTCGTATAATAATGAATGTATTTCTAGATGAAAAGCAGGAGTTTCAGTGACCCGTGGCTGCAGATGCGCGCCACACTCGACGCCTTTTCGTCGGGCTACTTGGACTCTCTTAACAGGTACGCATGAGTAAAAACATAATCTAAATTTTACTAACAAAAAATCACCGACTTCAAATTTACTCAAAAACTTCTTGTCAGATCTCGGTCAAATTTATGTGGGACTACATGAGAAGCAAATGCTTTCGATTAAAAAAAGAATCATCGAAATAGGTTGGCGTCATATTGAGTTTTTCGCCCATTTGTCGCGCACATACTTAATACAAATTTAAGACTTTTATGGTTTTCTCATGGATGCCATTGTCAGATCTCAATAAAATTTAAGTGGGACCACATGACAAGCACCAGCTTTCGATTAAAAAAAGAATCATCAAAATCGGTTCACCCAGTCGAAAGTTCTGAGGTAACAAACATTAAAAAACTTAATTTGTTACTTGCAGTTATAAAGCTATTTTTGAGCTACAATAAGCCATGTGGTGTTAGCTAATTAGCATCGCCCATTGACATTAGTAACTCGTAAAAGGCAATAGAAGTTTCTCCCCTGCTAGATGGTAAGGCTTCGTAGATGGCTCAGAGGAGAGCAGAGGTAACATCATCAATCCCTAAATAAATCAGTTCATTAGTTTCCAGACAGTTTCTCCAGAAGTACCAGAGACGCCGCGCACTCCGTCCCCCGACGAGTCACCTCACCGATACAACGAGGAGTTGCGGTTGAAGATGGAGCGGTTCTTCGAGGATGAGTGCCGGGTGTTCACCCCGGACGACCCCGGCCTGCTGGCGCTCGAGGAAGCCCTGGAAGACCTACACTTGAAGGTACATCGGTTGACCAATGACCATTACCAACGACGATATATTGAAGTGAAAACTTATTCAGACTAATTGGGCATTTTTTGAGATGGGATGAAACCATACAGTTCGCGACACCGTCATCATTTTAATCGACACCTACCTGTGGCGCCATCTCTGAGAGAAGTACAGAACTATAGATACTTCATTTACAGCTCGTATTAATAATCAAGATTGTAATTTACATACATACATGCAATTACGAGGCGTTAGCGGCCATTCACTAAAAATGTAATGAATAAAAAACACTTTATTTGAAACTGTGATTTTAAAGTATTTCCTGCACAATAAAATATTTCCTGACGATTCAAAAATGCACACGTAATTGTTCAAGTTTTCTCTTCTGTCGGCATTCCTGGAGTGCCTTTTTCCTTTTAATTCTAAAGACACTGTCTTATAGAGCTATTTTTTATGGAAATCACTGGTAAACGAGCTGACGATCCACCTGATGGCAAGTGGATATCGTCGCCCATGGACATCAGCAACACCAAAGGCATTACTAATGCATTGCCGGCCAAGAAAGACAGAAGAAAAATAAAGAAAGCTAATTAATTCTATTTTTACCCGACCCTCGAGGAAGCATCCCCATTCCCCATGTACAATCTCATATTTCTCCACTTGTGCTCAGGTCCTGTCGTGTCGTCTCACAGTAACAAGGTTTATGACCTTCCACGTTTATGGTTTATGACCATAGTCGGTCTTGCGTTATTATATGCAGTAGGTACTCTTATTATATACAGTAGGTACTTATTATATACAGTAGGTATTTAGTATATACAGTAGGTATTTTTTTACAGGACCCCGAGTTAGACAGCACTGATTAGGAAAGAATAAATGGATGTAAGATAGTCGCGATAACTAAGGTATGAACTTTATAACATCATATTATAAACCCACATCAGTGAGGACCCTTTGGTAGAGATTTCAGGAATGAATCAAATATTTCAGTTGTAATAACACTGAACATTACAATTTTGGTGAATGAAGTCTTTACTTTTAGTTATTTCGTTTCTAACTTTTCCACACATTAATGATCTATTAAATAATTTTACTGAATTACCCAAAATTGTTAATTACTTTCTAACACTGACTTCGTGATAAAATTTAAAGTTGTACTGGGTCCTTATTCCAAGAACATAATTATTATTATTTATTTAAGTTTAAGCAGCTTTATGCAGGTCCACTATTCCCCGCTAGTATTGTATGTACACAAATAAAACAAATGCATTGTGTAAAATGTAGTTTTAATGGGAATGATTTCCAACATCACAACAACGGTTTTATTCTATCGCGGCTACTGCCGGCCGCCATCACATGTTATGTTCAAACAGAGTATAACTCATTTAAATAAAATCATTTTCGGCAACCCAGTGTGTTTATACTTATTATATTTAAGGTGTTAACTTCCACGTGAACGTTATTACCTATAATTAAATTACATTGGAACACTTCACCAAACTCAAACTTAATGACAGCTTAATACATTAGGGTATTAGATAAAGGGCTACTCAACCTATATACTATTTTTCTATTTTGGCAATACTGAAAAGTATTAAACACCTTAATTTGATTTTCAAATCAGTATTTTTATGACGATATAAAAAGTTTGAGTTTCAATACTTGCAATACATTGTGTGTAAAAAAATATTTTGTTAGCAGTGATCCTACAAACATTATTTTATACTCGTGTAAATTAAAAATAACATAATAGTAAAAATATTATTATTCAAGATCACGCATCAAGATTTGGAATGCCTTAAAATCGCTGTTAATAATTATATTTATAACAATATACCTAACAGTAAATAAACACACTGTTTTGCCGACAGTAAAATAAAACAATATTGCACATAATAATAATCATTTTTGGAATTAACGCCAGATCCACTAATAAACACGACCAACTAATACAATATAAAAATAAACGATCAAATTATAGTTACATTATTTTTGGATTGAATCACAATATTCAGTCTGTTATACTATACATATATTATCGAACATCATATCATACTATATTTATACGGTATACCGATCACCGATCGTTCAAAGTAAACCGAAAGGGATTCACACTTCATATTGGTAATATCCACTAACCGTGTTTGTTGGGAGAATTTGAAGCGTTTTGTTCACTGCAATCCTCAAATTGGTACGAATTTTAAGGATTATTTAAATGGTATCCAATACTTTATAGAATTTAAAGATTTAATATCATATTTAACAATACCAAGTGCGAATTGGCATAATTTAGGCGAATTTTTGTAGCCCTCTTATGTATGCAATTTTCGTCACAATGTTTTGTTATAAAAAAATGAGTGATAATAAATAAAAAATAAATGGCAATATATGCTGCCAGGCTGCCACGGCGACGGAAAGTTCAGTATCTGAGCATGAACATATCAGTCAGCTCTTGATTATACTTCCTTCAATTAAACGTATAAAAATATGCTGAAAATTAATAAAATTGTTACATGATACAAATAAAGTTATATCATCAATCAAGAATTGCAGTGAACAAACCACTTGACATTATGGTGTAGACTGCATCGATCATTTCTCTAAGAAACATGTTTATGTAAGGACATATAAAGCGTATCAACTACGCTACCTCGGGCTAAGGCGCCGTCTCGGGGCGCAGGCCGAGGGCGCGGCCCGACCAGAAGGAAGACAAAAACATCAAATACGTAAAGCCTCTTCTCGTTGCTAATTTAAATACAGAACATTTTAAAACATTTTTAAAACTGGCAAGAAATACAATAATGGCAATTTCGAAATGATTAAAAAGAGAGCGTTTTATCTAAATTATGTTCACGCTAAAAATGACGTATAAAAATTTAACCGCGAAAAGTTAATATAATTGAATTTCTTCAATAGAGAAGCAGGCAACGGCTTGCTTTCTGCCAACGATCAACAAATTGTTATTGTTGATCCAAGTTTCTGCCTTACGTTTCCGGTCAAAGTATTTACACTAGCCTTAAATTACTTACACGATAGAAAAATATTGCCAATCAATAAAGTATTTTGGTAACTTACACTTAGCGATTAGTATTAGTTGGCAAAATAAAAATCAACATTCACTGCCCTAATCCATGGACGTGCTTATAAAAAGGCGACCTTAACTTAACCTAAAATATCATTACTTTAATATAAAGTAAAACATTGTTCACAAGTAGATTATAGAGAAAATACACGTTTCTTTGGATGCGAGAAGATTTTTCATATTATGTAGAAGTTAACTTATATTTTCGGTGCTTCATAATTTTTAATCCAAAATACAATCCATACGCATGTAAGCGGAGTCTACCACAATCTATATTCCTTCTCCTAGGAGATTTAAATTAAGTTCAAAATATAGTATTGCACTGTAATATGTGTTTAGTATTTTTAATAGCAAGTTTATATTTTCCTTTTTAAGCAGTATGTAATGAAGTACCAATTGACTACATTTGCCGTGCAAAAGATAAGTATGGTAAGTTACTTTGGTACAAATGGAAATCATGGTATCGCTTTTGTGTAAAAATATATTTAATGAAAGAAATCCATGAAACTTAAAATCTCAGTTTGAAAAACCAAGAAAACTTAAAATCTCGGTTTGAAAACATCATACATACCAACTTTGCCCAAATATTCAGGAATCACATGTAACTCAATATTAAAATTGCCCTACCATAATTACATTTAGCACGACACACATAACTACATATGTAATACAATATGTTTTCATTCACCATACAATAATAGATTTTTTTTTAGGTTTTATTATTCGTTATTATGTCTAAATTATTCATTATGCTTTTAAATTGAATGTAACAAAATGAAAGTATATTTTTGTACAATTTAATAAAGGTACATAGATCACATTTTCTATAAACGAATATTCACACTCGCAAAACTGATCATTATCTAGGAATTGCGTGGCAGTATATGATATACACACACAGATACAAACACTCTTAAATGAAACAGAACTATGAACTTAGAGACAGAATAACATGAATTTCGCATACCATCAATGCTTCAATCCCTCAATTGACGATGTAAATCGCGACTCCACATAACTTAGATTTGCTTATAGATACTTGATATGCCTATCTCCATCATAGTAGACATACATATATGTCAGTTGAATTGGTGGTCGAATCAAAATTTCGCACAGAAACCCGTCTTGTATGCCCTGCACACACACTGTTGAGACACCACAAAAAGTGACTCAGATAGATGCCTGGTATTGGAATTCAACGTGGCATCTTCCACAGGAAACGACATTAATGGTCGTCTTAATCGTAGATATGTTTTAGTATCCAATCATACAAATTTTCTTCATATAACCCCATTTTTGTAAAATACTAACAGAAGATTATGAAATTAACATAACATGGAAGAAGACAGATAATAAGACAAGTCATGCAAACATGCCAATATTTTATAAAAGCGGTAACTTATATAGTGCCCTAACACACATACAGTGCCACAAAGTTATCTGTGAAATGGCGAAAATTGGAACTAATGCCCGCCCCATTCATAAGTTCTTTGTGTTCATTCATGGACATTTACTACGTCTCAAATTGCGTCCAATCATTGGTCCAATGCGTATAATCTGATTATCTTCTCTTATTCCTCTTAATTCTTGAGACATCTTTATGGTCAATAAAAATCACATTTTTAAAGTAACCTGATCAAAATCATAATATATTTGCATTATATTTTTAAATATCTTGCTTACGTCACAAAAGCTGAGTGCGATGTCAGTGTGAACACACAAGTTTTAAATAAATGAATTCACAACATACAACAAGGGCCAACCCTGTGTCACGGGCCATAGTTGTAGATTATAATAATAATAATAAACACTTAAAGCCACTATCAACCGAATTGAAAAGTCATATTTAGATGTTCGGTGACTTCTATTCATCGGCATTATTCATTCGTATTTAGAGTCATGCAACATTCACATCGCCAAAAAGATCTGTTCAGTTAGTTTCAATTTATAATTAAAATCATGAGTTTATTTGCGAGTTTCTCCACCAAGCAGTTATAGAGTGGTGGAGTGCTTCTCACTCATAAGTCCTCAAAATGTGCCCTGTAGTGAGTCATTAAAGGGTTGAATCCATTTGACGGTTGTCGCTAATAACGCTACTCGCTCATAGCCCCACACTGGTACACTGTGCCGTGGGTGCCATGGACAACACACATAGACAAGAACATGCACCCAGACCGAGAACAGAACTTCAAACTCATCATTCAAACAGCCTCGCTGGGAATCGACCCAGGATAATACATTGTATACGGAACATCCACAATCCGATCATCCGTACCCCAGTCTTGACTCTCACCCCTCACATGCCCTACTCTAATGTAAAAAATCACTACTCGAACAATCCTTACTCACTAAACGTCAACTTTGAACTATGCTTTCCCAACGTGCGCTAATGTATCGATACTGGCAAGTAGTAAAAACTCTACATACTTAACATACATATTTATAAGTACATTCCTCTATCCAATATACTATTTTAATGTAAACTTTAATGTGTACTTTTAAAAACACACAGCCAAGTTTCGTTAAAACTTAGATTTTTTATTTATTTATTAAAGGTTCTAATGTTCAATTTCTATGGTATTTATTATTTAATTTCAACATTCTCTATTTTATGTAAAGCACTTGCCACTACCGACCTATTGAATAAACATGCACTGTATTGTTGTAATAAAAAAAAGAAGTTGGTGGTTACTTAGAGGAGCTCCACTTAAAATTAGCTATACGAATCTCAACGGCTGCACTGAAGATCGGTGCAGTGGTTCGCCGTCTACGGCTGGAATTATTGCCCTTCATTTTTATTTGATTTTGAGAAAGATCTTGATATGAAATGTTAACACGAAATACGAAAATATTCAATGAAATGTACACAATTTTTTTTTTCAACTTTATATTTTTAATACTGAATGTTTAAAATTTATAATATTTCGGGACGTAACGTGGCATTTATGTAGGTTTTTTTAAGTTAGGCTCCTCTAAGAAATTACTAGACAAACCATAATTAATTGCGACGTCGACATTTCTGCCAAAAACATATTTTTCACATAAGCATTATACAAATTATTCTGCACATCAGTCACGTCAACATCCCTGATGATGTAATGAGAAAAGTGAAAAGTCGTAATTTATGTACAATTGTACTATAATTATGTACAGTTAGTTATACGGTACGTCATGTGTCAGTCAATGTCATTTTCCTGTCAAATTCAAAAGTCGCAAATGTCTGTGTAGGGCCAATCGGTGTACAAACTAAATGAGCTTGTCCTGTTTACATGTGTATATTGTCATGCTCCTAATATTAACGTGACTGATTCAGATGTGCCTTTGCATTCAAATTCATAAAGAAACATCACTGGACACTGACCATTACGAACATCCACTAAACATGCAACTACCTTCATCCCATGATTCATGTTAGGTACTCGTATGCCATACAAAAATAACCTTAACCGTTCGTTATACTTTAACATATTACAGCTAATACTTAACATACCTTAGAGATAAATGCGATGAGATAGATTGTAGAAATTCATTATTTTGGTCTCTGTTCATTTAGTAAATACTACGCTCAATGGAATCATAAGAGACCTTTATTACCGTTGAATAGAGTCCAAAATAACTGGTAAACAGCGAGTGTTACAGTATAATATACAAGACGGCTAGTGCAGCGGTGCAAGCACACTACACGTGACAGCACGGACGCACACAGACACGGACACACGGACAGAGAAACACGTAATTGACACGATAGCACGCGCTGTGAGAGACGGACAGTTAACGGTAATTGCTGATATATATATATATATATCTCTTACTCTATTCGATTCGCAAGCACAACGCGATATAGGAATATCAGTTTTTTAGGCTACTGACCGGTAGTATTTGAATATTATCGGAAGTTAAATCTCATAAACTCTCATAAAAACTAGAGCTAAGTTAAATAAAATAAAACAAATTGCAAAAAATAGTGGAAAGCTATGTCGCTCCTGTATATATTCTGTGGTAAAAAGCCATTTCTATACCGAAATACATCGACGTGGAATTAACTTAATTTTTTATTAAATTGCAAATATTACCAGTCAATAGGTTACAGATACATAGAATAAAATACAATAACATAACATAAGTATATAAATAGGTAGTGAATACACAGAAAGGCAATGAGCGTTTGAGAGAGGAAGTTACAAGAGGAATCTCCTCATATCGTTACTGGGAGGGCATCAAGCTACAAAGTACTTCACTACAACATTATAAAATGAATGTAAAATGTTGGACAAACATATAGAAAATCATACACCGAAAAAACGAAAATTTGATTTTGAATTTATTTCACTGTTACGAATTGAAAATTTCTGTTGGCCTTATCGGCTTACGGGCTTCACTTCACGCGATGTTAAACTTATTATACTTTGTTTTTTGGATGTAGTTATTCGAATTGCTTGATAACTAAATATTATTGTAAAATTAAAAAAAAATAAACATTAAAATAAACCCCGTAAATTTCACCTGTAACGATGCGAGGGTGTAGAACGGAAGGAAGGTTTAAAATTTTCAATATATTAATACACGTATATTAAATATGATAATCTCTTTTCTCTTTAGTTTCTAAGGCTCTCCTGATATGCTTACAAGTTGCGTACAAAAATAAACCGCTCTACAAACCGACAACAACAATGTTATATCTCATACTTTGTATTATAATACTTACCTAAAGCGGGTGCATCTCTACTGATTAATTAGTCATGCAACTAACTGAACATGTGACAACACAGAAATTAAACTGTCAACTTGTCAACCTTCACCTGTCAAAATGGAGTCCGGAACCAGATAGATGGCTCCATCTCTTTTCTCTCTTAATCTCTGTTAAAACAATATTCTAATAATAATAAATAAATAGTAAATAAATAAATAAATAAATAAATAAATAAATAACAACAATCACCACTTATATACAACACCCGCTTAATATAATTATTATCGTGCGTCATTGCCTTCGAGTGTCACGAAAACTATTCATGTATTTATATATAATGTATGAATATTCACTACCATATTGTCATTTGGCAACACTACAATAGCCTTTACTTATTAATTTAAAAGCAGTGTTGAGAGGCTGGCAACACGGCTATCGATAATCACCGATAACCAGTGTTAGTGGAAGCTTATATTAGTGACAAGTACCACAAAATCTATATATAATATAATCTACTGGATATACATTACCTGTGCATTAGCGACAGTCTCCGTCTATATTTAAAATAGTAAAACAAGTCAGAACACATGCCGGGTCAAACATCTCTCGACTCGGAGTCCAACTGTATCCAAAGCCGAGTTGACCGTATCGCACTGAATACATATTCGTATAATTATCCCACTGATTCAATTATAAACCAAGATACCATACTATGGAAGGAAAAATCACAGTATAAAAATCACATTAAAAAAATAACATCAACAAAAGATTTTTTTTTTCATAATCTATCCTACTAATTTTACATGAGATCCCTTACAAAAATATATATAATAAATACGTATTGCAAAAAATACATAATTAATTACACCATTACCATTATTAGAGCTAGCAACATTAACAATTTTAAAACGGTAAGCAATATTTTTCAAAATTTACGTCCTCGGGCGTCAGGGCTGCCAGTGGGGAAACAATTGTATTGCAGTACTCTACTCTATAACTATGTAAACATTTTATCAAAAGTAAATGCAAGCTTCAGTTCGTTTTGAAACTACATCGTGAACTAAACAGCCGGTAACGCTAGATACAGTTACTTGTCTAATGGCAACCTCAACACTATTTAATACGAAACGCTTAGAATACTAAAAAAGTTCTCTCTCGGTGGTTAGGTACAAGCTAATTTATTGCCAAGTATTTTTTCCAAAATTTACATTATTTTAAGCAACTATCGTAATCAGAATTTTAAAACTAAACAAATAGGTATTGTTGTGTTTTATAGTTACATTAAAATAACACAATCGTAGGTTAAATAAATGTTAAAATACAATTTCTCTGTTATTAATATGAAAGCGTCAACAATCAATAACACCAGTGAATAACACTAATTTAAAATAATATGAAAATTTTGTGTTGCAAAAATAAATGAAATTTTGGAAAATCTCTTGGACTTTCATAGTCGCATAAAGCGCAATAGCATATTTATTTATATCATACAATCTATAGAATATTCTATCACTCCAATTCAATGGCAAAAATAATCATTATCGTAGCACTGATATGTCAGCCTTTACCCTTCGGTTGTTTTAATTTCGATATTTTTCTGAACATACAACACCGCATGCTTACTATGGCAAGGATACCAACTGGACAAGAAAAATGTTTATGTAATATAGTCATTAGGTCATTACTATTTCAATAACAAATCAAAGTATAGCAGATTTTTTGTCAGGTATTACTTTTGGTTTAACGATAATTTTGTAGCTGGGAACTTCAGTAAGCACGCGATATGTAACACTTTAAAAATTCTTACACGCCGTAAGATTATTTTGTCAAATGCGAGGCAAAAGCCCGATTACAATCCGTACAAAAATAATTGAGTTGATATTTCTGTAATTCTATGTGTCACAGTTGAAGAGTAACAATTTTTCACGAATTGGATATAAACGCGATGGGAAAAAGTTGAATCGTTTTGTTATGAATTAATTCAACAATTCGTCGTACCATCTTCTACTGTGTCACAGCAACACACAACAAAACCACACCAGTCACTGAAACTCACGACAAATCAATGTTCATTCAGAGTCATGACAACAGTCCAGAATCGGTGAGATAGAATATCCTTAGGTTGAGTATGGACGAGAATCAGACACGCCGCGGCTTGCCCGGCCCGGGGCACTCGCTCGAGCGGATGATGGAGCCGGGGAACTCCCGCGGCCGCACCGGGTCGCTCTCCATGAACCCCGGATTCAGGATTATGTTAGGCACTAACTCTATTATATCTTGATCGTCACCGTTCTCTGTTCACCGGGACAGGATGGGGCGGGGTCGATTAGATCGGGGCCGAGGTTAATACATACCGTCACCGTGTATATGTGTGTTTGTTTGTTAGTGTGCAGCCCCGCAGTCCAAGCGTGCGTTCCAAGCCAGTGCGATAGAAGGGAAAGAAGAAAAAATTTTGAATGAATAAAAATGAGTAAAATACAGCGTAAAATCAGATCTCGGAAAAATGCGAGACATGCGAGTAATTGAACGATGGAACTCGCTTCTGCACACGTCGTTGCTAAACTTACGGAAGCCAAGCGGAATCACCATGAATGAATGATATTAAGCTCTATAGACTTGGTTACAGAAGCGAGTTTCCCTTAACTTTAAGAAAAACTTTTCCAAATATGTAATCACTTGCATCTTTTTGAACAAGGAGCGGATACCGTCTATAAAAATTATATTATTTTGATCGAGTTATTGCAAATTCCATTAATTTATATAAACGGTAGTTTTCCTTCAGCCTATATAAATTTTAAAACATTACACTTAAGAGAGTAAAATTGAAATCCGTCATCACCTAAAATTAAATCTATGTGGCATATTAATGCTTCAGAGCGCTACGCCAAGCATCTCCGCGGTTGGAGAGAAGAAAATCCGCGGAGAATCTAAAAACTATTTATTTCTAGTCTATGATTACGAAATCTTGAAATATTACCTGAAAACTGAATCAATTTAGTTTACAAGAAGTGTACCTACCTACCTCTTAAGTCTGTGGGAGGTGAGAGTCTGTTTACCTAAGCTCCAAAGAAATCGAGTTGAGTTGATTGAGTGAATACTTGGCTAAGGTGTTTTCTTGTGTGTTAAGACCAAAGATCACCACACTAATCATATTCAGAGACCTTAGAGACATTACACACATTCACACAATATTTCGTATAATCACACTATGCCGTTCGTCGTTAAAGTACCTCATCATGATTTCTATTATGTACAAGTTTGGTAATACATACATAAATTGAATGGGTAAGCCTATTACAAAAAGCTTGATGTCTTTAAATATTTGAACGATTTTCATGTTACTCCGTCTCATACTTTTACTAAAAATATACTAGGAAAACTAGTTCAAATTACTGTTTTGTTCAAAGTACCTATCTGAGTATACAATATTTTCAATTCTTATTTAGTAAAAGTGTAGCTTACATGCGAAATGTTAACATTATTGTTAATTACAGTGTGTACTAGTTGCAGCAGTATTAGTAGCAGTATCTCGCAAATAATCTATAATTATGCAATTTATTAATATATAATTTATATAAGATAAGATATAAGAGTGCCGTAAAAAAGCTACAGGACTATGCTCCTACTAAAAGTGGTCCAAGAAGAACGAGAAGTGGTCCTATAGTCATCATAAGAATATAATAGTTGGTTCAACAATATTTGATCATTTTGGCTACAACTAGTCAGCAAGCTTTACTTTAAGATATTATCTGAGGAGTGGTATATTTTTAATATATAAAGAGTTAGTTCTATTAGAAGTGTGCTGTGACGAGGTATTCATGTTTTAGGAATATTTATTAAATAGTTTAAAGGCACCGTTAAGCGATGTAAGTAGTTTATACATAGTTAACTATTTAACTATAATAATTATTATTTTATTAAGAAGACAGATGTTTTCTGTCTTGTCCTGTGGCTAATTAAATTGTAATAATAACATCATAGTGGCAAGATGTCGTCTACTACCTACATATATCTACACGCAAATTCTCCTACTATTATTATTGTTTGTTAACCTTATAAGCTATTTATTAACAATTACGGGTAACAAACCATAAGAAAATGCTTTAATAAAACGTATATTATATTTAAAAGTGTAGACTTCAAGTTCAAGCGTTCAGCGATTGCGGGATCTTACCCTTACTATCATGACTATATCTTTCATCAAAAAAATTATGACGTATTAAATACTAAAACATAATTTAGTCTTCAGAGAAAAGCGACGCAAGATCATGATAAAAATATTATTCCTGACAGAACGCTATTTCCTAAATTTTTCGTCAATAATAAGCTGATAATTTAAATAATAAAAAGAGCTATATGAATATTGAAACATATTTTTTCTTACTATGTACTTATAGTTTCAATTTGAGCATTTTTCACTGAAGACAAATGTATGCACCTATCAAATATGTATTTTTAAATATCTTATTGCCATGTCGCTACACGCTCTAAAGGTCGCTACACGCATTAAAAGTTAAAACGAAAGGCTAGGCCATAATTATGCTAATGGAATATATTCCTTAACCTTAGTATAATAAAGTTAAAATTGCGTTCATATTGAGGTTGTACTAAATAGATTGCTTGTCGGTCAAATCGCCCTACACTTTAATTGACATTATAGGTGTATTGTTTGGTCCGTATTAAATGTAAATCTATGCAGGCCAACTTAAAACTGTCTAGCGAGACTTCGCAGTGCCATTTGTGGGCACATTTTTAACTGGAAGGAAAGATTATTAGTAATGTCACTCTTTTTTGTCATAGAGTATCATAAACGCAAGTTTTAAAATAATAAACACGAATTCGGAGTTAGAATTTCCTCCGTATTAAATAGTAGGTACATAATATTAAACCTAATCATTTTTATGATTAAATATTATAAAATCCCAGAGAATACTATTGGTAAATAACTAGTTGGGAATTATTATTTATTACCAGTAGTCTTTAGGTTTAAAGATATTTGTTCTATTACGAAAAATCATTTACCTAAACAAACGTCTCATAAAAATACCAGCTGGTAAATATTCAAATACTTATCACGCTATTTTGTACACGTTACACCGTATCACTAGACATTTATAAATTGGCATTTATTCTACTGTATCACTAAAATATATCATGGCCCTATTAAAGTTGACACGCCTGCAAATCAGCGTAGATAAATTTTTGTAAAGCGAGTCAACTAACTGATTTTTGGTATTTAATTTTTAACCCTATTCAAAACACTATAGAGTCTATAAAGATATCAACGCGTAGCACCTTAAATAGCGTCATTGAAAGCTATTATTATGTAATTAAAACGTTTAGCATTTTTTTGTAAAAAAATCTTATTCTAAATATTTAAATGGAAGATTTTATACCCCTATTCACTAAAGTGTAATTGGCACTACAATATTTTTTATTATTTTTTTCTGATAAATATTATATTTTAATGAATAAGAGATTTTTTTAATTTCTACATAGCGTGCATAGATACTTAAAATATCATTGTATTATATTCTGAATAAAAAATATTATTGGAATGTTTCATTATCGCTCCAAATTAATCGATATTAATTAGTATACATAATAATTATATTATTTTAAGATTTAATTTGGTAGTTTTAAGGCATTTGTCAATATACCACGTAGAATTTTTAATTCTCAAAACATAAAGTATAATAAATTCTATGAGATTTTGCCATTTTGCCAACATTTAAACAGTTGTGTTCTATAGATATCAAATCATAAATACATTCTTTCCCTCAAACAATTCTATCATTTAGATTTTTCTAACAGCCATAGACAATCCCTGACAGATGTCAATGTCACTTTGACAGCAGCGTGACACAACGGATCCAAGTACAATCGAGTTTCCTTGCTGCGATATCGATTACTAAACACTAGAGATAAAAACTAGAGACAAGTTAAAAAGCACTCAAAGAGTCGAGTGTGCTCGATCCGTTATCGTCGATACAAACTGTTGCCCAGAACTTTTAGAACTATCTGAGAGTCGTTTGGATGCTCTTTTGTGCGACCGCCGAGTGATTGCTGTAATCCAGTAGATACATATAAAAAGTGGATAGGATCTTGATTATCTAGCTTTCACGCAAGTCCTTTCTTTACAAGGACTTGAATTCAAACGTGAAGTCTTCTAAATCTATTTTATATTTTTTTGTGTATATAGTCTTTTTCTATAGTTTTTCTATCTCACACATAGACATCATGTATTTTCAGTATTTTTATGTCTTTTTTATTATTTTCTTTACCATTTAGGGGACCATTATTATTGTACTTAGCTATGTCTCGATTATCTGTTTTGCCTTTGCAATACATATTATAGAAAAAGGTTATTACCAATATCACCTATATAAACTGGATATAATATATGATCATTAATTTAATCTAAATAAAATCTAGCGTCTGTGTGCATGTGTGAGAGAGAAAGAAAGATATCATTTTATGATCTATCAACATACTACATGTACAATGAATCAATGTACTGCTTTTTTATCACCCTTCGATATTTACGCATTATTCATTGTCTTTAAAAACCCCCCTATTGCGTACTTTATCGACCCAGTGAACATAAGAAATGGACGAATACCGAATTTTACCAATATAATACAGATTATTATTCTGAAACCACGTAGTTTTAATAGCGACGAGTATTGCGCGGCCTAGATTACCGTGATGATTTACCGCTACCGGCGTTTTCAATAATCCATCCATAAACACAGGATAAGTCAGTAAGTAATAACAATTAGGTCACTATCATATTGTGACTTTTTGACAGTTGCTAGGCAACTGATTTGAGGATTGCAGATAGAATATCCGATGTTGTAATAATAGAACTACGTATATATTCAACTACAATAATAATGTATTAATAGAACAGCCGATAGTCATCTAAAACTGTCAGCTAAATTCACTTCTGTCAAACGATACATAACAGGGGGGGCGGTGGATTAGAAGTATCGTTTCTATCGGGGCTATTGCAGCGGTCAATACAACCGGCGCTAATATCGTACGGTCTAAATGACATTTGCATTCACTGCTGTCAAATACGAGTACACAATAGGGGGGCTTGGCGCATTGAAGTATTATCAATAGCGTATAGAACCGACACCGCGAACACGATTCGTTCGATTTTAAAAGGACAAATTGAGCCCAGTTTTGAAAATAGAACCTCCCGACGGGACACACATTTTGTTCGAGATGTCTGTTCTATGACATTATACTTCAATGGTTGAGCGTTTTACTGTAAGTCGCTGTTCCTATCGGATCTAGCAGCAGTCAACGGTCAATGTTCTACGGTGTACGTGGTCTACGCAGGCTCACCTGGCCGGCGCCACTCGCGGCAGAGCACGGCACACGTACCCGCGGCGAGGACGCACAGCGTGCCCATCACGACGCACACGGCCGCGAGCCACGTGCGCGTGTCGAACGTCTCCGCGCCCTCCAGGAAGTGCTTGTATAGCTCTGGAATGGTAGGTGATGTGATGAGTAGGGTTTTGACCCCCGTTTGACGTGTCTGTGTCTATCTGTGGCATCGTAGCTCCTAAACGAATGCACTGATTATGATGTTTTTTTTCTATTTGAAAGTTGATATGATTGATATGGTTCTTAGCTATAATTTTTGAAAATCTGTTAAGCCGTTTATAGATCATCAGCTCTATCTTTCGGGAGTGTTTTAAATTTTAGAATTTACAGTTACTGTTTGTTGTAAATTTAATGCTTGGTGAAGTAAAACATCGCCTGAAACCTGAAACTGCTGATGCACATGAGTTCTCCATAATGTTCTGACATATATACTGTTTTTGCAACAGGTAAATGTTTCTTTTATTGGATATGCGAGATAAATAACATAGTGACTACTTTTTTAGGGGTTAGAGTGTGAAAACGTATTTTACCTACCAAACTGCTCTCTCCATGGGATACGGGTTGGAGCGACCAGTAGCTACTGACCTGCCTCCTGGTCGGAGTACAGCGTGGTGGCGAGCACCTCGACGGGCGGGCCGGGTCCCAGCACATTGGTCGCCCACACCCGGAACCAGTACGACGCGTTCGGCTCCAGGTGATACACGTCGATCTGACGCTGGAAACGACAAGGCAGGCTGATTAGCCATTGCTGAAACATGGATTGTGTAGAAAAATTGTTGGCTATTGCCAGGGATTTAAACCATGTGGTAATTCCCTAGTGGTAATTCTAGTGAAAGGCAAAAAAAAGGTTATGGCGTCCGATTTCTTCTATTGACGGTCGCCATTCTGCTTATTCCCGATATTCGTCGATCTCGGTAACTTTTACCTGCCTCACGGCTGACTATGATTATGGGCCACCTGTTAAATTCCTGTTATTCAACTAAAGCTTACCTTACGAAGGGGATAGCAGGCAATTTTGGTGGAGCCATATCGCCCGCGATCAGTGAATGTGTTCAGATGTTGGGACCCCGAATATGGTAATTTATCCTGGTTCAGGTCGAAGTCAGGGGAAACCCTTACTAGTTCTGGCGTACAAGTCGATTTCGTATAGTGCCTAGTCTCATCAAACCATCAAATTACTGGTTCGGTCTGTCTCATCCAGTAAAATGTCGTATATGCGAAATGGAAATAACACTAAAAAGCGGCCAAGTGCGAGTCGGACTCGCCCGTGAAGGGTTCCGTAGCAGCAAGTAACATAATATAAATGTTCTTGTACTTCATTGTAACTTTGATCGATGTTTTTTTGCGGTTTACGATTTATGACGTATTAAAAAAAAAACTACTTACTAGATCTCTTTCAAATCAATTTTCGTTGGAAGTCTGCACGGTAATGTACATCATATATTTTTTTTAGTTTTATCATTCTCTTATTTTAGAAGTTACAGGGGGGGGACACACACATTTTACCACTTTGGAAGTGTCTCTCGCGCAAACTATTCAATTTAGAAAAAAATGATATTAGAAACCTCAATATCATTTTTGAAGACCTATCCATAGATAATCCACACGTATGGGTTTGAAGAAAAAAAAATTTTTGAGTTTCAGTTCTATGTATGGGGAACCCCCAAAATTTATTGTTTTTTTTTTTCAATTTTTGTGTGAAAATCTTAACGCGGTTTACGGTATACATCTACTGACCAAGTTTCAACAGTATAGTTCTTATAGTTTCGGAGAAAAGTGGCTGTGACATACGGACGGACGGACGGACGGACAGACAGACAGACAGACAGACAGACAGACAGACAGACAGACATGACGAATTTATAAGGGTTCCGTTTTTTGCCATTTGGCTACGGAACCCTAAAAACTGGTGCATAAGTTTGCGCTGCTTATTGCAAGTAAACCCGTTGTTTTAGGTTAGATTAGGATAGCTTTAGTGGCGTAGCTTTCCCCAGGCGGATCTTAAGTCAAAAAATGTTGAGGGGACCCCGCTCCAATGGGGTCCGTATCACTGACACGGGCGAAATTGCAAAAGCTGCACCCTGGTCAGGTTAAACTGTCTAGAATGTCCTATCCAGGTTATCTGCTATCCTCAAACAAAACACGACCTCACCGAGTTGGGGCTGATGTGGTTGGGGCTGATGGGGCGCCATGGCTCCAGCGAGCCGTTGACCGGCGCGGCCGCGCGGTACTGCGCCGTGAAGTCTATGATGGGGTGGCCGCCGTCCCCGGCCACGTTCCACAGGATCAGCGCTAGGATCGTCGACGCGTGCACCGTCACGTTCACTAGCGGAGGCGGTTCGGCTGTTGACAAATAGAACGTTATCGAGGGTTGAATGAACATGGCTATTAGTATTTACATATAAAAAAGAGTCAAGGACGCCTGGAAATAAAAGACTGCACTAGAGTAGTACATCAAAATCATGTATGTTCTGTAATCTATCTAACAGTCTAGAGTCCACTGCTGGATAGAGGCCTTCCCTAATTGATGCCACGCCGACCGATCCTGGGCCCTCTGAATCCAGCGGTTTTCTGCTGTCTTTTTTAGGTCGTCAGTCCACCTGGTCGGTTTTTTTGCCTGTGTGCCTCTTCAAAATATGTGAATCAGTTCTTTTCAAAATTTTATATCTGTAAGACCTTTTACCTTTTTTTATTATAAGCGGAAACTCAAAGAGTTAGCTTGCCTTGTTGTATAACTATAAGAGGTATTTGCAATTGCGTTTGGCACAAAGTAAGTAAATGAAAATTCATTACTTTAAAATGTAATAACTCTGATTAAACAGAGGATTTTTCAAAGTATTTAAATACAAAATGTAAATACCTTTTTCATCTTGTTAGTGCAAAGTGCAAAAAAAATAGTTCTTTCGCATTTTAATTATTAAATGAAAAATTAGTACTAGTAACCCACTTTTGCATCACTTCGGAGCATTTAAAGTTATACCTTATGTTTAGTAATATTATAATATCCACCCATAAATTAAAACCTTACGCCCCAACCCAGTCACTAACGGTTACTTTAATCGCTCCTTAAGTAACCGTTAGTGACTCTAACGCCCCAACTCAGAGTCACTAACGGTTAATTAAATCGCTCCTTAGTATAGAATCACCATATAAATTCAGTACTAAGGAGCGATTTAAGTAACCGTTAGTGACTCTGAGTTGGGCCGCAAGTAAGTTGGGGCATGAATCAATTTTGACAGGCGTTTACAAATTATAAGTGGACTCATTTATTAGTTTTAACGTAAGATTTAAATACATATTTATCTACTAGCTTTTGCCCGCGACTTCGCTTCCGGTAGAGTGGTTTCGAAACGTAGACATTAGACAATGTTGTCCGTGATGTATCAACGCACAACCCAAAGCCTTAGAGCTGGAACTTAAAATTTCGCACACGGTATTCTTTTCCTCTTATGACGCAAGCATCCACTAAGGAAGGATTTTTCAAAATTCAACCTCCAAGGTGGTGAAATAGGAAATAAATATGATACGCATAATTTCCGCGTGCGAAGCTGCGGGCAACAGCTAGTTTCATATAAATGTACAAAGTATAATTTGTTTCCAGACATAGTTATTACAGGAATAAGCACATTACAGTAAACAAGAATCTTCATTTGCCTTATGTTGGGTGGGAAACCTATAAGCAACTGAAACTCTCCCAACAATGAGCAGATATTTACTAACTATAATTTAAAACAATAGGACCATTTATATTCATACTAAACTATTTATTAAAATAATAATATATTTGAAACAAGGCCCATATCCGAGTCTATCATATTCATAAGTAACATAATATTGTCTCAGCTGCGCTACTGATAGCAAACATTATCAACTCAAACATTTATTTATGGTTCTGTCCATTGTTTCATATGACATTTCATGAGCACTTTTTTCACGGTTTCTATATCAATCATATTATGTATGCAAATGTGGAATGTATGCAGACAAGTAGAATGAGATAATGTCGACGGTACAATCAAGAGACATTATTGCCTCTACATGGCTGTAACTTTAATGATAGAGCCTCGACCACAGAGCAATAAATCTACACAGAGATAACGGGCGCCTAGTTCGTGAACGCAATATGTATAAGTCGTGAACGCAGTTGTATAACATGTAGGTATAATATAGTAATTTATAAGGTTTTATTTTAATACATCAGCTGTACCAAAATCAAGACAGTCTAATTAATGCTTTCATCATCACACCTTCGGTATTTCGGTTTAAAGAACTTTATTTCTCATTAAGACAATGTCACTTACATGAGAACATTAAGCATATTGAGTAATAAATATATCTAGTGCGGGTAGAAGATAAATATTTTATTGGTAGTTAACTCTAAGAAGCAAATTCTCTGCACGCGTACTTGTTATATATAAGGCGGTGGTCCAAGTCAAGAGAGGGTTCGTATTTTTACTCAACTGCCAAAGAAGGGTTATGTTTTTTCGCATGTATCTTGTATGTTTTTTTTCTTTTCTTAGTATAGTGGCTCGTTATTATAAATATGCGTAAATAATTTTTTTTTGAAAATATTCAGAGAATCCGCCTCCTTTACAGATTTTGGTAGTTTATTATATAACTGTGCTCCCCTAAATGTTAAATTATTTTTTCCATAATTTGTTCTCGTGCTAGGCAATGCAAGGTGACTGGCTCGACGTGTTGCGTATTTATTTGTTTTAATTTTTGTTTCGAATGTTATCTGTGAATGAATCTGTTTGTGAATTATTTTGTATATAAGTATGCATGTGTTATATATGTACAGTTGCTTAATATTAAGGAGTTTTGTTTCTTTGTAGATTGTTGTTGTTGGTGTCTGGTAGTCGTAATGGTGTAAAATTTTTATTATTTTATTTTGAAGGATTTGGACTGGTTTTAAACTAGTTTTACTAGCATTACCCCATATTTCTAGGAGATATAGTAAATGAGGCTTCACCAGGGAATTGTATATTAGAAGCCGCGTTTTTCTTGGAATACAACGAACTATTTTGTTCAATGAGCCCACCAGAGAAAATAGTTTGCTTTTAACATGTTGTAGGTGTGCATTCCAAGTTAGATTGCTGTCTAGTATTAGTCCAAGGTATTTTTCATGATTAGTTCTTTGTAACACCTTTTCGTTTATACTTAGATTATTATTAATATGTATTTTTTTATTTTTAGCACAAAACACAGTGTATGAAGTTTTGGATGTATTTACCGTTAAAAGATTGTATTGAAACCATTTCTGTAGTATATTTAAGTCATCTTGAGCATTTTTCATAAGTTCATTTATATTATGGCCAAAATAAAATAAACATGTATCGTCGGCATAAAGTGTGAGGTGACCCTGCAATCCAGCTTGGTGTATGTTGTTTACGTACACTAAGAACAACAATGGTCCTAGAATGGAGCCTTGTGGTACGCCACAGGTTAGCAGCTGGGGGCTACTCTGGTGGGAACCCATTTTTACAACCTGATATCGATCACTTAAATATGACTTTACCATTTTGTATACAGTTCCAGTTATGCCAATGCTCTCCAATTTTCTCAGTAGTAGAGAGTGGCTTATTGTATCGAAAGCCTTTTTAAGATCGATAAAGACTCCCAGGGCTACTTGTTTTTGGTCGATCTTTGTTTTTATAGTGCTTACCAAGTCAATAGATGCCCCAAGGGTGTTTGATTTGGGCCGAAAACCGTATTGTTGATCATATATAAAATTAATTTCTGTAAGGTAGTCGTCTAGTCTTTTGTATACGATTTTTTCCAAAATTTTGGATAGCATTGGTAGAACTGAAACTGGTCGGTAGTTTCCCGGGTTTGATTTAACACCAGCCTTATAAATTGGAGTAACTTTGGCTATTTTTAAACTTTTTGGAAATAATCCTTCAGTTAATAGTTGATTCATGCAGTCGGTCAGTTTGTGAATAATTAGATTTTTAATACATTTTAAAGCTTTAGTACTGACACCATCAATGCCTGTACTCGTGTTAGGATCCAAGTTATCTATGATTTTTGATACCTCTTGGACGGTACACGGAGAAAAGCATGATAGTTCGGAGGATTCAGTGTTGTGGTGTAGTTGAGGTAACGTGTATTTGTTGTTATGATGAAACTGAGATGGTATTTGGTTTGCTAATTGTGTCCCTATATTTGCAAAAAAATTATTAAACATTTCACATATATCTACCGGATCTCTAACCACTACTCCATTTTCCGATATCAGATTTGGGGGAGCACAATTATTGAAAATTTTGTTATTAGAGAGAGTATTGATAAGTTTCCACATTTTCTTGGGTTTGCTTGCGCATTTCGTGAATTCTCCGTAGAAATATGTGTCTTTTGTGCTCTTAATTAGTGTTGCTAGCTTGTCTCTTTTAGCCTTAAAATCTATTTCTAATTGATTATTGGTCGGGTCCTGTTTTAATTTACTCCATAGTTCATTCCTTTCGTTAATTCCTGTTATTATTTGTCTATTTATCCATTCTTTTTGTGGTTCGTTTATTGTTTTATACCTTTTTATCTTGGTTTCAGTGATGACTTTCTTAATAAATTCTTCAAGACTCTTGTAATCGTGTATAATATTTTCTATATTAGACGATTCAACCATTTTATACAATATCTTGAAGTCTGTCGCTTCGTACTGTACTCTTTGTTTCTGAGGAGGTGGTGTTCGTTTTAACTCTAGGTAAATGTTCTTGTGATCAGATAAGGATGACTCAATTATAGCCATATGAAAATTGTTATTTTTTAGATTAGTGGAAACATGATCTATAATAGTTTTTGTAGTTGCCGTCTCACGGGTGCAGTATTCAGGTTTAATTTTATTGATTATTTTGTATCCGGATTCAGTGATCATTTCGGTGTAACGCCTAGTTGTGCTTTCAGAGTTTAATAGGTTAATATTTGTGTCTCCAAAAACGATAGTTCTCTTATTTTGTAGGAGTTGTTCTTCAAAATTGCATAGAAAGTCAGTTAGATTCGAGTGTCCAGGCTTGTATACAACCCCTATATTTAGTGAGTACTTGTGGAGATATATACCCAAATAGTTGTTCCCACTGATATAGTATCCAGTCGTAAGTTCGTGTTTTAAATCGTTATAAACGTAAATGGATACACCTCCACCAACTCCATCTGGTCTGATATTATAGTGGTGAGTATAATTTTGTATATAAAACTGCTGAGCCTGGTCATCTGATTTTATCCATGTCTCAGTTAATAAGACAACGTGTATACGTTTTTTGAAGGAGTGGAGTATACAGATTAGTTCGTCGAATTTACCTGGTTTACATATACTTCTTACATTTGCGTAGAAAAAATTAAGGCTTGACTTACTAGTAAGTATGTTCTGGTAATTATTTAGTGATTGGTAGGTAGTTTTTTCTTGTTTGTTAAGGATTGCATTGGTGGTTGAGACAAAGTTTGGATTTATTAGTTTTTTGGGCGAGTGATTGTAGTGATTTTTGGTGTTCCTTTTACATACTTTATTGTTATATCGTTCTCTCCGTTTTCGATTCTCTGTGCCAGCTCTTTCTTCAGATTTTTCATGTAATTTTGTTGTGCCGGTGTTTGATCCGAGAATATCTTAATACCACTTGGTAGCTTACCTCTATTACGAAGAAGCATTTTTACAGTGTGTGAAGATTCAAAACAAACTTTTACATTGCGGTCTTTTGTAGGATTGTACTTTCCGAGTCGAAATATTTTACTGGGCTTTGGGCAATCTTCGATAAGGTTGTTAATTATGTTAGCTACTTCACTCGTATCATATGAGCGGCTTTCATCCGTGTTAGTCGTTTTGCACTCTGGTATGCCCAATATTATTATATTTCTTTCTCTGTGCATTCGCTCCTGCAGTTCACCCAAAATATTTTCATTAGAGCAAGGCATCGGTACGCTCGTGACTATGTTTGCTTTCACTGCAATGATTTCTGATTCTAATGTTTGAATTTTATCGTCCGCATTAGTAGCCTTATTAGTGAGATTTGTTATTTGACTTTTCATAGACATCTGCTCCTTGCTTAGGCGGTCAGTAGCCACCTTAATATCGTTTAGCTGGGTTTTCATCTCCGCTATATTTTCGCGCACGAAATTCATTGTAGCTTCCTGGTTACTTGTAAATTGTTTGAACATTTCCATAATATCTTTGCGAAAATCTTGGAATTCTTTGGCACAATTACCAGTACAACGCCTCGCGCTCATGATTTGTACCACACGCCAAAAGTGTCGTCACTTGCGCGTACACACAGCGTTGGATTGCAAGCGGGATAAAAAATAAGAGGAGGTCCTTGTTACCCGAGGGGGTGAGCGGGGCCACTGCGGTTGCGTAGCCGGCTTCTTTCTTGTAGACCCGTTTTAAAAAAGTCCCAGATGCACTTTACACACTAGTTGAAATTAAGAACTTTTTAATAACAGTTTAGAAACTATTGTTGGATGGCACGGTTAACGTAATTTAAAGAAACAACCAAATACGCGTCTGCTCCTTTTGATTACCAGCACTGTGATTTATTTCGTTCGATTTATATGTATATATCTTTATATCATTACTACATAGTACAAAGTTTCATAACAATTGCTTTAGGATGGATTTGAAAAAGCTTTCATAAGATTTGAAACAAAAATGAAAATATGGGGTGAGTATTACCTATACAAATAAATTTTGAATTTAAACATATTTTCACACAATTTCTGAAATATAAAAGCGATTACTTCACGCGGGTGCTGATTGCGTAAAATATCCAGAGCAATTAAAATTCACAACTGACAACCAATTCGCTGACACGTTTGTTTTGCATTTAAAATTTTCTGCGACACGGATGGAGTATGATACGGAACTCATGATTGGTGACGTCTTTATTTGATCAAATAAAATAGTAATAAATATTAATTTAAAAACGGTAACGTTCGCAATCCACGTGTTGCAACTTTGAGTGGTAATATGACATAAATGGGGGAACACAAAGAGCTAAGAGTTTATATAAGCTTCGAAGAGCTACCTGAAGGAGAGAAGACGAATCACGTGACATTGGGGGTATGGCATTACGACTTGGGCTTGAGAGTCAGTTTTTTTCTTTTCCTTCCCTCTTACTTCGCCGGCAGCCATTAGTGATGCCTTTAGTGTTGCTGATGTCCATGGGTGATGAATGCCACTTCCCATAATGTGGATCGTGCATTTTCATACAATATCATATTTGCGCCTACCACCTTCGTTGAGCGATACTAACGCGTCGCTGTCGCAAGTGTGAATACACTACCGAATAACTGTCTGAGGTCCTATTCATGCCATATTTGTGTCATAAAGGTTATCAACATTTTATTAATTGATAGCAGAACGTTTGCCGAGTGGCTTGTATCCGGGAACAATGTCACGTGCCAGTTCAAACTGCACATTAAATTGCCGCAGGTCACCACTGCAGGTGTGTTATACTGTGCGCATAGGCACTACCTACTGCGCAAAACGTGTAACGAGCAAAAACATAACCTTTGTTTACACCAACACAGGTAGGTACCTACCAATTTATTTTAGTATTTTTAGTACAAGGAAAGGATAAAATTTAATAAACATGATGTTTTTTTCATGTCCAAGTAAATGGCGTAGTTCACTGGCTCAATAGCGCCATATTGACCAGTTGATTCCATGTTTTTTTTTTATGGAAATCGGCAAACGCGCTGACGATCCACCTGATGGTAAGTGGCTATCGTCGCCCATGGACATCAGCAACACCAAAGGCATCACTGATGCGTTGCCGGCCAAGAAAGAAGAAAAAGAAAGAAAGAAAGAAATGTTAAAAATATTTTATAATAACCGCTCCAAAAATCCACACTGGAGCAGCGTGGTGGAGTATGCTCTAGGCCTCCTCAAGAGGAGAGACCCGTGCTCAGTAGTGGGCCATTATTGGGTTTAAGCCAGCCAGATAATAAATGATAACTAAATGTGAAAGTTTATGAGGATCTTTGTTACACTTTCACGAAAAAACTAACGAACAGTCTTTAACCTAGTGGAGGCCCTGGGCATATTAGGATAATGGGGCCCCTATGACTTTGTCAGAACACTATTTTTTTTAGAATAAACAAATAAACTAGATAAGCAAGCCTCAAGATTTATGCAAAAGCTAATAATCAAATTGGTATTGTAGTCAGTAATTTAGGTTCGATTTATTCGAATTAAAAAAAAATCGGTAATAAATATCGTTTATCGTTTAGTAATCTGGCAGGAACTAGGGGGCCCCTATTGATCACGGGGCCCTGGGCACGTGCCCAGTGGGAAAGAGGGGTCTGCACACAGGTAGACATGAGGTGGAATACCCATTATCCTGGAAAACGCGGTCAAAGTCTCGGGCAGAGCACTAGTGAGAGATATGTAAATAGTTTGCGCCATGTACTAATATTATTAACCGTATATTATAAGGATTGGATATCAAAATCAATTGGTAATAAAAACGCGGTTGGGACGGGAACGAAATGGAATTAGCATACCCTCACGTGAGGGTGATATGAGGTCGCTCGGTTCAATCGAGTACGAGAATGTACGTTTAAGCTTTTTATTTTTACGTAAATGTAAAGAAAAGCATAATGGAATTAGTTCTACTGTTCCATACCAATACGACATACAACATCATTGGGAAAATTGCAATTTTGTTTAATGACATTTATTGGTATTGACATAAAAAACATAATGGTATTTATGACGGTTTAAACGCGAAGTTGCACTTCTCAAATATACATTTTAATTTTATTAGGCTACTGAAAGAGGATTCGGTTCATGTTGAAGTTGTGTTATGGACTTTTTAAAGTTTCAATTCCTCGACTGATGCAGTTACCAAGTGCATCAAGAGCTCCAGTAATTTTCATGTTGTGAATTGCGAACCAAGTTAACCTGTAGTAGTCGGTTTGTACCACATAAATAAATAAAAATAAATAAATAAACGTTGGTCCGTTATGAAACCGCGAACACACACGTCACACATACCCCCGCAGTAGGTTTTTACCTGTGTCGCGGGAGGCATGGACTATATATAACATTCATCACAATAACACCCGTGACCCGCATACAAAATATTTTATCTGTCACATAAAATATATCTACCCCAGCCGGGAATCGAACCCGGGACCTCTCGCTTTGCAGGCGGGGTCGCTACCAACTAGGCTACAGGGTCGTCATAGTTTAATGCGTGCCGTACACTTAATTCACCAATCATGCACCTACGTGAATTATGTGTACTAGGCGTATCTGACCTAGGTGAATTGAGTATACTAATTAGAAGTACGTATACCAGGAACATAGTACATTTAATTGAGTTGGTAATCGTGCGAGGTGATTTCGTTTATTACCCGTTAACTACGACCCTCCTAAAGCAAATTGTGAAATGTTATTGGCAAATTTAAAAGTCAGTTAAAAACGTGTGCTCCCTTCACATTCCTTTTCAGCCGGCAACTCGTCGGCGTTGTTTTTTGACTGGCTTTTCTTTTCAAGAACCTAAAATGGATCCGAATTTTTCTTTTACACAGCTCCGTAAGTAGTATGTTGAAAGATCTCTATCTATTGCGCTGAGTAGAATTTACAAAGCGCCCGGCGAAATATCGAGGGCAATTTATAAGAGATCCGGGACTCGAGAATTTTCCGCTATTTGCTCGTATTCGAGAAAAAGTTCGTAATCCTTACACATCGCTACTTTCCCGAATACTTAGGTAATTGAGTGGTATGATGAATATTCGTATAGTTTTTTATTGAATCTTTCAATCTTAGTTTTCATCCGTAGAATGTTCTTAGTTCTTCTACAGCGTACGTTTTTTCTGTTTTATTAGGAAATTCTTATAAATAAATAATTTTCCAAGTCTTGCAGTTGGTGCCACTTTTAGCCTAAGAACTCACGGAGCGATTTTCTCCCGCGCCCGCCGCGGTAGCGGGCCCGCAACTCCTGTAGAATGTAGATTTGTATGTAAAAACGAGCGGCATATTTCACGACGCGGTTTACGCCCGTGGCGGGCGCGGTTTACTCGCGGCGCCCGCTGCACCGGCGGGCAACTTCTAGAATCGCGCGGGCCGCGGTCAGCCGCAGCCGCGGCGGGTTGCTCCCGCACGCTCTGCGGTCGGTTGGCGGGCGACCGCGGTGGGCGCCGGGGGGGAGGGGGGGTATAGATCGTAAAACCGCCCGTCTTGCGATATTCGCCCGCCAGGTTTGCGGGCGAAAATCGCAACCGCGGCGGCTGCGGTACCGCACAAAACTTCGGTCTCGTGAGTTTTGAAACTTTTTCAAATTACCGCTACCGCGGCGGGCGCGGGAGTAAATCGCTCCGTGAGTTCTTAGGCTTAACCCTCATATATTTGGTCCCAAACAGCGAGCGCGAGCTGATATAGTTGTTAGACTCTACCATTTTTAGGGTTCCGTAGCCGAATGGCAAAAAACGGAACCCTTATAGATTCGTCATGTCTGTCTGTCTGTCTGTCTGTCTGTCTGTCCGTCCGTATGTCACAGCCACTTTTTTCCGAAACTATAAGAGCTATACTGTTGAAACTTGGTAAATAGATGTATTCTGTGAACCGCATTAAGATTTTCACACAAAAATAGAAAAAAAAAACAATAAATTTTGGGGGTTCCCCATACTTAGAACTGAAACTGAAAAATGTTTTTTTCCCAAACCCATACGTGTTCACCCATGTTCGTGTACCCATATCTATGGATAGGTCTTTAAAAATGATATTGAGGTTTCTAATATCATTTTTTTCTACACTGAATAGTTTGCGCGAGAGACACTTCCAAAGTGGTAAAATGTGTGTCCCCCCCCCCTGTAACTTCTAAAATAAGGGAATGATAAAACTAAAAAAAATATATGATGTACATTACCAAGCAAACTTTCAACGAAAATTGGTTTGAATGAGATCTAGTAAGTAGTTTTTTTTTAATACGTCATAAATCGTAAACCGCAAAAAACATTGATCAAAGTTACAACGAACTACAAGAACTTTTATAGTATGTTACTTGCTGCTACGGAACCCTTCATGGGCGAGTCCGACTCGCACTTGGCCGCTTTTTTATTTTTCAATGTGAATAACCGACAAGCGAGCAGACGGTAGACCTGATAGTAAGCAAACACCTTACGTGACCTATAGGCACTGGTACCAAAGGTATTGGTATCATAGGCACTGGATTAAATGATTACAGTGCTTGAGATCTCAGTAAACAAGCAAAGTATTTCTCTTTCTTCTGATTATCACTGTGGTAGTTCACAGTCATTCATTAACCATCTCTCATCACGTGGCGTTTGCTCGCTTACTGTCTGCTACTATAAAAACAAAGAAACAGCAGATGGATTATAAAAACACTATAACCGTAACTAGGTGTAGCAAGCTACCATAAAAAGCTTCGATAAACAAACTGCCGAGCCCTACACGGACGTTTCGTTGCGTCAACAGGAACCACGTTGTTTTAGCTAATGAACCCCATCGATCCTAAAAGCAAGATATACAGATACACGAATACACAAACCGAACGGTCCCCAACGACACCGTCCGTCTGTGCACATATTGATCATGCAAATACATCGTTTTTGTCACGTCATTAGTGTGCGAGTGCTAAAGGACGGAATCCATATTGAATCGCGTGTGCGTTTTAGTAATTGACTAAATAAAAAAATATACGTTTATTTATTTTTCACATTTAGTACAAAATAGAATAATGTCTATAAGTTATTGAATTTTGGGTAGTGTTAGAAATATTAGGCAACGTGATATCGTCACAAGATTGAAAAGTGTTTGAGAAAACAACATTTTTTTCATGAAAAATATCGCAACGGGAAAATATGATTGTGTTGGTAGGCTTTTACAGAATCCTGTTTTCAATAATCATTTATCAAACCGAACACTTAAGTCCCAAGTAGCTACCATCTTATCTTTTCATCTAGGTATGTGAGAGTTAATCCTAAATAATTCTAATCTTTTGCGTTTAAGTAACAAGTACGTAAATTCTTTATTTAGATGAAATCACCTACACTAGTCGAAACGCAAGTAGCATTATTAATAAATAATAATGCTACTACTAAAGTAATAACTTTGAAGACTAACTAGGACTAGGCCGTTAAAAAATTTACCTGCTTAAGTAACGATTTTAAGAAATCATATTTTGCAAACTGAAAACGAGCGCGCGAGCGAGAATGAGAGAGTGAAATTTTAATTATCAGATCAGGCTTAGGATGACATTCATACATTATATGTATAATGTATGATATATCTTTCTTAATATATTTGACGCACGTAAATCCTTATGTAGCAAAATACAATAAGGTAATTGAAAAGTATGACGAAGTAGAACTTTCCAGAACCTAAGTCTAGACCTAAGAACCTGTCATTTAGACAATACTCATAGAGGCCAAAGCAGGTTTGTAAGCGCAAACAAACACAATATACCACGAACATACGTCCAGACGATGTCAACAAAACACAACACGTGCCAATAGCAAGTTATATGGGCAAGGCGGCGATGAGTTATCCATCCAGCGTGCCGGGAATATCATCTGGTGGTTGGAACTAACTGGACAACGACCGGATGGAACGCAATGCATCTCGATTTGCCATCCGATGTGTTTCGGTAAAACGGGTTTTAGTTTAATGACATCATAATGTCGTACGAGATGTCGTTTAATCCGGTTTAGAGAAACACACTGTTTTTAGTTAATGTACAATTAACGTCAAACAATAAAATGGCTGACACAAAGTAACATATAGAAATTCTATTGGATTGGATCTTTGTTATTAAATTATCGTTTACAATATACATAATGCCTGTTGATAATTTACCAATAAATAATTTACCAATAAATGTGTCACTAGCGCGCCGAAGATGATGAGTGTAAGAACAGGCAAATGACCGTTCTGCTCGTAGTCGCTTTGTCAATACAAGACGATACGCACGCTTTTGTTGTAGTCAGATGTGCCTGACATTTTTGATATACAGCATTAAAATGCCTTCGTGTATTATACCAATGTGATTAGTGCAGTGAAACAAAAGATAAACGTGTGTGTGTTGTAGCTCTTTTTCGAAACAGATTTTTTGTTGATTTGTAAGGGTATAACGTATCTATATTTTTTAAATATCGTTGCCATTATAGGAACATGTTATCTGTCACCAAGGATATTTATTAAGTTTTGTCACGCAAAGGGAATTCGAATCAGGGACGTCACGCTCAGCAGATACTCGTAGGCTCGGTAGTGTCGGTACTTCATTGTTTATTTAACGACCCTGTAACTCCACCTGAGTTATAGCTACCAATAGCAGCTGCTATAGCTTCTCATAATTGAGGAGATAATTAACCTTTGGTTGAAGCTCAGGATGCCTTCAGTGAAAGTCTGTCACCGAGTTCGAAATGTCAACAAAAAAGTCGGATCTATTATTTTAGCGCCAATATCGCCATGGACTTTGCCTAACTAGTTAATAGTGAAGGAATTAGGCAAATAAACTTGTATTTCATCGGGGAGTTTGACAGAGAAACTGACAATTCTTATCTGAACCCTTTATTCGTAAGATCACTGAGGTCAGATAACTATTAGAAACTTTTATTCCTCATAAACCTTTGAAACTGTCCCTTATATCACATAATAAATAACTGAAGTAAATAACTATGTCAGTAAAGCAGATGCTACGACCTTGCGACAAGGTCTTTGTAGCGTTTCGAGCGTTGCTTTTTGTACTTATGTAGTTTATTTGTTGTGGTAACGCAAAACATACTATGATAATACATATTTGTATTTGTAAAAAATGGGACAACAGTAACGACGAGGTGTTTTTTCAACCGGTATTCAAAATATGAATAATGAAGTACCTAGACGTCATTTAAACTTGCCTAACATTGAAGGACCTGCCTTAACCCGTCGGTTACCGGGAACGTTCCAGCACGTTCGAACTCAAAGGTACCGCGATCACGCGG
The DNA here is from genome assembly GCA_951805285.1 of Thymelicus acteon. Classification (NCBI taxonomy): domain Eukaryota; kingdom Metazoa; phylum Arthropoda; class Insecta; order Lepidoptera; family Hesperiidae; genus Thymelicus; species Thymelicus acteon. The sequence continues at coordinate 17,118,354 of OX638226.1, read as the reverse complement.
ATCTTTAAGAATTAATGTAAACAACAATATGATAATGCGGGTTTTCGCATCCTCAGATGGCTCCTGTGTTAGTTTGTCGGTAATTTACATAAAACAAGTTAATAGTTTAAAAACTAAATAGGTACACGCTTTTATAATGTCAGTGAAGGAGCTAAAGCTTTAGTGACTGTCCTATTTACCGCTAAGGAGATCCCTAGTTGTCTTTAAATGTGTCATCGTTTATTTCATTAAAATCAAGTACTTATAGTTGCCCCTTAAAGACATAAGAGAACCAAAGCCAGCCATTGAACCTCGCTAAAATTGAACTCAATCGATTACCTTAGTTGATCGTATCAACGCGAGCATCACAAGTCCCATCGCTAACGCATCGTTTCGTCACACCGATCGCACGTAAACAAACACAAATCAAGTCAAATACACGGCTGCGGTACTCGTTGTCACCTATTATATCTCGATCATTACTAAAATAGATCCCGATGCTCCCATCGCCAGCTTAGCGAGACCTGGGACGTTCCATACTCCGATTGAGGTGTAAAGCGGTGCGCTGCATGCTGAGGTCTAAGCGGACTGGTCGGCGATAATGACAGTGATTACGTGGCCTTCAGTGCACTACACTACTACAGTATGGAGGGACGATGTGTGGCAGGAGACAGAAGGCGTGATTGCAGTTGCGGATGCGGAGAATGGAGTTTAAAATGTTTTGTGAATTGCAATAGTTGCTGGCTTTATTTTAACCTTTAACCTTTATTTTACTAACAAAGTCGAGAACTACGAGCTAATTCTGCTTTGGGTTAATTTTAAGCGATTGGCCGAGTATGGCAAGGCCATGGCTTAAGTGGGGAATTCACTAGACAGACATCCCCACGGGCAAGTCTGCAGACAAGCCCGCCGGGCCTCGCTACTATAGGACTGTGCAATGTTTGCTAGTGTAGGGCCGTTGCAGTCAGTCTGGCAGACTTGTCTGTTGCTTGTCCGCGCGATCTCATTTTGTCTGCGGGGGCACAGACATGTCCGTATGTGAGTGGTCACCGCGGGCTGTCTGTTCACAGACCCGAGAGCGACAGCAACTAGGACAGACGTCCCTATCTGATTTTATTTATCGAACTGTGGAGTACATTCGTCTAAAATGAGTTTTAATAAAAATGAAACAATCTGGACAGAATTCCTAGCGGAATATAGAACATATCCATGTTTATGGAAAATAAAAAGCAAAGAATTAATGAACTCCGAATTACGAAATGCTGCCTACCAAAATTTAATAAATAGATGTAAAGAAATATACGTCGATGCTAATTTAGCTTACGTTAAGAAAGTTAATAAAAAAAATAAAAAACAAAAAACGTTGCTGCGTAAAAAAAACTAAAAAGAAAAAAATAAGCCCAGTAGTTTAGAACGTTGTTAAAAGTCTGAACCCATTTTTCAACTAATCAAATCTTGTTTGTTTTTTCCAGCAGCCCTGTAAAATTTAAATGGGTCCCGACTGTAAATCCTTCTATGGTTTACTTGTTCAGTATTACTTTTAACAACATTCTAAACTACTACTTTTTTATTTTACACTTTTTAGTTAGGATTTTATTTCATTAAGGGAGTTAATAAATTAGCGTGAATGGTTATTTAAACAATTTTAAGTCGTTATAATATATTCTAATAGTCAAACAGTACATATTAATGCAGCACCAGCAATTATAGCGATTTTCCTTCGTTGCGTTGTCATTATATTGTGTACGCACAACACAACTAATCGTTACGCCGCTCCAACACAAACTGATAAGTCTGTGTAGTGTATTGTGGCGACAGACATGCCCGGCCAGACTGCCCGCGGGCAAGTCCGCGTAGTGAATTTCCCGTTTTAGTTTTGTTGTATTATCTGACGGCTAATCGATTTAAAAACATCCGTTTTTGAGAGTTCACTCCTAAACGTATGTTGATTACTGTTAATGACATTATACTTTTTCCATCACTCTTACCGTAGCTTTTCCAGAAAGAGGTTTTCATAGAAAGCGATTCGAGTTGTGCTAATCTACTATAATAATTATAATCTTTCATTAATTTTCAAGAATAATAAAGTGAAGGTTTACTGTATTTCGTACCAGCAATGCCTTTCATTCTCTGTAATTGTCGGCTTATCGCTGGGTTAGATTTCCGCAGCGCTATTTAAATAATTTGTATAATTACTTAGGGTCTTGGTGTAATTACCGTAGCCTAGATAACAATAGTGATTGATAATAACAACGCATTAGCAGTTTCCTATGTAAGCGCGGCAGGCGTAATGTCTTTAATTACCTTATTGAAAATAAAAACAGGATTTAAGAAAATAAAAGTAGATGGAGAAGTGAAAATTCAAATTTCAAAATCAAAATCCTTTCGTGGTGTACCCTTATGAACGTTTAAGGTTCCTCCTGTTAAAATGCAATAATTTTACTCCGTAGGATAAGAGTAAGGAGTTCTTATCCAAATTGCTAGATTTGACGCATACATGCTCTAACAAACGAACGAAAAAAGCATGTTAAATAAAGGCTTGTAAATACATTTGTCTGTCACATAAATATAATATAGCAGTGTGATAGTGATGAGATGTACCTACCTAATGATGTTCACGGTGCTAGACCAGTATCAAACTCGTAAACCGATGTCTGTAGCATACAGTACTCATTTAACCATCACACTGCATTTGCTACTTCCACAGAAGTTTTCAATATAGCTGTTGCAAAGCAAAGCAACAACCCATAATTGTCCCACTGCTGGGCTCGGGGTCTCCTCTCACAATGTGAGGGGGGGTATTAGGCCATAGTCTACCACGCTGGCCAAGTGCGGATTGGTAGACTTCACACATCTTTGAGAAATTTATGGAGAACTCTCCGGTGTGCAGGTTTCCTCACGATGTTTTCCTTCACCGAAGAAAGTGATAATTAACTTGTAATACGCACATAATATTTGAAAATCAGAGGTGCGTGCCAGGATTTGAACTCGGGCCCCTCCGTTCGGAAGACCAACGTTCTAACCGCTAGGCTATCATATAGCTATTGAAGTAGCTGTAAATCCTGTAAAGGCTTGTGATCCCTCAGGCGGAACAAGCGTTTAGGAGGATGCCGTACAAACGTAAACAGCTAAGCTGACTTACGGAACACTTGCTTGTTCCCTTACGCAGCGTCTCGCAGCTCGCATAATTAACTTTATTGAATTACCTCATTTGACACATAGCACAAGAGCTAATATGTTCATTGCATTATTGTGTTCACGAATACAGAATCTTTTAGGCGCCGGCCACACTGCCGGCGGTCCAGCGGTCAGAGTTCCGAGTTCTGAGATCCGCGTTCACTGTAATGTATGCGGTGTCTTAGAATCCTACACAGTCACACACAAAAGCAGTCAGACCGCGGCGGTCAAAGTGAACGCACGTTCTGTCGGAGTTCCATTTTTTGTCAAAAGCTAGAAGGTCACGATGTCCGACGAAATTGAAAAATGTATTAATTGAAAATAAAAAATTATGAATAAAATAAAATTAAGTTCTCTCAATTCAATAACAGAATGCACCCAGTATTTTCTCTTTTTCTCAGACTGTGCAAGGCTCTACAGTAATAGTAATATTACTGAACTCCAGATTTCTAGACCGCTCGCTGTGTGGGCAATTGTGAATGCTGAACGCAGAACGCGACCGCAAAACTCAGACCGCAGGGGCGATGTGTTCGGCGCCTTAGACCACGGACTACTCTGAATGTTTTTATTATAAAACTTCAGTAATTTTCCCACAATTTCCTTGACATATCCAACAAAAATTTATCTACATATTAATGATTACAGTTACATTTCCTGACTTAAGCGAAACTAGTTGCGGAACTTCAGGTTATTCCATAGTCTCTGTCATACACATGTTTACTTCTGGTTCTATTTTATAATAAGTTTCAAATTGCTCTTAAGCCAACGGCTCCATCTATCCATCTAACAGTCTGTGAAGGTTCACTGTAAGCTGATGGTTAGTAGCAGCTTTTTCGATAGTAACTAATCGACATAGTTAAGCAACTACGGCTGCGGTCCGTAGATGGATGGTTGATCGTTAGTGGCGAAAATTGAATGTTTCCGTACTTCAGTGGGGCACTTTCCCCGGCGATGCTATTTGGTAATGTGGCGTATTGAGCATTGGCGTATAATCGGGCGTATTGGGGCGACTTAAAATACTAACCCCAATCCAGCCCGCTGGTAGCTGCGCCCCTCGCAAGGATTATATTGGTAATATTGATTTAATAGTTATGGACACTACTGATGACTTGGGGCGAAATAAAAGCTTCTTACATTCGGGTTGGCTAACTCCTCCACCTCTTGCCTAAATAATATGTCTTATATTCAGGAAGGCCTTCATTCAGAGTATTCAGACCAGTGAGTGATGCTATGCACAGTTTTCTCTCATCTCTTCTGTTATTATTGTAAATAAGCATGCAGAATTATCTAACTCATTTTTATATGTTAGTTATTTGTCGTGATTACTCTTAGAATCTTCAAGTCAAATGGTCTCAATGATATGAAGTTTATATCGTCCAATGAACGATAAAAGTACTCACTCCTAACTGTGAGATTCACCCTGTCGATGTACGCTGTCTCGTTCTCCACGGAGCACTCGTACAGGCCCTCGTCGTCTACGTTCACGTGCGAGAGGAGCAGACTGCCGTCCTTCTGCAACAATAACAACAAACAATTGGATAGGAAACTTCTGACCAAAAGTTGAAAGTTGTTACTAAGTTATGGCGCTTTACCACCCAGGACGAATACCATTGGATGGAATGATCCTACAGTCACTACTCAACCACTAACTTAAAACAATATATTTATCAGTGGTGTCCCTTTCCTTTAGAATTTATGAACACAAAACTATGTCACAGTTACTGAATATTAACCTCCAAACAGTCGAAGTCACCCAGAGCCGCAACAGGAGTAGGAAGACGTATTCCAACGTGCAGGAGGATGGTACTAATGAACTCCTGTTGCTGCCATGGGCATCTTCATATACATATTATATGACTGTCGAAGGTGTGAGTACGCATAATCCATATATTTTTCCATCTTCCCTTCACTCTATGATTTGCATTAATGCGTGATTTAATTTATCCTCAAGTGAATTCAGTTCCACCCCGATAAACATATGCAAATCTGGTGTTATTGAGTTTTAGGCCGAGGTCTTGCGACGGAGCCTTGAACGACGATCGATACTGGCGTGCTGGCTCGTCCGTAAGGTGATATCGTAGCATGCTCAGGTGATTCCTTTATTATTACATTGACTTACATACGTTTTTGCCAATAGGACGAAACATCAGATGGCCATTTGATGATAAGTGATCAAGATTATACCTACTCTAAGGCACGCAGAAAAATTCAGAGTTGATTATTATGTAGAATAATGGTGATCTAATCAGGTGAAAACCTATTACCACGTACAAGCAGAATTTGCTCAAGTACCTAAGTGTCCAACCGGATCTCATGATGAATGGTACATTCTCAACCTCAACAATCTCGTCATACATTCCAGACTAAACATCTAAAGCTTTTGATAAATTTTATAATGTCCTGCTTTCGCTGTCTTGCGGAATGCAGCCACGTAAGTGTAAAATAATATAACCCTGAATAAGCGGGTTACTATTATGCACGTTATGCGTGCGCTTCAGTGGAATCCAACAAATTACGTACTTCACTTCGTTGCTTCTACCACCTTTATGTGGTTTGCGTTGATTGGTGGCAGGAGACTTATGATGCTCAGATTACAAGTGCTTATATCTATGACCAGTTTCGGATGCGTCTTTAATTTTGTACAACGCCTACTGCTAATATACTTTCTAGGTGTATTTTCGCCTAAGTACAATTATTTCGATTGTTGGGTCAACAAATGTTAATCCGGTGAAGTGTTTGTTTAGCCCGAGGCTTCTAGAGGACCTTGAACACCGACCAATATTAGGGTACATGACTCGCGCGCCAAATGATGGATTGTCCATCTACCTACATAGGAAATCATCCATGTTAGAGCGGTCGATAGACATAAAATTGATTATTAGTATTTCTTTCTTATCTATCTATCCTATCTTCTTGTATGTTACCTTAATATAAAATCGCTGATGTATTTGTTAGTGCTTTTTTGCGATTAGTGTAACTACGTTCTATACGACTAGTTAACAATAATAAAACAAAGTTTGACAATATCGAGGACATCCTTGTACAAGGTTTCTGTTCTTCAATCAGTGTTTACTCGTCGGAAAAGGTAACGCAGGTGTTCCACAACTTCCACATAACAAGGGTCGAAGGTAAACGTAGGTAAAGTACACAACAGTATTAAGTATGGTCGAGATAAACGTATTTAAGAAATACACATAAATGTAGTAGGTACAGCAATTTTTTTTGTTACACCAAGATATTGTCTTTAAATTAATACCGAAAACAAATACTTTGTAGGTACCCTTTTTTACGCCAATTACGCCTTGTGCGATGTGGTGATCATTACCATAAAGCCATCAATTGAGCCGCATTATCGCGAAGTGCGTCCGTCGCATGCATTATGCAGGGTCACGACTTCATCGAGTATCGATTGCTGAGTCGCTACGAAGCCGTACGGTTTTTACTTCTCAAACAGAACGATTTACCAACTACTCGAATAACTCAATACTACCCTGAAGTAATTTGCTTCAAACAATTTTGTAACTTCAAGCAGTACAACTGCTTGAGGGTGTGCGCGTTACGGATTGTTTTGTTATGAGCCAACAGGATTCTCCATTTTAGCCCGGACCTGGAGAGTCGCCCATGGATATCAGCAACACCAAAGGCATCATGATGCGTTGCCAGCCAAGAAAGAAAAATAAAGAAAGAACTGGCTCTCACGTTTCCAGCCGGAACACGGATATTTGTCTACTGACTTAAACAACAGTGTAGCTATCCAGGCGGACCCCATGGAGAAATAATAATTTGTGACCGATTTCAGACAAAATTTATTCCTATTTGTCAATTCCCGTTTTGTTTATTCTTCTGTCGCGCGAAGAGCTCGATTTGAGCCCGAATCTCATAAGTTATTGCACGGATTTTTCACGTAAATTTCATTAAGAGAAACACCCATCACCCGAGAATAAACATTTTACTGTCACACAAATATATGCCGTAATCAGGAATCAAACCCGAGACTCTACACTTACAGAGACACTGCCAAAATGGGACTTCGAATAAATGTTCTTGAAACACGAATAATGCATATGAAAATTGAACTGGAAACTTTAAATGAATTCAATTTCCTCCGAGCGCAGGTGAGATGATAAACTGGATCCGAAATACGAATGTAGGTTACAGAGTACAGATCTACTTGAAACTTTGTGTATGTTTTAACAAACACGGAAAACTTACCAAAGATACGCGGATGGTGCTATATTACGACTATTACGAAACCACATGACAAGCACCAGCTTTCGATTAAAGAAAGAATCATTACAATCGATTCACTCAGTCGAAAGTTCTGAAGTAACAAACATAAAAAAATACAGTGGAATTAAATACCTCCACCTTTTTTGAAGTCGGTTAAAAACTAAGTAAGTACACGCTATTACGAGTAGAGTATCCAATGTCGTAAAACAAATTCAGTGACGGTGCAGGTAATACTTAAGCAGGTAATAGTTGTGTTGTATCAGGTCACATTAATCACAAAAATGCATTGTCATTAGAACTTAAGAAATGTGTAAAATTGCAACTCCTAAGACAGAGAAACTAGGTGTTATTATGCCTAAGATTTCACTCACACAAACTTATCTTAAGTTAAACAAAAACGTTTAAAAACAAGCTGATTTCGCCACGTCGTAGCTCCAGCGGTGAAGTTGGATAATTAATATTTATTATATTACAATAATTCGATTAATGACGTCCTAATATTGACATTATATTTCAATTGCAACTTGATGTTGGCCTCCACGTACATATATATTAGGTACTACATACATTTGTCCAAATACCTCATGTATTGTGTATATGTGAAATGTGAAGGACAGTGATGGATCGTCAAGCATTCAAACGGAACAAGGTAATCGAAATAACTACACAGCAGAATTGACGAGATAATTTACGTATAGGTATGTATATGCGGCACAATTGCATACTAATATGGGGAAACCCGTTTTGTTATCAAGTGTTCCAATTTAGAAAACTTTTAGATTATATTAAAAGATCATACTAATATGACTACCTAATGCTTAATCATCGTAATTACTTTTTGAAATATTAACTCGGCTCTCCCCCAAAGAGTAATATCTCTCAAGGTAGGTATTGTTGAATAATGATGAAAAAATATGCGCCAATAGATTTTGTCCTTAAAAAGATATATGATCACAACTCTTAATAAAAAACACTTGGGTACACAAACCTGAAAATATCTTAGAGGTACGGTAAGGTAAAGGTAGTTGCTATAACAATTGTGATTGTTTCTAACACAATTACATTTTAAAAGGGATAAGATTAGGGAGGGCGCGTCCGTGACTGGCACTCACGCGAGGATCCGCCATAAATCTTCGCAAGATAATCTCACCCGGGAGCCAGGGAATCCGAATAACATCGAAATATTCATTCGATTTCATACTCAGAAAAGCGGCCAAGTGCGAGTCGGACTCGCCCATGAAGGGTTCCGTAGCAGCAAGTAACATAGTATGAAAGTTCTTGTAGTTCGTTGTAACTTTGATCAATGTTTTTTGCGGTTTACGATTTATGACGCATTAAAAAAAACTACTTAGGTACTAGATCTCATTCAAACTAATTTTCGTTGGAAGTTTGCTTGGTAATGTACATCATATATTTTTTTTAGTTTTATCATTCCCTTATTTTAGAAGTTACAGGGGGGGGACACACATTTTACCACTTTGGAAGTGTCTCTCGCGCAAACTATTCAGTTTAGAAAAAAATTATATTAGAAACCTCAATATCATTTTTGAAGACCTATCCATAAATACCCCACACGTATGGGTTTGATGAAAAAAACATTTTTGAGTTTCAGTTCTAAGTATGGGGAGCCCCCAAAATTTATTGTTTTTTTCTATTTTTGTGTGAAAATCTTAATGCGGTTCACAGAATACATCTACTTACCAAGTTTCAATGGTATAGCTCTTATAGTTTCGGAAAAAAATGGCTGTGACATACGGACGGACAGACAGACAGACAGACAGACATGACGAATCTATAAGGGTTCCGTTTTTTGCCATTCGGCTACGGAACCCTAAAAAGTACTCAATTGTGATTTCCTGAGTAGCATTTTAATAAACTTGACCCTTTCTCGGATAAAATTACTGTATGCCCATTTGGGGGATCAGACAAATTTTCTTCAAAATGGTCTCATAAACAATTTGTTCCTTCAACTTCCTTCCCCAAAGGTTCAATAAGAACGATACATAAAACCAATCTTTTCCCTAAATATTTCAATCATTTTGTTATAAGCTGGAATGATGGATTCGACACCTTTTTGAACATTACGATGGGCCCTGAGGATTTTCAGTAGGTATTGTAAGATTTCTTAAGGATGTTTTACTCTACAGTGATACTAATTTGTAATGAGTATCAAGAATTAGTTTTGACATCTACGTGCGACACTAACATTAAAATTGGTCACATCGCTGAGAATTCAAACAACCCTATTAAAAAATGAGGTATGCTTAAAATTACGTTTTATTTTTTGTGGAAAAAAAAAATAGAAGCTTGTTCAAAATTACGTCCAATCAGGAATTATTGCGCGCAAAGAGGAACAGCGGGGATCGACTCGCTGCTCCCACTCGTTAGAGCTTAACTTTTTGTGCTGAATTTAATTGCTACGACGATAAAATGTTGCTGATGATGCGGCACATTCAGACGCAAAATATTACAGTAAAAACAATACAATGGTTTTGAAACGGACTGAATAATATGATTCCTTTTAAAGTCATACAGAATTTAATCCCCATGCAGAAATGAATTTGAGCGTACACAACAGCTTATAATGATCAATTATTTCCTTTCAAAATTGCACTGCATTGTTATTAATGATGTGTTAGTCAGTATGAGTATGCGCGACAACAGACACTCTACTATTAATCAACAGCGCCGCAATTTGCTGTTTTGCTGAATTGCATGTTAATAATAAAGTAAGTTGGCTTGAGAGTCTTCTTTCATTCTTCTCTTCTCTGTCTGGCAACGCAGTAGTGAACCTAAGATGTCGCCGATGTCAATGGATGACGATAACCATTTACCATAGATATAGATAGATATCTGTGCCATTTACCTTGGGGCATGCGTATTCGTTAGTCGGCTACTGACATAACAAATAACATAATTTTTTCGACTCATCTATGTTGCTTATATTGTTAAAAAGTAAACAAAACAGGTCCATCGTAGTAAAAGCAACGACAAAAGCCAAAGAGCGGAGGTCAATTGTCCAACAAAGATGTACCGGTACCGGCTCTACCGGGAGTGCTCACCGTCTCATCTATTCACGACTCAACATTGTTCTGCTGCCGGATGGCTGCCGGCCGAGATTCGCTCATAAAACTTTTCCGTCATCGAGCTTCGTCGAGATGTATTGTCGACATAATAGCATACGAGTATCATGTACACACGGTTTTTGTATTCTATATCAGTATTCTGACTATAAGGGAAGTGTCATCGGAAATTAAGCCAAGCTCAATATCTCTACATATAATCCTCAAGTTAGTTGCCTAACAAACTGTCAAAACGTCGCCGGTATACCTTTACATTTGTAACTTATCCAGAGATTATGTATAGATAGATTATTGAAAATGGCCGTCGACTAACTGAAATTTGCAACCGAAACATGTTACAAATATTCTACAGTGTCGTCTAACTCGTCGTGTTCCGGCTGGGGGCTTGAGAGCCAGTTCTTTCTTTCTTTTTCTTCTCTCTTTCTTGGTCGGCAATGCATCAGCGATGCCTTTGGTGTTGCTGATGTCCATGGGCGACGATAGCCATTTACGATCAGGTGGATCGTCAGCTCGTTCCATAAAAGCTATTTCCATAAAAAAGTGTAATTTATGATGTTGATAGGTAGTCAGCTGGGTTATAAAGGATATATCATTTATCTCACAGGGACTTGGATTTAAATCGCAATCAATGCCTCGTCCATTGATCACCTATGCACCACGAACTGAAAGACTACCTAAGACTTTAGATCTAGATCATTTTCCACTGAGGTTTGAGATCCTAAGCCTTCAAAAATGTACACTCAAAAATGAATACTGGGAATAATACTGAATGGGTTAATAAATATTATGTTTACAATAAAATTACAAAAATTGTTTGTATGGTTTCCCCATTCTTCAATTCCACATACTAAAACTGAAATAAATGAAAGCTATCAAATTCACATTCCGAACTAAATAAAATGGGTTAGTAAATATGTTAAGAAAAACGTTAACGTAAACGCTAACGTTAACTTGTTAAATTAAAAAAAAAATAAGGTGTTATTGTTATCGATCGACGTGTCTAAATAATATTTAACACTCAACAACGTAACTCTAGTTTAGGAACGCAATTCATTCCTGATGTTAGGTCATCAATCAATCATTCCAACTCAGTCCTCGCTCGTTTCAGGAATGACTCATCAGTAAAGGGACTGACTCCAGTGTCGCATTGCGTTGCCCGGGTCATCTTTAACCGATAAACTATTTACAGGCGGCTTAAAATCAGGCGAAACACTGTACGGGTAAGTACAAATTGGATCATTCAATTGAATGACTTGTGACTTGCGTTTTCGATTAAATGTGGTTGTGTTGTGAATGTGGTTGGTTTGTAAAAGGATACATGAGAACAGATTTATAAACTAAAATAAAGGAGGACAGAGAGATGGAAAATAAAAAGAGAAAGAATAATACAAATGAGTGAATTATTGTATGATTATGTTAGACTAGAGTATCGATGGTGTATCTTGATTTTTGACGTCCTGTATGATAACCTGAAGGTAACTAACTGGCCACCGTCGCCCATGGTTGCCGACCAAAAAATAAGAAAGAGAAAAAAAAATGTGTGTCAGCTTCGACGCACGACTGGAGTTTAACGCAATGGCAATGATGATGTTTCATATCATCAGAATAAGATGTACTAAGATTTTTAATATTATTATCATTAAATGGTGTTGTTACTGATCAGCCATCCAAAGTAACGGAAAACCGTTTGATTTTAATCCCCATAAAATCTCATACCGCGGGCTTAAATATGAAATCGATAGATAAGGAGTTAAACTCCAAAATGAACTGGCTCCCAAGCCCCCAACCGGAAAACGATAAAGCGTTTGGCTGCTGACTCAAGCAAGGGGGTGGTAGCTGGCCAGGCAGGCCGGCTTCACTGCTTCAGAGGCTCTTACAATAATGATTTACCACCAATATCGAATACGATTACAACATTTAAAGAGACGTTCACAGGATAAGTAAATATATGTACATAATTATATCGAAGCTATACAACCGTTGTTTCTAAACAAAGGTTAGGAGCAAGTAACATTATCTTAATTAATCAAAGTTAACCCATTACCGCCCCATATATAGGATCGTCTCTAGTGTACGGGAGTGGCTCTTGTAATGAGGGAGAATAAATTGATTTAGCCGACACTCCCCACAAATGGGGTTTGACAAACACCACGTATGTGTGAGGAAATTGAGGAGAAATATCGCATCAACTATCTCATTTATTTTAATTATTATTAATCGATAAAGCCGGATAATAGAATCCTTGAACTGTTTATGTATTGGGCTTAATGTGGACAGCGTTAAAAAAAGCGGCCAAGTGCGAGTCGGACTCGCCCATGAAGGGTTCCGTAGCAGCAAGTAACATAATATAAAAGTTCTTGTAGTTCGTTGTAACTTTGATCGATGTTTTTTGCGGTTTACGATTTATGACGTATTAAAAAAAACTACTTATTAGATCTCGTTCAAATCAATTTTCGTTGGAAGTTTGCATGGTAATGTATATCATATATTTTTTTTTAGTTTTATCATTCTCTTATTTTAGAAGTTACAGGGGGGGGGGACACACATTTTACCACTTTGGAAGTGTCTCTCGCGCAAACTATTCAGTTTAGAAAAAAATGATATTAGAAACCTCAATATCATTTTTGAAGACCTATCCATAGATACCCCACACGTATGGGTTTGATGAAAAAAACATTTTTGAGTTTCAGTTCTAAGTATGGGGAACCCCCAAAATTTATTGTTTTTTTTCTATTTTTGTATGAAAATCTTAATGCGGTTCACAGAATACATCTACTTACCAAGTTTCAATGGTATAGCTCTTATAGTTTCGGAAAAAAGTGGCTGTGACATACGGACGGATAGACAGACAGACAGACAGACATACAGACAGACAGACAGACAGACAGACAGACAGACATGACGAATCCATAAGGGTTCCGTTTTTTGCCATTCGGCTACGGAACCCTAAAAAGCACAAGCCGTCAGCCGGCATAAAGATTTCCCACTTGCCGAAGACAATACTGTTATTCTATTCCACCAATTTGCTGGACGTGGTGAAATGGGTTTTTGACCTCCTGAATTACGAAAAAAGGCTCATTTTCAACTGATGTCCAAAAGTACTTATTTAAAACAGATAGCCATAATCTCTTTTATTTCTTACTTGGACAGCCAGAACTTTTACTGGAAACCTATAATTTTCCTACTAAAAGTTTACTTTCACAGAGCTTTGTTAAATTAAATATTTTAAATATGTATACCTGGCAGTTACCATCGAGCAATAAAGGCAACACGCTGACACCGTAAACTGTGGCTTTACTGTAGTTACCTGTCCGAATGCCTAGTAAAATACAATGTAACCCTAACGTTCTGACCATAAATTGTTTACAGCCGAGAACACGGCTGAAGTTACAGGGAGGGATAAATAACTATATCGACCAGAAGACCTAGCATGATTGCCACGACGAAAACCAGTGTAATAAATGTAACAATAATGTTACAAATGGAGGTATGTCTCGATGTATCGATCTGATATGTATGTAGTCATCGGTTAATCAAAATAAAGTCGGGAATCTTCCTTTAAATTTTATTACAACGAGGGAATTTTTCGATTTCCCAATATCAGATAAAATCTGATGAAGGACATCTAACACTTCGCAAAGCGTTCTCCCTTTGCATATTTGGAGCGGTCAATCGCAGTGACATAATCGGATTTAGTTTATCGCTTATGTATGGGCGACTGAACTAATAACTGTGCACTGTGTGCATGTGGGCTAGGTGAGTCGTGGGAGTATATCGTCGTTGCGACTTTAAGACCTCTTATGTGTTATGTGTCACTTTTGGCAAAATCACTTTTTTACGTCAAACGATTCTACATTTTGAAGCACTAACGAATTCAAAAACTCTCTTAAATGTACGTCGTTTCCGTCGTAATTTATTCACCAATTTAATAATCACCTACATGTTTGTTAACAAAACTTTATTGATTTTTATCGATTTCCTCAAAAAGCAGATTTTCTACACATATTACAAGAGGTCTTAAAGTCGCAACGATGATATCCTCCACTAACTCGCTGCCCGCGGCTTTGTCCGCGTTTTCCGGAATAACAAGGACCCTCATATCTTATCACAGATCATGGTCTACCTACCTACGTCCCAAGTTTGATGAAAATTTGTTCAGTAGTTTTTGTGTGACAGATCTGCAAACATCCATACAAACTCTTACATAAATACTATGTAAAATCTGGATGACCGAGCTTTGCTCGGTATTTTAGTATTGCTTAACAACGCCATCTACTGAAGTAGCACTGTGTCGTTAATGCAGTTAGTTGCTCCCTATAATAATAGTGTTACTACACGCCAATAGATATCAGGAAGGGTTAATGATATTGTAGCAGTTTTCACTGCCTGAAAACATGAATAAAACTACATTTTCTAAAAATGAATCCTAACTAGATCGATTTATCGCCCCCGAAACCCTCGGCATACTAAATTTCATGAAAATCGTAGGCGCCGTTTCCGAGATTCCGACAATATATATTTATATACAAGAATTGCTCCTTTAATTATTTAGGTATTATGAGATTAGTAGGAAGTAACAGGATTTGTTTATAGTTTGTTTATTTCGTGTTGAATCATCTAATTACTCCTCCATTGCTGTAACTTGCACTCTCAAATTAATGTTTTTTACGGTGACTCAGTCATTTTGATTTTAAATCTACTTAACTTCGCAAATCAAGTTATTTACTTAATTATGTTTCGCACAATCGAATGACTCTGAATTTGTTAAGACTTCGTCGTTGTCTGTTTACAATAAATCGATCCGCAAGTCCGCACTAAAGTTATCAATGGCGGTCTAATGGCTGCCGATCTATATCAATTTTTTAGACGTGTCCTGTTTAGTAAACAGTCTTAGTGTCTTTTCATCGTAATTTGTAAATTAAAAATGAACAAAAAAAAGAATAAATTAAATATCATCAGCATCACCAATCAATCATCGAGAATTTCGCTCCGAAAGATCTGATTACAATTATATACCTACCTACATATTGATAGTATAGATTGAGAGTAGGTAAAGGTATTATAATTTATAAGTACAATATTGTTACAACTGAAGCAAATTTTAGCCAACAGTTTAACATCAAATGTCACTTCATGTCGCGCACTCAATCGCCATAAAACAGTCATACACTCGTAGCTGATGGAGTTTTAACGACTTTTAGCTTTAATACAAGAGCCATTAAATAGTTTGTAACGACGTAATTATGCTCATCCTATTGACGTATGATAACATAAGCGTAGATAAAATCTTGCTGCTTGATTTATACCTGGTGGGATATCATTGTATGAAAAAATACCTTAGGGTCTTAAAATAACTAAAAAAATTCGTCCTTCAATTTGAAAAGTATGTCCGAATATTTTTCTGTTTAAACTTATAATAACTTAAAAATTAAAAAATAAAGTAGACAGGCTGTATACAAATAAACGTTAAAACGCACTTATATTTCCGCACTTGGATTCTCTGTGCCCCTGTGTAACGAGCGAGGAACAAACATTTATCTGACACATAAATATTAACCCTGACCGGGAATCACTAGTTAACACCAAATGAGCTATGTGGTCGTGTATAATTATCTAATTGACGTTTCCATCAAGCTTTATCAAACAAAAAATTCGCCCTTTAGGTTCAACCAGAATCAAGCGAAGTAGAGACCTTATCCGTTTTGGGACATGTAGGAAACGCTGTCCTCTTTAAACATGCCACTGTTCAAAGCTAACGTAGTAGAATCCATTGATCATCGACGGTATTCAAAGGAGGACCATTAGTGTCAGTTGAACATTCACGCGTTGAAAATCATTCCAGTAAATAAACCTGAACCGCTCAAAGCGAAGGCTTACGTCGAATTTAAGTTCGACCGAGTTAACTGTCTTTGAGGGCGATTGGAAGTTAGGAAAGTGACCGCTAGAAAAAATTTTTCTTAATGGGGTCTTTCGGGCGGAATCTTGGGCCCTATTAATACTCATTAAACTTTGTCGGTTAACAAATGCAATGATGAATGTTTCAAGTCAGTCCTGGTACAAATAATGCTTATTTAAAACATCAGCACAAAATTGACAAATGCTATGACGAATCCAAAGTTCGCACACATATCAGTGCTTAGTTTTGGTGAATAACAGGACGGCTAGACTAAAGGGGTTGGACCAATATAAAACGCAATAAAACACCGCAGCATAGGCGTGACTCACGTGTAGGGCGTCTGCCGTCGGCGTCGCCGTACGCACCCTCCAGATTTAAGATGACTCACTGTTGTCTTTTCACCGCAAATACGGGTACACATTGGAGTTATGATACCTTAAATTTATCTTTAAAAATCAAAATGTTACGAAATATGTATATACCTCACCCACTGCAAAGAAATAGTTATTGTAAAGGACCTCTGAAAAAATCCTGAAATACAAAATGGGCCATATATACTGGATTCCTCATGAAACTGAATTTTGATAAATACAGGACAATTCTGGAAGTATATCCATTCAAATAAGACGACAACGCAACTTAAAATCTCCTTTTTTAATGTCGGTTAAACATGATTTTCATTATTGTAATGCAGTAAAGTAGATAAGTTCAAACTACCTGAAACTTAAATTTTTAACCCCCGAATGCCCCCGACACTACTCAATGTCATTCGATTATTCATTCACTTAGAATATTCCTACACTAATTTATCAGAAACGTTGGTAGGTATATCAAGTTACATCGAATATCAAATTTCAATTTAATCTAATAAATTACTTCTAGTTTTGGGGGTTCACTTTTCTGTATCATATTACAATATATCATTATTATTATGTCCAGGCCATTATTGTTATATACTTACGTATTACGTATTATGTCTCTACTATATTCTCTCTATTGTCATGGTTTATGTACACGATTAAAACACAATTTTCTAATTGAAAATGCCATAGATTACCACGCACAACGCGATTACCAGAACCCAGCAGTGGGATAGCTGTGGGTTGTGAAGATTCTGATGATGGTGATGAATGATTACAGTAATAGTTACAGTTCTACGCAAGTTCTATGATTTTCTATGAAGTATACTTGCATCATCATTAACTCTTGTCCAGGAGATGAATAGAAAATCAGGCGGACAAATAGACCGACAAATATGGGAGTTATTGATAAGGATTCATGTTTTTTTTTCTTAATTAATATAAACTTAACATCTTATCCTCGATTTGTCACCTTTGGCGTGTGTTAATATAAATTAATGAAAATCACTGTCTATTAGGAAGCGAAAACCGTGCAAGAGCTTAATTAAGCACTTAACATAGAACAATGGTAACGAGGGTACAACTCACTTAGGACCTTTATTATAAGCTATATTAAACCGTAGAGTGGTGCTTAATAACAGGAAAAAATAGACGTGTGTGATTCACGTGTGAGGGGGCCGTCTAGCCTTCAGTCTGCCACCCTGAGATTGGATGTGGTCTGATACATTGTGTGCCTTCATAGACAAATTGGGGCCGTCTGATCTGTAGTGACAAATAGCGGGGGAGACGCAGACAATAACTGTACAATAGTTTCCGTCGTCTCGACACGTGGATTCCGTAAGTGCTAATGCGTCTTCTATTGCGTTGTTCATACAACCCTTTATATTGGCACATCATGTTTTTTCTTTTTTCCCTTTTTTTGCGACATTTGACGTATCTCCTTCGCGTCACGGTTTCTTCCCACTTATATATATCCATAGATACATACATTCTTATGACCATGTTCACACATGCAAGGATTGTCAAAAATTTTCTGTATTACTTTTATGTTCATTACACAAAATATATCTCACATGGCGAGGTTCTACCTAACTAACCTACGCTCCTCTCCTTTTTGAAATACCTAATGCCATATTTTTTATCCCTCCTAAATTCCTAATCGAGATTTGTAACAATGTTCATGGACGGCAGAGGATAGTGGCACTATAAGCTCCTTTATTATCCTTTTCTCGTTATTTATGTTGAATCTATAGATATTAAAGCAAATTTTCAAACAAATAATATCTCAAATGAATGTAAACATTAGAATCAATTTGTATTTGTCAGTGGTCAGATATTTCAGACCGTTTTTTCAGACGATGCTCCAACTCACAGACAAATGGATGTTAGTTGTTTGCACAGATAAATTGCTGATACGAAATGTAAGCAAGAAACTCAGTTTCATTCCCATTTATATAGAAATTTTCAAATGAAATTATTAACTTTTTGAACAATTGTACGGTTATAAATTTTGAATCGGTACAAACAGAATTTCAGTTTTCAGTTTCGCTGTTCAGTTGATTATTTCTTTAAAATTAGTTCCATCATAGATAACTATGATATGGAATAAGAAAAATCGTTACATGCAGAGCAGTCTAGCAGTTTTACTTAAATAGCATGAAAAAATTCAACCGTGAACATGTTCTTATCAAAACAATTTCTGTTTTGAAAATGTGTAGAGATAACTTTTCGGTGCCGAGGGTGCAAATAACATATTGCGATTTGCGATACACCGCTTCAGATCGGAAACGAGTCGAGAGATTGTCAACCTCGTCAACATCGTTTGCGATTTATTGATCGGAGACGATCGTGATACCTCACGTGTGTTACTGACAGAACGTTGATTTGTTCGATTATACGCCACACGATTTAATTAATGGGGGTACAGAAAGATTTACATGGACATGGCTCTCAAGGTTCGTCAGGATTGGAAGATGATCGAGCGATTTCGATGAAAACTAAGCTAATATCTCAGCAGATCCTACTAATATTATAAATGTGAAAGTTTATCCGCATCTTTATTTATTACTATTTCTCGCAAAAACTACTGAACGGATTTTCCTGAAATTTTGCACACAGGCAAACCATTATTATTCCGGAAAAGTAAATAAGGAATAAATGGTTATGGTTTTAAGGTATGTAAGGATTATTTCTCCAGGAGAAATGGGAAGGCACTGATTTTTTAATAAGATCTTGGAGTTTTTCCATGTGTCAGTTGGCTGCCGATAGGAATGTAATGGTTAGAAATCTCACAATCTCTAAGTTAGGGTATATTTCTCAGATTTTTCCTTCAAAAAAGGAAGAACATAGTTTACAAAAATAAAATGTTTGCAAAGAAGTGTCTGTACAAGAACTTGAACATTGTAGGGTTATTGTGCCTTGTTTTATCTGCCGTCGCTCGAGGGTGTTCAAGATCGCATTATCTCCGAGCCGCCCGGCCGCCCTACAGCTCCGGAAATCTCGTTTTCAGTGAGATGCCGACTGGATCAGCGCTACCACATTTTTCTATAAATTTATTGAAAAATGGCTTATTGAGCTGATTTTTACCTATAGCTCTAAAGTATAATTGATTTAATTAAATTGTGAATGTTAGTTAAGTGTAGTTGTAATTCACAATAAAGTTCTCAGCCCAATAAATAAGGTTCGTATTAATAAACCGATCTCTGTAATCTCATGATTCGGTATGTTATATGCTGAAATAGTCGTATATCAAATCGTATGTAAAAGTGACATTAGTAAGATCTGAAATCGTGCTTTTGAGCTGAGGCTTGAGATCCGTTTAATACGGGCCTAAATTTAAAGTTTGTTGCGGAGACCGACTTTCGTGGCTCTGACACATGCCGACATGCCTATTAGCAAGACGAGATGTTTTGAGGTTTGTGAGTGATCGTGTTATTGACGTGGATCAAGACATCGGAGGGAGAGCTTCGTTTTTCCACGGATTTTCATAAACATCGGAACTTTTTGCTTCAATTTCGTTGATTTTGCTATACAAGGAGATCGGTTAACATCTTGTAATATAATTTAAAATTAGGAAGTACAATTCCGAAGTTAATATTTAATTTATTAGAAAAAAATATGAAATTCACTACGTAGTGACTTACTAAAAACGAATCTACTGAAAGAAATTGAGAGACAACTAATTTTTTTAGCTCAAACCACAACTTGTCCACTGTAGACTTTTGGATTTTTCCTTTACACCCCTCTTGATGGCCAGTTGCGATAATGTAAAAATAAAAGTACTAAGCATATAATAGTGAAAGCTATTTCTTCCTCACACTTTTCTAAAAACGGTTGAATGGGTTCGTACAAAGATATCAAATAGACGTGCTCACTTGAGTCTAGCGCACAGCCGTGCAATCGTTCACTCAAATGTATACCTACCACATTTCAGTTCACAATTCACGTAAATGAATTAATGAATTTATAATGCAGTATTTCCAAACACTAATATTATCTCATATTAGGATTCTTCCTAACGTCTGCATGGCGCGTAGGTTGCTTCTTCCTACTCCTAGTACCATACTAGTATGGTGACTGACTTCTCAGCAATTTGGCCTTTGCATTCACTTTAACATTGTATGACAATAATGTCTGGTACAATCAAGACCTCCAGCCTACGTAAACCAATCGAATCTAATTACGTCATCATCGTTTCACGAACCTGGAGGCCACCGAGACAGCCTCGCTTACGTAATGCTATCACAATGAAAACAAGTTCAAGGGAGGTTTTCAAACGTATGAGTAAATAAACATATTTAATCCGAGGATTTAATCCCACATGCAATGAGATTCAAATGGAACTTACTCTTATTAACCCTGTTATATTTTTGTAGCTGGAGACCAAAATGACAATTAAAGACGAAATTGGCCAGCTTTGTATGACGCTTTATACGGTTCACCTGAAGGACGTGCTATTACTACATTTGCTACTTCTAGCATAGGTCACGTAATATTAGACTTGATTCTAATTATGACCAAGCATACTAAAGACTGATGTCAGAGTTAAGATCTCGTCCATAATCTCCGAAGTGTAGAAAAAATAACTTTTTAGTTCAGCGTCACACGTGGTTTAAGCGTTCTTTCTGTTTCTTCTCTTTTGAAAAAGGGTTGATTCGTTCACAAAATAGTGATCCGACCCGAAACAATAAATTATTTGATCTATTGGTCTCAAGAACATGTCGTGCAGAAATTTTTAACAACATGTTTCCAACATTCAGATGGACCTAGATAGAAACTTTGCTCTAAAATTGTATTGCTAGACACTGCAAAAATTACTTCAGGTACTGACGTTTAATAAATCATTTCGAGATTGCTAAATTCTTAGGGGATGTAAAATATGTTAAAGTGCTTTGGATAACAGCTTTCTTTATATAACGACAAAGAATCATAGCAGCCAAAAAAAGATGGACTGCTAGTGTACCACTTCGTTAAGAAAAAATAGGCTCGCAATATAGAATTTCTACGGTCGAGTACGACGAAAGCAAGTTTAATAAGGGTAAATCTTGTATTGAAGGTGCCGCTACAAAATGTAACGTTTAAAGTTGTTGAGAGTGTCCAGAGTTTCACACTTTATTGGCAGAAGTTCGCTTGTAGAGCTTTTCCTGCTGCCAGATTTTATATTCAAGAAAGGTATGTTGCAAAGTTTATTACTAAAGTTTAAAAACCTCGTCATTAAAGCGGCTGCAATAAATTCTAATCGCATTATTGTTTTTTATTAAAAGCAGGAAGCGTCTAGAGGACACAAATTGAGCTCATTGACGTTGAAAGTTGATGCATGTTTCAAAGAACAATTAGCTAAACTAGGTAGTTTAAGCTTACTAGTAGTAAGTCCGCTTATCTTACGAGTACTTGGATTCTGAAAGGACCAAGAATTAGGGGCGTATGTACAACTATTTATTTATGTTATGCAGGCGCAAAAAATAGGTACTATCTAAATATTATATTGATTGAATTGAATTCTCTGTAATTCATAGCAACACCCTACCGTTTCGCTCGTATAACATAATCTTGAAGAGTCTCATATCGCGCACTTATCAAACTGAAATCGGTTTTTCGCTCAGAGGGATCCAACACCAAATTTAATATTTCGACTCACTGAAAGCGGATGGAGGCGTACCCGAAAACGCTGCGTAATATTAAGGTATTAGGGGAGCAGCCGGCTTTATATCACGACATCAGCAAACTTAGGACTTTACTTCCCGCTTCAGTATAAAATTGTTGTTTTTTGGCCCAAAGCGTAATTTATAGAGTTGAGCTGATTTATTATGTAAATGGAAGGTGCTTAAGGAGATTCTTTTTGCGTTAAGTTATGGAGGTGAAAGCGCGTCTTGGCTCGGTGCCCGCGACGACGACGGTGCACGCCTCAAAACGTCCCGATATTGCATCGGCTGCTGGTTATGTGCTGGCTAACGTAGTAGGTACCTATCAAGCGTAATTCTTGACAAAAATAACCGACTTCAAAATAACTCAATCTGTACTTGACAGATCTCACTCAAATTTAAGTGGGACCACATGACAAGCACCAGCTTTCGATTAAAAAAAGAATCATCAAAATCCGTTCACCCAGTCGAAAGTTCTGAGATAACAAACATAAAAAAATTACAGTCGAATTGATTATCTCCCCCTTTTTGAAGTCGGTTAAAAAGAGTTACTTGTACTTGTATTTTTTCTTTTTTTATAAGTATATTTTGTTTGTAGATAAATAGTTTTTTCCCTATATTTGATTTATTTTAAACATTCAGAAACTTATATGAAATGAATCTTGCGAGTTTCAAGTAGAATACTGATTACGTTCCTATCATAAGCGCCTAGTAACAGTTTAAACATAAAGTAATTCAGCAGGAGGATTATTAGAAAAAAAATTACATCACTTTTAAAGTTCCCTACACTCGAAAATAAAACAAATCCGTGTATCGCGTGTCCGTCCAGTTTTTATGAATTAATGCACGAAAAAGTATAATTTAATTTGAGCATATTCAGATCGTGTGAATCAGACGTGTCAGGTGACAGATTCGCGCGGGCGTATTTCAAGGGAATTTAATGTGAGTTAAGTGGGCAAGTTAGAGATTTTGGAAAATACTGAAAATCCAAAAGTTATAATTTATAATCCTTCATTGCGTCAAATATGGTACATAATAATAGTGGTGGTAACAAGATGTCAGAGATCAGCATATTTGGTGGATGCAGCATGCAATGTCAGATTTACAATTATTTATATTATTGGTTTGAGTCTATAACTTAATCGCAATAAAGGAATCGTCTAGACAGTCATTAAGTATTCTTATTCCCCCTTTAGTAAAGGAATGTTCTTTAAGTGTCCCGCCAGGCTAGGCGATCATTTCTGGGGAGAGTGGGAAGCGTTCGTGCTCCGATAGATAAAGTTCGGAATTGTACAGTAAGAAAAAGAGTTCGGTATGCAGAGGGCATACAAAAACCTTCCATAATGTTTGCATTACAAATGCGGGCACTGTGGAAAACTTCCATAGTAAGATTCAGGTTTGGCTTGAAGTCACCGTATATCACAAAGTTGCTATAAACCGCAATGCACTCAAGATATACAACCTCGTATCTTCAGACTTCAACAGAAAACACCAGGATATGTTTAATTAAAGAACAGAACTTTCTGTACAATACTAAAACCCTTGCAAATGGCTCCACTGAACAATAATAATCCTCAATATAAAGAAAACTTATCACAAAATGAGTGATTAAACAAGAAATCACTCATTTTTTTCTTTTTCTTGTCTCTTTCTTGGCCGGCAACGCATCAGTGATGCCTTTGGTGTTGCTGATGTCCATGGGCGACGATAACCACTTACCATTAGGTGGATCGTCAGCTCGTTTTCCGGCTAGTAGCATAAAAAAATGCAGAGTAATTGTTACATCTATATCAACGTAAAAGGTAATCGTTGAATGGATGGGGTGTGAATGTAATATCTTCCCCGTCGAATAAAGTGGTAATGACAGTCGCACGAGAAGATAAAACATTCTCATCACTCAAATGATTAAAAAAGATGGATGGAGACGTATCATGTTTGGCGTAGGTAAAATGAATGTGGAGAAGTAACGTGAAGTACTTCGAATTCAAATATTAAAAAAATATTTAACTAACTGTTTAGGTTAAACACAAGATGACTTTTTTTACTACCTTATTTTTGTAAATCAGCGACAAAATGCAATCTGAGTAAAGAGTATTACTTGAGGGCAATGGGTCTTTAGATAATTAATGAATGGCCCCTAAAACACATTAATACTTGAGAAGGATCCCAAGGGGTATAAAACTATAATATAAACCCCTTCTCCCACCGGAATAAATGGGATTATATTGTATATCGTTCGTTAGTACAAAATGGAGGGATGGTTGATCAACTTAAATCTCATTAAGCACATAATGGAACAGCGTGTTGTTATACATTGAATTATTATTGACCACAAGCGGTAATGACGTATAAGGAATTTAATATCGCGTGCTTCGTTCTAGAAAAATATCTGGAGCAAACAAGTATGGTTGTTTGTTAATATTCCTAATTCAAAAATACTGTTAAATAATACGAGCGTAATATTACAACCGAATCACGTGTTACAATTTCACGGTTGATATTAGTAGAAGTGTGGGAGTCAGCCAGTCAGCAGATCAGAGTCATATAACTATTTAAGTTTCTCCGAATCAAAGGGGACTTCGAGCCGGTTTCAAATAAATCGGAGATTAGCAAGAGCTTTGGGCTAAGCTGGATCCACCTAGGCGTACAGAAGATGTGAAAATAACGACAATTTACAAAACGTCTCCCGCTCAGCTCTGCTTCCCGTCGCTTTGGTGGATATCGGCTTTGGAAGCCCGCTTATCCGCTCATTTGGCTTAGATTAACTGATGAATGCAGTAACTCAAATCTCAAAAA
This sequence comes from Thymelicus acteon, assembly GCA_951805285.1. Taxonomy (NCBI): domain Eukaryota; kingdom Metazoa; phylum Arthropoda; class Insecta; order Lepidoptera; family Hesperiidae; genus Thymelicus; species Thymelicus acteon. The sequence goes on along the minus strand of OX638226.1, from coordinate 17,093,192 downwards.
TGAGCAATTGGCTTCAACCCATTAATGGCCCACTACTGAGCACAGGTCTCTCATCTTGAAGAGGCCTAGAGCATACTCCACCACGCTGCTCCAGTGCAGACTAGTGGTGAGGTTAGTGGCCAACCCAGGTGTCCAACATGAGCAATTTAGCAGCTATAGTTATGTAATACGTCAAGAATAGAATAAGGTCTTTTGTTGAATTAATTCATATTATTATGCCACTACTAAAATAATAAAACGCTTGGGTATGGTTTGCAAGACAAGTGTAGTAAGAGTTACCTACTAGTCGTCTATCTTCATACCTTCTATCATTAGGGCTCATTATCATTAATCTACACCGCACTGTGACGTCAACGTTCCGTGTCACGCCATTCCCAAGCCCGAGATATGTATAGAAACAATTAATCAACTGGACTTCAACGATTTATTAATTCCAGCTATTGGTTCTCTTTTAGAGTTCCGCAGTTAAAACAACGAGTCAACGTAAGTACACAAGTGAACTCGCCAACGCTGCAACGTTGCACTTCCACCACGCTAGGAAACGCCAAGAATGCCGCTCCAAGGCTACGGCCAACTTTCAATATCAACTCGATAGTTTTTGTGACCGGCACGTAAATAAACATCTCTACATAACCTTGGAATATTTGAAGTGCTCCGAAATTGTTTTGTGTTTTTTACATTTAAAAATTGTAGACTGGATAAAGATATCTATCTGTGTCAGCGTAGACTAATGTATTTAATTTTTCATTGATGAGAAAAGGGCTAACACAGGCCAGGTGAGAGTCACAGCCCCCTCTTGTTTAAACTGTTTCATTTATGTATCGCACTCACAATCCTATGGCTTGCTCGATTGTTTTTACTGATCGACTGACTTTAAGCGAGAGCGGTCAGCACTTCGGTCAGTAGTCCCGTGCTTCTAGCTAAATCCTAGTTCTTCAGCAAGCATATTGAGCTACCAAAAACGGAAGCTTGGTTATTGTCATTCAATAGCAGACGTTGATCAAACAATGTTTACCGTATAATATTTTTGAAGATACCTCAAATCCAAGATGGGTGTAGATTTTAATCCACAGATCAGAAAAAAATAGAAGTAATAACTAAAATCATAGGTTTCATTACAATATGATTAAAATTGTTGAGAAATTCTAGGTCTTGAATAAAAGACTCGCACTCTGTACAGAGAATGCCTAAGCGAGTAGGGCTCAGAGACAGAATACAGGAACGTGATTACGTAAGTCACAATTTCGCACTCTTTCCTGTTCTTTGCCTTGAAGTAGTGTACTATGCACCAGGCTGATTCAGTACGGTGTATCTCAGATTTTATACTACTTTCTATGTACTTAAATGTACGCGACCTATGTGGCGCGATGGTTACCATGCCGGATAGCCGCGCCAAGGGTTCTGAGTTCGATTCCCACCGAGGCGGAAATTTGGCTGATGAGTGTGAAGCGTTATTAATTTACTTATAATTTATAAAACCAGTCATTTCAAAATCAAAATAAAGTGCAAATAAGAAAAATATGCCTGCTTTGGTGACGGAAAATATCGTGAGAAAATCAGCGCATCAAAGAAATCTCTATAAAACACTCAATCGATTACTGATAAGCAAAATATACACTATGGTAGACTAAGCCCATACCCAGCGGCCCGCATATTATAGAGATATAGAAGCATTAGTAGTGGAACAATAATTATAGATTACTAGCTGTTGCCCGCAGCTTCGCACGCGGAAATTATGCTTATCATATTTATCCCCTATTTTACCTCCTTGGGGGTTGAATTTCGAAAAATCCTTCCTTAGCCTGCCTACGTCATTAAAGGAATATGTGTGGAAATTTTAAGTTTCTAGCCCTAAGGGTTTGGCCTTTGCGTTGATACATCAGTCAATCACTTTTGCCTTTTACATATATAGATGATGAAAGGTTTTAATCAGGTATCATAAAGATAGATTCAAGTAGGATATCGTTTAGGAAATATGTATAATTTTTTGATAAAAATGTTAGGAGCTCGGAAACTGCCACTCACAATTGAGTGTGAAGTGCGCATCGCTCATGACAATGGCGAGCTTTATAATGAAACGTGACACTTATCTGCCTATACATATGTTGCCACTTCGACAACTATGTAGGATTAAGGACCCTTAACGGTGATCTTTTGGCGTCTGGATTGGTCGAGGGTGATGCAAAATCTGGGTTGGGAGTAAAATCTTAAGACTACCTGACGAAGAATCTCAAAGTATCCCAGAGATTTCTATCTATGCTAAACTAAGGTAACTTATATCATAAATAAATTATTCTGTTGCTGTCCATAAAATATTTCATTTAATAAAAAAAAATCTATTAAAATTTGACATAATTGCGTGGACTGATTATAGATACTATAGTAGCATTTTATTCATAATGCTGTTTCCAACTGTAAGCTTAGCCCTACGTCTTGGACTAATTTGACTGGATCAGGTGAATCTAGTGAATTGCACATATTTGGCTCACTGTATCTATAATTACAGCATGCAGGCGAGGCTAGGTAACTCATCGAATATTATCGCCTAACCAAACATAGGGATATTAGCACTTTATATCCCATGACTTAAAATATATCCTTAAAACAAAGACACAGTAAGGTAAGGTAAGTAATTAAGTTATCATATGACACCACCGGATCCGTTGCGCGGTGTAATCAGGTCATCAGCCGAACCGCATTTCACGAGTCTAGACCGCAAGCGTGTTGCGGTTCCGAGGGGTAAATATTAGGTTACCCGTTAACGGTTCTCATTACGTCTGACATATCAATTACAGCCATGCTTAATTTATAGTACACTGTGAACTTAACTTAGTGCACGCTTTTCCGTGCGCGTGCCCTTTTTTACACGGTGCGAAAGCTCGTGACTTTGAGTTTCTTAATTAACGCACCATATCGTAAAGTACTGCTGTACCTACTGAAATGGACTAAATATATGAACTATTTTACAAAATTTGAATCAATATCATGAATTCAATAATTTTCCAATAACTAAATATGTTTATAGTAACTATTTTTTTTATTAAACTGATTAATGCAAAACGTTATCAAATTTCAAAGCCAAAAGATATACAAATTACAAGATTTAATTTGTTCGAGAAATGTCTTGAATGGTTATAGCAATTAAGATTGTTACGTTTATTGCGAGATCTTGAAAAATCCCGCAAATTTTAACGTGATTGGACAATTATGGTTGTGCTTTAAAAATTCAAGTGCTGCTTGTATGTTTTGTATTTATTTTAATATATTCATTACATATTTATAATAAAAACGAAATATCTAAATTCTTCAAAATGTACTTATAATTATAAACCTTTGATAATTTAATAATAATTAATTAATTATGTTAATTAATTCAAACGGCCAAAAAATGTTAAATCGCATTTTATCTTCCAAACTCATAATGTCTCTTATAATTTCCAAATTAAAATATTTCTATCAAAGAGCCTCCTACACAAAGCTTTGCGAGTAACAAAATTTGAACGAATACTTTTGATATCTGCCAAAAAACATGTTCAGCAAGAACAATTACGGAAACTTCAAAGCTTGAATTTGAAAGAGTGAAAAGAGTACGAATTAACATAGTTCATGAAAACGCCGCCGGTTTGAAAGGTAACGTTGTGTTCGTTTAGGGAACGGTACGGTTTTAAGTATACGAGTGGAACTACAGTCATTACGGACTACGTACTTTGGCGGCAGCTGTTACAGAAAAAAAATGTGGTCAAGTGTGAATTGGACTCGCGTTGATATAGGGATACTTAATATAAGTCACATGGGTAGTAGATGACAGATAGTGTCGGACACGAGAATCGAACGACTATTTTATCATTTTAGTTCTTAAACTTAAATATATTAAAACGAGCAGTATTTGCATACCACTAACCAGCCCTTGCTACGCTTCGGGCACCTAAGGCTTAGTACTCCGTACACTTGAACCAACTCCTTATAGCCTTCCTCATGAATGAGGTATCAAAGACAAAAAGATTTTTTCAAATCCGACTGAATTTTCCAGAGATTAAGCCCGTTCAAACAAACAAAAAACTCTTCAGCTTTACAATTAAAATTCGGAACAATACTAATCAAGTAAGACATTTCAAAACTGACAATTAAATAAAAGCGTGTTAATTAAAAAAAGCCATTTGGTTCTGCAAATGTCCTACACCCATCTCTAATTCAATTTTCAATTGGTTATTATCTATTAACGATTTAAAATGATGTATTTATTTACTGCCTTTTCGTTCCTTACAAATGTATTAGAATTTAGAACAGACGGACTTCACAGCTTCGTTGATAGCTTCGTGAGGAAACCTGCATACTTGAACGTTCTCCAAAATGTTTTGTTGATGTGTAAAGTTAACAAATATACGTTCCATTTTATCGGCTATACGGATCTCTGACAATTAAAGGAGTTGGAATGGCAAGGAATGGTCACGACATTTGATTTATTCAGCCGCGCTCCCCGCAGGAAGTTTGCCTGGAAGGCGCAGGGCGGGGTAACATTAATTTTCAACCGACTACTAAAGTCATTTAGATCAATTTTTCACAACGCAACGGTGACTTGCTATTGTGTTTATGAATGAGTTACGACCCCGGTTATACATAAAAGGTTGGTTAATGTTTGTGTCTGATTTTATATTGTTGTTTTACGAAAATTTTGAGGGCGAAATATTTCTAAAACGCATCGTCATTCCAATTCATAAATTCTGCTCAATAAAGCAAATGTGAAAGTTTGTGCGGATAAACGCAAATAACTACTGAATTTCATGAAATTTAGCACACGGTAGATCATGATCTTGAATAACATTAAGGTCAGGTAGTTATTATCCTGGAAAACGTGCTTATCTCTATGCAAAATCTAATGAGGAGCCAAGGCCAAACTGTTTTGCCTGTGGTCCATTCTATTTAACATTGAACGAGAGGACATAATAGCGCTATATGCCACCTGTTCGAGGCACACTTTGGTCACATTGTTTGTTCCACACTGGTTCCAAACCTTCAAAGCTGGCGACGCGTCGGTGTTAAGTACCTACCTTCTGTAATATTATGGGCCGCAAAGAACACTTAAAATCAGGCTCATCACCTGTCTGTCACTAAAATAGTCAGTCATCTATATATGTTACCGGATATCTGTATAATTCAGCATTCTATACAATACCTAGGCAATGTATAGAATATCTAAAACGTTCAGGTAACGTTTTGAATATTATTTATTTCATACTTAGCCCAGGCATTCTATACAATACTCCATGCGTAGTTGGTAATGTGTGTAAAAGACGGTTCTCTATTAAGCTGCCTTTTCGCCGAAAATTGTTTGGCCGATTATCACTTGCCAACTAACGTTTCGCAGAATTTTATTTCGCCGAATAATCATTTGCCAACTTATCACATTTTTTTTTAATTTCCCAACCTAACAGTTGCCAACTGTACGTTTGGTCTGCCTTTTATAATGACACTTTTCAAAAGGCCAACTTTCAAGTAGCGAATGTTTCAGTTAGAGTAATATTCATTTGGTTGTATATTTTTTATTGTTTATAAACCTAGGTTTGTAAATTTGCGGTTCTTGTTATCTTTATTTATTTATTTATTATAGCATTACCAACATAAGATACAGTTTCATCATTTGCAATACAAGTTGTTACTTATCATATTAAATCTTACTGTTCCTACAATTACAGGTAACCACAGCATGCTTTGCAAATAGTCATCTTCCGGTGACATATGCACTTTTAGGGAGAATTTAAGGGTTTTTGATACATAAAAAGGCTTCCAAACATCTCCGGCGCTGCGGGAAGTGCAGCCCCTCCGCCCTTGCGTAACAAACTGCAGGCACTCCATGCTCGCCTACGCAGCTTCGGCTTTTTGGTCGCCTGCGGCGACCAGCCTCAGCCGCTTCGGCTCACATGGTGCCTGCAGTTGGTTACAGCGGGCGGGGGCTGCTCTCCCTCCGCGCCTCCGGGGTTTACATTCACTCTAGGGGTAGGGCAGACTAGTACCACGTGGGGTCGGGGTTGACTAAGTCGGTTCTGTCACCAATTTTGAAAAATTCGAAGCTGCGTAGGCGAGCAGTGTAGTGTAGGAGCCATTAGACTGCATCTCACCTTACCATCAAGTGTGATTTCGGTCAAGCATTAATTTAAAATGTATAAAAAAATATCTATTCATGCAGGTTATAATTTGTTTTGAGTGTGTTTTTAAGTAAATTCTTAATTCCAACCTCCATCCAAGTTGACTATACATACCCAAATCTAACTTTATTCATTGCCGGTGGACCTGCAGGTATTCTGTACAGTAGTTGGGAAACGTATACATTACCTAGGCAAACTATGTAATGGTGATAATATTCATATAATTTAATACATTGCCAAAACGACCCAGGTATTATACACATTTCCTAGGAATTGTGTTGAATACCAGCATTATACAGATATCCGGTAACATATATATAAAATTGAAAAGCGACACACCGCTGATTAAACAAAAAATCTCAGAAACTACCGAACCGATTAAGATGAAATTTGGCAGGTAGATAGTTTCTGCTAAGGAGACGTCCACTAAGAACGGATTTTTGGAAATTCATCCCCTAAGGGGTACAAATAGGGGTTAGAAGACACTTTCATACAAACCAACTTCGTCAGTTTTAGAGTTATAAATATGAAATTTTTTATGTTAGTTTATAGTAATAAACAAAAGTTAACTTTAACACATTTTTTTGGAAAATCATCCCTTAAAGGGTTAATTTCTTCAATGTAACTTAGTACACAACTTCGTCATTTTTGAAGTTAAAAACATGAAAATTTATATATTAGTTCAAGATTAGAAACAAAATTTAAAGGTTATGTGTTTTTTTGGAAAATCAACCCCTAAAGGGTTGAATAATGTTGTGTAAGTTAGTATGGCAACTTCGTCAGTTTTGAAGTAAGAAGGGTGGAAATTTGTATATAAGCTTATAGTTAGACACACAAAATAACTGTATCACTGTTTTCTCGAAATTCATCCCCTAAAAATAGGGGTTGGAAGTCTTTTACATATAAATCAGCTTCGTCAGTTTTAGAGTTATAATTATGAATTTTTTTATGTATGTTTATAGAAATAAACAAAAGTTAACTTCAACACATTATTTTGGAAAATCATCCCTTAAAGGGTTAATTTCTTTGATTGGACTTAGTACGCAACTTCGTCATTTTTGAAGTTAAAAACATGAAAATTTATATATTAGTTCAAAATTAGAAACAAAATTTAATGGTTATGTGTTTTTTTGGAAAATCAACCCCTAAAGGGTTGAATAAGGTTGTTCAAGTTTGTATGGGAAATTCGTCAGTTTTGAAGTAAGAAGGGTGAAAATTTGTATATAAGCTTATAGTTAGACACAAAAAATAACTGTATCACTGTTTTCTCGAAATTCATCCCCTAAAAATAGGGGTTGGAAGTCTTTTACATATAAATCAGCTTCGTCAGTTTTAGAGTTATAATTATGAATTTTTTTATGTATGTTTATAGAAATAAACAAAAGTTAACTTCAACACATTATTTTGGAAAATCATCCCTTAAAGGGTTAATTTCTTTGATTGGACTTAGTACGCAACTTCGTCATTTTTGAAGTTAAAAACATGAAAATTTATATATTAGTTCAAAATTAGAAACAAAATTTAATGGTTATGTGTTTTTTTGGAAAATCAACCCCTAAAGGGTTGAATAAGGTTGTTCAAGTTTGTATGGGAAATTCGTCAGTTTTGAAGTAAGAAGGGTGAAAATTTGTATATAAGCTTATAGTTAGACACAAAAAATAACTGTATCACTGTTTTCTCGAAATTCATCCCCTAAAAATAGGGGTTGGAAGTCTTTTACATATAAATCAGCTTCGTCAGTTTTAGAGTTATAATTATGAATTTTTTTATGTATGTTTATAGAAATAAACAAAAGTTAACTTCAACACATTTTTTTGGAAAATCATCCCTTAAAGGGTTAATTTCTTTGATTGGACTTAGTACGCAACTTCGTCATTTTTGAAGTTAGAAACATGAAAATTTATATATTAGTTCAAGATTAGAAACAAAATTTAAAAGTTATGTGTTTTTTGGAAAATCAACCCCTAAAGGGTTGAATAAGGTTGTTCAAGTTTGTATGGGAAATTCGTCAGTTTTGAAGTAAGAAGGGTAAAAATTTGTACATAAGCTTATAGTTAGACACAAAAACTAACTGTATCACTGTTTTCTCGAAATTCATCCCCTAAAAATAGGGGTTGGAAGTCTTTTACATATAAATCAGCTTCGTCCGTTTTAGAGTTATAATTATGAATTTTTTATGTATGTTTATAGAAATAAACAAAAGTTAACATCAACACATTTTTTTGGAAAATCATCCCTTAAAGGGTTAATTTCTTTGATTGGACTTAGTACGCAACTTCGTCATTTTTGAAGTTAAAAACTTGAAAATTTATGTATTAGTTCAAAATTAGAAACAAAATTTAATGGTTATGTGTTTTTTTGGAAAATCAACCCCTAAAGGGTTGAATAAAGTTGTTCAAGTTTGTATGGGAACTTCGTCAGTTTTGAAGTACGAAGGGTGAAAATTTGTATATAAGCTTATAGTTAGACACAAAAACTAACTGTATCACGGTTTTCTCGAAATTCATCCCCATAAAGGGTAATACTAAGGGTTTGTAAATATCTATTTTTAAGAAATTACATCATTTTAAACTCAGTAATGTGAAAATGTATATGTCATTTTATAATTAGAAACAAACATCACTAAGGGGTAAAACCAGAGGATGTAAGTTTGTACGAAACTTCGTCAGTATCGAACTCAGAAATGTGAAAATAAATCAAAAATTAACTGTAACAGGTTTTTTGGAATTTCATCCCCTAAGAGGTAAATAAAGAGGTTGCAAGTTTTTCCAGAACTTTGTCATTTTCGAACTCAGAAATATGAAAATTAATATGTAAGCTTATAGTGAGAAACAAAAAAATTGTGTAGAGGACTTTACGGACGGTAGGGGGAGAAGAGAGGTACAGGAAGCGAGAGAGGGACCGGGAACGGGAGAGGAACAGGGAGCGGGAGAGGGCCGGGGAGCGGGAGAGTGAGAGGGAGAGGGACAGGAAACGGGAGAGGACCCGGGAGCGGGAGAAGGAGAGGGGAGGGATAGGGAGCGGGACAGGAATGAGAGGGACAGGGGCAGGAAGCGGGAGAGGGAGCGGGACAGAAAGCGGGAGAGGGACCGAGTGCGAGAGAGGAACTGGAAGCGGGAGAGGGACAGGAAGCGGGAGAGGGACCGTGAACGGGCGAAAGGGACAGGGAGCGGGAGAGGGAGAGGGAGAGAGAGAGAGAGATGGAGCGGGAGAGAGAGTGGGAGCGGGAGGTGTAAGTGTCCAGATGGAAACAACAGAACAGTTTTTAAAGATATTTGTACTGTTCATGTTGACATCGTAAAACCAGTTCATCATTGATCCATTTAGGATCTGGTGGTGTTACTTCGAGACAAGATATGTAACTCCTGGATGGATGGAAATAACGGGACGTTTTTGTCTAATGAAACTCAAGAGCCAGTTTTTCTGTACATTAAATATTTTTCAAAATTTCGGTTAGGGGCACTTCAATAACGTGTTAGAACACCAAAAAATTTTTTTTTTAATTATTGTCTGTTTTTCTATCTGTTTGTATGTTCGGGCATTACATGAAAACCCTTGAACTGATTTCGACGGAAATTAGTTATGTTGTTCCTCAAACTTTGGATCACGTTTGAAAAAACTTTTCGTCTCGATAAAATTAAAAGTTTTCACCGGAAACAAAATGAAACTTAGTGTGGAATATTTTGAAATATTAACGATTTGCTTTAAATTTGCAACAAACATTCCTCATTTAATTGATGAAATACATGTTTTCGTGTTTTTCAAATTTTTTCATGAAAAAGAAAAAACTAATGTTAACTAATACTGTTTATTTTTTTAAATTCGTTCCCGGAGGAATGATTTGTGATTATATCGTATGTTTCAGTACATAAATTCCTAAATATAAGTACTTCAATATAAATTAACCTGTTTTTCAATTTTTTTCTGCAAGGGGTAAAAATATGATAAGCATAATTTCCGCATGCGAAGCTGCGGGCAACAGCTAGTTAAGGGGGTCTTATCCCAAAAATGGTATTTTTGAAGGTGTTTTGTTCATAAATGGTACATAATACAATTCTAAAAAAAATATATGTTAATTTACAGTCTTTGTTCTTTCTTTTTGTCATACTTGATACACGATACCCGTTACTTCATTCGATAGAAATAAATCACAAAGTTGGGTCTAATCTGGCATAAAAATGGCGTTTTATTCGCGTTTTAATCGCTTCCAGATAATAAAAAATATACCACAGTATAGGTCCTATAGATACCGAAATTATTGGCGAATCATAACATGAAATTTTGAAAAACAACTCTTTCAATTCATAGTTTTTCCATTTTCTATAGTTACGAAACGCCCCACGTAATAATTTAGTCTTGCGCCAGACGCCGTCGAGGTAAGACTTATGTCAGTTTCGGCCGTGCGACAGTCGAATTTCCGACTCGTAATTTTATTGTTGGCGCGCGCGCGTTTCGAACTTATATGACGTATTAGGTACACAGTCCAAAGTATCCACACTGCTGTAATTTGAAATAATAAAAATTGTTCGTGTTTATACTTTAGTTACTATTTATAGTATTTAGGTATTGGTATAAGTCAAGTGCTAATTACACAATTATTCTTGCCGTATTGGGGCCGCTTAGAATACTAACCTCAATCCCAAGTCGTATGGGTGTCGTAAAAGGCGACTAAATCCGGCCCGCTGGTGGTAGGGCCCCTCGAGGGATTATATTGATAATATTGATTATTATTACTATTATTATTTCTCGATGGGGTTCGCCTGGATAGCTACCACCCTTGAGCATGAGTTAGAGGCTTGGGAGCCAGTTTTCTTTTTTGATGTTATACTTCTTTAGGCTCGTTATGAAATAAATGGAAAATTGTTTTGAAAAAATGATTATTATTATATTGTTTTTTTTTTTTAAATATTGTTTTTGAATGTTGTTTTTTTGTAATATTGTTTTTTTTATATGTATATGTATATATATGTACATGTATATTTGTATATAAGTACAGGGGAAGGAGAGAGGGAGGGGAGCGGAGGGTAGGGGGAGGGGAGGGCGAGGGGAAGGGGAGGGCGAGGGGGAGGGGAGGGGTATGGGAATGGCAACGCATCAGTGATGCCTTTGGTGTTGCTGATGTCCACGGACGACGATAACCACTTACCATCAGGTGGATCGTCAGCTCGTTTTCGGCTATTTCCATTAAAAAAAAATTATGTAGTAAGAATAATAAATAAAAACTTGCATTCTCATACCCCCCAGTAAAATATGAGACATACAGTACAAATCAGACATCACTATAATTACCATAACCAGAGTACAAATATTTATCTGTTATATAAAAATATCTGCCCCGGCCGGGAATCGAACCCGGGACCCCTTGCTTTGCAGGCAAGTCCGCTACCAACTAGGCTACAAGGTCGACAAGTTGGTATTTACTTTACACAACATTTAGTAGTAAATTTAAAAAATGTCACATATCAGTGAGATTGACTTTACCGATGAGTAGTTTTTCAATTCATAAAATATGATACACAATAAAATTCTGAACAGTATTTGACCTCGGAACTTTTCGCACTAAACTTGATAAACGATATTTTACTGTAGTGAACAAGTCGCAAACTTAGATCGAAATGAGTACAAAAAATAGAAATAAACGAGACATTGCAGCATAAGATGAATTTCTGAAAAATATCGCTTCTATGACGCGTGAATGAAGGAAGCACCAAATACCTACGCGGCATATTTGGCGGTTCCTTTACAACCCCCACTGACCTCCGCTACCAACTAGGCTACAAGCTCGACAAGTTCGTATTTAGTTATTTATGTAATATTTACTTTACATAACATTTAGTAGTAAATAAAAAAGGGTGTTCTGAAAATTCTGTTATTTTATTTCCTAACTGAGATACGTGTGATACACAAATAATTAGGTACTAACATACAAAATTGCCTAACATCATCTAAATAGTAACAAAAAATAACCAACTTCAAAATGGCTCAAAAGCTACTTGTCAGATCTCGCTCAATTTTATGTGGAACCACATAATAAGCACCAGCTTTCGATCGAAAAAAGAATCATCAAAATCGGTTCACCCACAAATAAGTAGGTACTTACATACAAAATTGACTAATATCATCTAAATACTAACAAAAAATAACCAACTTCAAAATAACTCAAAAACTACTTGTCAAATCTCACTCAAATTTATGTGAAACCACATGAAAAACACCAGCTTTCGATTGAAAAAAGGATCATCAAAATCGGTTCGCCTAGTCAAAAGTTCTGCGGTAACAAACATAAAAAAACAGTCGAATTGAATACCTCCTCCTTTTTTGAAGTCGGTTAAAAACAGGTAAGGGTGTTCTGAAAATTCTATTATTTTATTTCCTAAGTGAGATACGCGTGATGCACAAATAAGTAGGTACTTATATACATACATACAAAATTGACTAATATCATCTAAATACTAACAAAAAATAACCAACTTCAAAATAACTCTAAAACTACTTGTCAGATCTCGCTCAAATTTATGTGGAACCACATGATAAGCACCAGCTTTCGATCGAAAAATGAATCATCAAAATCGGTTCACCCACAAATAAGTAGGTACTTACATACAAAATTGACTAATATCATCTAAATACAAACAAAAAATAACCAACTTCACAATAACTCAAAAACTATTTGTCAGATCTTGCTCAAATTTATGTGGAACCACATGATAAGCACCAACTTTCGATCGAAAAAGGAATCATCAAAATCGGTTCACCCACAAATAAGTAAGTACTTACAAACAAAAAATAACCAACTTCACAATAACTCAAAAACTACTTGTCAGATCTCGCTCAAATTTATGTGGAACCACATGATAAGCACCAGCTTTCGATCGAAAAATGAATCATCAAAATCGGTTCACCCACAAATAAGTAGGTACTTAAATACAAAATTGACTAATATCATCTAAATACAAACAAAAAATAACCAACTTCACAATAACTCAAAAACTATTTGTCAGATCTTGCTCAAATTTATGTGGAACCACATGATAAGCACCAACTTTCGAACGAAAAAGGAATCATCAAAATCGGTTCACCCACAAATAAGTAGGTACTTACAAACAAAAAATAACCAACTTCACAATAACTCAAAAACTATTTGTCAGATCTTGCTCAAATTTATGTGGAACCACATGATAAGCACCAGCTTTCAATCGAAAAAAGAATCATCAAAATCGGTTCACCCACAAATAAGTAGGTACTTACATACAAAATTGACTAATATCATCTAAATACTAACAAAAAATAACCAACTTCACAATAACTCAAAAACTATTTGTTAGATCTCGCTCAAATTTATGTGGAACCACATGATAAGCACCAGCTTTCGATCGAAAAAAGAATCATCAAAATCGGTTCACCCACAAATAAGTAGGTACTTACATATAAAATTGACTAATATCATCTAAATACTAACAAAAAATAACCAACTTCAAAATAACTCAAAAACTACTTGTCACATCTCGCTCAAATTTATGTGGAACCACATGACAAACACCAGCTTTCGATTAAAAAAAGAATCATCAAAATCGGGTCGCCCAGTCAAAAGTTCTGAGGTAACAAACATAAAAAAGCGGCCAAGTGCGAGTCGGACTCGCCCATGAAGGGTTCCGTAGCAGCAAGTAACATAATATAAAAGTTCTTGTACTTCATTGTAACTTTGATCGATGTTTTTTGCGGTTTACGATTTATGACGTATTAAAAAAAATACTTACTAGATCACGTTCAAATCAATTTTCGTTGGAAGATTGAACGGTAATGTACATCATATATTTTTAGGGTTCCGTATTCGGATTCGTCGTGTCTGTCTGTCTGTCTGTCCGTCCGTATATCACAGCCACTTTTCTCCGAAACTATAAGAACTATACTGTTGAAACTTGGTACGTAGATGTATTCTGTGAACCGCATTAAGATTTTCATACAAAAATAGAAAAAAAAATTTTTGGGGTTCCCCATACTTAGAACTTAACTCTAAATTTTTTTTTTCATCAAACCCATATGTGTGGGATATCTATGGATAGGTCTTCAAAAATGATATTGAGGTTTCTAATATAATTTTTTTCTAAACTGAATAGTTTGCGAGAGAGACACTTCCAAAGTGGTAAAATGTGTGTCCCCCCCCCCCCTGTAACTTCTAAAATAAGAGATTGATAAAACTAAAAAAATATATGATGTACATTACCATGCAAGCTTCCACCGAAAATTGGTTTGAACGAGATCTAATAAGTAGTTTTTTTTAATACGTCATAAATCGTAAACCACAATAAAATTTACCTTTCATTCAATCAACTAAAATACTAACCTACCTACCTAACCTGTGGACTCAATCAAATACAACGAACTACAAGAACTTTTATATTATGTTACTTCCTGCTACGGAACCCTTCATGGGCGAGTCCGACTCGCACTTGGCTGCTTTTTTTTAGTTTTATCATTCTCTTATTTTAGAAGTTACAGGGGGGGGGGACACTTTTTACCACTTTGGAAGTGTCTCTCGCGCAAACTATTCGATTTAGAAAAAAATGATATTAGAAATCTCAATATCATTTTTGAAGACCTATCTATAGATACCCCACACGTATGGGTTTGATGAAAAAAATTTTTTTGAGTTTCAGTTCTATGTATAAGGGTTCCGTTTTTTGCCATTTGGCTACGGAACCCTAAAAACAGTCGAATTGAATACCTCCTCCTTTTTAGAGTTCCGTAGCCGAATGGCAAAAAACGGAACCCTTATAGATTCGTCATGTCTGTCTGTCTGTCTGTCTGTCCGTCCGTATGTCACAGCCACTTTTTTTCGAAACTATAAGAGCTATACTGTTGAAACTTGGTAAGTAGATGTATTCTGTGAACCGCATTAAGATTTTCACACAAAAACAGAAAGAAAACAATAAATTTTGGGGGTTCCCCATACTTAGAACTGAAACTCAAAAATGTTTTTTTCATCAAACCCATACGTGTGGGGATCTATGGATAGGACTTCAAAAATGATATTGAGGTTTCTAATATCATTTTTTTACATTACCATGCAAACTTCCAACGAAAATTGGTTTGAACGAGATCTAGTAGTTTGAAGTAGTTTTTTTTAATACGTCATAAATCGTAAACCACAAAAAACATCGATCAAAGTTACAACGAACTAAAAGAACTTTTATATTATGTTACTTGCTGCTACGGAACCCTTCATGGGCGAGTCCGACTCGCACTTGGCCGCTTTTTGAAGTCTGTTAAAAACAGGTAAGGGTGTTCTGAAAATTCTATTATTTTATTTCCTAAGTGAGATACGCGTGATGCACAAATAAGTAGGTACTTATATACATACATACAAAATTGACTAATATCATCTAAATATTAACAAAAAATAACCAACATCAAAATAACTCAAACTATTTGTCAGATCTCGCTCAAATTTATGTGGAACCACATGATAAGCACCAGCTTTGGATCGAAAGAAGAATCATCAAAATCGGTTCACCCACAAATAAGTAGGTACTTACATACAAAATTGACTAATATCATCTAAATACTAACAAAAAATAACCAACTTCAAAATAACTCAAAAACTACTTGTCAAATCACTCAAATTTATGTGAAACCACATGACAAACACCAGCTTTCGATTAAAAAAAGAATCATCAAAATCGGTTCGCCCAGTCAAAAGTTCTGAGGTAACAAACATAAAATTATAATTAAGATAATGATAAAAATAAAACTATATTTTCATTTCATACTAATAAATGTACTTATTTACTGACTACTACATAATTCAAATTTGTAAAAATAGTGCAGGCTGTGCAGGTCTCCTACTGCAAAATATTTCTACCTAATTGTGCTGTGGTCGGCCACCGGGTCATACGAGTTCACGTTCTCGAGGCGTTATCGATGTTTGATCCACGCGGACTCGCCAGCGCGATAATACCTACTTTATGACTAGAAGAGGGCCTTAACAGTATAAAAATCAGTTTCCACATCCCTTGAGATAGCTCGAGATCGAAATAAGAACCTCCTTTATTTTTAAGTCTGTTTAAAAACCGAGTCTTCTCATGAGTAATAAACTTCCTTCTGTTATAACAATGGAATTCTACAACAGAACTATAAATACTGAAGTCTGCCATTTTTACCTCCGCACGGATGGAGTCGCACAGTATTCGGTTTGCAGCTGCACGCAACATTAAACACGGCAGAGTTACTTCTTTTGTTGTCATGTTTTCCATTTTTAACGGCATGCGACATTAAACAAACTTCAAATAGGTTATATGTATAAAGACAGTTCTAAAATTACATAACAGAAAGCAATAAAGACAGAAAAAAATCATCCTTCACTTTTCAAATTACTGCGACAAAGGTTGTATGGATACAGAATGGTAGGTACTGCTATTTTCAGAGGTGGAGTCCCCATTCACACTATGGTGTCTTGGCACCGTCGAATCACCAGCACATCAAACAAGAGGCTGCACCAACGCATTGCTGCCTAGCAAGAAATCCGTGATGCACCTTTCTAGCTGTTGATGTTGACAATTTTAACAAAAAATGGAAATCTATTCCACAGCTCTGTCCAAATATTGAAGCTATATTTGTTGCGGTTTCGAGTAAAGTGTTTCAAACTATCGGAATACGGATAACATCAAACTTTGTTGTTTGGACACAGCGAAACGTTCCAGTTTACCGTTGTAACGGCTCTTCACGAATTAACAAATAGCATTAGACTACGAAACAGCAATATTTATGAAGCCATAACTTTGGAAGTTCGAAAACAATTACAAATTGCTCCGTTGGGAATACTTGGATATAATCATATTTGAATACCGAACCAAAATATTGCAATGTAATTTGGTTGGATATACTGACTAGGTATCTAGCCCATTAGCGGTCTACTGCAGACTACGGCCACTTTTTTTTAAACTGAAGATGTCTAAATGAGACGTTAATGCAGGTTGGCTGATGGATAAGAAACCAGGCTGAGTGTCAAGAATTTATGCTTGCTCGAAGGTTCTCGAAATGGCAAGCGATTACCCAATGACATGATGGAATGTATAGACCAGCTTACAGGGAATTTGACTGCGGAGCTGGCACGTTTTTCAAATGTGGCACATGGCCCAGGCAGAGCATTATGATTGTGTGACGGATAAATAAATAGTTTTTCGATCGAGGATCTATATGATACATTTCATTTGTGCATTCATGCCACCAGAAACACAGAAAAAGCTGATAAGTGTCTGGCCGCTTTTTAATTATAACTGAAACCAAAAGCAAGCCCTGTGTAGACTGAATTACTCACAAAATTTTCTACCACTGGCTTTACATCCATTTCCGACCGCTCCCGTGTCTCAACACTCTTTGTGAGGGGAAACAAAATATTTATTCAGGCTTTACATCGGTACCAACCCAGAAGTTACTGGTTGACTGTTTTCAAAATCGCAGAATACGCTTCAGTTGTAAGAACTTGTTCTATATTGTGTAGTGTTTTATTGTCGTGGCGTCACTCATACATAATCACGCAAGCCACCAGAATTACAAAGATTGTAATTACTATTGTAGTTATAAAGCTCTGTAAGTAGGTACATTAATGCTCAGTATTAGCACCCGCAAGGGACCCTCGCCTCACCGTAATTTGAGATTCAAACAAGAATGGGGTACTAATTATTTAAAACGGACTTTGGGTGGAATGTTAATTAAACACTACTACAAACTTTGTTTAGGAAAATAATAAGATATCTCGTAACTTTGGCCGGGCTATTTCAAATACCCTCGGAGCTATAATTATTATGGTATAACTGTAGATGAAAGGGTCACGAAGGTCATTTTATACTGTACCATCCATTAATATTTTCGTCGTAAAAGATCCCTTACTTTAATGCGTGCCGAATAATGTGTTCAGAACTTGCGTGATTTCAAATTGTTACTTTTCATAACGTTTCATATACAGTGCTTTTGAAAGCTAAGCATATATTATACTAACTGATGTTGTAAGTGCGTATGTAGTCGGTTCACCAGGAAACCGCGTGGATGATATCAATCTTGCGAGCTGGAAACGCGACGGTATGTAAAAGCAAGTTCAAACCAACAATAATTGAGAAGAATTAAGAATAATGATAATTTCGGTACCCAAATATATAATCCCACAGAAATGGTAAGCACAGATCCTTACAGATAGATACAATACCCAAAGAGTACCTGTATGACACTATACGTGCTAGACCCTGTACTCGATGACGATCCTGTTGTTGATCAGTCTAACGCGTCCGACCTTGCGTGACCACAGCCCACTGTGACGTCAGGCGGTCAGCAGGTCATATCCTCGCAGGAAGTGCGCACACGCCACATAGTTGTGAATGATTTGACAGAATGGATCTATAGATCAGTCAGTGATAAAAATGACGATTTTTGGACGTTAATATCTAAATAACAAACGGTTATTTATGAAATGGTGTGTTTATGAAATTTTGAGCACATATGTATTTCGCAAGTCTCAATAAATGAGCCAAATTTGACAAGTTTATGTGGAATAGTTTTTGAGATATGAGTGCTGCTAGCCAGTTCTGTTAGCTTGAAATTGGCTTGACACGCTGCCGCGTGTTTAAAAACGTGTGCAAGATTCTTCTATAGTGGTAACTGCTAAAGAATATGGAGAAGGGTCATCTAATGTAAAGTGTACGAATTTAATACAGTTAGGAAAACACTAGTTCGTAATATTGTATAATTTTTTAAAGTAAAGAGCTTTACATTCACATCCTCACATTAGAAATACGTCAAGAACAAGTATTTTGTAAGACAAATTTGTCATGATTGCCTCTGGCTAGAATCGAATACGAGAACCGAAGGTTGGCAGTGAAATTCATTAATAGGTGTCAAAAGGAATAAAGTCGTGAATATAGACTGACGACTATCATCATTCACGTTTTTAGCTGAAAAGGAGAAAGAGGGCAAAAACCTCAATATAAGGGGCCAAAGACCTAAAAATTTACGAAGGTAATCGGTACTTTGTCAGGCTGGCTCATAGCTCATTGGCGCTTTCGTATAATTACCCGGACCCTACGAGCGACGGTACGCCATAGCCAATTAGCTCAATTAAAAGTTAATCCTCTGACGACACTGATGGGAAAGGCTTTGAGCAATTTGCCCTGAGTTACAAGATTGTAAGAAATGGGACCAGAAAGAATACTTTTCCTTTTTGAAATCTTTGGCACAAAAACTAAATTTGCCGTATGCAGATGTATGCCTATTGATATAGTTTCTAGTATTTTCAGAAATATTCCATCATCTATAGTTTTGATAAAGGTATAAATTCGTCCCTACCAACGTCAGTTCGGGGAGGTTAGCTCAATCATCCTTTGTAGAAAATGTATAGCCTGTACGGACAAAGATACTAATGATACTACAAAAGGAACAAAAATGCTTGTTCTCTCTAAGTTTTAATAAAGTAGATCTAGTTTAATATGACTGTGACTCTTGTTAAATCTTTTGAAGAGACTGAAATACGAAGTTCTTCTCAACAGAGACAAGTTTATCTACAACTATCAAATAATATTGTAACAATTTTACAAAGGATATAATAGAATTTAATGATAAACATTATACGGCGAATCATCACTTTTAAAGACCAAAATATACGAAAATTTTTCCAATTAATCGTATATGGCTAAATAATCATTATCAAGTAAAAGTAACGAGTAACCTACTGCAGAACAGACAACTATTACAAATGCCCTTTATTTGTGTCTGCTTTAGTCTCAAGACGAAGATGTAAGTGGCCGACCTCGTCAAATCTGAACCGAACTGGTATAAACTGTCAACTCAATTGGAGATAATCAACGTGCAGCCGGTTCGCCATCTTTCTGTCTCTCTTTAAAGGGGAAGGAGAGAGCAGGACATAGACCTCATAGATCTCGCCAAATTCTTCTTTTATTAACAGTAATTTTGGGATGTCCTCTTTTATTCTATGAATATTTCATTTAATCATTGTCTTTACTACTTAACTCCACAATATTTTTTCCACTATGATTCTATTTCTTGTTTGAGTTCAGATATAAGATATATGTAAATTTAGTTTTTATAAGGGCCTATTTTATCAATTAATATATTGCAATTTGGAGCGACGAAGCTGTAGTGGATTTATCTACATAGTTCCATATTAACTCTAAATGTATTCAGATTCTCTGTTAATTTGTGAGTTCTACTCAAATCACATTCTTTGCCGGTCCCTATTTGTTGAAATGTTATTATGAATAACAAGCCGACCTACAAAACAACAACTTTACTTATTATTCCGCGGTGCCAATTAAAACCGCACGAGGGAAAGAGCAAAGCAATCCGAAAATATGAAATCTTTTACAGGCAAAAAAGAAAATACTGAATGAAATTCAAAAATAAAATTTAAGGTCCACGTCTTGATCTGGATCACACTAACATTACCCTTGAAGTGGCCGATAACCCAATAACATCGCGAGGGCACCTCATCGTTGCTGATAAAAAAAACTAAGGCTAGTTCAATTTTCCGACTCTTAGTCGAGTAGCACGTAAGTACCACTCTATTGGAGAGGCGCCTTTGTTCAGCAACGAATAATAATTGGCTGCTTTCGTTGATGCGAAGGTGAAGAGACGAAAGGTATATCAGTATTTAAGACTTCCATATGAGAAGTTTCGAAAAAGTGCGCAGTCCAGGTGTGATTTTAAAGACTATAGTCTCAGCGCTAATTCGATCGGATTTTACCTCCCCGATCTCTTCAGGTCGAATCCAGTGAAACAATTCCATCTCAGCTTTGCAATTTCCACGTTCATCTTGTTTGAACGGAAACAATAACAGAGCTTTGAGTGTCTGCCTTAGCATTCGGACTCGGACCATAATTGCTAGAATTTCACTAAGACAATACCCCGGATATCTTTGTTCTTCTTTAACGAATAAATGTTGATAGTCAACCTGAATAGAAAACTAGTTTTACCCTAATTATAAAAACTACTACTAAACTATTTTAACATCTCAACAATATCTAAAACCAATGGTGTTTACAGCCTGTCCACAATCAATTTCTGTTTATTTGCTGACAGTTGTAGGAAGCTTACAGATAGTTCCGCGGCCGTCTCTGCTCCTTTATAAATTGCTTCAATGAAAACAAATAGTGAATAATGATACAGGTTATTTGATCACCAAGCTCATTTACAATCAGGAAATACGTGATATAATAAATTCAATCGAACACATTATTATTGGTAAAGAATACATTAATATGACCTTTGAAGAATCTGATAAGTACTTCTGAACAAATGCTCGTCTGTTATCTGTTACGATACTTAAGGCCATAGGATTAACAAATAAGGGAAGGAAGAATTTACTATCGACAATACGGAGATAAAGACTATGCTGTTAGTAGGGGACACCGCCTTCCTCGAATAATATTGCCTCCAATCTTGAGCCAATTGATGATAAAATTTTATGAAGAGCTCATAATTTTGCAGTGGAGTCTGATAACAGAGACATTGGATATCTAAATTATGAAATAATCATTGATTAAATCTAACTAAACAATACACAAGAAAATCAAAAAAATCGTGATTTTGGTAGAAAATGAAGAGCCAAAATAAGTGGTTTCGCCAAGCTTATATAATTTAAAGGCATTTTTACTTCTACTTTATGTTGATAGCCGAAAATAAATAATTATGAGGGTAAGTGATCACGACCGCCAACGACAAGTCATTTGTTGCTAGGCTTCGGGAATTGGAAACTAATTGGATTTCATTTACCATTGTTAACGTATCTGACTATAATCTAGTTCGACATTGATTTCGAGTATAGGAATATGAACTGTTATTTTATTAGGTACGAGTAACCGCCCTCGCTTTGCTTCGGTTTTCTTATTTTTTTACACCTTGGGTTACATTATTGGAGTTTTGTTAAGGATCCCTAATTTTTTTGAAAATATAATATAGCCTATGTTACCCGGGGATAGTGTAGCTTTCCAACAATGAAAGAATTTTTCAAATCGGTTCAGTACTTTCGGAGCCTATTCAATGCAAACAAAAAATCAAATCTTTCCTCTTTATATATTAGTATAGAAGTATAGATATGATGCGGATGCGGACAAAATTTGAAGTTTAAATTCTAGACAATGTCATTTCTATATAAAATAGGTTTCAAATAAAGTCAATAGGTTTTGAAATTGTAATTTTATGCTTCATAAGATGGGATTGTCCTTAGAGCACCACCCGGGAGCTATTAATAGCCGGCACTTAGCCAAATAACACACCGGTCAATTAATTTTATGATCATATTATATGATCCACAGACAGTTCGTAGAGCTTCGTTAAGATTAAATACAGTCAGAGCTTAGAGATATAGAATTGCCTCTACTAACCACATTCAATTTTTTTACTATATCGTAATGTAGTTCTGACTTCCAAATATTAAAATCAATTGGATACAGTGGATATCTGGTTCAACAAAGATCTGAAGAAGTTGAGAGATGATGAAGGGTGTTGATCGATTCCAAGAGCTTTTCAATTAAATTAAAATTTAAACAGAATATTATATAGTATTTGCGTTTCCTTCAATCGCCTGTTGGGCTCTTATCTCGTCTCAAAAGAGTAGCCCTCCACGATGGCCTTAATTTCATAATATACTTTCAAGAACCCTTAGAATTCCCAGACTTTTTCAGTAGCTTTCCACCTCATTTACTAAAAGAAACATCTATTTTTGTTTGTTTTTATCTCCAACTTGTTTTACCTACTTACTTTTAATTGTGTTCGTGTATGGTTGTGGAAATGAAATTTATTCTATTCTACTTTCTAACACAACTTTCTTATCTTAAAAGCTCAATATCAAAGCGACATTGTTGTCTTACACAACATGTTCGCTCCATCATACCCGCGCTATAAATAGCCGCTATTCCGCCAAATTAAGACATCGACCAATTCATTTTACGGCCGCCGTCCGCACTCGTTTCCTCGCTAAACGTTCCCATTGTTCCCACTTATCTACACCTCTGTTTATATCATTCTATTATATTATATCACATTCACGTTTACTTATCTATATACAAATAAATAAAATTGGAGTGTCTGTTTGTAATCTATACTCTGTACTAATATACATAAGTATAAAGAGGAAAGATTTGATTTTTTGTTTGCATTGAATAGGCTCCGAAACTACTGAACCGATTTGAAAAATTCTTTCCCTGTTGGGAAGCTACACTACCCCCGAGTAACATAGGCTATATTATATTTTCAAAAAAATTAGGGATCCTTAATAAAACTCTAATAATGTAATCCAAGGTGTAAAAAAATAAGAAAACCGAAGCAAAGCGAGGGCGGTTACTCGTATTAAAATAATCGCTTTTTACTAAGTGCTTTTGGATGTATACACGGTACATATACCAAAACAACATTTTTTACAATTTTTGTCTGTCTGTCTGTTTGTTCCGGCTAATCTCTGAAATGGCTTAACCGATTTTGACGGGACTTTCACTGGCAGATAGCTGATGTAACAAAGAGCAACTTAGGCTACTTTTATTTTAGAAAAAAAAAATAGTTTGTTAGGCGATACGAAGTTCGCCGGCTCAGCTAGTAACTTATACTTAAGTATGATTTCTAATTGGGATGATAAATATTTTATGTTAAATGTACTTAATTGTTGTCTTCAGATTGTATGTCTGGATATCTGCTATACCATGATCTGCTGCACAGGATAATATCAACAATAGCTTGAGTACAACAATAGACACAGATTTCGAAAGAGTGCATAGCCAGACTATAAGTTCAACTTGACAAACATAAATAAAATAATCTAAATTTTACTAACAAAACATAACCGACTTCAAAATTACTCAAAAACTGCTTGTCAGATCTCGTTAAAATTTATGTGGGAACATATGACAAGCACCTGCTTTCGATTAAAAAAAGAATCATCGAAATCGGTTGGCGTGATATTGAGTTATTCGTCCATTTGTCGCGCACATATTTAATGCAAATTTAAGACTTATATGGTTTTCTCATGGATGCCATTGTCAGATCTCAATAAAATTTAAGTGGGACCACATGACAAGCACCAGCTTTCGATTAAAAAAAGGATCATCAAAATCGGTTCACCCAGTCGAAAGTTCTGAGGTAACAAACATAAAAAAATAAAACAGTCGAATTGAGGACCTCCTCCTTTTTTTGAAGTCGGTTAATAAATGATAATCTAAATTTTACTAACAAAAAATAACCGACTTCAAAGTCTCAAAAACTACTTTTCAGATCTCGTTCAAATTTATGTGGAACCACATGACAAGCACCTGCTTTCTGCTGCTGCATTAAAAAAAGAATCATCGAAATCGGTTGGCGTGATATTGAGTTATTCGTCAATTTGTCGCGCACATCTTAAGACAAATTTACGACTTATGTGGTTTTCTCATGGATACCACTGTCAGATCTCAATAAAATTTATGTGGGACCACATGACAGCCACCAGCTTTCGATTAAAAAACAATCATCAAAATCGGTTCGCCCAGTCCAAAGTACTGAGGTAACAAACATAAAAAAAATTAAAAAAAAACAGTCTAATTGAGGACCTCCTCCTTTTTTTGAAGTCGGTTAATAAATGAAAATACAGTTCGTCCATTCAAGCAGACCAAGTAGCAATGCAATGAAAAATTTAGCAATGAAAATGTTACACGGGCAACAAATGTTACTCCAGCAACGACTGATTAAAACTTGTGTTACATTACATTTTATGTTAATGCTTGAAAAGATAACCCTCGTGTTATTAGGTCAAGCCTGCCCTCCACCGCGGTATACAAAGATGTCGAATTGTACAAAATGAAAATATATTTTAAGATTTTTACGACACCGCTATGAAAGTAATTTTTCACTTTACGTTTATTCTCGCAGTGGTATCATTATGATAATATCGTACGCGTTTACTTACACGACTTGGGTGTCGTATGAGGCGACTAAATCCGGCCCACTGGCTGTAGGGCCCCTCGAGGGATTATATTGGTAATATTGATTTTAATTGCTAATTAATACCATTATTACTATTATTATTTCTCCTTCGGGTTCACCTGGATAGCTACTACCCTTGAGCATGAGTCAGCCGCCAAACGACTCGTCGTGTACCGGGCCAGAACACGAAAACGAACACGGAACTTCCGGCTGGGGGCTTGAGAGCCAGTCTTTCTTTCTTTTTCTCCTTCTTTTTTGACCGGCAACGCATCAGTGATGCCTTTGGTGTTGCTGATGTCCATGGTCGACGATAGCCACTTACCATCAGGTGGATCGTCAGCTTGTTTGCCGGCTATTTCCATAAAAAAAAAGTACTTTTGTCTACGTGTGTCTGTAAATGTTGTTTTTTGTTGTCAGAGTTTATAGGTCTTCTAAATGTTAACAATAAAATAAATATCAATTACTATTTTACTTTGGCCTACTTTTACTTTCCGACTTTTTCTTTGTGTCAATGGAACTTTCTATTCTATTTTCCTACAATAATCCGCTGTGTTCAGTCAAAGTAAAGAGCAATCTACGGCAACGCATCGGCAATATCAACAGGCAACGGTGACCATTTACCATAAGTCGGCTTTATTCTTTGGTCATTAATATTTTGTCATTAATATATTGGCTATTTACATTAAAGCAATCATATCTGAAGTAGAATTTCTATCAAATATAATAAAAATAAAATCTCATGAAAATATTCACTTGCTACGCTTATGAATTCGTAGCACGACGCGCGGCGGCTGCGGCACGGCGTAGGCAAACTCTCGCCGCACTTTACAAATGACGCAAACGAAACAAACTTCATTCTGCTCTAACTATCCCATTTATAAACAGCATATTTCTTCCTGCGCCAAGCAAAGTGTATTAAAACATTTTATAAAATTGCGAATTTTAAATTGGATGATTGAACGTGACCATATGACATGAAGTTAATTAGTACATTCTGAGAATAGGACATTTTGCGAATAAGACATTCTGCGTATAGGACGATCGGACATTGTGCGAATGGGACATTTTGCGCCTAAACCAATTTAAGGAGGGTTCTTAGGCTTCCATAGACAAATCGATTGATCAAAATGTCTTTTTTTTTTCATTTACGATTAGTAGTAGTTGTAGTCGATTACAACTACAGAACCCTACCATTGCGCGTGGCCTTAAACGCATTCCGCCGGCTGACAAAGTAGCGAACGAGCCACATGATGGTAGGTGGTACCTATCGCTAATGATCATCAGTGAAAATGAAAACAAAGTATGTATTGCAGTTTTATTGACATGCCTACGACATTTCTGTTGTTGGCAACCTTTTTTAGACTTGAGAACCCTCATCGCGACGTCAAAACCATGCTTCGGAAACCACTTATGCTGTAGATGTAGGAGTTCATTCCACGTTTCGAGCCTCCCGAGACACGAAACGCTACGCGAATTCAAGTTTATTTACACTTTTATTTGACTTGGACCATTTACCACTAACAGCATGGCAGGATTTTTTTCTTCGTTAACAAGAATTATTTACAGTATAGGATGGGTGGAGGAATTATTGGGTCCTTATGTCGCCTGAAAGACTAACGTGAGTTAAAAACTTCAATCTAACGATAACAGCTAGGATAAACGGCTTAATGTTCCTTCCGAAGCACAGAAGCGCTTACACCTTGGTTGCAAAGTCACTTATGATCGACACACATGCGTTTATGGTGTCTACACAAATTCGTTGGGAATACAGAAATGAACTGAACATGATAACGCGGCACACCGTACGAACATTTTCACGACAAAATATATCACATTTTTTCCCTCGTACAATATCTTTTTCCGGTTGAAATGTTTCGAAAAACTTATAAGAATCTTTTCAAGACGTCGAGTTCCCCCGACACTATGGGAGAAAGCTGTATTGTGTCGAAACTTCAGCGTGAATATGTAACCACGATACAATACACTGGGTCCATTCAGATGGGTTACTGTAGAAAAATCTGAGACTTAGAGATTAAAACTGTTGCTAACACGGAAATCATAATAATATGGTTCTATACCCAAACAGAGTATAATATATGGACATAATTGAGATAAGATGTTATGGCAATTATGACTAACTATTATATTTCATTTATTTTAACTCAGAATACATTCCACATTAATAAATTCACGATTAACACATTACACAATTACTATAATAAAAATTTCATAATATTGTAGTAACCGTTACGATTTTAGATAGATACCTAACTCTTTATTGTTTGCACACCGCAGAATAAACAATCATACAAGGCGAACAGAATAAATAAGAAGTACAAAACAACAGGCGGCCTTATCACTTTGTAGCGATTTTTTCCAGGCAACTATATAATTGAGTAATAGTTTATAACATTTGTTTTAAACGCAACGGAAATACACTAGTAACTTAAAATACGCAATTAAAGTATTGCGGTAATATTTTGATATGCAAGTCTGAAACATATTATTCCTCAGTTAATTAGCCATAAAACATAACTTTAATTAAAAACAGACGGCCGGAGTAATGAGGTGTCAGGCGCCGTAGTGCGAGCTTAATGCTACAACTATAGCGGAAAATTATACTGGGATTTCTCAAGGATACTATGAAACATTGTAATGGGCGATGAACTCAGGGCGTTAAATTAATGTGAATGTTTATAATATAAGTATTATACAATTATTATATTAATATTTATACCGTATTTTTATAGAGTTTCTTATTCAGTAAATATCCACACATATATCTACATATATATAATTTTATAACTCACGAGTAACTGCCCTCGCTTTGCTTCGGTTTTCTTATTTTTTTACACCTTGGTTTACATTATTGGAGTTTTATTAAGGATTCCTAATTTATTGAAAATATAATATAGCCTATGTTACTCGGGGATAGTGTAGCTTCCCAACAGTGAAAGAATTTTTGAAATCGGTTCAGTAGTTTCGGAGCCTATTCAATGCAAACAAAAAATTAAATCTTTCCTCTTTATATATTAGTGATAATCATGTACTTACTATTTTTAACGATGGTCACTTTATTAATAAAACCTAAGGCCATGACAATAATGGGTCAAACGTTTTAAAACAGAGACACTTTTGGAAGAATGCAACGTACCAGTATGTAGATACCATTATGGGTTTCACCCTAGGTATACATGTCTGTGATTTCATCCAAAGAAAAAACTCATTACATAATTTTTACATTCAAACCAAAAATGTCTATCGTCTAGAGACGCGGACGAACTGCTATTAAATATTGAAGTTATTTTTATGAAAGCGATATAAAATCCATCGCGTGCACACAACTTCATAATACCCTAATAGCAGCCTCCACTAGTAATAAAATGTTGCAATAAAAGGGAACTAATTTATACACGTGGGTTCGTGGGTCGCTCGCTATGAATTGCAGTAATGGAAAAATGTTTCATGTCATTACGTAGTCGGAAACGTATTCAACACGCCCGAGGTTTAAATGCAGTTTGGTCGAATAAGGTCATTATACAGTTATGTTTGTCACGCGCTAACAATTGAAAGGATTAATACAAATTTTAACCACTAACGCACATTTTGGAGAGTTTACACAGAAATTGCACGAATTAATTCCCCTACCCCTGTTCCTCCATGGAGCAACCCGTACGAAAGTTGAATTGAACATCCTACGTCGTAAATATCTCCCCGCTACGAAAGACGCAATTTGCATCGTTGTTCGGTGTGCGCGCTGCGAAGGGCTGGAATAGCCTTCCCGCATGGGTGTTCCCGTCCACCTATAATATAGGTGAGAGAACAGTGAATAGTCTTTTACTAAGTTCAGTGCGCTCTCCATCTTGGACTTCTTCGCCACATACCATCAGGTGGGATTGCTCGATTGTTATCAAGCACTGACATGATACATGCAAAAACCTGTCAACGAGCTGGCGGTGCCTTTGGTATTAAAGAAGTCTGCCAACTACAACGTATCATACCATGAACATGCTATGAATGTATCAGGCAAGGAAAGCAACACAATACACTCTATTATTCCCCCTGAAACGGATCGATGGCGTTTGCGTTCCATATCGATTACACATTTTTTGACGCTCCGTGCATGATACGCGACGATGTTGGTCGGCGACGGAACGGCGTTGGAAAGGTCTAACAATAGTGTCATACTGAGTATAAAGAATATTTTTGGTCTTACACTGTCCTAGCACGATCGTGGTGTGGTACGGTACAGTGCAGCAGTGGGCAGACTCGATTAAGTTTGTCTTTAGACGGCGCGGTAGTCAGCATTTATCATTGGATGACCCTTCTGCTTATTTTACAGCTATTTACGAAAAATATTATTCGCATTATTACAGCTCGACTTAATAAACACGTGTTAAAAACAGATACAACGACTTGTCTGCATTATCTCCTTCTAAACTACTAGTTTTTGTCCAAATCTCAATTGCCGTCAGGTGTTTTTTTCTTTTCATTCATTATTTTTTTATGACATGGTATAATCACAAAAGAAAATTTCTTCTGTAATAGTAGGTACTTATCATAAGGTATAATCAAACA
Organism: Thymelicus acteon; assembly: GCA_951805285.1. Taxonomy (NCBI): domain Eukaryota; kingdom Metazoa; phylum Arthropoda; class Insecta; order Lepidoptera; family Hesperiidae; genus Thymelicus; species Thymelicus acteon. The sequence continues at coordinate 17,063,517 of OX638226.1, read as the reverse complement.
AAATAAAATAACAATTACATACTACAGCTTTCAGACACGTATACTACGACACAAGTTGACACAAGTGTTTTGACGTCGCAAGCACACGCCTTTGTGGATTCTACAACATCGGCGAATTTCATTTTACTGTACAAAAGTTTAAGTTCTTCAAATTAACTCTGTAATTTTTCGTCAGATCTTTTCGTGAAAACTATTTCGTTTGATTATACTGGACAAAAATAGTTGAATGTAGACAAACAAGAGCTCTTGTTTACAGTGACATTAACTTTGGGATGTAAATCAGATATTATATTAAAAGGATCAAGACGCACCCTTAGAATGAGAGTGACCTAACTCAAAATTGGAATTTGTGGGAAATGAGAAAGAAAGTTTTCAAAAAAGTATATATCGATGAATAGAGCGATCACTGAAAGTGACCGATTATTAGGTTGTCCTTTTCTTACTCATAATTTGAGCTCTTTTTCATCATAGGGTTTTAGGGTAAGCATTTTAAGGTAAGTTTATAGCAAAAACAGAAATTACAGGAATTTTGAGTTAGGTCACTTTCATTTTAAGGGTGCGAAGAGATATCTATTTCGAGAAATAGATTTCTATTTGGGTCTTTAACTAATGCATTTTTAGTCAAACCTAAGAGACTAATTGGACAGTCAAACGCCGAAGCACAATCAGGGTTTGACTAATCAGACCTAAATAAGGCATAAGTCACGCACTTTGATACCTATCCCAAATTGTGTGACAATGTCCCAGATAACCCGTTACGGGCTTTGCCTAGTTTACCCTAGAGGCGAAGGCAAAATTGGTCAAAAGTCCATTACGTCATAATAATATTACTTTATCACAGATGTCGATAAAACCTCCAAAGTCTCGAAGTAGATAGTCTTAAGTCACGCCGCAGCCTGCAAGCCGAAAAATCGACAAAACTAAAATTGAAGGAAAATTGGATTAGGTTGAGGAAAAACTAAAAAGGTCATTTTTAAAAGGCAAAGCGACATTCATTATGTTTTGTTGTTTTGCCATCTTACTCCTTAACTAGAAATTTGAGATTTATTACGGGCAAGCATAGAATAAAAGATTCGAGCCCCAGCTTTCGTAGACTGTGGTACCTACCTACATGAATGCTTCCTGTCGTGTTTCGTATTACGAGTATTATACTATTCATATTAATATTGATATATTACCGAATTGTTATGGATATAACGGGGGTCGGGTGTTGAGAACATTGAAGTTGAAACGAGGCAATGATTTATTGAGACCTTATACCTAACCTATTACAGAACCCTGCGCCACGCACATCAAAATATTTCCACCGCGTTTTCGCTACACCTTTAAATTTCCTGTGATAAATTATGACATGGGTAAAGCAAGTCCATCAATTGGCGTGAATTGCCAATTTTATGTAATCAGTTAAATAACATTTAGGTAGGTATAACAAAGACAGCTGATGTTTCAGGTGTTTGATGACATGTTTCGTGGAATATAATTCCTTCAAGGTGCCGCAATTATTCGCACACAATGTACCTAGGTAGAAGTAGGTTGTTTATGTGTGTATTTGTGTGATGTAAAAATATTTTCTTGCGAGTCTGCATGAATAAAATTATAGTAATTTTTTTATAGAGTCCTACACTTGTCCTATACTACTTTAGTACTTTAGTAGTAGTCCTATACTACTTTAGTAAACCTTGTAAGACAAGGTGGCGTAAAACTAGCACAAAAGACATACAAAAAAAGACTAGAATTTATCTAGGTATTACGACAAATTTATAGTATCGATTATTTTTTCAGATTTATTTTAGTTTCAACATGCGATATTAAATGGCGTTTTAAATGGCTATGGCTGTAATTAATGGTTTTCTGAATCACGCTAGCGATAGTACGGTGCAGCTGTAAAATACACGTACAAAAATAATGTTTTAATTTAATATTTTTTTATGAACGTGAATGTTATTACGAGTTATGAGAAACGTTTTAAGAAATACGGTATTTTTATTGTTACTGCTTTTGCAAAACGTCGATAGAAGTTTCGCTTCAAAAATAGCGACGGACAATTTTCTGTAATAAATAAAAATATAAACTGCACATTGTCTGACTAGTTCTATACCATTTATGAAGTTCCTTGTTAGAAATATTCCACGGCATATTAGAATAATAACTCTGCTATACAATAAAATAGGAAAAAGAAATGTTTTATCGAGACCTTGCATAATAATTATTGTCAGCTGTAAACATTAATTTTCAATAGCATAAAAAATTACTTACCAGAACTTCATGGTGTGTTCGGTTTCCTCTATGAACCCACTGGACATTTGAGGACGGCAGCGCCTGCAGACCACCGCAGGGGATGGATACGTTAGTCCCCCTGTCAGTTGCAACTTCGCGAATTTCTACCTCCTCTCCTACGGTCCAAGGAAGAACTGACGACAGAAAATATTATTAATTAAATACGATAGGATTTATACACATGTTATGAGGTCAGTTTCCGATGCACGTAAAATATTCACCTTCTAATCCAAGGCAGAACAGAGGCACCAATATACGCTCGAGAAACATTCTAATATTTCTACATCTAGACCCTAAGAAAAATCCCACACACCTTACCTAGCAGTAAAGTAAGAAAGGTTTTTTCTAACTAGTCATTTACATTACACGGAATTTAATAATACGACGAAAGGCGAAATAATAGGAAACAAATCTCACAACAAACGACCGCACTTCATTGATAAAAGTCATAGACTAAATTATTTGAACTTTCTTTCCTTTCAATCAAATGTCACCAAGATAACTTTCCTTGCCATATTGCAAAGAAGTTTGGCAACCATAGACACAACTATGATATTGCCAGGCAGTAAAATGTACGCAACATAGAGTACTAAGTCCGGTACAACGGTACAAAAAACGTAATGAATATTATACACTTTAATTATTACTGTATTCAAAATATAATATACATAATAGCAATTAGCATAGATTTAGTTAGATAATTAAGATGCTAAAAGCGTAATCACTATGTTTGTGACGTGAATCAGCTATAACTTTAAGAATAATAATTTTATTATTATTATATTTATATAATGGTAGAATCAAAAATACTGTGGAACAAAACAGTTTATTCCAGAAGTTCCAAGTTGAGCTAATTTTCAGGAATTCATTAGCATTATGCAATGATCCGACTTGTATCCGATTCTGATTACGATTTAGTGATCTGTATCCAACATAGCACAGGCAGAGACAATAATAAAGATTTTCCTCGGACATGGCCGCTGTATCGGCAATACAACACCTGCAATGTTTTGTATATTCATATTCATTTTTTATAATGAATAAAGTATTTTTTACTTATAAGTAGTGATTAGCAGATTGTGTAGAGTTCTGTGATATTTGTGATGGATGCAGATAGCGAATACGAAATAAAGAGAGCCCGTGATGCAATTCAAATGATAGAGACCATTCAATCGATGATCGACGTTTCGGCGGATAGACTCGAGGGTTTGAGGACCCAGTGCTCCACGAGCGCAGAGCTGACGCAGCAAGAGATCAGGACTTTGGAGGTAGGGATGGTGGATGTACTTCTTGAGATAGAGAAGTTTTGATACTTGATACACCAGTTAATATGCCCTTGAACGATTTTCCAATGCCCGTAGCTCAAGGACTGTTCTGGGCTCAAGGATGTCAGTAAATAGTTCATTGCCGTAGTAGAAAGTGAGCGTAGCGCGCAATCGCCTTGACGCCGCAGTGCCCTGTTTTACGTTACTATAGTAGTAAGAGGGAACTGCTAAAGTTGTATGTTGGTTTTTGGTTACAAAAAGATTTGAGATTTGATTTTGTCATTGATTGTAATTCTTTCATCGATGGGAAATTTTGAAAAAATATTAGTATGATTAGGTACTTAAAAAATATTAACTATTTTGGAATGGAACCTTAGCTTCACACAGAATACTTTATTGCAAGATTTTGTAAAATGATTTCTATTACAGTATTTATGATGGAATTTAACTAATTAAAACAATATAGCAATCAACTCCATTGTTTATACTATATGTATAGCAAACATCAAGGTAATAGTTGTTATCTGCTGTCAATAAAAGATTTTTTTTTTCTAATAGTAGTCTTACTATTACTAAAATGTGTAATATTATATTCTAATAGTAAAATAATTATTAATATACTTACCACATCTTTTAGTTCAATAAAGCATTATTTGCACTTATAAAATTACTGATATAAAAATTATTTGTGTGTTGATTTTGGTAGTTTCAGGGTGGGGTAGATGTGTATTTTTAATGAGTTGGTCTGAATGAGAGAGGTAAGGAGTAATTATTGCTTTGCACCCTTGCACCTTTTACTAGGTAGGATTCTTTACGTTGTGGTATCACACAGAAACAACACATTTTAATTTTTAACCACCTATGCTGATTACAAATGCCATAGCTCAGCTGGGCATTGCTTTCAAGATTGCTACCTTACCTTGCATGCTAGGTATGGGGATTTTATTAGGAATGACTATTTGTTGCTGCTTTGAATGAATACTAACACAACTCAAAAAAGAAAAATTTTCAGGAGGGCTGTATAAAGTTTTTAATGAAAGGTTTGCTTTCATAACTTTTTATGGAACACACTTATAATCATCACATTTATAATAAAATTCAATAAAGAATTTATCATGGTCTAGATATAATAGAACTTTTTGAGTATTTGGCCTCAAAAAGACTACAAAATTAACAAAAGATGAAAGATTTTGACTTATGATAAAACTATTACTCAAAAATTATGGGGAATAGAAACAGAAAACAAGATGTGACACGAAATAATGTAATTTTGAGAAAAAAGTTCATTACAATAGTTTTATTTTGTGAATATTACACACAAAATTAAAAGAAGCAACACTGCAGAAAACCTTTATTAATTTCTGAAATATGTTTTGTAAACCATATTATTTGAGATATCATGTATGTCAATCTGTCTAAATACGAGCAGTAACTGGTATTCCTTGATTATTGAAAAAAATTGGTGCCGAATATAAACTAATGACATAATGACAGTTAGTGGTGCTACCGCGTCATTTTTGCTGATAAGAATGTGAGTTTTATTCACAAGGTAAAAAGGATTATTTTTGATCGAGTGGTGTTCTTAACTAAAAAAGTTAAAATATTGAGTTATGACAGTATTCATGCAAACAGAATTGTGTTTTAGTTTATTGTTGAGGATAGCCAATGCAAAAGAGATGTCCTTTCACTCTTCCGGCAGGTAGGCCATAAGTCCAAGCCTGTAGTGCAAGCTAGTAGTGCACACTGCTCCCTGCTTTACAGTAGGCTGTGGTGACAGTTCCCTTCTGTCTTTCTGAAATCAACCTTCTTTTGGTGAACTTTTACCTTCAAATGAAATTGAAAATCATATTGTGGTGTTATCTAAGGTTTGTTTCAGATGTAGAAATGGTAACTAGTACTAATTAATGTAGTCTACATTAAATTAATATCATTAAAAAATTGTTTACCAAAACTAACCTTCCAGATAGACTTTGATAAGATGATATCTTCATCTGCAACATATTTATTTTGTAGTGTCTTGCAAGCATGGCAGATTTGAGTAGACAGATAATTATTTGTGTTGTATAAACACTGACTGAAGGCTCATGACTTTGATACTGAAAAGTGTGTTGGGCTGTACAGTAACTATTGAGTGACACTACTACTGAGATTGGAAGTTGATGTAAATAATTAATTAAATTTATGTAGAATAAATAAGTTGCTTTTTGAAAGGATACATTACTATCAATCATATTAAAAAATAGTTTAGAGAAATTGCCAAGTATTCTATTTCAGCATTTACATGTTTTTAAGAGGCACCTTTCAGCTCATTTAAATGTATAAGTGTCCTGACCAACAATTCAATGGTAATTTGTCCAGCTTTTATGGCATGCTCTTAATCATACTTTTTGAACATTGGTGTCATGCACCATACAAGGCAATGTGTTTTTCCCGACTCCATATTTGATACAAATGCAGAGGCTCTTTGATTCATAATTATATTAATAGCAAACCATAATTAAACACAAATTGGCTGACATATTATGATTCTGCCAATGTTTTAATTTCATTGTTTATGCTTTAGTGAATTGTGGTCATGAAATTCAAACAAGATTCAAATTCTGCAAAAATGTCAAACATTCAATAACCCAAAAAATTTGATATGAATTTAATTCGATAAAGTAATTTCTGATAATTATATCTCTGTAATGTTTAGGTGTGTGAAATCTGCCAACTTATACAGTGCATTATTTACGATATATACTGTCATTGCAAGAGGAGGTCCAGACCCTCAGGGTTTTTCAGAACCCCTCTCAAAATAATATGCCTAAATGAGCACAAAATGCTATGAAAAAAATACTAATTCGAATACTTATGTTACCACACCAAATTCTACCATGAAACAAGTAGATTTTTTAATAAAAGCATAGCTATTCTTGTCCAACTCACTTTGTGCTCTCTTATTTGTCTAATCACACTAAGGCTTATTTTGAAGTTATTAAGAATTACAGAGTCAGATAAATTTAATTGTATGTAGAAAAAAAAAGAATTAATCAGATATACTGTATGCTTATTAAGTACTTGCATATCTGCTAATCCTGTTATTCATAAGAGTTGATCCATCCTGCCATACAAAGGATTTGAGTCCCGGTTGGGGCATAAATTAATTACATAAATGTTTATAAGTAAGCTGTCCACATGCACACCCAGGGGACAGGGCACCCAGGGGACCCTGTTACAGGGGTTTTATTTATTTATTTATTTATTTATTTATTTATTTATTTATTTATTTATTTATTTATTTAGTCTTTATTGAACCATACAAATGTATATGAACAAAAGGCAGACTTAATGCTAAAATCATTCTCTGCCAGTCAACCTTTGTTTTTTGGTTTTGTGTATATCTAATTAACTGACTTGAAAAAAGGAGGAGGTATTCACTTCCACTGTATTTTTTTTTATGTTTGAACCGATTTTGATGATTCTTTTTTTAATCGAAAGCTAATGCTTGTCATGTAGTCCTACTTAAAGAGCTAGATCTGATGAGTAGTTTTTGATTTATTTTGAAGTCTGTAATTTTTTGTCAAGAACTATTATTACCATCAACACAAGAAATGGATGTATGTATGATAACAAGTGACGCAATCAATATGCAGCATTCCAATGCAGATAAAATACATATCATAACTGACTGATTGCTGAAGTGTTTACTAACAAATCAGACCTGTAATCAGACTGGTCTAATAAAACAATTAAATTCACTGTCAAGTTGTTTTCATATGACTCATATTGTGGTTGTATTAATAAACATGTTGTTTTATGAACAATAATACAGTACAAATTGTTGTTTTATTCTGACAAATGTATACTAAGGTGCAATAATATTATTTATTGTATAATATTAATTTAAGCAGTGCCACATACCATGATGCTTAGATGTACATCATATCTTTAATTATATTTAACGAACTTCTGCCCGCGTAAATTTAATACTATTAATAGGATGCTGAGGAGGATGAATGAAGTGTTTGTTTAACCCTGGAACACAAGGGGTGGTCGCTTCCACAAAAAAACAAAACCCGGTAGTCAGGGGTGTAGCTACCCCACTAACACTCCCAAAAAAAAAGCTCGCCAGAGACCTACCGCCTACGATAGTTGGCACCTCCTTTTATATTTGACAGCTGAAGTTGAGGGGCCCCACAACAAATATTGATATGGGGCCTCCTTAGGGCTAGCTACGCCACTGCCGGTAGTAGCACTTTCATTTTATTTTATTAACACCACTTACTATTATTTACACAACACGGGTTAAATTTTCCACTAGTGTTCTCAAATATACTCTAGTAGAACCACTGCTTTTATAGAAACTCTTGAGTTACATTTGTCACCATGATTCAGCTTTTTGTATTAAACTTTAATACTGCCCTGTATACATTATTAGTACATATCTATACATATAAATAAAATTGGAGTGTCTGTTTGTAATATTGAAATAACCGCTTTTTACCAAGTGCATTTGGATGTATACACGGTACATATACGAAAACAACATTTTTTACAATTTTCTGTCTGTCTGTTTGTTCCGGCTTATCTCTGAAATGGCTGGACCGATTTTGACGGGACTTTCACTGACAGATAGCTGATATTTTATTTTAGAAAAAAAAATAGTTTGTTAGGCGATACGAAGTTCGCCGGTTCAGCTAGTGCCAACTAAATTTAACTGTCAATAAATAGAATATCCAAATTTAAATAATAAACACAAAAGTTATTCGCTGTAGCTAAGAGGTGGCGCTATTTCTACCCGCTGCGGCGCTGCATACGATTGTAGGTCGAACAGTGTTGATACCTACTCTTTCACGAAAAAAGTACTGAACGTATTTTCATTTTTAGCACACAGGTAGCTCATGATTTGGAATAAGCCATAGGGTACTTAATTATCCCGGATATCTTGGGCAAAACCACGAGCAGAGCACAAGTTAAACTTGACGACCCTGTAGCCTACTTGGTAGCAACCCTGCTTGCGAAGCGAGGGGTCCCGGGTTCGATTCCCGGCCGGGGCAGATATTTATGTGACAGATAAATATTTGTACTCGGGTCATGGGTGTTATTGTGATGTGTTATATGTGTCGTCCATGCCACCCGCGACACAGGTGAAAACCTACTGCGGGGGTTTTAAAAAAAATAATTGTGGATTGTATACTAAACATCCCGTGACGTGTTCCAGGGTAAGCTGGTGAAGCACTTCTCCCGGCAGCTGGTGATCAAGGCGCGGTTCGGCGAGGAGCTGCAGCGCGAGCTGGGCGACGTGCCGTGCCTCGCACTATGGCTGCGGGTGGTGGGGCTCAGTCCCGACGCTATACAGGTAAACGGGTCGTACTAGTGGGGATTCAATTTTACACCAATCCGCAATGGAGCTACGTGTTGGAGCATTCTCTAGGCCTTCTCAAGAGGAGAGACCTGTGCTCAGTCGTGGGCCATTAATAGGTTGAGGCCACCGAGATTCTAGTCATGCAGTATTAAGTATGATGATGTTTGTTACCCATGCACACAATAATCACGGATTTAGATTAAATTCTACTAACACACAATGGTTTGAAGATGGTTGTATAAATGTTTGTTACTCACACACAAACTGCTCATAGATTTAGATGAAATTTTGGTATATGGATAGTTTGTATCCTGGACTGGATTAAAACACCCAACCAGAGTAACTTTTTAGCCTGAGATCTTTTCTCATGGGTTAAGAGGTAAGTATAAATCTCGTGTCTTATAATGGTGTCGTACGTGAAACCAAGTGGTTTCAACTCATTGACCCACTACCGACCACAGGTTTTTCATCTTGAGAAGACATAGAGCATACTCCAACACGCTGTTCGAGTGCGGATTTGTGGAGGGTTTAGTGGCCAATCCAAGTGTCGGAAGTTTTCATGCCGTCCGGGGGCCTCCAACATGTCTGCCGATGGGTTTACGTGCTGTCGCAAGCAGGAAGTGCTCAAAAAATTTTTTGGCACTAGTGGTCATCCATCCAACTACCGACTGCGCCCGCTGTTGCTTAACTTTGTCACTTAGGATCGACACTAGACGCCGGTATATGAGAGATTTGCATGACGTAGAAGCTATAAATGTCGTGTGTTATTATAATAACGCCGTGAGTCCCCACTCCCCAGGCGGTATGTTCCCGCGTGCCGTCGCTGGAGGCGCTACGGGAGCGCGCGGAGCACGAGCTGCGTGCCCTCCTGGCGGGCGCGCGCGACGAGGAGGTGCGCCGGCTGTGTCGCGCCATGCAGCGGCTCAGGACGTACACCGGTAATGACGAGCGTTACTCTCTAATGTTATATCAGTGCATAAGAATATCGGTGAGAAAAAAACATCATGAGGAAACCAGCACACCTGTGAGTTCTACCAATCCATACTTGGCCAGCGTTGTAGACTACGGCCGGTGCTCCTCACATTGGAACAGGAGACTTGACCCCAGCAGTGAGATAATTATGGGTTGTGACTTTGACTGCATAAGAGTAATGTAATATCTATAGATATTACATAGAATCTAAATGAATAAAGGATTTTGATTTGATTTATAATCTATATTCTATAATCTACATTGTAACTTTATAAGGAGGAATGTTTTGATAATAGGTACTATTTTAGACTTAAAAACAATTGAACCGAATTTTTATCTAATAGAATATTCTTTTTAATAACATGGCCTATATTTTATGTAAAAAATACTTTGAGATCAAAGTGCCGGGTTGGCTAGATAATTCTCTATTAATTATAATTAATGCAATGTAAGGGTATATTTACTTAAAAATTGCAATATTTATGTATCTATTTGTATCGCAGAGGCTCTGGCGCGCGGCGACGGCGCGGCCGAGCTGCCCCTCTACTGGGACTCGTGGGAGAGGCACGCGCGCGGCTCGCCCAGGAACCGGGAGGAACGGAATGCGATTAAAAAAGGTAGCTTACGTAGTGAAGTGGAATATTGTTTTTATAAAAACCTTTTTTTTTTATAATAAGCGAGACGTGAATGAAAATGAAGTCGTTGTACCCGATTTATTACAAAGATTTTTTATGAAAACCAACTTCGCTGAGTAAAAACGTCACGTTATTAGTAGCGGTTGCTCAATATGGACGACTCAATCTATATATATAAAATTGAAAAGCGACACACCGCTGATTAAACAAAAAATCTCAGAAACTGCCGAACCGATTAAGATGAAATTTGGTAGGTAGATAGTTCCTGCTAAGGAGACGTCCACTAAGAACGGATTTTTGGAAATTCATCCCCTAAGGGGTACAAATAAGGGTTAGAAGTCATTTTCATACAAACCAACTTCGTCAGTTTTAGAGTTATAAATATGAATTTTTTTATGTTAGTTTATAGTAATAAACAAAAGTTAACTTTAACACATTTTTTGGAAAATCATCCCTTAAAGGGTTAATTTCTTCAATTTAACTTAGTACGCAACTTCGTCATTTTTGAAGTTAAAAACATGAAAATTTATATATTAGTTCAAAATTAGAAACAAAATTTAAGGGTTATGTGTTTTTTTGGAAAATCAACCCCTAAAGGGTCGAATAAGGTTGTTCAAGATTGTATGGGAACTTCGTCAGTTTTGAAGTTAGAAGGGTGAAAAATTATATATAAGCTTATAGTTAGACACAAAAAATAACTGTTTCACTGTTTTCTCGAAATTCATCCCCTAAAAATAGGGGTTGGAGGTCATTTTCATACAAACCAACTTCGTCAATTTTAGAGTTGTAAATATGAAATTTTTTATGTAAGTTTATAGTCATAAACAAAAATTAAGTTTAACACATTTTTTTGGAAAATCATCCCTTAAAGGGTTAATTGAATGGATGGTACTTAGTAGGCAACTTAGTCATTTTTGAAGTTAAAAACATGAAAATTTACATATTAGCTCCAGTTTAGAAACAAAATTTATAAGTATTATGTTTTTTGGAAAATCATCCCCTAAAGGGTTAATTAAGACGGCGCAATTTAGTAGGGCAACTTCGTCAGTTTTGAAGTAAGAAGGGTGAAAATTTGTATATAAGCTTATAGTTAGACACAAAAAATAACTGTATCACTGTTTTCTCGAAATTCATCCCCTACAAATAGGGGTTGGAGGTCATTTTCATACAAACCAACTTCGTCAATTTTAGAGTTGTAAATATGAAATTTTTTATGTAAGTTTATAGTAATGAACAAAAATAAAGTTTAACACATTTTTCTGGAAAATCATCCCTTAAAGGGTTAATTTAATGGATGGTACTTAGTAGGCAACTTAGTCATTTTTGAAGTTAAAAACATGAAAATTTACATATTAGCTCCAGTTTAGAAACAAAATTTGTAAGTATTATGTTTTTTGGAAAATCATCCCCTAAAGGGTTAATTAAGACGGCGCAATTTAGTAGGGCAACTTCGTCAGTTTTGAAGTAAGAAGGGTGAAAATTTGTATATAAGCTTATAGTTAGACAAGTTAGTTATTTTTATAACTGCATCACTGTTTTCTCGAAATTCATCCCCTAAAAATAGGGGTTGGAAGTCATTTACATACAAATCAACTTCGTCAGTTTTAGAGTTATAAATATGAAAATGTTTATATGTTAGTTTATTGTTATTAAAATAAGTTAAAATTTAGCTGAAAATCATCCCTTAAAGGACAAATTTAGGGGATTGAACTTACTACGCAACTTCGTCATTTTTGAAGTTAAAAACATAAAAAATATTATATTAGCTCAAGATTAGAAATAATCAGTAATGTGTTTTTTTGGAAAATCCTAACCTGAAGGGTTAATTAATTAGGGAGTGCAAGTTAGTATGGCAACTTCGTCAGTTTTGAAGTAAAAAACTTGAAAATTTATATGTAAGCTTATAGTTAGACACAAAAAATAACTGTACCCACTGTTTTCTCGAAGTTCATCCCCATAAGGGGTAATACTAAGGGATTTTAAATATTTAAGAAACTACGTTAGTTGTAACAGGTTTTTTGGAGTTTCATCCCCTAAGAGGTAAATAAAGAGGTTGCAAGTTTTTCCAGGACTTGGTCAATTTCAAACTCGGAAATATGAAAATTAATATGTAAGCTTATAGTGAGAAACAAAAAAATTGTGTGGAGGACTTTACGGACGGGAGCGGAAGCGATAGAGGGACAGGAAATGGGAGAGGGAGAGGGACAGGGAGCGGGAGATGGAGAGGGAGAGGGAGAGAGAGGGAGAGAGAGAGAGATTGAAAGGGAGAGGGACAGAAGGCTGGAGAGGGCCCGGGAGCGGGAGGGAGAGGGGGACAGGGCGCGGGATAGGGAGAGGGAGAGGGACAGGAAGCGGGATAGGGCCCGGGAGTGGGATAGGGAGAGGGAGAGGGAGAGGGACGGGGAGCGGGAGAGGGAGAGAAAAGGACAGGGGTATTATTGTCTGTTTGTCTGTCCGGGCATCACATGAAAACCCTTGAACTGATTTCGACGGAAATTAGTCAAGTTGTTCCTAATACTTTGGATCACGTTTTAAAAAACTTTTAGTCGCGATAAAATTAAAAGTTTTCCCAGGAAACAAGATGAAACTTAGTACGGAATATTTTTAAAACACCAACGTCTTGCTTTAAATTTGAAACAAACGTTCTTCATTTAATTGATGGAATATATTATGTTTTCGAGTTTTTCAAAGTTTTTCATGAAAAAGAAAAAAACGAATGTTAATGTTGTTTATTTTTCAAAATTCGTTCCCGGAGGAATGATTTGTGATTGTATCGTAGGTTTCAGTATATAAATTTCTAAATATAAATACTTCAATATAAATTAACCTGTTTTTAAATTTTCTTCTGCAAGGGGTACAAATATGATAAGTATAAATTCCGCATGCGAAGCTGCGGGCAACAGCTAGTATAGTTATAATAAGCGGATTCTACTGTTATCGAATCTAAAAGCTTTTGGTAAGAAGGCTACCGAATTATTTCGTGGGTTGTATAGTAAATGTGTTTATATATAGTAAATGTGTTGTATAGTAAAATTAAAAAAAAAAAGTGTATAAAGTTATAAACCGCCATCGCTGTTTCTGCTTTGCCCAAAGGTTGGCTGGTAGAGAATGCTGTTAGCATTAAGCTTACCTTTTATACCATCAATTTTAGGTATAATAAAGTTTAAATAAATAAATATAAAGTGTTTGTCTCAGGCGGCAAGTCCCCCACGACGCCGGTATCGAAGCGCAAGACGAGCGCGCACCTGCCCGCGCCCGCCGCGCTCACCAAGTCGCGCTCGCACGAGTCGCAGCTGTCCGTGCGGCCCGACGCATCCGACCTGAGGTACTGTATCGTCCAAGAGTGGCTTCAACCCAATAATAACTTTAACTTAATAACTTTATTTAACTTCATTTCAGATTCCTCCATATTATGTTACAAGGTTTACATAAAATCAGTACAATAATCCATTATAAAAATCATCAAAATAAATAATAACAATGATAATATATGTATAACAATGATACATTATAAATTAATTACCGAGCACGGGTCTTGAGGAGGCCTAGATCATACTCCGACACACTGCTCCAGTGCAGGTGGAGGATTTTTTGACGAGTCTTATGTAAACAGTCTTACAGTTTTACGTCGTTTAGAATGAAATGGAATTCAAATTGAAAATTATAAATAAAACTAATAATTTTGAGCGAAGAAAAAATACAGGTCATATTATCTTATGTCTATTTTAATTTAAACTAATAAAATATGTATGTTAAAAAAAAAATTCAATTGCCCTAAATAGATTTCTAGGCAAATGGAAACATAATAAAAGCAGTGTAAATAAAAGGTTAGCACTATGTTAACATAGTAATGGACAGTTGCAATATAATTAGTAAAAATAAAAAATGTCACCACGACATTAACACGGTAATGACGGTTTCAGTGACAACAGCCAGTCGTCGGTGGTGGCGGAGGGCAGCCCGCCCGCGTCGCCGCGCGAGCCCGACACGGAGCCCTTGCCGCAGCGAGTACACCATAACAATGTTGTGAGTGTCACTTTATACTGTATTGTCTTAATTGTCTTAATGTTCGTTCGTGCGTGCGTGCGTGCGAGCATGCGTGCGTGCATGCGTGCGTTCGTGCGTGCATGTGTGCTTGCGTGTGTGCGTGTGTGCTTAGCTTCATTCCGATTATTTCCAGGGGTAGAAATATCTGCAGGTATTTTTATCTACCCGGCTATACATATATGAGATTTGTATTTTTGTGAGAACTAATATGCACCTTTTTCAGGAAAAAAAAGATAATTGTTATTTTGCAACCAGATACCCTAATCGACTATGTGTACCACCTTCTCGATCAGCGATACGTTCAAAAAATTCGACTCACATGTGTGTAACGATATATAATAAAATCCCTGAAAACATAAAAATTTTAACTTTCACTAAATTTAAAATAGAGTTACATAAATGGTTAACTGACAAATGCTACTATTCAATAAAAGAATTTATATGAAGATTTTAATTATTATTGTTTTCCCTTGAAATTTGATATTGAAATTTGTTATAATAGGATGTAAGTAATGTAAGATAAATAAAATAATATTCTCATTTAAAATATAATAATAAATAATGTAAACTAAAACTATTTGTACGCCATAATATGGCAAATGTGAGATAGATTGCATAATACTTGACCAACTTTGTAACCACATTTCTACAAATAAAGACATTTCATTTCATTTCATTTCATTTCATTTCATTAAGTTTTGAAATCGAACTGTGAAATGTTTTTAACATACAAAGAAGTCAGTTGCCTTCGGCTTCCTTTCTGACCTATTCGATTTGTATGGCAATGACTTCGTTTCATATTTATAACTACTCTAGAGTTCCTAGCATTTCCAACTATAAATCATCCATATTTTTACAAAGTATTAAAGCCGTAACCGTAATCTCCTTCAGCACAACCACCACAACCAGCACAACGCAGTCATCAACAACACGTCGACCCCTGTCAGCGTGGGCATGAGCCCACTGTCGGGCATGGGCGCGCCGCGTTCTCCACGCACGCCCACGTACGGCGGGCGCTGCATGGCGCACGACATCGCGCACCGGTTCACTAAGACCTTCAATATGATCGCGACGTGCGACTACTGCGATAAACAGATGCTGTTTGGGTCCGGGTTGAAGTGTAAGGAGTGCAAGTTTAAGTGTCACAGGTTAGTGACAGTCACATAACACTTGTTTTTTAATGGAAAAAGTGACTAAACAAGCTGATGATCCACTTGATGGTAGGTGGCTATCGTCGCCCATGAACATCAGTGCACTGCCGGCCAAGAAAGAGAGAACAAAAAATCATAAACGTGTACTTATGTACGCGCGTGAGAAGTTATACTTCTTTGGCGTCATTAAATAAATATTTAACATTAATAATTAAATAATATTAAGTATTATATTAAGTAATAATATTTTAATTTATATTAATAAATAATACATGACTAATAGAGGTTATATTTCTATTTTGTTGGTAGCTTTTTGCGGGCAATTTCACAGTGATGCGCGCGCATCTTTTTGCGGTCAAATTCATCCTTTAATTTTTGTGTTACAAATCTTAAAATTTCACTCTCATCATTTTTTCATAACGCGCCTAAAGAAGTATAACTTCAAAAAAAAGAAAGAACTTTCATTTTATCTGTTGCTATGATATTTTTTTATCGAATGGACTGTCGACCCTATCGGCAGCTGCAGCTTCACGCGGACAGGCTATGACAAGAATAAATATAAGATGGATACAGCGAAGAGTATTTAGTAAAAAGTATCCATAACTCGTCGTCGTGTAGAACACATATAACTTCTACCTCTTATTCCGCGGGAACAGATACAAATCGCGAAATGAAGTGTCTTTGAGAAACTCTAATCTGGGAATCATCTAAATCTGGTTAGCGATTTTTACGTAATATTCACAGAGAAACAGGCTGATGAAACTGAAAAAAATATTTATTTTCATAAGTAACGAATGTTACCTTTAAAATATCCATAAAATATTTAATGTACGGATTTGACCCCATTACCTTCTACTATCACTGTAAAATGTAATATTATAACCATTATGTATTGATATTTATATTAATATGCTATTTGTTTCTTCTAGGGATTGTGAAAGTAAAGTTCCTCCGTCGTGCGGCCTGCCGCCCGAGTTCGTAGTAGCGTTCAAAGAAAAATTTCATAAAGATGGTATGTTTTAATTTTTGTATTGCTCTGATTTCTATGTGAGTGTCTCTGTATCTGTGTGCGTTGTTGGAACACGCTTGTGTGGAGTTATCCTTATATTTGTATCTTTTGAGGACCCGTGTGAAGTAATGGTTATGACAATGGAGCGCCGTACCATGTCCTTGGTTTGATTCCCAGCGAGGTAGAAATTTGAATGATGAGTTTAAATTTCTGTTCTTGGTCTGGGTTTGTGTGTTCTTGTCTTTGTGTGTTGTCTGTTCCACCAACGACACAGGGAATCCTAGTGTGGGGCTATGAGTGTGTAGCGTTATTTATTGATTGCATGGTTGTCAGGCGGCTACTACACGGGCTCGGTGAGCGCGCGCGGCGGGTTCCTGACCTCGCTGACGTCGCGGCGGCGGCCGCGCGTGCCCGCCGCGCCGCACGCGCCGCACGTCAACCATCCATACTCTGTGAGTAGCGTGCCTACTTCTTTAATGCTTCTTTTACATAGCAATAACTTTGCAAAGCGATATTAGTTGTTATACGGAGGGGAAAATAGATAAAAATATTCTGTTAAGATAAAATTCATGAAATTAGTCTAAAGGCCAATGCATACGTAACGGGTTTTTTCCGCTGCGTATGCACTATCGTATACATTTTCTATGAAATGATGTTTCCAAAACTTCACGTCCCGTCCCGTACGGGAAAAAACTCGTTACATATGCATTGGCCTTTAATATATTAATAAATATTAATATTAAAATGCAGTTATAAATATAAACGTGAAATATGAAGTTGAAAAATGGGCGCACTTTTAACGTAATTCATGTATATTCTATCTGTATACGTGTATCGAACCGTTTGTGTGTTTCCAGGGCGGGCCGGATTCCTCTTCAAACACGTCGTC
The DNA here is from genome assembly GCA_951805285.1 of Thymelicus acteon. Taxonomy (NCBI): domain Eukaryota; kingdom Metazoa; phylum Arthropoda; class Insecta; order Lepidoptera; family Hesperiidae; genus Thymelicus; species Thymelicus acteon. The sequence continues at coordinate 17,045,925 of OX638226.1, read as the reverse complement.
GTGCAACAGCTCGACGCCGTCGTCCCCGGCGCTGCCGCCCGCGACCCCGCAGCACCACCAGCATACGCCGCACGGGCCGCATGCGCCGCACGGGCCGCACGGGCAGCACGGGCACCTGCCTCACCTGCCGCACCTGCCGCCCGCTAAACAGCAGTTTCATTTCCCAGGTGAGTGTTCGCGTTCAGTACAGTGCGTGCGTGTAGGCGTGTGTGCGAACGAGCGTGCGTGCGAAATATACTCGATAATGATACGGTTGCATATGTAGTACGAATTTGGTGTCTACCGGTATCTACTTTCTGCCCGCTAAACAGCAGTTTCACTTCCCAGGTCAGTGTGGTAATATATGTAGAGTGAGATTTTTTCAAAATCAACGGGTTCGATACCTGGCCAGGAATATTAATTTTTCAAAAATCTAATGATGCACTTTTAGTTTTCATCAAAATCGGCCCAGAGCATCATTTGACCATTTTTCGCTATTCCTCACAGTTTCGAATTTGGCCATTCACGCACACTTGAAAAATTCACCCTGTATAGGACCTGTTAGCTGTTGAAACGCACGTTTTCAAAGCGCTTCAAGACGTCCAATGTTTACCAGCTCAGTTAACGTTGCCAATCGCAAGGTACTGTTCTCTTCTCGAAAACGAGGAAATCTATAACATACTCCTATGTCCCCGATTAACTTAATTTAAATGTAGATAGCTTGTAGGTTTACTACTAATTACCAAGTGTTGGAAGTAAAGTGTGTTACATCGCAGTGTGTAATACCTATATAAGCTATATAAGCAGTGATAGCCTAGCGGTTAGAACGTTGGTCTCTCGAACAGAGGGGCCCGAGTTCAAATCCTGGCACGCACCTCTAATTTTCAAATATTATGTGCGTATTAGAAGTGAATTATCACTTGCTTCGGTGAAGGAAAACATCGTGAGGAAACCTGCACACCGGAGAGTTCTCCATAAAGTTCTCAAAGGTGTGTGAAGTCTACCAATCCGCACTTGGCCAGCGTGGTAGACTATGGCCTGTACCCCTCACATTGTGAGAGGAGACCCCAAGCCCAGCAGTGGGACAATTATGGGTTGTTGCTTTGCTTTGCTTTTGTGTAATACCTTCAACAGTGACTGCGTTCTACTTGACATTCACAATGATCACGCTCACGACCGTGGTTTTTCCCGTTCCACTCGCTTGTGAGCGTTACAATCATACACCCAAGTGGAACGGACATTGGGAGCGTTTTAGCCACAGAGTACTTACAAATGGGTTATTTTGATCGTTATGAACGTCAAGTGGAACGCGTCCAGTGTGTAATACCTTCAACAAAACATCATTAGCTGTCAGTGTCAGAAGTGTATGTATTGTCATCAGAAGTGAAGACGCCAGTGTCCAGCCCCAACCACACGCTGGTGATCCAGTCGCCGGCGCGAGTCGCGGCCGACGCTAAAGATGACGTCACCTCCAGTCTGAAGAATGGTAAGTGTTTGTAACGATGTTATTGATAACTAGCGCTCGGCCCGCGACTATGCCCGCGTTTGCCAGGATAATAGATACCTTATGTCTTATTCCAGATTATGGTCTATTTGTTTGCCAAATTTCATGATAATCTGTTCAGTAGTTTTTTGAGTGAAAGATTAACAAACATGCAAAGTTTAACATTTATTATATTCAAAGAATAGTAGGTTTTTGACGACTGTTCGTTTCGTTTCTTTGATAATTCGTAATTTTTTAATGTAACATATTAAATGACAGCATTTTAGTAACAGGATGACCCTTCATCCTGTCAAGGTCATCTTTTAATTTCGCAAAGTGTTACAATAAATGTCTAGGCCCCCGGATGATTTCTTTCCTTTTCTTCGCACTTTCTTGGCTGGCAACGCATCAGTGATGCCCTCAGTGTCGCTGATGTCCATATACGACGATAGCCACTTACCATTAGGTGGATGGTCAACTCGGTTGCTGGCTATTTCCAAAAAAAAAAAACCTCAATATTCCGTCTATTATACAGAGTACTCGCGCGCCGATCGGTCGCGGCGCGTGTCGACGAGCGGCGGCGGGGACGCGGCGCCGCGCGCCGAGTCGCTGGAGCTGTCCGCGCACGACTCGCGCTGGCCGCGGCAGAACAGCGTGAGTGTACACACACCTTGCTTCACTTAAGTCCGGTTTACATGTATTAAGTATTTAAGTAGATAACGAAAATCTAACTAAATTTTAAGTAAATTATTACGTGAATAAAAAAAAACCGAGTAACTTTTTAGTTAAAATTAGTTAACTACTTAACTACTTAATACGTGTAAACCGAACATTAGAGCTTGGTTAATTAAACCATTGATTGCTTAACGATCAGTTTTTAAATTTAAAAAACCCCTGATAGTTTTATTTTTTTCATATGTCTTAGTACAGGAAAAATTGGATTAAACGATATTTTTTTAACCGACAAAATCATTTATCCTTTTGAGAACCGATTAAAGTTATACAGTTTCTGAGGATCTAAATTGATAAGCACCCCTAATAATAGTTACGCAAGTAATATCTTTCATGTACAAGCTTCGAGCGCAGTTTTATTACATGCATTTTTTTAATCAACATAATATGAATGATTAAGTTGTTGACGAAGCTTAGTTTCCATCTATTTTTAATGTTCGCTGTGTGCTGATAAGGTTACGCAATTAGGTCTGCTAACTTACAATGTAAAGCCTATGTACTGCGAACTGAGTCCTTTAAATACTCAGTGAATAGATTCATATACATTGAGTAACGAATATGACAAATATTCCCAATGCATTCTATAAGGCTGAGTATACATAACAGACGTTCGAGGTAGAGAGTGCGTGGGGAAAACATCCACTAATCGTCGTTGCGACTTTAAGACTTCTTATGTGTGAAAAATCAGCTTTCTGAGGGAATCGATACTAGTTTACAAAATTAAAAAAAAATCAAGTGAAGTGAAATGTGAATGTCAAGTGAATGTTTCAAGTGAATGTCATATCATTTTATTTAGTAACAAGAGCTAAACACAAACATATTTTTCTTTTATTTTTATCACGTCAAAAAATCAAGTTATCATCACATTTTGTTTTAAGACTGCTCACAAGTTGATTTTGAATTCATTCTATAACTTTTGTGCCATGTAGTGTTTAGTTATAAGTATTTGTTTTTAAAATGTCAAAAAGATTGTGTAAAGTACATCCTGACCGTTTTTGTTACGTTTGCAGCGAACTTATTATATCTAAGAAAGGATATCCCATATCGGAATCACTTAAAAAAGCACATTTTTGTTATTTCCAAATTTCGCTGTCACACCAGGACAAAAAGTGGGCTCCTCATGTATTTTGTGAAAGATGTAGAAAAGCTCTAAGTTCTTGGGCTGCTGATTTTTTAATTTTCATATGCCAATGATATGGAAGGAACCATCCAACCACGAAAATGACTGTTACTTCTGTCTCACTAAGACATTTGGTTTTAATCAGAAAAACAAAGATAAAATTGTTTATGCAGATGTTACTTCGGTTACTAAACCTATCTACAGTTCGAACAAGAAACAAGTTCCAGTATCTCCCGGTTGTTCTAGCAAAACATTGATGTCTAACACACAATGTGATTAAGATCAAATCCAAAGTGACTCAGGTTCAGATAAATTGGTTAATTTTCATATAGAACCACATAATTATGATAACTCAGTCTGAACTGAATAATCTAGTACGAGATCTAAACTTATCTAAATCCAAAGCTGAATTACTAAGTTCACGAATGCAATACTTGCTCCCAACACAAGAGTTACTATGTATCGTACGCAAAGTGAATGATTTTCAACATATTTCAAGAAAGAAAACGAATTAATTGCTGACTTATTACATAATTTTCAGCGAATGTCTCTCAAAATGTATCTGAAAATTCATTTCCTTGACTCGCACATCGACTTCTTCCCTGAAAACCTCGGACAAGTCAGTGACGAAACATGGAGAGCGTTTTCATCAGGATTTGAAATATTTTAAGCGGAATTATCAAGGTTTCTGGGACCAGGCCATGTTAGGTGATTATTGCTGGTCTATTATAAGAGACACAGACACAAATAAATACAAAAAAAAGGCTAAGACAATTTATTTTTAATTTTTGTAACTACTTTTTTAAACATTTTTATTGTAAATTAAAAATAATATTTTTTTTTGGAAACGTGACGTGTTGGATTTTTTTCATATTTTTTTTTAAACTCAGTGCACCTCAGTTGTTAAGAAAAAACACTTTTCATTTTAAGGACAAAAACCTTGTAAACTAGTGAAATCGATAAAATTTTGTTTAGAAAGCACATAGGTGATTTTGAATTTGGTGAATAAATTACGATGGAAACATCGTACAAACATGAGAGTTTTTGAATTCGATAGTGCTTCAAAATGTAGAACCATATGACGTAAAAAATTGATTTTGCCAAAAGTGGCACATAACACATAAGAGGTCTTAAAGTCGCAACGACGTAATATTACTACGACATATGAGGTTAGGAAAAGGAAAAATCCTATTAGTCGTTAAGCAAAGGGAGATCTCTTGGCAGGCGAGGCTGTGAAAACTTCGATAGCGTGATTCAAGTCGTTGTGACGCCACCGTATGACGTGTAGTGCGATGTCGCCGCAGTGGACTTTTTCCTTGCACCACCTAACTACCAGTCATGACGCTGCAAGGGCCGCTAGAGTCGACAGTAAACTGTTTATTTGAAAAAAATGTCCACTCAAATCTCTGGTGAATACTCGGCCTAATCGATCGATATGCAATTATGTATCGCGACGCGCCGACGCTAATTTTCGGTTTACACGTATTAAGTAGTTAAGTAGTTAACTAAATTTTAAGTAAATTAATACGTGTAGACGGACAATTTAGTAGTTTAGTAATCAAGTAGACAAGTAATTTAGAAATTTTTCTATTTTCTGTTAAGTAGGTGGGCGGGATTTATCACTTAACACGTTTGGACAGGCACTTTTTAGATAAAATTTAGTTAAAATTTAGTAAAATGCTTAAGTAATTAAGTAATTTAGTAAAATGCTTAAGTAATTAGGTAGAATTGTATGAACTAAAGAGCTATACTTATTACATGTGGACGCACACTAAAAATTATTCACTTAAAATTTAGTTAACTACTTAATACGTGTAAACCGAACATAAGCTCGGGCAGCTTCCGTCGCGGCGACGCGCGATAACGCCGATAACGCGCCGCCCGCGCCACTTAATGATTCATCGGTTCTATTTATAATTTACACACACTTTACAATGCTCAGTGGTTTTACGTACCTATTTATTTTTTCTTTATATGATGTGTAGTGATTTTATAAATGACGTTATAGGTCGGGTATTTATGAATGATTTTTGGGTACCTTTGCAAACACGAACACTTTCGAGATTTTAAAACTATTTAAATCTTTTTACGTACATTTTTTTATAGTCGTCTTCATTAGTAAGACAGTTTCCATAATAATGTTATCTTTTAAAGTACTTGATGTAAAATCGTGAAAAACTTTTGACAAATCCATAAATAATAATAATGCTAAAGATTTTTACGAATTTTTTCGCTCAATTATACTTCGGCCGCTGTATCTTGTCGCGTCTGAACTTCGCGCAGAAGGCTGCGCAGTAACATAATTCGCCAATACTCGATACGCGCTGTATTGTGTCTCAGTCATACGTTAGCATGTTCGTGTTGCCATCTCTGTCTTACATGCGCTAAAGTTCGCAAAGCCTATGTTCAGACGCGCCAAGATACAGCGGCCGTACTGTACCTACAATGTCAGTAAAAGCCCAGTAACAGTTGTACCCAAGGGCTTGTGGCGAGTAAATTAACAATTTCATTCATTAACACGAACGGACATCTTCATTTGTTCGTAGTAGCGATGACAAATCGTTATAAATCGTTTGTTCACACTCGCTCCCTCGCCCTCCGTTTAATTACTTCGTCGCTGTTAAGTTGTTAACAACACTGTCCTTCACAGATGAAGCTTTAAGTTTAGTGCATTCATTGGTCGTGAGGGCAAAGTTCGGAAAAATAATGCTGACTTGCGGTCTTACAGTAAATCCTTAGTAATACTTAGTGAATTTATTTAATAAATCGTATAAATAACAGTTGCTTGGCTGAAAAAATAAAGTAAAAAAATATTGTGACAATGACTACGTTTGTACGTCATCGCAGGTTATTTGAGGAGGTGCGTATTTATTTGGTTTGTTTATCCTTAATATAAGATAAAATATAAAAAAAATGTCTATTACATGCAAAATATTATAGTTTTTTACATGTATATTGGGCATAGAGGATAGAGTAGGAGGGCCATCTCCTATGAGGGAAAAGTTGAAAAAGTGTTCTGGTGTTTACTGAAAATAGAGAAATAATAGCCATTCCAGAATGGCGCTAGTGTCTGAGAAATAGCGATATGAACAAAGCGCACCGCTGCACCAGCCATAATTGGACGCGTTTATACAGACACTTTTTATACGCAGAGATGGACCTTCGATACTCTATGACATTGGGAGAGTATAGATTTATCCGTAAAATTGAGGAGGTCTGTAGCATACAAACTGCTCCTATGCAGTTAAATGATCAACTCAAGTGTATCCTATACTTGTTATTATGTCTTTCTTTGAAAATTAAGAAACTAGATTGTCATAACAATAATTATAATATATTAAAAGTACATACATGAGTTGTAAAATTCACTTCTAGTGCTGCTCATATCGTCAAGTTTTGTTTACATTACCGCTCCCGTATGTCCCTAATAACGTCCCCGCCACCACCAGCTGTCAATGAAGGAGTGGGACATCCCGTACGACGAGCTGAAGCTGTTCGAGGTGATCGGCGAGGGCCGCTTCGGCACGGTGTACCGCGGCAGCTGGCACGGCGCCGTCGCCGTCAAGCTGCTGCACCTGCACTCGCACCTCGACCACTGCGCGCCGCTCGATACGTTCAAGCATGAGGTAAGGCACGCGTACACACATTGTATGTAGTACGCATACGAACATGTACGCAATAACGCGTGCGTACTCATGCACACACGTACACGCGCGCGCGCACGCACGCACGCACGCACGCACGCACGCACGCACGCACGCACGCACACACACACGCACACGCACGCGCACGCACACGCACTCACGCGCACACGCACACGCACACACACACACACACACGCACACACACACATACACACGCACGCACGCACTCACTCATACTCGCACTCACCCACGTGCACTTTTCTCTCTCTCACTCTCTCTCTCTCACACACACACACACACTCATACCTAACAAACACAAACTAACTTTCTTATTTGTCAAGTATTCTTTATATAATATAATTTTATTAATTTTTCTCAAGTTATATAATAGTAACAAATTGTGATTGATCAGGTGGCAACGTTCCGTAAGACCCGTCACGAGAACCTGGTGCTGTTCATGGGCGCGTGCATGAAGCCGCCGCGGCTGGCCATCGTGACGTCACTGTGCAAGGGCATGACGCTCTACACGCACATCCACCTGCGCAAGGACAAGTTCACTGCCAACAGGAGTGTTATTGTCGCGCAGCAGATCTCGCAGGTGTGTGTGACCAGACCGACCAGTGACCTGTCCTGATGGGATTATTTCGTCATAGCGAGTCACTTGACGAATGTCCAAATATACAAAACTCTTAGGCCTGATGCCCACTGCAGCAACATCACACTGATCTCATCGTATCTTACCACTAATATCAACATGGTTATGGATTAGCGCCCGTCCACGTGGTGTCGTCATCATAGATTTATGAATACCGGGCCTTTTAGTTATCATAACACCATGATGTTCTGGGTGAATTAACTCGGGTGAATAAAGTTGACGGCACCTGTTTAATTACATTAAACAATAAAAACCAAAATATTTTATATGCACTTAATATTGCCGAATTAGCATCATTGTATAATGTCAATCGTCCTTGCCATTGTTACCGTGATAACATTCAAGCGAAGAATAACTATGACAATCAGATATTGACCTTTTATTCGAAGGATACAGTTTATATTGTATGACTTAAATTGCAGGGTATGGGGTACTTGCACGCCCGCGGTATCATCCACAAAGATCTGAAGACCAAGAACATATTCTTGGAGAACGGCAAGGTGGTCATCACCGACTTTGGCCTCTTCAGCGTTACGAAGCTTTGCTTTGGGAACAAGTGAGTTATTGTTACTGGAGGTGGTAAAACATATTATAACATTAGAAAGAAAGATAATGGCGTCTACAGTCATATGATTGACCGCTGTATTTCTTCGAGTTTATTTAAATATTAATAATCCGGTTTTTTACATATCATTTTTTAGGTACCTCTCAATCATGCTTAATAATAGGGTATTTGACAACATTGAAAATATACTACAAATTGTTATTTTTCTGTCAGATAGTAGCACTAAAAAACATATTTCACTTTATTTTCAAGTAAATCATGTATATTTTTGCAAATAACACGAAATTAAAATACTGTAATTTTAGGAAATTTTACCAGTGACCGAAACGCCCTGTGATTGGTGACAACTTTGATGACATTACACGCTAGTAAAAAATCAGATCTTTCGTAAATAGAATCTTAATAGATACTTGCGTGTGACGTCACACGTATCATAGACCGCCGCCATGACAGAAACAGCGTTTTTGGCGCGGTTTTGGAAGTTTAAACTTTAACATTGATTTTTATTAACAATACTGTTAATTTTTTCGGAAATATCAATGGAGTAGGTTTATTTTGTAATAAAGAATAAATTAAAATGATTTTTAAAAATTAGTCAAATACCCTATTATAAACAAGGATTGGAAGTGGTAGTGGAAGTGGCCTCACGGCAACACGTGGTGACACGTGACCAGTGATGTACCTTTTAGAAACTTGTCCTCCAGTTCAGCCGTATTGAGGTGGCTTAGAATACTAATCCCAATCCTACGCCGAATGGGTATCGTAAAAGGCGACTAAATCCGGCCCGCTGGTGGTAGGCTCCTCGAGGGATTACATTGATAATATTGATTGTAATTGTTAATTAATATCATTATTACTATTATTATTTCTCCATGGGGTTCGCCTGGATAGCTACGTCTACTTCTAAGTTTCAGACTTTCTTTTATTCCAATATCAACGGCTAAAACGTTTATGTACGCTGTGTCTAAAACGCTCCCTATGTCCATTCCACTTGGGTATATGATTGTAGCACTCACGAGTGGAACGGGAAAAACCGCGGTCGTGAGCGTGATCGTTGTGAACGTCAAGTGGAACACGCCCAAAGTCCTTGGTCACCGCTGTCAACCCGACAGTCAGAGCTGACAGTATGATAGTGTGTGTGACAGTATAGTGTTGTGTTGACGACCCTGTAGCCTAGTTGGTAGCGGCCCTGCCTGCGAAGCGAGGGGTCCCGGGTTCAATTTCTGGCTGGGGCAAATATTTATGTGACAGATAAATATTTGTACTCGGGTCATGGGTGTTATTATGATGTGTTATATGTGTCGTCCATGCCACCTGCGACACAGGTATATGTGTGTAAGGTATGAGTGTGTAAGCGTTTATTTATTTATAATTTATTGTGTGTGCAGCGCGCGCGGCGACCGGCTCGGCATCCCGCCGGGCTGGCTGTGCTACCTGGCGCCGGAGCTGGTGCGCGCGCTGCGCCCGCACGCCTCGCTGCAGCTGCCCTTCTCCAAGGCCACTGATGTCTACGCTTTCGGGTACGTCGCGATTTTATATTGCTTCTTGTTGAATCTTATTCCAGTAATTAGTAACTAGAGTCATGTGTTATTATAAATATAATTTTAAATGTACGTTGTCTAATTTGTAATATGCAATTATTTATCTGATACCAAAAGCAAGTTAAAATAAGTGTGTTCAATTATTACGATTATATTAATTAAATTATTAAGGTTGTATTGCAGTATTTGCAGTACATAATATTTTGGTCCTTCGAGCAGGGTCAACATTGTTGTGTGTGTTTCATATTATTTAGGAACAGGTGTACCATGCCAATGGTATAATATGACTTTAACGTTTTCTCTGAAATTTCTAAAAGTTACTTTTGATTTCAGAACCGTGTGGTACGAATTATTATGCGGAGAGTACCCATTCAAAGGGCAGCCGCCGGAGGCTATTATCTGGCAGGTGGGGAAGGGTGTGAAACAGTCATTGGCCAATATGCAGGCGTCCAGGGATATTAAGGTAAAAGTGTTTCACATCGAAATTGTAACTTCCAATTTCGTTATATGTAGAAAGACTCAAGACTGAGTAAAAATCATGTTACTAACTAACAAACGATTCGTCACAGAGTCGCAACAACAAGAAGTAAATCCGTTTATTACCTTGCTTTCCAAAGTTCATCCAAACACACCTTGAAATAAGGTCTATGTTACAGGACATCCTGATGCTGTGCTGGTCGTATCGCTGGAGCGAGCGGCCCGACTTCCCCCACCTGCTGTCCACACTCGAGAAGTTGCCGCGGAAACGACTAGCGCGCTCTCCCTCGCACCCCGTACACCTGTCCCGCTCTGCCGACTCGGTGTTCTGAGACGCGAGATGCGGGCGGGCCCGCCAACCACACATGCAGAGTGCAGTCATTGCTAATGCGGTGTTTTAAACATCCAGTGTTAGGTGACTGCAACATTTTCTTCCGGAGGACAGATTTGAGTCAGTTGGTTCAACTCACTGATATGCTTAACTATTATTATGGTTATATGATGCAGTGCCCGCACGACCTCTGACGCTATAGTTAACATACATATTATATTGCTTTGTTTCGTCTGTTTCAACTCCAGTGTTAGTATCAGTTCGTTCAAAACCTACGATCAAGGACAATATGATACGGATTAAGTAATATAGCGTATCCAGTGTATTTATTTAAAGTACCAAGTATCTACATTACGTCCAGTGATTTTAAAGCCAATTCCATGTCAATATACTCGTAATTATGAAAGGTATTTAGAAAAAAAATGTCTAATGAAATTGTTAACTTTCAACAAGTTCTAATACATATCTTAATACTTTTTAACCATCTAAAGTCAATACGTAGCTTATAGTTGCTACAGCAGTCGACAGTAAGTAATATCAAATTACAGGCTTAAATAAGACGATATTTGTACGTGAACTAATATCGTTGTCGATTGGACACATTCTTTTTATATTTGGCGGTTTTGAATTTGTTACTATACAGGTTATAGTTCCCTAAATGTCAAGATCACTGTTTTAAGGTCGCTGCATAAGCAACGTGGACGGGACGGGGACGGGGCGTGGACGGGGCATAAATACACGTGCGTGCTCCGTCCCGTCCCGTGCGTGCCTCCGTGGCGTATGCGCTATCGTTTACATTTTCTATGAAACGATGTTTCCAAAACTTCACGACCCGTCCCGTCCCCGTCCCGTCCACGTTACGTATGCATCGACCTTATGTAAATTGGCTCAGAATAGTTAGTTGATGTAAAACTGGCCCGAAATCGTAGGCGCAGAGTACGTAGCGGAGCAGATTTCATATTCAATTTCACTATCAAAACGATCATTATAATATATTATATTATAATAATTATAATGGCTCCATTCTTGTATTTGTATTGTAGATTAATGTTCTCGAATAAGTTTCATGTTGATGATAATGGAACGACTGCGACACAATCGGTGGGCGGTAGTATCCCTAAATAACGACATTAATTTTACAATTTTATCATTGTTATATTTTTATATAACAAACGGGTTCTCGCTACTTAGTGTATCATATTACGTAGTTTTAATTAAATATAAATGCGATCGCTTCGTGAGTACGTTGATGTAAACTCATTCGTATTATGACTTCATGAGCAGGTCTTGATCTCTTATTGATAGATTAAATTATATTTTCGTATTTTAAACATTGACCTCTTGAGAAGTTGACTGTTGTTCATATAAAATGTATTACTTATAACTGTGTACATATTGTATAGTGTTACGATTTGCTGTGATGCTGCGCGGGGAACACGGAACTACGAATGCGTACTACATTTTAGTATTTCGTCGTTGCGACTTTAACACCTCTTATGTGTAAAAAATCAGCTTTCTGAGAGAATAGATAAAAATCAATAAAGTTTTGTTTAGCAAGCACATAGGTGATTTTGAATTTGGTGAGTAAATTACGAAGGAAACGTCGTACACACATGAGAGTTTTGAATTCGATAGCGCTTCAAAATGTAGAATCATTTGACCTAAAAAAGTGATTTTGCCAATAGTGGCACATAACACATAAGAGGTCTTAAAGTCGCAACGACGATTTTAACTTCTTTACTCTCCTATATCTAGAGGAACTTCCTTGTCTTAGGCAGCATAACTGAGGATTTTCTTGTCATTCATAACTTGTTTAGTAATATTACTGTGTACATTGCATAACATACCTTTGAAATTTATGAAGTTTCAAAGTAGTAAGATCAGTGTTCCCAACGTGTGACTGTTCAGACTTGAATTAGGTTAAGAGTTGAATCTTTTACTACTAAAACTTACTACAGTCCCCAGAAATTCGTAACTTTTAATGATAAATTCGTCAATGACCTTTAAAATGTAAATATCGACAGTGACTGAAATAGATTAAAAAATTGTACAGTCTGCGAATAACGATATATTAAATAGTATGTATATAATTGGAAATCAGCCGCCATCTTATTTCCGAGATCGAATCAAATAAACGCTTACACACATACCCCCGCAGTAGGGTATTACCTGTGTCGCGGGTGGTATGGACGACACATATAACACATCACAATCACACCCATGACCCGAGTACAAATATTTATCTGTCACATAAATATCTGCCCCGGCCGGGAATCGAACCCGGGACCCCTCGCGTTGCAGGCAGGGTCGCTACCAACTAGGCTACAGGGTCGTCATCGATTCGGGCGGTCGAATCAAAATGGTGGCTTTCTAGATTCGAGTGTTTGTAAATAATGAAACATTCCTTTCGAGTAGTGAATTGAAATTTATCAACTTTGAAAAAAACTATTTAGTCTTAGTCCTGCAACTGAATGAACTGATTAAAAAATCTAGATAAAATATTTTCAGTTTATATAATAAATGAGAGTGAATAACTGAATTACATGCATAAGTCTAGAGCTAGAGACTATTTATGTGATCTGCAGGACTTTGAAGTTAGTGTATCATTTTCAAAGATTTCACTTTCTATGACGTTTACTATGAGGCTTGATGTTATGTATATTTTAACACTTTCGCAACGGCCATACTAAACTAAAGAAGTTACGCTTTTACGGATTTTTCCACACCGCGTGTGTTTACCGCACACAAAGCAGGACTTGTGCCGACAGCCTCTACGAGCATGCGGCGCTCACGCTTTGCGTGTTTGTCGTTAGTACTGCGGCGGACGCGCCTTGCGTGTGCAAGTTTTATATTTCTACTCGTGTCTTATATTATATATATATACTATTTGTAATAGAACAAACGCATATAATAATATAACATACCTAATGTACAATATAATATACATACAAATAAAATAAATTAGTCAAGAACTTTTTAATAAATTTTAAAGTATAACAATAATTTATTTAATTTTTATACCCCTACTTCGGTGGAGAATGCCCATTTTGTATGGAGAAATGTACTGACATTAATATTTTTGTGTCCTGATGAAAATACCTTTATTTGATTATGCCATCTTAATAAATTACACAAACCAACTTTAGTCAATTTTTATCGTAGAAGTTACGAGATTTTCAACACAGACACAATAATATAGACTCTATGCAGGCGCATTAAAATCGTATACGTTTAAGTTTCAGATTCATTTGACAGTCCCCAAACGCCATCTATCTTTTAATGTAATAATTATTATCAAATTAATTTGACAGTCCACTAACACCATCTAGTTTGTTGTGTAGTAGTCATAATCGAATCAACGCAATCTATTGGCCCGAAGGATCTTAAAAGATCCCTGATTGGCTCTAATTCCAATATAAATGGCCGAATGCTTTTGTGTTGTAAAAAGGAAGTAAAGCTACTTATTAATTTAAGAAATTTAAGCCCAAGAAGGATTTTTTAGGAAATACGGTAAAATACATAAAATATTTTAGTTTAATTTTTTGTACAAAAATCATTGTGACACAATAATTTTCTTTTAGGGTACTGGCTATGGGCATTCTCCTAAAAAAGTCTGACCTTAATTGTTACCCAAATTATCCTTTAAAATACATTAAATCATAGAAACTGCGCTCGAGATAGCGCAGACCTTATTTTACGATACACGAATGAATTTCTTAGTGCTTTGTATTCGCCGCTATTAACGAATTTAGACTAGACTTGCAACGAATATTCGATTACTATTAGGTATTCGGCCTATTCGGCTGCTTTTATTATATTCGGCCGAATACCGAATACTTATGTGATATATTTTGTTATAGGGAGATAATTGGTAAAATGAAAAAAAATCGATTCATTACGTATATATTCATCTTTTCATTTCTCTTATAATTATTTAAGAAGTCATTGGTACATAACACAGGTACATAATCATCTTCTGTATTAGAAAAGTTAAGGATTCTATGTATTTGAATTATTGTCGTAATCAAAATTTAGAAGGGTAAGGTTTTCATTTCTTTTATAATCATTTAAGTGATCATTGGTACATAAAACAGGTACTTACTTAATCTTAATAGAAAAGTTAAGAATTTTTCTATGCATTTGAATTATTTTCATAATTAAAATTTAGAAGGGGAAGGTTATGGTGCAGAAAGACTAATTTTTCTGCATTTTTAGAAAGTAGTTTACTTCTATTTTTCTCGTAGACCATCCCAGCTCCAGAGAAAAGGCGCTCTGAATAAACACTACTTCCTGGTGCCGACAAATATTTTGTTGCAATCTTGATCAAATACGGCAATTTAAATTTCCTTGCTTGCCACCAAGTATCTACATGGATTGTCATGACGTGATATATTACTAATACTTAAGAAAAGATCCATTTCTGTATAAACTGCATTTTATACCACGCAGAGCAACTGCGGGCGCGCGGGCAGTGAGTAGGTACATTAGAACAAACGAGCGCGAAACAATCACGTCTGTACAAGTTTTGGCTCTAAAATCCGGCCGAACTATCGATATTAAAACTATCGATAGTTTTCATTCAAAATCATGTACCCTATCGATCGGCCTATCGATAGCATCGATATAATCGATAGTATCAATACTATCGATAGCACAGAACAAGGCAATACTATCGAATGAGTGCAATACTATCGATACTATCGATAGTATTGTTGCAAATAAAATCGACCGTATCGATAGTATCGATTGTTTTGGACTAAACTACATTACTGTTAAAACGATAAGTTACTGTTATAACGAAAGGATATACATACTTTATTATCAAAAGTAAGTTCTTAAAATAATTATAGGTATATGCACTTATGAAATTGCTAGTTATTTTTCCTATGCCGGAAATCGAAACAAATGACGTATGTTTGAGGAATAGTATCAAAACATTGTTGGACGTAACTTGAAACGACGTAAATCGAAACGACGTAAGTCGAGGACTGCCTGTATATTACAAGCTTACGTTAAGTACAAATTATATTACACACACTAACATGTTTACAAATATAGATATTTCAGTTCATAATGAATAATGTTATGATTCATGCTGCATACTTCACGCAATGTTGCTCAATCCTGCTCTTTGCTGCCATCGGGCAGAGATTTCATCATCGTATTAGACGGTGATGAAATTTCTACCCCATGGCAGCTCTTCTAATCAAACAATAAGGCCTCCTCAACTGGCAGCTTCTTACTTCATGCAATGTTGCTCAATCCTGCAGCAGCAGAGATGCTACCATCGGTTGGACTATTCCATTAATGTATCAATGTAACATTAGATGAAATACCCACCCGATGGCAGCTATTCTCATCAAACAATAAGGCCTCCTCAACTGGCAGCTTCTTACTTCATGCAATGTTGCTCAATCCTGCAGCAGCAGAGATGCTAGCATCGGCTGGGATATCTCATCAATGTATCAATGTAACATTGATGAAATACCCAGAACATAGCAGCTATTCTCATCAAACAATAAGGCCTCCTCAACTGGCAGCTTCTTACTTCATGCAATGTTGCTCAATCCTGCAGCAGCAGAGATGCTAGCATCGGCTGGGATATCTCATCAATGTATCAATGTAACATTGATGAAATACCCAGAACATAGCAGCTATTCTCATCAAACAATAAGGCCTCCTCAACTTGCAGCTTCTTACTTCATGCAAATTTCCAACATGAAATAGGCATCGCAAACATTTAATACAAAATTGATGTATTTCTGGCATACCTTAAAAAATGAAATGGTATTTAAAAACTCACGGACTCGGACCAGATAGTGTGCAGGCGCTCCGTTGACTCCGTCGTGTTGATAATACATAGTAACAAATTAACGGCACATCGTCTAACATTTCATCCACCACACTTGTTAAAATACCTAATAAATCATTCATGATGCACTATCAAATCTTCCGTCAATAAAGTACGGACCTAATAAACAGTTGTTTAAAACACCGGTCCACACACTGACACTAAAACGGTTGTTAAACAACTTGTTTAACAAATAAAATAAATCGCAATACCCGTAATTAATATTAGCGCGCACTGCTGCGCTGAACTGCGCTCACGACTCGCGACGGCACGACTGTTACGTCGTACTATCGATACTATCGATAGGCCGATCGATAGTCTTACGATTGGTTGGCTATCGATAGACTATCGATTAATCATCGATAGTCGACTATCGATCGGCAACACTACTGCCGGGGCGGCGTTCCTTTGCGAACGCCGGCGCCGTGGCGTTCACAAAGGAACGTCGGCGCGGCAGGCGTTTCTCAAAGGCCTTTGCCGCACCACACCAGTGTTGCCAATGAAATTTTTTGGAAGGCCGTGTACATGAGATAAAAAAGCCGTGTTTGTATGGAAAAAGATCAACTGTGGGCCGTGTCCACAGCTGCTAATATATTATGCTATCCAATTATGCCAATATATACCATCGGTTCAGCGCTCGGACTAAAAAAAAAAAAGTCATCAGCAGTGAATTTCATGTCCACAAAACAAGGAACACTCTTCATTAGCCTAGTGACACTGTTTTAAGGGTTTAATATTCGTTAAATGTCTGCAAAAATAATAAATAACAGAAAGATCGTAGAATTTGCGAAAAGCCGTAGAATTTGCTACGGCCCTAGGGTTCGGGCCGTAGACCGTAGATTTTGTGATTTTTTGGCCTGAAAGCCGTAGAACACGGTAATTGCCGTAGCATTGGCAACACTGCACCACACCAAGTCGCTCGCTTCGTCTGTCCCGCCCGCCGTGCGAAGGCCGAAAGCAATGTACACAAACAGTCGGTCGTGCCGTCGCGAGTCGTGAGCGCAGTTCAGCGCAGCAGTGCGCGCTAATATTAATTACGGGTATTGCGATTTATTTTATTTGTTAAACAAGTTGTTTAACAACCGTTTTAGTGTCTGTGTGGACCGGTGTTTTAAACAACTGTTTATTAGGTCCGTACTTTATTGACGGAAGATTTGATAGTGCATCATGAATGATTTATTAGGTATTTTAACAAGTGTGGTGGATGAAATGTTAGACGATGTGCCGTTAATTTGTTACTATGTATTATCAACACGACGGAGTCGACGGAGCGCCTGCACACTATCTGGTCCGAGTCCGTGAGTTTTTAAATACCATTTCATTTTTTAAGGTATGCCAGAAATACATCAATTTTGTATTAAATGTTTGCGATGCCTATTTCATGTTGGAAATTTGCATGAAGTAAGAAGCTGCCAGTTGAGGAGGCCTTATTGTTTGATGAGAATAGCTGCCATCGGGTGGGTATTTCATCTAATGTTACATTGATACATTAATGGAATAGTCCAACCGATGGTAGCATCTCTGCTGCTGCAGGATTGAGCAACATTGCATGAAGTAAGAAGCTGCCAGTTGAGGATCCCTTATTGTTTGATGAGAATAGCTGCCATCGGGTGGGTATTTCATCTAATGTTACATTGATACATTAATGGAATAGTCCAACCGATGGTAGCATCTCTGCTGCTGCAGGATTGAGCAACATTGCATGAAGTAAGAAGCTGCCAGTTGAGGATCCCTTATTGTTTGATGAGAATAGCTGCCATCGGGTGGGTATTTCATCTAATGTTACATTGATACATTAATGGAATAGTCCAACCGATGCTAGCATCTCTGCTGCTGCAGGATTGAGCAACATTGCATGAAGTAAGAAGCTGCCAGTTGAGGAGGCCTTATTGTTTGATGAGAATAGCTGCCATGCGCTGAGTATTTCATCAATGTTACATTGATACATTGATGGAATAGCCCAGCCGATGGTAGCATCTCTGCTGCTGCAGGATTGTGCAACATTGCATGAAGTAAGAAGCTGCCAGTTGAGGAGGCCTTATTGTTTGATGAGAATAGCTGCCATGAGCTGGGTATGTCATCAATGTTACATTGATTCATTGGTGAGATATCCCAGCCGATGGTAGCATCTCTGCTGCAACATTGCGTGAAGTATGCAGCATGAATCATAACATTATTCATTATGAACTGAAATATCTATATTTGTAAACATGTTAGTGTGTGTAATATAATTTGTACTTAATGCAAGCTTGTAATATATACAGGCAGTCCTCGACTTACGTCGTTTCGATTTACGTCGTTTCAAGTTACGTCCAACAATGTTTTGATACTATTCCTCAAACATACGTCATTTGTTTCGATTTCCGGCATAGGAAAAATAACTAGCAATTTCATAAGTGCATATACCTATAATTATTTTAAGAACTTACTTTTGATAATAACGTATGCATATCCTTTGTTATAAATGCAGTTTTTTTTTTTAATTTCGAGTCGGTGTGGATCCTAACCCTTGAGTTTTATACCCCATTTACACGCGCGCGCGAGCCACGAGACAATCCGCGAGACGCGCACATACGCGCGCGTGTGAACAGGGCGCTCGCGGACCAGACCGCGGCGCGTCTCGCGCTCGCAGGGCTCGCGTCGGGAGCGGTTTTATAGGCGCGCGCCAAAGGGGCTCGCGCGAGCGCTCGCGTGGTGTTCACACGCGCGTAGGGGGCGTGGCTTACGGACGCGCCACGAGACGGTCCGCGACACGCGCGTGTAAATGAGCGGTTTCATGTAAACATAATATGAAAAAATATGTCTCGACCATTAAGTTATAAGTATACATAGAGAAGACATCTCAAACAAAATGTGTGTCCCCGCCGGGAGGTTCTATTTTCAAAATTGAGCCACTGTTCTCCTTTCAAAATCGAACGAATCCATTGGAAATTGAAGCCGCGCGGCGCTAATTCATTGGAACATACATTGTGTTCGCGGTGTCTGTTCTATACGCTACTAATAATACTTCAATGGTCTCGACTTACGTCGTTTCGATTTACGTCGCGTATTTCGAGAACCTAACATGCCGTAAGTACGAGGACTGCCTGTAATTGTATAATAAATCTGTAAATAGTCATTCCTGTTCTTTATTTTAATTTTCTTGTATAGGTAAGCTTGGTCTTCCAGATAATACCTCTAGGTAGGTACTCTCAAAATGTTGTTGTTTTATAAAGATTGATTTAACACAAATGGAAGTTGGAGAAACATAGGGACGAGATAGCATTTAAATTTATAACATAGCAAGCAGTGAATGAATACACATAGTTTACTTGCTACCAATTAACTAATATACTAAGGCAGACATATGTATCTATGGTAGTGAAATTTTTTTTGGGATTCTATGTAGAAAAAAACAAGTAGGTTAAGAAAATTTATATAATTACTATAAATCATTATAAAGGATTTATAATAATAATTTATATTATTATATTCAGTCAAAGTTAAATTTTCTCCTATATATAATAATAATAATTTATATTATTATTATTTGATAATAATATAAATTATTATTATAAATCCTCAAAGTTTAATTTTCTCCTGCATGGAGGGTGGCCGGATTTTTTGTGCAGCCTGCACTTCTACTTGATCGTGTATGACCTCTATAAAGTAAAGAACTTACGCTTTTACGGATTTTTATACACTAAGTGTGTTTTTTTTTGTGTCGTTTTGTGTTTATTTTGTGTGTGTTTTTTTTTAGACACTACGTGTGTTCCACCGGAGAGTTCTCCATAAAAGTTCTCAAAGGTGTGTGAAGTCTACCAATCCGCACTTGGCCAGCGTGGTAGACTATGGCCTAACACCCCTCACATTGTGAGATCCCGAGCCCAGCAGTGGGACAATTATGGGTTGTTGCTATGTGTGTTTACCACAAACAAAGCAGGACTTGTGCCGACAGCCTCATTTATTATTATGCAATAATGCATTATGCAGTATTTATATTATATATATAACACAAAATGTTTTTGGTAATGTACGAATGCAATGTTCGACTTTTCCCATACAAAAATTTTGCCAAATTGCATTTTTTACTTAGCGTTGTAGCGCACGTCGGGTATCCACTAGTATTTTACAGGAGTAGATAGGATTTATGTAGTTTGATAAAAATAATAAAATTTCTAGATTTATATGTGATTTACAAAATTAAATATATATTTCGATAGGTACCATACATCATGATAATATTATAATGATTTTGTTTTCGTTAAATTTAGTTTCGGACGAGTGATCAAGAGCATTGTTGTACCCGAGTTATACTCCCATTGTTTATTGCTCGAGCTTAAACCCTGCCGACAAAAGAAACTCGAAGAATTACCGACAGCGAAAGCAATACCAATGAAGCTCATCTTCTGTTGCTATGATAATATTGTAGTTTCCAGGTATCGCCCGCACATAGATAAGAATACTCATTCAGGTGCGCTTATTGTTATAAATTTTACGAAATGGTTTAATTAAACATTTAAAAAGGATAAGCCAGGTGCTCTTATTGTTATAAATATAACTAAATGGTTTATTCCCTTAAAACCATTTTAAAACAATAAGCCAGATTCGCAATATTTCGCCAATATTTTCAAATATGCAAAAATAAAAGCTACTCAAATTATTATTCAAATAAAGAAATAGTAAGTAGTAAGGTAATAAAACGCCGGCCCGGCCATCGCGGTTCCAAACACGCCGTGCGTGGGCGGCAGGTTGCTCGAGTGGATTTTTTCTCCTCATCGCGTTTTTAGTATGGCGGATAATTATTACACACCATATGTGTGTTTGCGTAGTTTGTGGCTAGTACTTTATTCACAACAGGTGTGTTTTACCGTTGCGAAAGTGTTAAGTTGATTTTTCAACTGACGAATACTTTATTATAGTAATAAGAGAAAAAGTTCATCTCAGGAAAATTTAAAATGTTAATTGTAAAACATAAAATTACATTATTGGCAAGTCACTTAAATGCAATTTATTTGAAATGAAAAAAAAAAAGGTTAATTTGGTATTCTATGAAGTCAGTTGAAAAGTCAACAACTTTATCATTAATATAAACATGAAAATTAAAAAAAAATACGGTCATGATGTTTCATTTCATATTTTAAATATTGATTATGATAGTAGGATATGAAATTAATAACAGATCATGTTGTTATATTATTGTTTACTAAATTATTATTAAATAATAGTCGAAATTTTATTCTGGTCACGGAACTCCTATTAAATGGATAGTTAGTTGTTGTATATTGATATTTAAACGAATCGAGCGAGGCCACGGTATTTGTATATAGAGCGCGGGTGGCGAGGCTTCTTCAGTTGTATTATAAATAATTTATTCCGATTCAGTGTATGGCACAGAGTACACCAGCCCCTAGGGACAAACTTTTGATGAATGAAAAAGAGAGATGTGTTTTGTATTCACCAATCTAATTTCATGTATTTTAAATTAGAATAAACAAATTTATAGTATACATAGTTGGATTTTAAGTATATGCAAAATCACAGTATTACATTGTAAAATTAATATTTTTATGTGCATGATGTCCAATTACACATCTTAATTTTAATGTTTTAAAATTTTAAATTATCTTATGTAAGAGGTTTTAAGTACTTAAAGACTAGATGAGTCTCAATTTAAATTGTAAATGAGTCTCTAAGCTGGTGTGTGTGGGCCGGAGGTGTACAGTGGAGCAGTGGGATCCAGTCACTTGTAGTTTTACAATGTATCAGGTTTTTAAGAACTAGGTTAGTTGCATTTGCCAAAATAAATTCTTCAATCACTGTTATGTGCTGTTTTATTGTAAGTCCTGTATATCATAACAATGATAAAGTGGTATCTATGCCATTTCTGCTTCAATACAACCCAATATTTAAATCAACGGAATTAGAATTCTAGTTAGTATCAAAATCAAGGGGTTCGGTTCCTGACCTGAAATATTGATTTTTCGTGTCATTACTTACCAGAATTTGATCCTTGTTAGCAACAATGTTGAATGGTGGTGGTTAATAATACAGGGTAAGATTTTTTTGTTCAAAATCAAATGGTAGGATTCCTGGCCAGGAATATTAATTTTTCAAAAATCTAATGATGCAGTTTTAGTTATTATCAAAATCAGCCCCGACACTTTTGACCATTTCTCACTATTCCTCATAGTTTTGAACTTAGCCATTCATGCACACTTGAAAAATTCACCTGCATATTTGTCAGAACAAGTAGAATAAATTATAGTTTTTATTTTCAGTGTTTTTAAAACTACCATTGTCCATTATATATGGTAAGTAACAATTAAAGTCTTCGGTAGTAAACTGAGTTTTGTTATTTTATTCAGGACTGATGATAATGTGCAATTGATTTCAATTTAAGGAATTAGAAAAAAAAGAGGTCATTTACAATACAGTATAATATTAGTCTTATTCTATTCTTAGCTTGATTGAATGCTATGAGACATGTCCTGCAAGAATGGAGGCAATATTTTGGCACATGTTCTTGATTTCCTCACTGCTTAGGAATTCTGCTCCCAATATTGCATTGCCAACTGCTATCGTCTCCCTTGAAGATTTTGCCTTTATCCAGAACCTTCCATTCATTCCAGCAGCTAATTCAAATGGCCATTCATTCTTCAGAGCATTAATTAGTGGACAGCTAGGGTTTAGTATTTTTCTGACGAGATTCACTGAGCATTTAAACATAAAGCCATCTGCTAGAACCCCTAATCTTCCCTTTAGTCCCTTGGAATCAACGCACAGAAGCTCGGGTTCCAAATCTTTCCCGGCAATTAAGACTTTAGCGTACAAAACATCGCCAATTTGTACTTCTGGTCTGTTCTTCTTTGTTGCGCCTTCAAAAGAGAGATATGATATCGTAGCGGGACAGCTACTGCCGATGTCTACTCGAAAAATATCTCCAGATTTCTGAGTCACAACACCTATAACGTTCTCTCCCCTCGACGGCACGTATCGTTTCTGATAGCTGTCTATCCAGTACGTGTTTGGATTTCGTTTCTTCAGAACACCCGCTTTGGTTATGTAGATACCACTATCTTCCTTCCTGAGTCCAGGGCCGAGGATTACTTTTCCCTTTTCTCCTGCCGTTGCTATTTCCTCGCAGAAATCTCCGGGTAGCACAACGTCTCCAACTGATACCTTCTGCATTGCAGAGTGAGTGTTCACTTTTTATACAGAAAAGTTTTTAATAAAATTCAAAAATTGTACTTAAACACTGAAAACAAAACACAAAGCATGGCACGAGATTGAATTTGAATGTGACATTGACATTTGACTTATGACAAAAAAATATTGTGTCAATGTCAAAAATTATCTTCGTTGAAAACAATGATGTTTTAAGTATAGGGAGGTAGATATGCCGAGAGGGCGTTGAAATTAAGTCAGTCGAATCTGGTCAAGTGTAGTGATTTCATTGTAGACAGTTGATAGCTGCCTTTGAGTGAGGCTGTCTATAGTTGTCACAAAAATGCCGAGTTGTGTTTTGAGATTTTGCAAAAATCATTTCTCCAAATTCAATAAGAATGATGGAGTTACATACCATACGTAAGTACATAAAACGTTATGTTTAATTTTGTTACTAATATATAATATTTCTTTTAAAATTTATTAAAATATTAAATGTAATATGGCACATGCCATTCGTCATAGACTAATAAGGCAGAAGTGAAATCTAGGCATAAAAGTCAATTTAAGATATTTCGCAAATTGAACCAAATGAAATCTTTTTATAATGAATATGTATATCCCCAATTTTTTAAACTCTAAGCTAATTTTATTATGATATCAAGTTTTAGGTTGTTCGTAAAATAAAAAGGTTAAATATCCTTTTATCTTTCATTATTTTTAATTTTCCTAGATTTCCAAGTGATGAGCTTATGTGTAGTCGTTGGGTAAGCATTGTTCAAAAAGGACGCAGTGAAGCCAACTGGATGCCTACAAAAAGTAGTACGATATGTTCTGTACATTTTAAAGAAGAACATAAGTATCGTACAACGAAAGGATACTCGCGTCTGAAAAAAAAATGCAGTGCCTGTGGTAGCATCGGTAAATAAAAGCCCATTTCTTCAGTTTTAGTATCAGTGTGTTTGTGAGTAAATAACAAGTGTACGTTGTACCTTTACTAATATTAACAATGTTTTTTTTTTATATTTATTTATATATTGCCCATGGACATTAACGCGCCGCGTCGCTTCGCGTTCGCGTTGAGTCGCCCACGTAGCACACGGTGCGATTCTTTGGGCGGCTGACCCAAGCAAGAATGTGGGCTATCCAGGCGGAACTCACGGAGAAATAATAATGGTAGTGATGGTATTACTTTTAAAATCAAATGTCAATAATATAATTCCTCCGAGGAGCACAAGTCTCTTCTTACGACACCTACCACGCGAGGGATTGGGGTTAGTATTCTAAGCCCACCCCAATACGGCTAAAATTATGGACGTTATGTCAGTGTGGTTTGATGACGAAGAGCTATTTTATCAGCAATAAGTGTACACAATATTCTTTTCCTGCAATTTTTTTTTAATATTCTGAAGCTTCTTTGTCAAATCCTGGATAACTAGAACTATTTTCATGCCACTTATTACACGAGGGTTGGGGGAAAGGAACCAAAATAAAAATAAATACATATATCATGCCTTTTAACTCTTAGGTCAAACTTTTCAGCGCGTACAGTAGCCCTTTTTATTATTTTCTTATCAAAATCGGACACAATTTCGTTTAAGTTGTTGTATTTTTTACTTACTTTAAGTTTTTTGTTGTGTAATATAATTTCAAATGTTAAATGAAAATAATAATATTATGCCTAATATGTACTAACTATTCATTTCATTCAGTGTCCCTTCTGCCTGACTACTCTATGTTATGCTTTGACAATTATGACATGTCATCGCGGATCGAAAACTGAACCTCGTAATGTATGGACATAACATATCTATGGTAAAATATCTTTGGTTGAAAATTAAAATTAATTATACTTCTTGTTTCTGTACTATGCAAAAATTCAAACGAAGAATAAGGATACAAAAATCACATTTTACATTTTGTTCACAGGATAGGCAAAATCTGTCCTATTTCGTTATGCCGAAGAAACGATATCCACGGCCGAAAAAAAAACATCATCACTGTCACTAATACTAACTGTCAATTTCAATTATTTTTTTGACATGTTTACGTTTTGATTTCGCACGTGTTTATTATATAGAAAAACAGGAAGTCAAGAAACAGTGCTGTGAAACAGTGTTTACTGCAGTACTGGCGTAGAAATGCCTGCAGTCATTGATAAAGATGTCCTCATATACAAAGGGAGTAACCTTCTCCGCCAGAGACTGCTTCTCTCAACATTGAGTGGGCGGTCAATCAAAGTCGAAGAAATAAGAAGCACACATGACGACCCTGGTCTACGGGAGTATGAAGTGAGTCTAATTCGGCTTCTGGACAAGATTACGAATGGAACTAGAGTGGAGTTGAGTGAAACCGGCACGTCATTGTTTTACCAACCGGGGATCTTGATCGGTGGTCAGGTCACTCACAGTTGCAGCACTCAGAGGGGTATAGGTTAGTGTAGTACATATTTTCCTTCACCAATCCACAATAGAGTAGCGTGGTGGTGGTATACTTTGAGATATCTCAAGAGGAGAGACCCATGCTCAGTAGTAGGCCATTAATGGGTTGAAGTCAGGATATCGTTTTGTAGTTGAGGATCCTAATGCATACTCAAGTTCATCATGTGTTACTTAATGCAGAGGTTATTGACCAACATAATTTTCTGAAATTTTACGCCTTCAACATGGTTTATCACCACTTTCCATCATCATAAACCAATCAATAGAAATACTTAAGATATTTTGCAATTAATATTCATCACTGTATCTATATTTGATTTGTAAATGATGTTTTAGGCTACTACCTAGAAGTCCTGTTGGCTTTGGGCCCGTTCTGCAAGGAGCCACTGAATGCTGTTCTCCAGGGAGTCACCCATCACCACCTAGATGTATCGGTGGACAAGGTGAAGGCGGCCGCTCTCCCTGTTCTGTTGAAGTTCATACTTGTTGACGATGGACTGGAACTGAAAGTTGTGCGGCGAGGTAATTATTGCACACCATTTTTATAGCCCTTTTTTAAACAAGTGTTATTTGAAACACAATCTTCGTACTATTCTTTATCAAAATATTCGTCGTAATAGACTCGTCTAAAAATATGTGGTATAATATTGTCATCTCTTAACTCGTCGATTACCGGGAACGTGGATGCACGTTCGAACTCAAAGGTACCGCCGCCACCGCGATTCTCACGAGTTAAAGTATAGAACAGAGAGTAGGATCTTTTAATGCATTGTCCAACAGTTGATCCTGATAAAAGTGTGTGATGGTGATTGTGAAAAAAGAAAAAAAAAAGAATTTGTTGTACTAGTAAAATTAAATGTTTTGATGAAATTCATGTTTTTCAATTTGGGCTTAACATAATTTGGTCAATAACTGTAATTAATTTATTATATGTTGTAGGAGCCCCTCCTCTCGGTGGAGGCGAAGTGGTATTCAAGTGTCCAGTGCGTAGACACCTGCGGCCCCTGCAGTGGACTAAATGGGGGCTTGTCAAACGGATCCGGGGTGTTGTGTATGCGCTGCGAGTGTCCCCCACCATGGCTAATAGAGTTGTTGATGCTGCCAAAGGGGTAAGTGTTTTAATTTATTGCATTGAAACATTTGAAATTTGTTTTAAATAATTTTTTGTTTCATTTAATTGGAAAATTAAGACTTTGGAAAGATGACACGAAAAATGAATGATGACACAAATCAAAAGATGAATGATGAGAGAGCCTTAACTTTAGTCATGTTAAATCATGTAAAGCCTCAATCAAATTAAAAGTATAACTAACAATCCAATAAATAAACAATAATAACCTATTATTCATTTTATGTTGTGTAATACTTTATTTGGTATCCTGTGTCATTATGCACAATCAATGAAAATCTCAACTGATTACACCAACAAGGTAATCTTTTGTCCTCAGGTTATGTTGAAGTTCTTGCCAGACGTGTATATCAACACGGACCAGTGCCGCGGCGCCAACGCGGGCAAGAGCCCCGCGTTCGGGATCAGCTTGGTCGCTGAAACTAATGAGAAGACATTCTATTGTGCAGAGGCAGTAAGTATGAATATCAATTTTCAATAGGTATATTCACATCTCTTTCTTGATTTAGTTACACTAGAACAAGGGTCCGAATCATGAATAAATTCCCCTGATATTCAGTGTGACCCATTATGAATAACTCGGACTGTTGTCCAGTTTTTTGAAGGAAATAGCCGACAAACGAGCTGATAATATCACCTGATGGTAAGTGGCCAAGAAAGAGAGAAAAAAAAGAAAGAAAATTCATGTAATTTATTCTCGCAATCCCACGTGATGGTAGACAGCAGCCTAAGATGATGAGCACACAAGTTTAATAAGGTCTAATCGTCATTTAACATAACATCGTTCAAATTAGGGATGTAACGATATAATCGGCAGACCGATATATCGGTATCGCCGATTATAATACAACCGATATCAGTTTGAAAAGCGCGCAACTGCACTTTCAACTACAGGACTCATACAAAATGATTTGCGTAATATAACAATATTATTTGCTAATAATTTGAATAAACTTTGTTTTCTTGACAAAAAATTACCTGAAATAAATTTTAATTACTCATTATTTGTATCAGTATATTTGGTTATTTTGTATAATGACTTAATCATCACTTTGAGTGATTGATAATATTTAATATACTTATGTTAATATGTACTTATCTCAAGAAATGTTTCTTTGAATTTTGATTTGGCATTTTATTAATTTAGGTGTTTATTTTTATTTCTCAGTTTTCACACTTCACAATGTCGATTCGCTATTAAATATATAGGTAACTTATATGTATTTATTAAGTACATTTTGATTTATTATCTACTAATTAGTATTTACTACAATAATCGGTATCGTATCGGCAGAATTACATATATATCGTACATCCCTAGTTCAAATCATCGTTGTGTCGATCCATTGGCCATTTCTCCACCAATCACCAGAGCAGCGTGTTGGAGTATGTTGTAGGTCTCTTCGAAGAGACCCGTGTACAGTAGAGGTGTATGTTGAAGCCACCGTGATGTGACCGTGTGTATGTGATATGCAGAAGTCAGTGGAGGCGGGGTCCGGGGAGCCCTCCCTACCCGAAGACCTGGGACGTGAGTGCGCGCTGCGGCTGCTGGACGAGGTGCGGCGCGCGGGCGCCGCGGACAGCGCCTTCCAGTGGCTGCTCGCGCTCTGGATGGCGCTCGGGCAGAAAGACGTCAGTGAATGTGTGGTCAGTGAGATATTTCACGTTGAATTTTTAATCTTAATATATATAAATTACGTGTCACGTTGTTTGTCCGCGATGGTCTCCTAAACTACTTAACCGATTTTAATCAATATTTGCACACCGTGTGCAGTTTGATCCAACTCGAAAGATAGGATAGCTTACATCTCAATTTATAGTCGCGATATTATTTTATTGCAAATTATTTGTCTAATAAAAAAATGTCCGGGCTGCTAGTAGCTTTATATAACAATGTTAGTGTAATTCTTAAAGCGGCTGCGTTATCGGGTTAGGGCATGTCTTCGCTTCTGTCGCCTCTTACGCCTGATTTGCCTGCACGAGATTAGAATCCAGGCCGTCCGAATACGACCCGTGACTTCATAATTTTCACTGACTTTTGTCAATTATTTCCACAGGTGGGCCCCCTATCAGACTACACGATCAAATTCCTGCAGCACCTGAAGGAGTTCTTCGGCGTGATGTTCAAGCTGGAGGTGCTGGACGAGGACGAGGGCTCCGACGACGAGGACCAGCTCGCAGTGCATAAGGTGAAGATGACGTGCGTCGGGATAGGTTATGTCAATATTAGTAAGAGGACTTTGTAAATAAAAATATCAGATTTTTAATTGTTTTTTTTTATGCTGTCTTCTACAGATCGCGGGGCTTATACTTTTCGTAAGGATCTTTGACGGACGTATTTCTATGCAGTTCGAAATAAAATATTATGTTTATTTCAATAAAAATCATTTATTCGTCTAGTCACATAAAATAATCTTAAATACTAGAATCGTATAATAATTAAGGCACATTTCGAAATAATTTCCTATTTTACTAGTAACCAATTAAATGGCTTTCTAATCACGCGCCAAAAGATTCTTAATAGTAACAATTTTTGCCTTCATATTTCCACTGTACGATTAATATTTAAAAATGTAAAAGTAAAAAAATGGCAGTGAAGTCCATAGCACTAAATAGTTTAAAAATAAAGTAGGTAATTTATGTAATAAAAATAATAATAGAATATAAAACAAGCAATTTACAGAAACACAATAAGATGATATAAAACAAATTAACTTACAATAGTTAAAATAATTAAGCTTGTAATAAAGAATAAAAATATTTTATGAAGTAGCAAGCTACGTAGTCTGACTTAGATAGTAAAGTAAATAAATAACAATGAGTATTGCCTTCTTATTCGTGCGTACGTGTATTTCGGTGTGCCCGAAAAAGATGGACATAGAGCAATGTTGGGTCTGTGTATTTACGTAACAATACACAAGGCGTTAAGATATCACATTTTTTATTGGTCGTTTTACTAAGAGTGATATATATTTTTTATACTCTGCGCTAGTTTTTCAAAGTTACCATGGAGTTACCATGAAGTTAACATGTACTGGTTTGAGTTATATTTAAATAGATAAACAGGTGCCAAAGTCTTTACTCAACATTTTATACAATGGCCGACGATTGGAAGCTTTTCTAATTTTTTATAGAATAAAATGTGTTCTAAATAAATATGTACTTAATTTTTACCCGACTACGTTAGAAAGTGAAGTCGGCCAGTTGATTCATAAACATAACAATCTTTTTAAAAATAAATCTGTATCGAAACATTTTATTTCTAAATGCGTCGTACCTATATTTTTTTAATATCTTTTATGTTTACGAATTAACCACCTGCCTGCCGTCTGTGTGTAGCAACTGTCCCTGTTATATTAAAGTAGGTATACTATTTGAGATATCTTAATTTCTATATTTCTGTTGAGGTATGTACCGAAATCAGTAATGTAGACATGTTTTAAAAAAGCTCCCAAATCATCGGTTCTACGAGGGTAGTTATCACCTGTTGTTGTGATGCAATGCAGTTGCTGTGATGCAGTGCGTATGTACAATACGAGTAGGTATATTCTATTTGAACACTGTTGAAGTTCAATGACACTTGAACAACATTATGAACACCTTTCGATAATTTTGGTTTTAACAAATAAGCTTAAGGATATTTTTATTAATTTAGCTAATAAAGGAGCCCCCAATAGAAAAGCTAATTTTCCACATATGAAATATTAATCATATGAAGTATACGAACCTCATTTCGTGTTAATGAAAAATATTAGCTTTGCCAAAATAAAACGAGCTTATCTAATGTCGACATTCCAGTATTCTGCCTATTGAAATATTCGTTGAAAAAATTCATAAATCTTTACATTTTGCGTTAGAACTGAACCAAGATTGAATGATCAGTTTCACCGATCAAAGAGTTTAGCAGGTTCATCAAAGTTGATCGGCACAATACGTTTTATGTGAAAAGTGAACAGTAATACCAGCATCTAGTAGCTCACAATGCGAGATAATTGACCATCTTGGTTGACCACCTTACTGCCGCCCTCAAGCCAATATCAACATTTATAAATAAAACTATTTTGTTTTTCTGTTAAAAAGATTACTGTTTTAAAAATTGGCAGTGTGACTTCTTTCTCAAATACTTAGTTCTGCGAAATAAAAACACATGAACTTGGATAATAACATTAACTTAGGATGGCGGCATTTATCTTATTCATTCTCGAATCTACAGGTCAAAATCACTTCTCAAACAAGTATGCGACATGCGACGACACAATTTACCAAAAAAAAATAACCATAAAATATAATAATAGTAATAGAGTGGACAATCTCTGACATAAACGATTTAACGACCATATTCACATACACACTGCACAGTCAGAGCGAAATCAGCAGTGTACCTTGATCTGTAAGATTCGAGAACCACTTGTGTTTAGGGTTACCAACTGTAAATTTGAAAATTCCGGACAATGAGCTCGATATTTAAAAAAAAATCGGATATTTCTTTATAAAACAACCTGGAAACTTAACAACAGTCTGGCCACGTCGAAATTCCTCAGGAGTTGAGAACCCTAGTTACCCTAGTTATTGTCCGATCAGATGTCCTTCTCCCCGCACCCTAGCCCGGCGGCCCAGTTGCAGATGCCGCCGACGGGGTCGAAAGACAGCCCCTTGGGGCACACGTACTCCCAGCCCAGCAGCGAGCCGTTGTCGATGCGCGCGCACGAGATGAACTTCTTGCACGACGTCGGGTGCGGGAAGTTGCCGATGTCCAGGCATTCGATCGAGTCTGGAAACATTTCTTAAAAACTCAAAACTATTTTTTTTTCAAAGTACATTTTAAAAAACTTTTTGAACGTCATTTTTTTACACCATAGCTTCAACAAAGTCCTACCGTGTGTGGACTCGGGAGAAGCAGCAAGGAACTACAGAGTTGTATTTTGTGGTTGTTATGTTGTTGGATTGTGTTTAGATGCTAAACACTAGTGTTGGAAACAGGTTTAAGGCGCGGTATGACTACGATTTAAAAACGTTGATTTCACTCACACAACCGCATATCTGCGCTAATCTAATGTTACATTTACGTGACGCTGAATAGGGTTCAAAATTGCAGAGCATATTTTTGCTAACAATGTAACTAGATTGCGAATAAACATTTAATTTGAGGGTTTTCCTTAGGTTATTCAAAATATACACATTAAATTCAATATCTGTCCGGTTTAAGTTTTAATAAAACCATATACGTATTATATTCTCAAAAAAAAAATATGTTGAACTTGAGAACTTCAACGATTAAGTTTATTTTTGTATAGCAAATTACGATTTTTTATTGGGAATATCAAATAACTATTTAATATTCTATTCGGTTAACATTTTTCTTTAGACCTTTTTCTATGCTCTGTATTTTTTGCGTGCGATATTTTCATTGGGTTTCCTCGTACTCAAGCACCAACGAAACCCAGTTTTGTGAATATTGGGATCACACCGCGCCTTAAGGACAGAAAAAGACTGATGGAAAACGTGTAATTTTGTAAGTAGGTATTTCATGCTATTGGGCTGGCGACACAAAATAAAAATGGGAAATGTGTGTATGTAGGTATGTATTTGGGTGAATATCAGAAACATGCATTTTTTTTTCAATTTTGGTGCTGATATTTTTTCTTCAGTTTTCGTGAAAAATGAGGACCTGGTATAAGAAAAGAAAGTGTTACAATTAGACTTTCTTTTCTTATCCAAAATTGAAAAAAAATGCACGTTTCTGATATTCACCCATTTCATTGTATTTATTTCTCTGTTTTGAAAATATAGTTTCGATAATATACACTTTTGTAGATAGGATTAAGAGTCTTTGGGTCAACTTTTCTGATGCTGAAAATCATTTCTTTATTGTACAAGAAAGAAATAAAATTTGCTCATAGCATTATTAAGTTAATAGTGTATGGTATGTGTGTATGAACTGTTAACTGACCTTTCCCATGAAGTATCACTTTGGCCCCCTCGTCGTATTTGCCGGCCATCTTCTCATTGCTGTCATCATAATAGTCGTAATTGGCGATCGGGCGGTACGTCCTGTTCTCATCCTTCACTTGCGTCTTCTGGATCTTCTGGAAGGGTTTCCTCGTCGCCACTCGCCGGGGTTTTAGCGTTGTAGTTGTATCGGAGCTCAGTGGGGTTGTCGGCCGCTGGGTTGTTGAGATCTTGCGGAACACAACCTTCTTCTTTGGAGGTTTGGTCGCTGCCGTCGTCGGCGTGGTTTGAGGTGACGTTATCGGGGATAGGTATTGGTATTCGTCTGGAAAGATAGAAATGCAGTTTTTATGTAAAGAGCCGGTGAAATAGCAAATGATCTTCCTGTTGGTAAGTGGTCATAGGTTACGTCGCCAGTGGATATCAGTAATACCAACGACATCACCAGTGCGTTGTCGACCAAGAAATAACCTAAACGCTTGCTCACTCATACGTCAACACAATCAAGAGGAATGGAAACCTACGTTAACCGGTTTCAGTAGATATTGGAGGAATGATATACCTACAGTACCTAAATGATTAATATTTCGTATCTATGACAATGTGAGAAATGAGGATAATTGGCTATGCTACTCGTATAGCATTAATGTACAGTCACCTGCAGAGAAAAGTAACCCATCTGTTTACAACGCCACAGGTAACTGTAAACTTATTTGATTTACAGTGCCACCAAGTTATCTGATTGGAACTAATGCCGTGCCATTCATAAGTTCTTTGTGCTCATTCATTTGACATTTACTACGTCTCGAATTGCGTCCAGTGATTGGTCCAATGCGTCCGACAGCGACCTCCTCCAATTCACAGATAAGTTGGTGGGACTGTATGTTCTTCACGACAAATTAAACTTTCACAAATAAAAAATGTTATTTAGGTATCAGCGCTACAGAATAAGCTCAGAATTTCTAATTACGAGAAAACTGTGTCTTACAGTTCTAATGGCTTGGAGAATAACTTCCCTGAAAGATAGAAATGATTCAAGTAACATCTACTTACCATCGTAGGCCTTAGTGACTGGCGACTCGAGGAGGTACTCCCTAGTGAAGTAAGAAGGCTCTTGGCTGGGGCTGTAGCCGTCCGTGGAGTAGCCGAAGTCCACGGGCACTGGGATAGGATCGTCCGACTGGTATCGCCCCGTAGACGGAATAATCCTCTCGCTCACCTGGTACCTTCCTGTAGATCTCTCCCTAAAGCTAGTAGGAGCTGTAACGGGTGCAGTGAACCCGGAAGGCCTGGAGACTTTACTGGTGTAAAAAGTTGGGAACGTCGAAGGGATCTCTCTATCTGTTGCAGTGTACCTAGTGGACAAGTCCTCCCCTACGTTTATCGTGACTCCGGAAGCGGTAGGATTGATCAGGTTCGCGGAGAACCCGCGGGATCGTGTGGTGTACTCGTACGTAGTCGGGGCATTTGTGTCGGGGACAGTGTACCGCGCTGTAGACCCGTCTACTCCGACGTTAGGACCAGAGATCGTTGGGTTCAACAAGTTGGAGTACCCCGGTCGGGAGACTTTGGCGAAGATGTCTGTAACAGGACTTGCATTGGTTCCCGTGTATGCTGTAGTTTGCCCGAATTCTTGGTAAGTTGGAGTATTGGAGTATTGTTCAGTGTAGGTCTGCTTGTAGTCATCGGTGTATGTGGGGTTGGTGTATTTGTAGTCGAGGATTGTTGTGGTTTGAGGGGTTTTCTTGGTGGGCCTGACGTCATCGTAGTCGGGGATGATGGGCACGGGCGCGGCCAGCAGCTGGTGGGCTGCTAGTGCTACGGCTGTTTCTGCGCTTATGTCTGCAACAATTGTTAATTGTTATTATAATTACTTAATTAATTATGACCTATCTTATGTCCTATTCCTTTGAGTTCAAGTTTGCTATTTGCCTCCAAAATTTTATAAACTCCTTGACGTATTTTATTGTATAGTGATCAATACATTCTTTTTAATGTTAAAGATAATGTTAAACAAATTTTTCGTCCAATGGTAAGAAGCGATGCAGGCTTGGATGACAAAACGTATAATCTATTTTAGTGAAAGCTCTACTACCTTAGTGAAAGCTCTCTTGATTTGAACATCTCTACATGGTAACGGCTATGTAATACTGGGTGTCTCAAAAGAAAGTTCACATTTAAATCTTTTTTTAAAAGAAAAGTCTTAGCTTTATTGAAAAAATGTTTATTTTATATTGAAGTACACTGTTTGGGAATTTATTTTTTAAAAATAACATCGTCCAAATGTAAACCGTTGCGCTCTCGGCATTCATTTAGTCGGGCACTAAAATTGCCTATGACAGCTCGGCAGGTAGTCTCCGTGATGGCTGCCATTTCATGACGGATATTTTCTTTTAATTGTGCCAGGGAAGTCGGTTTATTAGCGTAAACTTTTGATTTGACATAACCCCACAGGAAAAAATCCATAGGCGTTAAATCGGGACTCCGTGGAGGCCAATTTATGTCACCTCGCCTGGAGATTAATTTGTTCGGAAAAATTTCTCGAACTCGAGGCAGAGATCTGTTGGACGTGTGTGAAGTTGCTCCATCCTGCTGGAACCATGTTCTTTGGTTGTAACCAGGAAAGTTTTGCAGTTGGGGTACGAAAAACTCGTCTAACATCTCCACATAACGCTCTGAATTCACTGTGAGTGTGCGTCCCCTTCCATCTTCAAAAAAGTAAGGGCCGATAATTCCTCGCGCCGACATCGCTGCCCATACGGTGACTTTGGGTGAATGTAGCGGTTTCTGATGTTTTTGTTTTGGGTTGGTTGCACTCCAGTAACGACAATTTTGCTTGTTTACATGCCCATTCAGGTGAAAATGGGCTTCATCGGAAAACAAGATGTTGGTGAACGTTGGAAAGCGCTCAATCATCTGATTTACAAAGGCAAGCCTCTGACTAGCATCTTGAGGCTTCAGTTCTTGCACTAACTGAATTTTGTACGGGTGCAGCTTTAAATCTTTGTGTAAAATGCGGCATAATGAAGATCTGTGCACATTTAAAGCAACAGCACGCTTCCGAATCGAGACGTTTGGATCATCTCGAATAGACTGAGTAACACTGTCCACGTTTTCGGCTGTTCTTGATGTTCTTGGTCGCCCAGATTTTGGTTTCTCCAGAGTTGGCCCAGTCTCTTCAAACTTCTCAACCCATTTTGCAATGAGACGAGTGCTAGGCGCATCATTTAAGTGACGAATATGTCGAATACTGCAGAATTTTCTACGCGCTACAGTCGCCGAATTACCGTTTTTGTAAAACTCACGTACGCACAACGCACGGTCCGCACCAGAGAAACGCTCCATAGCGACTAAATTCCCAAGAGCCAGACTACCGACTGACATACCCCCCGCGCCCCTCAGAATAGTTGCTTTCGCGTAATAAGATAAGCAAATGTGAACTTACTTTTGAGACACCTTGTATGATATTTGATATTGTCCTGACGTTTCAAATATTTTTTTTATGTAAAAGCAGTAAAATTCCTCACCTTCTATCGTCGTCTTTCCCTCCGTAGTGGTTTCCGTGTCTTCTTCCCTCAACTTTGTCCTCAGAGCTTTATCCAGCTGGTTTTGCTTGAAGGTGGCGCTGTACTTCTTGCTCTGTCTCTTTCTCTCGTCCTCGTTGGTGGCCGAGGGGTTCTGGTCTTCATCCTTGAGAGAGACTAGTGGACGTCGCGTTACTTTGGCATTATTGCGTGGAACACTAGTAGTTAAGGTTGGGTCTTCGATTGAATCTGTGTTTCATACACATTAGCGCATTAGCTTAGTTATAATAACAGTAGTTTGTTAGAAGTATGTGATCTGAGTGAAGCATTTTTGGGTAAGTAATTGAATAGTTATCAACTTATCAAACTGCAATATTCTGTCTAAAAAGTACCAGAATGAAAGAGGTCACAATCTGAAAATTTTAATGTTGACTTCTAGGAGGACCATTAGGCGGTACTATTTCGAGATGCTATTGAAAAATATTTTGATGATCCAGTCTCACCAATATCCCCGATGTCAACGATATCCTGCAGCAGCTCCTCGCTGCCCAGGTCGATGGCTGACTGCGTGGTGGTGGTAGTGGACAGGCTGGCGGTGGACAGGGTGGTCAGGCTAGTGGACACGGTGGCCACGGTGGACACGGTGGACACGGGGCGCCGGCGGCTCGCCACGCGGAACGGACGACGCGTTGCTGCAGACGCTGCTAGTGCTGATACGGACCGAGTTGTGGAAGAGGCTGCAACAAGATTGATTATATATTTTTAAGTTACTCAAACATTTTGTAATCTATATTAATACTATAAGGTGAAGTTTTTTCAACGCACTAATCTCTAACTAAAGACGGATTTGAAAAAATATTTTTTGGTATGATAGCCACATTCATGTGGAAGGCTGAGAGCTATGTTATTAAAATTCCGGACAAAAAGGTTGCTTGAGGAGCACGAGTATTAAGACTCAGGTACCTGAAGCGAAGCGGGGGCGGATTACATAGTCCATCCATCCATCCATCAGCGTTTTGAGGTCCACTGCTGGACATGGGCCTCCCCTAATCTACGCCACTCAGATCAGACCGGTCCTGATCCAGATTACTAGTACTATAAAATAATTATCTTATTATAAGCGTACTTAGTAGTTTACATCGTGTCGCAGGGAAATGAAGGAATCGGTGATTTTATCAAATCCCGCAAGATGATAGAATGGCGCCCTAGACGTTACAAACTTCATTAAATTAGCATAATAATTATCACACTAAGAAGTATTAAGTGTTTTAGTACAGCGCAGCTTTTAATGCTCTGATCAAATGTATAGAACTCCTGTAAGACGGTAATAATATTTATTCTTAGTATACAATCTTGATGGATAGTCTCTTTGTATGGTCTGTTTATAACTGATAACTTTAACGCTACCGTATCATAATCCAATCGGACATTCCTTTGTGTCGGGTACCATAATGGCCGGAAACGATCATTTGTTGATCTCCAAAGCGATTTCCGAGCAAACAATGTATGGATCACCATTTCCTAATATATGGGCGTATTGATGATACGCCAGCGTGCCGCGGGCGAACAGTTGGTTTCTATGTACTCCATGATACCTTTTTTAATGTTCACAAACACACACGCATAAATCTGATTCCCTGCGTTCCTGCGTTGTAGACGTGCTACTGGGCATGTACGCTAGTAATACGTCAATTTAAATAAATAAATAAACGATAGCACACACATACCCCAACAGTAGGTCTGTGTCGCGGGTGGAATGGACGACACATATAACACATCACAATCACACCCATGACCCGAGTACAAATATTTATCTGTCACATAAATACATATGTGCCCGGGCCGGGAATCGAACCCGGGACCCCTAGGCTACAGGGTCGTTTTTTTACCACTCAGTTATATGTATACCAACGTTGATCCTGCAAAGCAAAACATTATTATAACGTTACTAGCTGACCGGGCAAATGTTGGTCTGCCAAAAAATTTTTAGGGGTAGGGGGATGAAAAATAGATGTTGTCCGATTCTCAACCCTAGCCGATATGCACGCAAAGATTCACGAAAATCGGTCGAGCCGTTTCGGAGGAGTTCAACTTCTAACACCGGGACACGAGAATTTTGTATGTATGTTACCGGCAAAACCCGATTTCAGGTTAAACTAGTTTGGCCTAGGCCAAATTAGTTTATCCTACTCGTGTCAGGACAAACCAGTTTGGCCTAGTCTAAACTAGTTGGGCCTAGGCCAGACTAATTTGTCCCGACACAATTAGGCAAAACTAGTTTCTCGTCAGTCTAAAACTGATTAGAACCGAATTGTTACGGATTTATATTTATTCGACAAATCTTTGTGCTTAAAACGGGATCCTGCCTTCTCGCCGAAAATTGTTTGGCCGATTATCACTTGCCAACCAACGGTTCGCCTATTTTTCACTTTGACAACTAACAATTGTCAAATTTTTGTATGACAACGTTTCATTTGGTAGAATTAATGGAGCTGATTATTATGATGACACAAAACGTTCAGAGCACTTATCATTTGTCAAATCCTTCACTAGGCCAGACAACTTTTAGACGAATAATAACGTTTCGTCTGTGTAACAGTTCCCTATTCGTACATTTATATTATGATAAAAAAAACTAATTTTTACATGCAATTTTTATTTAAGAATTACAAAAAAACCTTAACACATTAAATTCGTAGCAATGCACATTAATAATTTTTCCTCTGAATATGAAGATTTGTGTTCAAAAGAGTTCTGTTGATTCTTTCTTCTTTCTTCTTTGTCCAAGTACTTTTTTTTCTTGGGTTCTGCGGGGGCACCTGTTAATATATTTTCCATTTCCCCCTCGTTGGTAATGGTTTCCTTTATTAATTGTTTTATCAATTTTTCAAAATTGGTGACAGAACCGACTTAGTCAACCCCGACCCCACGTGGTACTAGTCTGCCCTACCCCTAGAGTGAATGTAAACCCCGGAGGCGCGGAGGGAGAGCAGCCCCCGCCCGCTGTAACAAACTGCAGGCACCATGTGAGCCGAAGCGGCTGAGGCTGGTCGCCGAAGGCGACCAAAAAGCCGAAGCTGCGTAGGCGAGCATGGAGTGCCAGCAGATTGTTACGCAAGGGCGGAGGGGCTGCATTTCCCGCAGCGCCGGAGACGTTTGGAAGCCTGTTTGTGTATCAAAAACCCCTGAATTCTCCCTAAAAGTGCATACAATGCAACTTTGTAATTATAATGATTTGTCGTTTTCTTTATAAAATTGGTCCGAAACCTTACTTAACCCGTTAGGATCCGCGTGATCGCGGCACCTTTGAGTTACGACGTTCTGGAACGTTCTTGGTAACCGACGGGTTAATACATCATTTTGGTAAACAATATGCAACTATTACTCTAACTAACGACTAGCCTGACAAGAAACTAGTTTTGCCTAATCGTGTCGGGACAAATTAGTCTGGCCTAGGCCCAACTAGTTTAGACTAGGCCAAACTGGTTTGTCCTGACACGAGTAGGATAAACTAGTTTGGCCTAGGCCAAACTAGTTTGACCTGAAATCGGGTTTTGCCGGTAACATGTATATTAGATTTCAATCTTATGGAGTAGACGCCTACTCTACGCCTCTTCAATAGGAGAGAGCCGTGCTAATTAGTGGGGTGAACCCACTCATGCAAGATTAAATGAATAATATAACACATGCTTCGCATAGAAATATTCATCACCTGATCAAGTACCCGTTTCGTTATGTGTTATAACTGCTAAGAGTTTATAAGATATAGCAGGTCCCTTAAGGAGATGTAACGACATCGAAACGTATTTCATATGAAATGTATTTCTTTTTGTAATATAGGTATACTAGCTGACTCGGCAAACGTTGTTCTGCCAAAAATTTAGGGGGACATTTAGGGGGATGAAAAATAGATGTTTTCCGATTCTCAACCCTAGCCGATATGCACGCTAAGATTCACGAAAATCGGTCGTGCCGTTTCGGAGGAGTTCAACTTCTAACACCGTGACACGAGAATTTTATATATTAGATACCAGCACAACAGTGTAACATCATCTCATCAGATCTGAGTTGCAAGCTCATCCAGAACACTTTTTCCTACTGTATATTATACCTACTTATTTAATACGAGTAACCGCCCTCGCTTCGCTTCGGTTTACTTATTTTTTTACTCCTTGGGTTACATTATTGGAGTTTTATTAAGGATCCCTAATTTTTTTTTGGAAAATATAATATAGCCTATGTTACTCGGGGATAGTGTAGCTTCCCAACAGTGAAAGAATTTTTGAAATCGGTTCAATAGTTTCGGAGCCTATTCAATGCAAACAAAAAATCAAATCTTTCCTCTTTATATATTAGTATAGATTACTAATTTTAGCTAAAGTTTTTCTGAGAATGACATAAATAAAGTTAATAGGTACTTAACGGTGTGGAAGTGTATACGATTGGTAGCAGGTACCACGGCCAATTTTTTTTCTATGGTACTACCAGTAGGTTTAAACATGGTTTAAACTTTAAACAGTGACCAGTTGACCCAATCCTACCCATACACCATACATTGAATTTGAGTTGATTGTATTTTATCATAAAAATGAAATCTTGGGAAAATGTGTTGAAAACTGCGTTGGAAAAAATGCAATGTCAGCATTATATATGACAACTTAGTCACGTAAAATTAGTGTCGTGGGAAAATGACCCGTTTTGTAACATCTCTTAGCCCTATTATTGCATGATTCTCACGCTCTTGTTTAACAATATTTTTTTGCAAATTTTCTACTGAGAAACTTAGAGCTAAAATGCCGCACGTAATAATAAG
The DNA here is from genome assembly GCA_951805285.1 of Thymelicus acteon. Lineage (NCBI taxonomy): Eukaryota > Metazoa > Arthropoda > Insecta > Lepidoptera > Hesperiidae > Thymelicus > Thymelicus acteon. Next base: position 17,004,545 of record OX638226.1, on the reverse strand, counting down.
TAATGTGCAGGGTGCAGGTAAGAATATACTAAGCACTGTATTATTTTTTTATTAAAAAGATAGTTTTACATTAATCCGGTACCTGAATACCTTACCTTATTGTTTAAAAAGTGATTTTAAAATGAGTACAGTTCAAATTTTAAATGACTCTTAAAATATGATTGAAATTCAATATACAATAATAATATTGCAATAAGCAATCTGCTTTTCCGTTTGCGGACACATAATATTGTGTCTTTAATACGCGTGAAGAATTTTGTTCTTACGTATATTTACTTCATTATTATTAAATAATGATAATATACCTAAATGCTGTTTTATTTTACATAGCCATTACATAATGTTTTGAGGCAGTCAAAGTAGGTTTTTTTATTCACAGTTACTATAAATAATTCGGTAGTGCTTATTTTAATAAACTCGTTAAAAACGACAGAAAACCCTTGCAACATTTTAGTTGCCAACTATCGATAATTGCGAAACGTATTGAGTGGGAAGAAATGGAGCAAATTAATCACAAACAAAGTATTGAGTTAGAGTGAGAGTCATTAGTGTAATTACTGTGCTCAGATAGTCAGACTATACATTACACTTTTTACGTTCAGCTCTCAGACTATTGTCGTGGAGTTCATGCATTTATCTGTCAAGTTCATCAGAAACAATAAGTGCAAAGCATGATTGAAAGAACATTATTTATTTAATGTTATTAATTTAAATGAAATAATGTTATGTGGGTAATTTAAAATGGAAGGGTTATTGAGAGTGTTGCACTTAATTATGGAAATAAGCGTACATTAGATACCTATATATTTTATAACATGTTATAAAGTGTAAATATCGATGTTATGATATAACTTATAAGTTATAACTAATAGCGATACGATACGACCATTCTGTTTTCGGCGAAAAAACAATCGAACTTTGGATTAATCAGATTGGCAATCAAATTTTCAAACAATAAATAATTGGAGCAGTCTGTGACGGAGCACATTTCAGAATGTGTTACACACATTGTACGCGATTAGCCGCTAACGAGTTACAATAATATATTAACTTCATTGCCAATGTTTCAAAATACGTAACATAATAGAAATCGTGCAAAACTATCATCAGTTTGAATAGTAAATATTGTAACGCTAAAGACATTCATCTGATAAGCGTTGCATCACGGCAATCAGACATGTGTAGCGACATAGCGACCTAGCGATCGTTCCCACGGATAAGACGCGGTTTACAGATAGTGGTCATCCTTTTGTTGCTTTGTTAATAGTTTATAACATGCAATATGAATTGAAAGTGAGTATAATTAATTTTCACCTAAACAATTGGTTTCCTGCTTTCTTTTTAGATCTGCATCAGCTACGGCCCTAGCTGGAACTGGCGAGGTGCATTACTATTTACAGTCACGTAGACCGGACACTATAAAAATGTATGTAGCAGTATCTATCTATCTTCTTCTTCTATATTATATTGTATATGTGTATAAAGGGCAAAACTGATTGATTGATCATTAGTCACTGATGTATCAACGCACAGGCCAAACCCTTCGGGCTAGAAACTTAAAAATTCTTACACGTATTCCTCTTATGACGTAGGCGTCGGATTTTTCAAAATTCAACCCCCAAGGGGGTGAAATAGGGGATAAATATGATAAGCATAATATTATGATATGCGTGCGAAACTGCGGGCAACCGCTAGTCTAACATATCTTTCTCCTTTCATTTTTACTAATGGCTTAGCTTTAACCTGAATGACCCCTACAGGGCACGGGTCTCTCCTGAGGAGGCCTAGCTAGGGCCTACTCCACCCCACTGCTCTATTATGGATTGTTTGAGGCACACAATAACATCAATACTCAAAAATAAACGGGCCACCGGATTTTAATTTTATTATTTACCGCGGACAATCCACGACACCATAGAAACCGAAGCGATGTGGAAGATTTGACAAGACCAGTTTATCAATGTTAAGAAGTCTCTACATGTATAAGTAGATTTATCGGACCTCCGTGCCCTTAAGTGTATTAAATGTAAACAATCACTTAACTAATATTGAGTAATCGTGTTCGAAAGCCGCTCGTTTAGCACTGTCGGTCTCACACTGAGATGCAGTGGCTCATAGAATCTACAGATGTTCCCACGGATTGCGTTCACTCGTTCGGCGACGATCGCTCCGCACCGGTGCATCGTGCTGCCTTTCCATTAGAGGAACACGGGTAAATAAAAAAATATATATTGGAATGGAATGGATTTAAATGAAGTAGATTTTTTCTCAGTTTCTTCTTTTGTACAAAATTATTTTCTTTGTTTACTATTAATTGTACAGCAATCCAGGGAATACATCTAACATCTGAATTTAATTAACTTTGGCCACAATGTTGAAACTTTTTTTTAGAGTAATAGGTACCTGTGTTATTCATTGTTACTAGATGTGACAATATGCATTTTATGGGCTAACCCTTTTAGTATAATGGGTACCCAGTGTACCCGACGAAATTTGTTTTCCAAGTGAATAGTTTTGTAAAACAAATTAAGCGTAGTCGAGAAGGAACACCAGTTATCACTCGCGCTACTTAATTTCTTCTCTCTCGTTATAAACGCAGCCATAGATTTCACGACAGCCTGTCATTAGCTTTCTGATAAGAGCTACGACACGCTACGGTTTTTAGCGCTACAAGGTTTCGATTTGAGGCTGATTTAGACTCCATCTCCAATGTCACGCGACGCAAATAAATTATGCACGTACTCTCATCTATATAGCTGTGATGACGATGATAAAGAGTATTGTCTTCTTGGGAATTCATTCAAAAGTATATTATGTCTAAATATTTATTTTTAACCGACGAAAAAAAAAGGAGGAGGTTCTCAATTCGACACGTATATTTATTTTTTTAATGTATGATCACGCAGCATTCGGCACAGGGTGGTCCGATTTTGATGCTTCTTTTTTTAATGGATAGGGTGTGCCTTGAAGTTGGTCCCATATTTAAAAAAAAATGTATTCCCACCCTAAAGGTACAAAAATAGGGGATGACTGATTATTCACCCACGGAATTTTTACTAGTTACCCCAGTAACTTTGTACTGGATGATCCGATTTCGATGATTCTTTTTTTATTGAATAGTGTATACTTTGAAGTTACTCTTGTTCAAATTTGGAAACCAAATTTTACCCCTAAAGGTACGAAAATAGGGGATGATTGATATTTCACCTACTACTACATTTTTACCTGGTTACTGAATCTACCACCAATAAGTTATTATTGATTTTTATAGCAACTAAAAATTAAAAAATAATTACTTTTTAACAAAAAATAAAACCAACGAAAAAACACTGAAAAGCAAGAAATAAAATAAAACATTCAGTATTATAAATTAAGATAATTTTATATATTAGATGTATTATTATATCTTCTGTGATATGACAAGAAAGACGTTCGCCGAAGAACATATTTCCTTCTCATCAAATTATTCATTTAGTCATCTTCGCTATGCATTATCCAATATTGCGCAAGGCAAGGTGTAGTGTCGAAAGCGGGGTCCGTTCCACCTGACCGACTGCTTTCACTCATCTCTCCGCTGTTAACGGTGTAACAGGTGACGGTATGCCATGACTTACTACTTACTACTTAGTACTTATGTGAATTGTGTAAGTTAGGGAAATTGTTATCACTACTAATTCCATCTACAGCGTGTTGTACTCCCGTGGCTTCAACCCATTAATGGCCCACTACAGGCACGGGTCTCTCCTCGTGAGGAGGCCTAGAGCATACTCCATCACGCTGCTCCAGTGCGGATTGGTACTCCCGTATTCAACTATAATTGCTGCCGTAATTGATAATCGCCGTATAATTGATGCCGTATCGGGGCGGCTTAGAATACTAACCCCAATCCCACGTATCGTAAGAGGCGAGTAAATTCGGCCCGCTGGTGGTGGGGCCCCTCGAGGGATTATATTGGTGATATTGATTTTAATTGTTAATTAATACCATTATTACTATTATAATTTCTCCATGGTTTTCGCCTGGATAGCTACCACCCTTGAGCATGAGTGAACCGCCAAACGACTCGTCGTGTTCCGGCTGGGGGCTTGAGAGCCAGTTCTTTCTTTCTATTTCTTCTTTCTTTCTTGGCCGGCAACCCATGACAAATGCCTTTGGTGTTGCTGATGTCCATGGGCGACGATAGCCACTTACCATCAGGTAGATCGTCAGCTCGTTTGCCAGCTATATCCATAAAAATAAAAATTGCGTTAGTAATAAGGACTGCAATGCAAAGAATTCTATTTCTCAGTGCGCTCGTTATGTCAAGTCATCCAATTCATAAACAAATCCTTAAGTATCACTTTCCGCTGAGGACCCATAGCGCTTACAGCTCTGTAGGTAATCGGTCCATTTGATGCGGCAAACTTAACTCTAGTTATTTGATGAAATATCGAAATAAATAAACGCTTTCAACCTGATATAGCCACATTATAGTTCTATAGTTATAGTTTATTATCCACTAACTGACCCGGCGAACTTCGTATCGCCTAACAAACAATTTTTTTTTCTAAAATAAAAGTAGCCTAAGTTACATCAGCTATCTGCCAGTGATAATCCCGTCAAAATCGGTCCAGCCATTTCAGAGATTAGCCGGAACAAACAGACAGACAGACAAAAATTGTAAAAAATGTTGTTTTGGTATATGTACCGTATATACCGTATATCCAAATGCACTTAGTAAAAAGCGGTTATTTTAATATTACAAACAGACACTCCAATTTTATTTATTTTTATAGATAACTGCTACGGCGTCGTCTGAATTATACGATATTTTACGACAGCAATATAGAGTAAAATACGTGATTTGAATAGGCCCAAATGGAGGTTGACGTTGGTCTATTGTATGCGTACTTTTACCGGGAGCCCTTAGCATCGAACTGACCATGACGATCCAATATTGGCATGTAATTGAAGTGCTTCATGGTACTCGACTACGCTGATGGCTGCGTGATGTGGACTGTCTCAAATCTATTGTTTTGTGAAGGTAATGACTTGCTCCACTTCGGAAAATTAGCTTTATATAACAGACATGTAATATTTTATTAAAAGACTTTTTTCGCCAAGGTTTAAAGTAGATGAATAAATTTTCAATGGTCAGTGACAAAGGTTTTTTTGTAGATCCTACACTCCTGTGATAAAAAAGTTAAGGGCGTACCCTGTTCGCCTGCGATATGTTTCCATAGTCAATTTGGAAATTCCTTGAAAAAGTAGATCTTTTTACTAGGTAGGTAGATGTAAGAAACCCTAAATATTAATTTCTGCTGCAATACCGGCAGAAAATTATGGAATTAATAACTGCCCTACCACGACATCGACGACGTACTAATGTCATTAGACATACGATGATACGATTTCGGAGAAACCTTGAACTGTAATTAAATTTTGTGCGGTTTATTAAACTTAATTAAAGTTCCGTACGAGCAGTAAATTTTTATTATTTCGTTTCGAAAATATCCTTTATCTTTATTATTATTAAGACGTTATTAAATGTAGCCTCGCTTACTCTGCTCATTGGACTCTAATCTTGGAGGCGTCTTCTATTTATCAAAAGTAGGTACTTTGACATTTAGAATTAATTACCATTCTCCTACTATTTAATAGTAATAATATTCTCAATGCTATGTAAAATCCGTCAATATTTTGCAGTCTATAACTTTGTGTTTATAATCTAAAATAATCTATTATAAAAATCTTTATAATTTCCAGACACTAAGGTTAAGTGTTGAACTATGCGACGATTACAAAACCACAGACTAAATTTTTGGCAACACGCCAGTAGCCTTATTGCCATAGCCACAGTATGTGTTAATCGGTGCCATTATAATTGCGATCGCACGAAAATTGCTAAATGCTCGATACGCGTAAACGGTCTCGCGTGAGAATGTCGTGGAGAAAGAATTTAGTCGAACGGACATGAAATATACTATACGCATGCTTTAAATTGATAGACAGAGTCGTACTAAACTTAATTGCTCAGTAAACCTTCACACACTCTTGCTCTGTACAGCCTTCGTTTTCTAATCCATACATTAATGCATGGACACCTAATTATGGCAATACGAACATCGAAGACAAGAGATCAACAAAATATCTGTCAAATGTATGCCCCAGCCGTTTGATCGATCGAATCTTGAACCTTAATCGCTCGCTTAATCATTTAAATAGACTTAAAATGTCGTTATACAATAACTGCAGGGGGCATTTAATACCAGCTTCCTAGTTTCATATCTTTAGACACATCTATGACGATGTAGTTTATGTCTTACAAAAAACAATGAAATTTACACACGAATCGTAGGTTGTATTAACCTTGAGTTAATGCAATCATGTCCCATCAATAGTCGCTAACATACTCCCACATAGCGTGGGTGGTTACTTGGAGGCTGCCATGTTTTATATGTCGTGATCATTATTTGTTGAACAATCGGTTACACTTTATAATAAAAGCTATGTTAGGTTTTTCACTCAATAAAAGCCAAAAAGAGTCCGATGACTTAAGACCTGATCATATTCTTGAATGACAAGGAGTTTTAACATGTTCATTTATTATTATTTTTATTAAATCAGGAACACATTGTGTATTCTTTGATCTCACACTACCAAAATTAATAAAATATAATAATAAAATTTGGATTAATTCGATATCAATAAAATAATATCAATAAGATCTACGGATGATAGATACCAGAAACTGTTAAGATTAGCTTCAAAATTAGCCTTAACAAACCAATTGATCAACGTTGTTTATTACACAAAAACATTTAAACAGCTATTAGCAACAATCTGGAGAAACTTGCAGCGTAACATCAAATAAAAAGGCTCACTGCTTATTTTCTTTCCAGTTCGTTTCTTAACGAGTCTAGTATTTTCTCGAGCGAGAAAACGTAGAGGATGAGAAACTAGGGGTAATGTGGAAACAGGTTTAAGTTCATTGATACAACTGGACGCGGTTGACCTCTGTAGAGGTCGTTATTAATTATAAGGAGTAACAAGTTCAGTTTGTTTACTCAGGCCCATTTACGCAATTGTAGCTACAAGTTCATTGGAATAATGACGATATTTATTTGTTTCTTCGTAAGATTAAAGAATGTGACACTTTTTGTTTCGAAATATTTGCTAAAGACGTCCGAAAGTCAGTTATGAGGAAACTCTCATTGTCTTCATGGTCGTTTTGTCAATAAAATTAATCGATGGCAATATCAAGATAAGCTTTATGCAGGATATTAATTATGATTTATAGATTACTTAATATCCCATACGAAATAAGATGTGTGCATCACAGACGGCCTTTAGAGAAAATATTCAATTAGAGGAAAATCTGCATCGAGTCAATTACGCAGCAGCTTTCGATACGACTCAGACCGCGAACAGAACCTACGCGACCTCTAGTGATCCACACAAGTACCAACATACCATAGAAATCTTGCAAGCTATTATAGGCGAATTTGTTCAGTAAATGGCGTGTATAGAAGCGAGACTGTCGTGTACATTCGCGAGATAATGCTGTAAGCGTTGGGAAAGGAAAACCGGACTCACAGTTTGCCCCTCCAAGCCTCCGACGAACAAAATTGCGCGTCGGGCGGTCACTGCGCGCCGCGCTGTTGCTCAAAGATGGCTGCCGTGTTCGTATCTCATTTTCGCCAGTTTCCCGCGTTTTCTCGACCGCGGAATCTTTGTCCGCATCCTTCGGGGTCTTGAATTTCGAATTCCCGCGCTTTGTGTACTTGTTTGTGGTTGTTTCTACGTTATCTGTGGTCGTCTCTGAGTCGGCAGCGTCAGGGGGTGCTGTAGCTTTTGTACGACGGAGGAATGGCCTGCGTTCCTTTGCCGCCTGTTGACAAATAACGCCGGTTAGTATACATATTTTTATATTTAGTAAACTAGCTTAAAATTAAGGTTAATATAACAAAATTATATTCATAATTACATAAGTGCTGATGAATAATTAATAAGAATTTAAATTCTTGCTATAATATCTGAATTATACAAAATGGGTAAGTACATTGTATTTATGAAGGTAATTTACATAACAATAAATTAATTACATTCTGTCACTATAAATTGTATATTCAGGGAAACATATATATGTTATTTTTATACTGTTTATTAGTGTATGAACTCGTCCTGTTAAAATATTTCGAACTGAACTTAGACTAGGTAAATACCAAATTCGAGATATTCGGTAGATTACCACAAGTCACGATATAATTCTCGTAAAATATAAATTTGATACACCAATTACATTCAAATAAACACTGAACATAAATTTTTGAAGGTTTAACATAAATAAATAAGTTAAGATATAATATCATGTTTCTTTTATTACTTTAGATACAGTCACTTAACATTAAATAACTTAATAACATAATTATAACCTTAAATATTTTTTAATATTAAATAATCAGATTCGAATCGCAGTTTACAAGAATTTTAAAGATATTTCTGATAGATAGTGAGGTCGCGGTTAGCGGTCGACGATCGGGCTACCTGGACACGTGACCCGAAGTAAATATAATTTACCGCGAACGATCCTGTTTCAAATGTATTTTAAGTTTTAGCGGTTTTGGTCAAGTTCTTGCGCGATAATTTAATGTTAAAATGTTTCTAAGATTGAAAATAAATTTTGCAATTAGATTGTAAGTATAATATTATTATAGTGTGTCGTAACATATTTATACTAATTGTAAGTAAAATACTTTCACACTTTATATCTATTCACAGTTCACATATAAGTTTATTTTCTAGATACGTTGTGTAGAATAAAAATTATTCTATTACTTAACAAGACTAATAAGAAATCAATTATGTCTTGATTAAATAAATGAACTATAATTACATAAATTAAGCACTCGTTTTCAATATATTACGTGACGGTTTCCATAGTTGTGATTTAAATTAACGTTACATAGTACATGGCAAGAGTAAAAAGATTAAACGCTGCGTATCGTATGTTGAATAGAATAGACTCATTTATTTTACAATGTAGTCATTTCCATTTAGTGTAGTAAAGTAATAAAGCATCAAACCCATTGAGGTAATACATAGAGAAGACATCTCAAACAAAATGTGTGTCCCCGCCGGGAGGTTCTATTTTCAAAATTGAGCCCCCGTTCTCCTTTGAAAATCGAACGAATCCATTGGAAATGAAGCCGCGCGGCGCCAATTCATTGGAACATACATTGTGTTCGTGGTGTCTCTTATATACGCTAGTAATAATACTTCAATGATCAAACCGAGCATTTTATATCGGGTGCAATTTTTTAAGCAAAACTTCTTTTGGCGCGTTATGAAAAAAAAAACTTTTTTTTTTCCGAACGACATAAATGTTGCGCGTGCACACTGTGTATTTAACACAGGATGAAGTTAGTTTCCAATGTTTTTAAATAGTACTTAGTTATTTATTTACAATTTATTATACGCTTAAAGCTAACTGGTACAAAAGGTGAACTTGGTTAACTTTACACAAATTAGTTCAGATCTATTAAAATACTCAATTAGGTTATGGAATTTTTGGTGCGAACAAAATATTACGTCATCGTTACACTGCGTAGCATTGTTAATTGATATAGAAATTCCTTTTATATCAACTCAGATAAAAAATAATCCTTTTTTTATATATAAGAGGAATTTTAACATTAGTATAGTATTTAGAACAATTAAATTATAATGCGTATTTATTGGTAACAAGTGCGTAACGGTCAGGCGTCACGCCTTGTTGCCTGCCAAAACACGCATCACGCTGCGTGGCGGAACAATTACTTTATCAATTGTATTGTCCTAGTGTATTGTTACTTTTTATCTTTGTAATTAAAAATAAATCTTTGTCTCTTAAAGAACATAAATATTTGAGCTATATTCGGCTTATTATTGCAAAAATTGTTTAGCTGAAATATTATTTTACATTTTCTATGAAACGATGTTTCCAAAACTTCACGTCCCATCCCGTCCCCGTCCCGTCCACGTTACGTATGCATGGACCTTAATTGTAGTAATTTTATTCCATTCCACAATTACATAAACGTACGTAATGAATTGACATGAGATAAGTTTAAAAACTTGCGGAAAACTACATTCCGGTGATCATAACAGAACTGGAAATAGATGTTAGAACGCGGACATGATCGTTACGGTGTTACCCATAAAACGATATTCAGTAAACGGTATACGGCGATATTACCAGTCGCATGTTGCAATATTGCCATAACCAATTATTGTGCGTTGCGTTGCTCCAGTTTGGTATACAATGGGCGTCAGTTCAATTAATAAGTAATTAAAAAAGTAGCGTGACGCGTGACGTGACTAGTGTAATTGGGTGAAAACTTTTTATATTTTTAAGTTTAGGCTTATGGTTCAGTGTTATAATTTAAATAATATAATCTCAATATTCAATACTCAATATTTTTATTGCAATCATAGTGGTTACATAGATGGTAGTTCATACATAAAATTTTAGAGGCACATATGAACCCTATTAGGATATTGTAACATAGTGGGAGCAGTCCGATCTATTTTATATGCATTGTTGTCGTTCTTGTAAGTATTCATTTAGGTTATAATAATACTTATTTATTAAATATTGTTTTAACTGGATTGAAAATTTTATGTCATTTTTTATTAGTCTTATTTCGTCTGGTATCTCCTTAATAATTTGCCAGCAGGCTTGCACTTTTACGATTATTAAGAGGGCCTTTTGTGTACTGTAGGGCTTCTGATACATTAACATTTGGTTGCTCAAATTCATATTTGAAGTTAAAGAAAATGAAGAAATATTTTTGTAAGCTGTCAATTCCATGGTATAATTATTATAATATGTCTACAACAAATTGTATCTACTGCAACTATGTATAAACTATGTATAAACTATGTATAATAGATATTGTGTACTTATTATGTAATATTTGTTTCGTAATTTGTGCAATTCGTAAACACACACGATGGTAATTTACGTCTTTGCAATTCTGTGCAACCGACATGATCTGTCTTCAAACACTCAGTCAACCAAATTGGTAGAGAATACTGCTTGTTGAGAGAAGTGGCCCTTATTGATCAATCGGCCGAAGCACCTGCTTTTTATTGATTGATATTTTTTCGTTTGTCGTGGTGTTATGCCCTAATAGTCTCCTAATGCTAGCCAAGATATTGTGGAATTGTTATACCTAATAAATGTATCCTTGGGCAGCGTTTTCAAAATTTTAAAGCTGTTGTAATACTCAATAGTGCCGTTTAATTTATGACATGAATACATTGTTTTTGTCCTATCTATGACGTACGAACGTACGTATGAACGTACGTGTGAAGTACGATCCCTATGCAGGGTTGTAGCTAGAGTCGAATTTGAGGTAGGGCAGCATTGGTTACAGGTAGGGCAGAAGTAAAAAATCATAATTGATCTGCCTCTAGGTCACAGAACAAAGAATTATTATAATATGAAATGAATGTCATAAACTGTGGTATGTTCGGAAAAGTTTTGATACCTATCGCTATAATTCTTTTTATCTCAAACTATGAATAAACAATTTAATTATAATAATTTATCTTAGTTTTTGGTATTTTTAAGGTAGGGCATTGTGATTTTAAGGTAGGGCATTGCCCCACAATGCCCCCCCTAGCTACGGCCATGTCCCTATGCACCTTTGCAAAAGCATGGAGTAATAATAATATCTATTGCGTGAAAGGGAACTTGTAATTTACACTAAACCAACTCTACTTAACCCTGTCCTATGTTCGTTCAATATCATCCGTTAGTATTCGCTCATCATCTTCAACGTCGGTAGCATTACAAGCACAAACATTTTAAAGACCATTGAAAGTGAATTGCATATGAAGAGCGAAAGTGTTTCATACAGGTTTCGTCAAACCTGTGCACGGTCTAAATAAAGTAGGCGAGTTACATCAGCTCTGACTAACAGGACGTCATTAATTACTTGCCAAATTATTGCCAAAAACTTGTTATATACGCAAACTTTCAATTATGGCTTTTAACTGGTTTTTAAACCAGGTAATGTGTCTGATTAGATAAGATTGGGCAGTGGTTTTACTATAAAATATTTTTATCAATTTGACTGACCGCCGCGCCGTGCAAGATCGCAGAGTCAAGGGTCCTAGGTTTGATTCCCAGCGAGGCGAAAATTGAATGATGAGTTTGAATTGAATTTTTCGCTCTCGGACTGGGTGTGTTTGTTCTTGTTTTTGTATGTTGTTGTATATTTCCACTCATAAACATTACTTCGACTATCGTGGCAAATTAAAAAATGTTATTGTGGGTAGTGGGGGGACTACAAGCTCCCCCCTTTTTACTATCTGCCTTCTAAATAAATAGATAGCAACATCTTACTCTTACCCTCCGGCTCCAGTTTTTCTTATATCACTAAACTAAACTAAAACTACTAGTTATAGCAGTAAGAAAACGTACTATAGTAAGAAGTTAGTGTACTCGTAAACTAAAGCCTTCGCATATAAGAGTACATATAAGATGTACGTGCCTTACATGGTGAATCTGTACCTCAAGGTAAGGCTTTATAAAAACATAGGAAGACGGGAGATAATGTGGCCACTGGCCATGTTGCCCCACGCCTGCGGCGTTATTATGAGCTCAAGGCAATCGAGACGCTTCGCCAGTGTCTTGTAAGGAAGTTTCGAAATAGTGGGATCTCGTTATGGCCGTCTTATGGTAATCATGTCGATGGCTTCTTTTTGGTGTTCCATGGCATTTTTTATCATTTGTAGTTTGTCATGTATGTTTCCATTTTTGGAAAAATATATCTGGTGCTTTTTCGCGAAAGTTTCAATAAATGTAATGTTAAGGCATTTCACGTAATACTGAGGCAGTTTAAAATAATTCCTATCGATCTGTTCAACTATTACTTCTATTAACCTACCAATAAAATTTAATGCAATACTTTATAGATCTATAAAAATATATTGGTACTGGTAGCCTTCGTTGGGTTTTATAAACATTTTCACGATATAAAAACGTTCCGTAATATTTAATATTACTTTCATAACGTTTATTGTTATTATTATTATGTGTTATTATTACTTATTATCAATATTAAATGCTTCCTACACGTAACGTATAATTCAACATTGATAACACAATCATTCTGTAATTTTCAACATAAGGAAACTTTTTGTGACCCACATACATGACTCTTTTGCTGACTGTACTACTTCAAATCCAAATTCGTTCAGTCCGTGGTACGAGTACGTATGTCCGGTATGCTCAAGGCAATCCAGACGCAATCCAGGTGCTTCAGCTACATCTCGTGAGAAAATGTGAAATTAATGGACGACTGACGACTCATGACTCACTTACCTACATGGGTTTAATTATTAGTAATTAAACTTTACTCAGAAAATTAAGAGAATAACATTGAAGTTTATAGAGCAGTTTAGGCAAACGCAGTCCAAATATACATTTAATTTATCAATAAATATTAATTATATCGTATAAGCTAAATTATAATAAGTATAATTTGATGTGCTGATTCTGAAAAAAATAATAAAAAAAGGAATCACCGTCCAATTTTTCGCATTTAAATTTTTTATATTTGTAAAAGACAATTTCTTGACCTATAACACCTAGTCCAAACTCCTAGTACATATTTTACAAATAAAAAAAAAATAAAGCGAGAAATTGGTGAACGATAAAAAACTGATATATCGGATACGGTTTTAGCACCAAAAATACACAAGATATAGGTAAATTTGTTTAAACAACTTTTTATAATGCGTTTTTTGTTGGCCGGTTGATGTGAGAGATTTTACTTTATAACATTTGCATAAAAACATAATTTGATAACTCTACGCTTACGTAACTGACCATTTATAGCGATTCAAGTTTAAAGAAATACTTTCTAGTTATTTACGTGATCAGAGACAAGTTCTGCTCATGAATAAAACAATAATATAATTATGTTTTAGAGACATACATTTTACAGAGAGGGTTTAGCGTAGGACCTAACTACATAGGTTATAGCTTATGTAAAAAAATGAATAATAAATGTTAAAACGAATTATTTCATTTTTAACCAATATCAGTGAACATACATGAATTAAATATTCATAACCAAATATCTGTTGGAAAATTAAACCGAAATGAAAATTTAAAAAAAATATTCAAAATTGAAAGCAATTCAAAAAAAGAAACTGCAGAATCGATTGTCAAACTTTACGAAAATTTTAAATTACAAAATGACATTTATTAAATACGTTTTGCTAATATAACAATTATAACTTAAACACAATTTGAGTGCGCCATGTAAATTTTATTGTAATGTAGTACGTGATTGGACTGTTGGACTGCAGAGATCACTTCTACTGCATCTAGATAAAGGTCACATTACCCGCGGAATAACAAAATCCACGAGTTGCGCTGAATCCGTATAGAATGACAGCAGAACACAGTGACCACATGGCCCGGTGTGCCATTTCTGAAATAACTCAATGATTTTGTGGTGGATGGTAAATAATGGATGGTGGATGGTGTTTATTAATAGTTACATTCCAAAAATAAGGATTGTTGTTTTTAACATTTACTTCACAAAATATCAGTTAAATAGAATAGAATATCTAGAAAAATAGAAACAAAAAATATAAACAAAAAGTTGAAAGAAATAATACATTTTAACGGTAACTTTTGACAGAAGTCTGATATTTATCACGTATTTTTTCTAATGCATACAATATATTACGTCTTTGAGTTCTGATTCACGATTTCATGAGAAACATAATGTTCATTTAAGTGGTAGTGTGAATGATTTAATGAAACGTATACGAGCATGACTATAATTTATTATTTTATACATGTTTCAATGTTCGTTCATATCAAAATATCGTGGATCACGACTCAATAACTGTTGACAGTTAATCCAGATACATACAGTTTTACAGCTAAAAAACTGCAAAAAACATTAAGCTTATGGCAGGTAGTTGAACGATTTATACGCCAAGTCACGAATTCATATTCAAATGGCAAATAAGACTGAAAAAATTGTTCTGCGTATAGCTCTGTTAATAAAATTAATATGTGATTAAGAACCAATCATTAAGTATAATATGATCAATAAATTTAGCATTAGGTACAAAGTTTGGTGTGTAAAAAATAACAAGTTTTTCATGTTTTTGATTGGCATTGGTTACTGGTTTAACAAAATATCATTTGGAAAAGTTTGAAACTTTAAATCGATCATTCATACGCTTTACCATGTAATAACACGCAAATGAATAAATAAGGAACTATTTATTGAGTATGGAATTGTTAGTTCTGACCATAATGCTATTGACAAATTAAAAATGTTGTAGGAAGATGAACTCAGACTAGCTAGTCAGAATTACTCACAGTGCGATGAATTTCAAGTTAACATCGGACAGTTACTTAACAAGCACCAATCGAAGTTCACAGCCAAATACGTGTATACCGATTGCATATTCGGAATAAGTAGCTGGTCGAGTCAAAAACCACGTAATAGGATAGTCACGCGTCTCTCGGTGTGTCGACAGCGGCACACGTGGTGGGCCTTGGCTCCGTTTGTGCGCAATTACCATTTATGTGTTTGCCTAAATATAAATTGGTGTTTAGGAGTTAGGACAAGGGTTCTTGACTGCCATCTTGATTTTGTATTACAGGAAAATCACATCAAGTACTTCGGTATATGATGGATAAAAAATAGCCCATATTATGCCATATTTGCTTGTGAAGAATTTGTAAACAACACCATTTTTACTACTCATGTTTCTGGGCATGTGACCAAACTTGTTGAGGCATGCATGTTATAAACAATCATTAGATACTTACATCCTACATCCTATAGATACCATTTATAGCTAAACCACTAGTTGATAGGTTCGATTTAACAGAATTTCTTGATTATTTATTTTGCGTAAATATGAAAATATATAAAAGCCTTTACGAATCAACGCAAATGGTTTGTGTATCCGGTGACTCTACCATATTGGTATTTTATTAATATTATGCTAAGTAGTATTTATTGGCTCTAAACAAGGTCGTCATTTTATGTTACACCTGATACACCTGTTGTTTGTTTCGGAAATTTTTGGATATAAAACTAAAAAAAATAAAGGTTTTATTTTGTTTATTAGCCCTTCTTGGCTGAGCTTTTTCAACCTCGATGGCTGATAGGTCCAAAAGCCATTTGAAAATCCATTTTGAAAAAAAAAGCCGTTTAGTAGTCGTCTTAAACTACTTGTTGCTTGAAAGTCCCTACAGACAAAGTTTGCATTGATAAGTAATTAAAACAATTAATTTCCAGGCTACTTCAATCGTGAAACAAGGGATACCATGCAGTGGATTTTATCGAATTAATTACAAAGCGCTCCCAAAGTAAATATTCGGGTGTCGGCGCATGTTGACAGGTGGCGAATAACTAATACCAGTTTGTCTGAGAGTCAACTAGTTACACGATGTTTGCTTTGATCTTGAAATAATTTGCATAATCTGCGTGCCAGTTCGTTTCGCAACGCCTCGGAACGTACTACGCATTCCCTAATGAACTTTCACTGAGTGATATTATTTCCGTAGTTAGTTATTTTATAACTCATTGCTGATCGTCCGTCGTGTTGTTATATCATTGGCTTATTATAGTACTTGTCCGATGGCGACGTAATACTGTCAGCAAGTGGTTAGAATTCGTAGGCGGATGAGCTACGTAAGTAAGTTAATGTAAGTTAGTGTAAGTTATTATTAAAGTGTGACTAGTTCACAGGTAGTTTAAAAATATCGGAAGTTATGAGTTACATATTTGTATCGTAAACTTCGACGTTCGTATTGCTATCGTAAACGTTTTCAGTATCTACTCGTTTAGGCAATCACCTCATTAGTGCCAAAAAGAAGAGGTTCAACTTTGAAATAAAACTTCGATAAAACACGAAGAAATGGTTTACAATATACCTAAAGATATAACCTATCTGTATCTGGGAAAGCTCTGGATCTGATACATTGAAAAAGCTCAATCGAAAGTTTTAGTCATTAGAATGTCGTCACACCTGCATGGATCTACTTTTTAGTGATTTTGAAAGACAGCTTAATCGCTCTAATCTTAGAAATTAATATGACTGTGAGTATAAATTTCCAATTTTCAAGGTTGGTTTTATATCTTGTCATTTCTTGTGAAATATTGTGCAAATTGCCAAGCTAGCTACCTATTGCTTGGTCGAGTGTGATTTTCCAGGTGATTTGGTTTTGTAAATATGTACAAAAACGAATGAAGGAAAGATTATTTTAAAATGATTTCATTGCTTATAATAATGTATGCAGGCATAGTAACAAATAATCTACTAGATTTTTATAGAATTTAACAACCGTGTTATTTGTTTAAATTTCTTATTTTGAATTTTTGCAAAAAATATCACCAGAATCCAAACCTTCACAAATTTGAAAACTGCTTTTCCATAGAGTCAATCAGTATCTTCTCCGTAATTTCATGTAAAAGAAAATTGTATCACAATACATTTAGGTACGGTTCAAGTCTTTAAAGGAAAGCAAGTTCACCACAAAAGCGAGTAAATTTGACATTGCGAATACAGCGAGTCACAGAAATTCGGTTAAAACAAGTCTCAGTCATAACAACTCTGCTAAACTCATATGTTACTTGTTCATTTGCTTAAGCAACACGCGTGCATTATTTTTGTTAAAATGACGTTACGCGGGTCAGTGGAGCAACCCACTATTGTTCTAGAGTCGCTTCCCTCATCTAATTACAACGCGCCGACGTAATGCATGTATTACAAAACACTGTTTACTTTATGTAAATAGTTTAACACTTAGGTCACACATATGTTTCTGCTCTAGTTGACGTGGTTTAAATAAATAAACGCCTGCATTAGTTACGGGACTGCGATTATACTCCACCGCCGTCCCTCCGTCAAGAAACCCAGATTCACAATGCACACACAAATATGACATAGCAAATATCCATCACGCATAAACAAACTTTTAATTTTACTAAACCTCCGCCAGTGTAGAAATTACAAATGGAAGCTAGGTCCTTTTCTAATTTGAAAGATCTTATTTGATTTACAATTTTACATTGCTTCAAAATCGCAATAACGTAAGACTTGGCGTATTCAACATTTGAGTTTCATTTTTTCAGTCAAGCATTGACTATATTATACTAAATTACTAATATTATAGATGCGAAAGTGTTTGTTCAATTACGCCTTTACGTTTTAATCGCTAACCCGATCAGCCTGAAATTGTGCTGACGCATTTCCAAAATTAAAGAAAAGTACATAGAGTTATTTTCACCTGAAAAAAAATAACGTCACCGGGAAAAACAAAATAACAAATAAATAATTGCAGTTTGTACACATACATAACAGATTTATAAAGTACTTAAACTTCGCCAAGCTACTGTTTAACAGAGTCTGAGATGATGACATGAGATGTTGCCTATCGAATAATTTACTCATAACAGATTTAAGTCGACCGCAGTGTTTTACAAACCACAAACGGTGAAGTCATGGACACGACGTAGCTATGTGAACATAACTGGTTATTTTCTCAAATAGATTCATTTGGAAATTGCTATTTGACTTGCAAATTTATGTAAAACATTTCTCTATGTCCGTCTATAAAATGTTGTAAAATATCTTCATGTAAATTCCTTATAGTATATGTAAAATAATTTATTATGGTTACATAATATTTGTTTTGTGACAATGAGTAAATATCCGCGTACTCTCGCGAGAGTTTTACGTTTAACATTATTTCCTAATACTCGTAGAATGAAATTTTTAATGACTGCCAACAAAGTAACTTACTGAAAAACTTGGCTTGTGTTTCTTTCCTAGCACACAAAGGACACATTAGGCCAGCGTTTATATTAAATTATCTAAGGTCATCAGGGGTATACAGCTTTAATGTAATTATTGAATAATGTGCTTTGGTAAGTCTAAATGAGGTACGGAGGAGATTCGTGATGATCGACATATTTGTGTTTTTTCAATAAAGCTAGATATTTTAAGTAAAAAAATCCAATATCCAAGTTTGCCTTCACTACTAAAGAGCATTATCAATTTAATAACAGGTATGTCTAGTTTGAAAACTGGATACTAAAGAGGGCGGGTAATTTTATGTTATTAGGCTATCTGCTTAGCCATAACGAAACTTTACAGCGACAGAATATAATATATGTGAATATAATATAATGATAATATTATAAATAGGTTGCTATTTATTGTATTTTGTACTACTGAACAAGAACTGTACTATAATTTTATTAATATTATATATAAAAATCTTTATTAATGATTTCACTGAAGATATTCATACTATTTATACTACATTTTATCAAATTAAGCCTATCAAACAACTAATATCACTTATAATGTGATCCGTTTTTTCAACCCCATTTAGATGTTACATGGTATAGTAAATACATATAGGTCTATGGTTACATGCGAGTAAAATAGATTTAGTGATGTCTCTGTAACAAAAGGACGAACCGACAAAAAAAAAGAATGCAAAATGAATGCGAAAAATACGCAAGAAGTTACATGAGCCTAGCGCGGCTTTATCAAGACAGCGATCTCTTTCAAACAACCTATAGGGAGACAAAGATCAAACCAAGATCTTAATAATATATTGACTTTAACAATCTATACATCTAAACAAAAGGGCACGAGGGTTATCGAACGTTTTCACAAGGCCACGCGTGCTTCAAAAGCCCTCATACAGTCATGGGTAGGCATTGAAGTATTATTACTAGCATATAGAACCGACACCGCGAACACAATGTATGTCCCAATTAATTGGCGCCGATCGGCTTCAATTTTCAATGGATTCGTTCGATTTTGAAAGGAGAACGGGGGCTCAATTTTGAAAATAGAACCTCCCGGCGGGACACACATTTTGTTCGAGATGTCTGTTCTATGACATTATACTTCAATGTAGGTAGGTAGTTAATTTTCATTCTGTTGCCAGTATCGTTTCCCGGTAAACTGTTACGTAAGGCAAGCCATGTTGGCCCTACCCACTACCACGACTCAAATCTGACTCACTACACCATTATGTTGTTCATCGTAAGACAATACTGTCGGAGATTTATTGTCCTGATGAGAATTCATTATTAAGGTTTTAAAAATGTCTTTATACAAATTCCGATGTTGCCTGAACATTATTTTATCACGCTGTTATTAACACCTAGGTATAAGAAAATATTATTATGCTTGTGTGAATAAAACATATAAATATTTCTCAACTTTATTTTTTTTTTGTATTAATTAATAATAATTTATTTACATCGTAAAAAACCTTATTATTTTTATAATTTTGGCCATAAATTCCCAAGTTAATTTAACTAATTTTATGTATTAAAAATAAAGCTGAAGATAATATGAGAATAAGTTTTAAAGTTTTTAACGTTGGGTTTTCCTTGAATAAAACGATCCTTAAAACTTAGGAATGTTTAATAGTTTTTGCAAGTTTCTTAAATAACCCAACGTAACGTTTGTTTTAAGGTGTGCAAAGTGCCCTGCCCATAATAGGTGACTAATCACTTGCACAGATACAATGGCCGTCAATAAAGTGCACAGATAATATTAATTGAGATGCATTCATCTGTAGGAATGTTACAGGTAGAACCTGTTTTCAATTCAAGTGTATTTTATTACGATTACTCATGTAACTACTTATGAATAGAACAATATAGAACCTAATATATTTCAACACGATTATTTGACCTTGAAACATGAATTAAATTGTTTTTGTATTGGTAATTTACATTAACAATAAAAAAAAATGTTGCCAACATGGTAATTATAAAAAAATCCTGCGTTTTTTTCTTAATGGGGATAGTCGACAAACGAGCTGATAATCCACCATAAAACCACCACACCATCCACCACCACGTTGTCGGCTAAGAAAGAGAGAAGAAAATGAGGAAAAGAACTGGCACTCGAGCCAAGAGCTTTGGTAGTCTCATAGAAATATTTAAATCATTTATTTCCTTTAATTTTTTATTCTCTATTTAAACATCTGTTATTAAAATTAATACCTAATTAAATAACAATATCGGTTAGGATTACACTAATTTTCATGCTACTGTGCCTGTGACTTATGGATTTTACATCCCAAACTATTTTAAATAAAACTTGTCTATAGTTAGTTTTCTTAGAAAACCTGATTTAATCCTTGTGTGAACTGGGTAATATAATTAATCAAATGACGTAACGGATCAAAGTAACACCCACAGTTAGATAAGAGAAACGGCGATCGGAGAAAGCGGTTTTCTCCGCGGATGCTGCAAACTGCAAAGTCAATATTGTTTTTTGCACGTTGCTGTAATGACTAGATTATTTGTATAAACTAAGCATTAGATATTACGTTGGTGCGTTCGTTGAACCGTGAAAAGAAATAGAAAACAAAATACTAAATAAAGATATTTGCTTGTTTCAGGTATTTCAACACGCAGCAAGAAGCTACAAGAAGACGGAAAATTTGCAATACTTTTGTAAAAACAACAGTTTTTTTGGAATTGTAAAATAAACCAAATCTATTCTTGTGTTTTATTTTCTACCACTTCGTACTTAGTATTTAAGGAAGTAATCGAAGGAAGCAAAAATAGTTGGGTTTTTAAGTTACTTACGATGTAATAAAACCACCCAAATATTTTTCTATAAAGAGCCTACGTAAAATGATGACATATTTTTTATTAAACTCGCTATACAATCAGACGTTAAGAAAATCGACAGCAGACCTTCGCAAGTCAACAACACGACCTCCTATAATTATTTACAACCTTCAATTCGTTCCTTCGAACCCATTACAAAGCAATTTATACGGAGTTCTACTTAATTGCTGGTATTGAACTTATAATAACGGTTACGTAGGTACAAGATCTTCCAGGCGGCTTCTTTTGCATATTTTAATTACAATTCCTACTCCTTGTAGGACAATAACTTTTAATTGAATTCTTAATGTAAAATCTGTAACCGTTTTATGTGATAATCAATTATATTTAAAAAACACCTCTTTTTTACATTATAATCGATAGGAATTTTCGACAAGTGTATGAGCTAAACATGAAAAATAATTAAGAAACAGTAAGGTTCTAAAGTAATAAATTTATCGACTATTACTTATTAACTACTTATGCTAAAGATAGCCATGATAGTTTTCCTTGTAAATTCATCATATAAACTATTTTTGAAAAATTTTTCACTTGTCCAACTCCAACCGTTTAGCCGGCGGGGGGGGGGGGACACTTGACTCTAACCAAAATTAGCACTTTAAAGCCAAATATTTCGCAAACGGACCCCTAATCCCAAAAATGGTCTTCGAAGAACCATAAAATTTTTGAAAGATCTTTTCAACGATTCCCCACACTACAGTGTACGCGACGAATAAAAAAATCATCTTCACGTTACGTGACACCCTGAAAAATTTTTTTTGCCAAATTATTTCTTTCTAGCATTAAGGGTCTCGGCGCTTTGTTTCGGACAGACGGACGGATAGACGGACAGACATGACGAAACTATAAGGGTTCCGATTTTAGTTCGGAACCCTAATAAAAACGAGTCCGTAATAAAAAAATAAGTGAAAACGAGTTCCAAGACATTAGTTATCTTATAATTCTGAATATAAGATGGTGTGGGTAAATTTAAAGATGGTGAACAAGGATGAAACCTCAACCAGCC
The DNA here is from genome assembly GCA_951805285.1 of Thymelicus acteon. Classification (NCBI taxonomy): domain Eukaryota; kingdom Metazoa; phylum Arthropoda; class Insecta; order Lepidoptera; family Hesperiidae; genus Thymelicus; species Thymelicus acteon. Next base: position 16,981,850 of record OX638226.1, on the reverse strand, counting down.
CGCCATTGGGTCGTGGGTGGCTGTATTGTACACCACGTAACCGAGATGCGTTCTCTCACGAACCTAGATACATACAAAACGAGTACTTTAAATTCACTTAAAAGTATATGAACGCCTGTAATTATGATTATGAAACTTTATATGCTGGAATTACAGTCTTTATGCCCTGTGTATGCTGATTTAAACACTGCATTGAGTAATGAGGAATAAATTCTATGGGAGAGGGAGTAACGTAACTTTGTTTTTAATTATTTACCGATCATTGCTGAATGCTGAAATTTTTTTCGAACTTCTCATTAAAATCATAGCAAATAAAATTCCGACAGATTACTGCACGACAGTCAGTTACTCTTTTTTTATGGAAACAGCCGTCAAACGAGTTGATGCAGCAGCGATAAAAATAGGCATCGACGATGCGTTGCCGTTCAAGAAAGAGAGACGAAATACAAAGGAGGTACATACTTTGGTAGGTAAGCTTAGTTCATTGGCTACAAGTCACTGACATGAACAGTAAACGCTTACACAAAAACGCTTACACACTCATACCTAGGTTTTTACCTGTGTCGCGGAAGGCATGGACTACACATATAACACATCACAATAACACTCATGACCCGAGAACAAATATTTATCTGTCACATAAATATCTGCCCCGGCCGGTAATTGAACCCGGAACCCCGCGCAGGCAGGGTCGCTACCAAATAAGCTACAGGGTCATCAATTCATAACAGTGCAAAAGTTGAGTGCAGGAGACAAAGACATTTTGATGTCGCAGGATGACATGCATGCTAATAAACTGATACTTAACACAAGCGAAAAAAAAACATAGTAAAAAGTTGTCTTGAAAAATGTAAATGCGACAATTTAATGAACCTATATCTATGTACTTAAATACGTACATGGTATCTAGTAATCAATAATCTTGAATTAAAGCCAAATTGTTGGTCCTGTACACTTACATATTTTAATTGTAAACGTAATCATATTATATTGAATCAATTCCGCGAAGCGATATGTATTAGGGTCGCGTTTTAATTAAATAAGATTATTGCCTAAATTGCCTGCAAGTTTTTAATGGCACAGAATTTACTATTAACTATATGGATTGTTATGTTATGGATGTTAGTGGATTGAAAAAAATCTTTAACGAAAATCAATATACATACTACATTATGTAACACCTTATTTGTACGCGGAATAATGTCAAGAATACGTTGGAAAGTTATAGGTTTATTTTACCTTTATCTGATTGCTCGTAGCGATTGTCTATTTCGTTATTGAATAGATATATATCTATCGTTCCTTTGTTAGGACAAGAGGTCAGTTATTTTTTTTATTATCAAAGATGGCCTGTAATGGTATCTTCATACAAATAATATTGAGATATCAAAAGAAACAGAAATCGGCTTATTTTTCTGTATTTAAGTTGAAATAAGTAATGATACCGTGACCTGTTTTGCAACTGTGGTCTAGATATTTTTTCCGAAAATACTTTGTTAAATGAGTTAAAAACTGCTAGTTCTTTTTACTTTAAACTTCTTTTAGAATATTTTGTAATCAAGCCTTACCACGGCTACTAAGATATCAAACGCTTGGAATACAAAGTGACAAAAATTGAGTGATGATTTATGATTTGAAATCATTATTTTATTTTCCTCTCGAAAGTTTCCTTCTCTAAGTTTATTGACCTACCTTATTACCTAACACGTAAAGTTTTCCATTTCAAAAAATGTCACGTTAATTCAACATAGTATTATCGTACAGAACGTGATTCAATTTTCTTGCTCGATTTACGTGATGAGTTGTGACAAATGTATAAACCCAAATCAAAGTGCACATCAAAAACAGTCTCGAGAACAAACTGTGAAAGTCTCTGATGAAACGTCTCCTTGGGCATCAGGGGTCTCGACTTCACTGTGCCTGCACTGACACTACTACTGGGATACTTTACAACGTTATCTATGGGTTAAATGTGAGTTTTAAATATCTAAAGATGAACAGAAAGCAATTCCTTACACTCATTCAGAAAGAGACATGTACATGCATAAGTTCCATGTTGGAAGCTTAAGTAAAAAATATGAGTTACTAGCTAACCGGGCAAACGTTGTTCTGCCAAAAATTTTTTACGGGTAGGGGGATGAAAAATAGATGTTGTTCGATTCTCCACCCTAGCCGATATGCACGCAAAGATTCACGAAAATCGGTGGAGCCATTTCGGAGGAGTTCAACTTCAAAAAAGGGTGACACGAGGATTTTATATATTAGATATCGCTAAATTCGCTAAAAAGCTTTTTTAGGCAAGCTTTGAGCTATTAAAAGGCAGTTTTGCTACGTTTTCGAATATGAAAAGGCCATAACTAATATTAAGTTTCCGACATCATAAAAGCATTTATACACGGAACTCGTCAATCACCGGTGCAGCGCCCATGGAAAGCACATCCGTCACATAATGGCTCCAACAACGGATTGAGCAAGGCAGGCGCGGATGGCGAAAAACATTTAATAGTCTGTAGTAATATGTAGTATCTTTAAATAGTCTGTGGTCTGAATCGAGTCGTGATGAAGCTCCATTTGTAGCTAATTGCCGAATGATGTGCAATCAGATTCACAAATGACACACGTCGTTATTGTCGCATTGATTGTTGGCGTTTTTTAAGGTCCATTGCGTAATTTGTAGGTAGAGATGTTTTTGTCAGACTACACAATACAAGTTATTGTGAGGCTGTAATAGAGTTGTATTGTGTTCTGATTGACACTATAACATAATATGATTATTATATAATTTTATATGAATAAAAAATTGGCACGTTGTTACAGAAACATGCTAAGAAATCAAGAAGTCCTACTAATATTATAAATCTATACTAATATTATAAGGCTGAAGAGTGTTTGTTTGGTTGAACGCGCTAATCTCAGGAAGTACTGATTCGAATTGGAAAATTCTTTTTGTGTTTCATAGTCCATCTATCGAGGAAGGCTATAGGCTATATAACATCATACATTTTAGTAGTTAGTTTTTCCATAAATAAACGCGGGTGAAACCGCGGGGCACAGCTAGTAATAAGTAATAGATGATTGTTACCAAGGCCGTCTTTAACCTACTGGAGGCCCTGGGCATATTAGGATAATGGGGGCCCTATGACTTTGTCAGAACTATTTTGTTAGAATAAACAAAGTAGATAAGTAAGCCTCTAGATTTATGCAAAAGCTAATAAACAATTTCGTAATGTAGTCAGTAATTTAGGTTCGATTTATTCGAATTAAAAAAGTTTTTCTGTAATAAATATCGGTTATCGTTTAGTGATCTGGCAGCAACTAGGAGGCCCCTATCGATCACGGGGCCCTGGGCACGAACCCAGAGTGCCCAGGGAAGGAGGGATCTGATTCATCTGATTGTTACTATGTCACGCAAAAACTACTGAACGGATTTTTATGAAATTTAACACACGTATTCTATAATAATATATTTGGAATAAGATATAGGATACTTATATACCGGAAATCGCAGGCAGAACGCTAGTTTCAAATAAAACGGATAATATAAAAATAATGATAAATAAGTGATTCTATTTCTACTAGTCAAAAAGAGGGAAGAAAAAGAAAGAAAGGACTGACTCTCAAGCCAAGGTCCAACATTTTTTTCTAGGAATGCGTCTTACTTTTGGTTTGGTCCCATAACACAAAACAATTAATCATTGATTTGAATAGATAAGTGAGTAATGTCTACAGCAAATACCGAGTAACCTTACGATGGTCCAGTCGCTCGCCTTGTCAGTTACTGTTAGTACTATGCCTCTACGTAATCAAAATGCTGTTTACATCAGAACAGGATTCATTCACTCCAATGTTAATTAAATGCGGATCCGTTTATGTTTGTATTTTAATTTATTACCTTGTTGTTATTTATACCTAGAGTATTTAAATTGATTGAATTTATTGGCATACAATACGAACAGCATTGTATGTTATTTTTATAGGTTGCGTAATTTTTGATTGCGTATTACTATGTTATACTTATTAGAATTAGAGTTATAATAGTTATTAGATATACCTATCTACACCATATTATTATATGGCTCGAGATCTTTTATGTATGGCTAAAGGTAGATTATGTAAGCTTGCCATTTGTGTGGAAAATAAAGCTTGAATAAATAAAAAGAGTAGTTAAGTATTTTATAAAATATTTTTTACGATGTTCCATGAAAATTCTAGTAATTTATTTTACTAATTATTACGAGTTGTTGTCTTTTATAGCTTTATAAAATAATTGTATACTCTAGCTTGTTCATTAGTCTAAAGAGAAGGGCAACGGGTACCAAAAGTTTAGTCCGAGTCCATATATGGTCTCCACATGTGGGTCAATGCCTAGACGAAGTGCTCGCCAATGTTGCCATGTCTGATTGCAAGTGATTAAGTTGTTAATTTGCCAGTTTATTTAAACGTGTTATGTAACTATTATGTTAATGTAATTAAAATATGTTTAACAAACAATGTGTGTTATTTACTTGACTTATCACGATTTACCTTAGCTGTCATATTATTTATTGAAGCTTTTGTAGGTACTTAGTAGGTAATACGTGTGGTAATCATGCCCTCTGGAGCACAAAAGCGCTAAAGAAGTTTTGCCACATTATATTTCTTTCTTTAAAATGATACCACTGCGCAGGTTTGAATAAAAGATATTCAAGATAAAATTTAATAATAATGATGAATGTCATATTAGCCGAAAAATATGGCTAAGTTTTCCTCGACTAACAATAGGTTATTTTTGCCTATTGTGGCGAAAAACTTCAAATTGATTCTCTCATCTATTGTGTGAACACCAATAAGAAATACAACAATGGCTACCTATTGATCATATTAAATTTGATGAAATCTTTACGATACATGGTTTCGCTGAAATATACGAAATCCCTAGTAAAAACTTGCGAATTCTATTTTCTTGTCTACGAAAAAGTAGTTACATAGGTACTTTAGTTACCGATCATAGAAAATAAATAAAAATCCGTGGAATTATAAATAAAGTATACTATAGATACTTACCATTCAGCTGAATCCATTTATCAGGCACAACACTTTAATTACCTATTCTCATAATATTTCTTAGCAGGTAGAAAACAATTGAAGTCCTGTCGACTTCTATAATTCTCACATCTCAAATAACGACACGAAAACAATACAGGTAATACCAACTAACATTTTATTAATTTATTTTTATGTATACAATACAAAATGATTCACAATAATACAAATTTCCCGATTTTAACCAACCTATGACGTAAATTATATGGTAACGGTAAAAATAATTATTAGTATACGGTAAAAAAACTTTAAATAAATCTAATCTAATCATAACCTATGACAATTTGTAATTGAAAGTCTTCGATAACCAAAACAAACTAACATAATATAATATACATTTTTGGTACGAAAAACTTCCATAAATATGTTTAAATACCTAAGTTAAAGCTATGAATCTCTAGAACATGACTACAATGAAACTGAGAAATCATCTCTATATACAAGAAATTTCGTTATAAATAAAAATATTGCAATATTCTACCCGAATACCATTTTTTGGTAAATATAATATTGATAGTGTAAAATACAAAATAAATCTTGATTAAAAACATCTTGTTGCTATCAAATGAATTTCTTTTCAAAAATCGTAATCGGGTAAATGAAAAAGTTTCACTGCATAAACATCAAACGATATACCTGCCCTCTGAGTCTAAAAAACGTTAAAATATTTTTCTACACTACAATCAGTCGATCGGGTCTTTATGGCCAGTAACGGGTCTAATCATTGGCAACCGAATACTAAACCTATTCTTAAAAAGTTATTTCTCTTCATTAATTTTTATCGGAGGTGTTGTACTTTTTCTAGGTATGAAAGAAGGCCTAAAATTCGGCCGGATTGGTTTTATAAACACTTTTCTTTCGGTTGTTGACCTAGGAGTTTCTGTGGTATAAGATTTTACAAATTTAGTAGTGCTAGATTTTTTCCTTACGTCTATGGGAACATTTTGAGCTCGACTGGCAGAAAATCTAGTTTTATTGGCGTTAAAACCAGAAGATTTAGGTTTCTGATTAGAATTGGATAATGTAGCATTTATTTTTTTGGCAATACGAGGCGTAGGACTGGGTCTAGTAAGGTTTGACTTTATAATTGGTCTTCTTGGAAACCCGAATTTTGCTCTTTTTATATCTAGTGGAGAAATTTTGGGCGTGGTTGTTTCTTCAGGGATGGTTTCTGTTGTACTAGGCATATCAGTTGTAATTGGCACAGTTGTCGGTTCAGTGGAATATATTGTGGTTACAATCGTTGCGTGAGTAGTTAACAGTTCTATAATTGGACTTGTATTAGTCTTTTCTGTGGTTGTTGTAGTAGTGGTTGATGTGGTAGTGCTGCTCGTTGAACTATCTGACGTGGTCTCAGAGGTTTGTGGCACCACTGTTATATTTATAGGGTATTTTATTTCTTTTTCAGGTGTCACTGAGGCTCCAAAGAATTCTTGTCCTTTAGCGAAAGTGATTATACTTCTACTCGTTTCCGGTTTAATTATATGCAAATTTACGATATTTGCGTCTTCTTTCTGTGTTGGTACTGGTGCAGAATAAACAAGAAAGGGTTGATTTTGTGTGTCGTCACTAACCTTTCTTGCAGTTATTGGAGTCTCTGTTTTAAACAAACCTTCCAACGAAATAGTAGACGGGTTCGTAATAACACGCGGAGTTACTACTTCAAAAGTCTTTGCTGGCTTAACGGCTTTGCTTTGATCAGTTTCAAATGCAGCTGGTATAAATTGCCATGGTTCAAAATAAGCTTGCTCCTCTTCTGGCTTACTTGACTTTTTATCGTCATTGACGTAAGTTAAAAAGTCATCATCATCCAGATGCTCTACTTGACTCACGTTTTTAGATGCATCATGAACTTTATTCACATGTCTGTATGCTTCATTCATACTTTCTGAAGCAACTAAATTTTCTTTAGGATAGTCAGCATAATTGACTAAAGCCCTTGCATTTCTAGCTTCATCAATACGAATAGGATTATCTGGAGGATTATCTACAGGGTACACGTGACCAAGTTTAGTCAAGTATATAGGAATCTCATCTTCGAAAATCTTTATAAGACTGAATCTACTCACTTCGCCTATTTTATCGACTGTAGGTTTTTTTTCCACCATAATTTTTCCTTCCTCTACAAGAGTAGTTTCGTTGTTTTTATTAAGGCGGTGTTTATCTTGTTTTGAAGATACTTCTACCACTCTACTAATTGAGAATAGTTTATTGAATTGTGTTTTCACTATAGGAGAAGTGGTTGTCATAATCGTTGTAGTTTCCGGTAAAGCTTCAGTAGTCGTTTCAATACTTTTGATCGTGTTACTAATGTAAACAGGAGTATGTTTAGTTATTTCTGTATCAGTTTCTGTTTGCGTGTTAGATGTTACAAAGTTGGTACTAGGGTAATTTGTAGTATTATCTGAAAACTCTAAATAATCATCTGTGCTATTATCAACTTCCATTTCAAAAGTGGCTGTTTCAAGATCGACTACATTTGTAGTAGGTAAATTATTAGGTGTATTTGTGTTGTCAGATATTGTTGGAATTGTTTCAGTTATTGTGAGATAATCATCATCATCATCTTCATTCATTGTGGTCTCATTTTCAATAATGGGCCGATTGGTTATAGCTTCTTCTGTGATTTTGTTCTTCTCTTGATTTATATCTTTTGTTGAATTTTTCAATATGGTATTTTCCGTTTCTTTAGGAGCACTGTATCCAATAGGTACATTTTGAACACGTTTTTTAGTATCAGGTTTAATAGTTGAAAATCTGTTGAAGATGGCAGTTTTGTTCTGGTTATTGCCAAACGCTCGCCTGGGTATCTCTGTAGTAGTTGTCGATGTTCTAAATGTGTTAGAATTGACTGCTTTAGGTCTGAAAAGTGGTTTCCTGGTAGTAGGTGTAAATCTATTTGGAGGTCGTTCCGTTTGTTCTTCTTCATAGAAGTCTTCTTCTGGTGCTTCATCACCTAGGTCTTCAATATCTTCTTCCTCATTTAGATCTTCTTCTACAAAATCAGGCTTTCTTGTAAATAGCTGTCCAGTCGGTACAAAAACGAAAGGATTTTCAGGTTCGGGTTCTTCTTCTAAAATTTCTTCATCGGAATATTCTTCTTCCTCATCTTCGAACCTTTGTGTTGTTCTGGCAGTAGTAAAAGGCCTTCTGGTAAACGTTTTTGAAAACAAAGGTCTCCTCGAAATTGTTGGTTTTAATGCATCAGGCTTGTCAACTGTTGCTGGACTAGTGTAAACACCAGGATTATATTTACGACTGAATGTTCTACTACTTGATGGTAGCGATGATTCTGTTGTGGACGTAAAGATTCTTTTAGGTGGTCTGTAAGGTAACCGTGTTCGAGTTGAAGGCGAAGTTAATTGAGTTGTACTTGTTGTAGTTGTTTCAGTTATAGTATAGTCAGACTCAGTGATTGGGATTGAATCGGGGTCTTCGTTTTCAGCTGAAGATTTTGTGTCATCGGAAATAAGTTCCTGGTTGGTTGAATTTAATTCCTTATTATTAATAGGTTCTTTTACAGAAATGTTTTTTTCGTTATTCTCTAAAGTTGGTGAAGCAGATTCTTTAATTACAGGAGTATTATTTTGATTACTTATTGGCAATTCTTCTTGGTCGGTGTCAGTTTCAACCCTTTTCGTTTCTTCATTTTCTGATAAATCAATCGTTTTTTCATCTGTTTCTACAACAACATTTGGCTTCTGTTCATCAAATTGTCCTACATTTGCTTCTTGTACTGTAACTTTTTCATTTTCTTCATTATCGTATTCTTGTGAAGTTGGGTTAACCACATTCGTATTATTGATATAGGTTTTAACATCTGACTGTGGTAATTTTTCGTCATTTATCTCTGCTTCGTTGGCAGTATTCAATTCTTTAGTTAACTCAATGTCCAAAATAGAAGTTTCATCTAAGACATCTTCAATTTTTTCAGTTGTTGTAGTTGATAAGATAGATGACGCTACAGTGGTTTTTGTTCTTTCACCATAGTTAGATTCGCTTTCTGAAGTGGGATATTTAAAACCAGCGTTCAGTGTTCCTACAGATTTAGCAACATTTTCAGTTTCATCTTCTACGGGTTTTATTTTTTTACGAATAATTTTACGGATTCGTGGCACTGCTGTTGTGATCGCTTCTGTAGAAACTTCTACTGCTTCAGTTGCTGGTGAAGTAGAGGTAGGGCGTCGTCTTATAACTCTAAATTTTCTTTTACCATTATCGTCTGTAGTTAACTCCGTAGTTGGCGTGTTTTCTGACGTAGCTTTTTCGGGGGCTATAATTTTTTTAAGAACAATCCGACGCTTAGGTTGTTCTTCTTCTACATCTACGTCGTCGTGTTCTTTTTCTTCAATAGCACTTTCGGAGAGAGTTATATCATCGCTTTTGTTGTCTATATCTTCGTCATCGTCATTATCTAAGATCAGTGTTTGCGGAGTGGTTGTCTGTCGAGAAGTGAATGGTATTCTCCTCGCTTGTACCGCTGGCCTTCCGGCTGACAACGGTCGTGTTCTACCAAAAGGTAAACGAGGGGGAGTTCTTTGCGAGACAACTTGTTCTACTACATTTTCTGGTTCATTTTCTGGCGTCGTAGTTGTTGTAGTCGCAGACACCCGTGTAAATGGCCGTGGGGTAAATCTTGCGAATGTTTGACGTCTCTGGTTTCGTGGGGATTCTGTCACTGTGGATTGACTTAATGCTTCAGTAGTTGTGAAAGTCGAAAATCTACTTCGTCCTCTCGAGACTATGCTCGGACGTCTCTCATCAATAGTAGTTCCTGCCGCTTCACTGTCTTCGATAGTTTCTGCTACCGTTGTTGACGTTCGGCCACGTACCAGATTGTCACTTCTTTCATTAAGCCTTTCTCTGGATATAAATTCTGGTTCAATGTCTATCGGTGTTAGGGATATTAATTCATCACGTTCTGGCTGAGCTCTGACCTGCCCTCTAGAAACAGCTGCTGCGGGTACGGAATCTTCACTCTGCGACAGTTGGAACCTACTTTTGAACCTCCTAGTTGGTCGACGGTCATTATTAATATTTACATTATCAACTTCACGACTGTCAGGTGTAGTAGACCTAACTTTTCTAGAAATATCTAACGATTCTGTAGACTCAGAGGATATCTCATTGGGTTGGGATAGAGGGCGGCGTCTGCGCACAAATGAATAACTCCTAGAACTCACCTGCGTTGAAGACACTGGAGCAGTCGTTGTTGTGGTACTAGTGGAGCCTCGTCGACGTAATAGATTTCGTCGAGTAGGAAGACTGGACGACGCAGCAGTAGTAGGAGAAGCAGAAGTGGTTGTCGTTGTAGTCGTTGTGCTCGAAACAGTCGTAGGTTCAGGCTCCGTGGGAGCGGCAGTCGTTTCAGGCGCTGGTGACTCAACCTCCGCGGAGTTCGGAGAGTTTAGTAATGAAGATATTTGAACCGACAAAATAGTCGTTGGTTCTGGGCTACTCAATTCTTCGGGAGGTGGTAGCGTTGTAGATCGTGTCCGAATGATAGAAGTGTATTGCGGCTGAGAGGATGGAGATGAGATCTCTCTTTCTAAGGCCGTTTCTTGTGATTCCTCCTCACGTTCTGGATTTTGGTATCTGAAAAGATTATTCGTTTTTTATAAGAAATCATCAAGTCATCGACATTAGCTGTTATGTAAGACTTTGATTTTGTTCAAATATTTTCTGGTTACACAATTTAAGATAATCAGTAAACGCATTGTACATTTTCTGGTATTTCTATTTGTTCATAAAGTAAATGTAAGTGAGTAAGTGTGATGTGTGAGTGCGAGTGTGAGAGAGAGAACTAACCATCATAATAAAACTGTAATCGCACAAAAAAACAAAACTTACTGCACTGTAGTAGTTTCCTCTGTGGTGGGTCTGCTTCTCCGGATAGTTACGTATTCCGGAATACTCTCGCGCCGTGCGCTAGCTATATCGAGTGTGTTGGCTGTCTCAGAAACAGCCGAATATGGCTCAAGACGTTCGAAAAGAGCATTTCTGGAAAAGAAAATTTAATAAGGTAAGTGACGTTCAAAAATAAAGAGACCATATATAACTTCTATAGATGTCAGATACCTATCGTTGAAGAGGCTATGAGCAGTGGCGGCTGGTGGATCCTAGAAGTGGTGGTGCACTGTATCAGCGTATTTTTATTTTTAATGTCTACCAAAGAACGGTTATGATTTTCGCGCGTAGACCTTCTAAACGGCTGGATGGATTTGTATCGTTATATTCGTCTTAAAAGTGTCCTTAAATGAGTGTTTGAAAAATGAATAGATGAGTGTTTGAAAAATAATCCTGTCGATTTTAATTCAAATTTTTGTTGAAAAGTTTTATTATTGCTTCCAAAATGTTAAAGTAATACTCATTTTCACAGCTATTTACTTACACACAATGTCACACAATACAGTAACTATATATAATATTATAATACTGAAAATCCTTGCAGAATGTAAACAAACGCAACTCCTTTTAGCTAGTATAGCGCGGCGACGCTGCGCCGGGCGTAGCGCGCGCGAATTTCGTCAAACCTCGTTCCGCTCGGTAATCTTCGGTTCTCTCGTGCGGCGCTCGAAAACGTCTTATTTCGCCGTACATTTTCTATTGAACTAGCTCTGTCTCACGCGCCAGGCGTTTTCGCTCGCATCTCATAGAAGTTGTATGAGCATTCGCCGTGCGCTTTGGCTAGCGCACCGTGAACCATTTACAGCGATTTTCGCGATAATGAGTCTTAACACTTTAACAAAGAGCTTAAATTGGTTCATCATAATTTCGTTAATATTGAATAGATCGTTAATCAGACACTATTAAACATTTTTTGTTTTATTTTTCTAAACATATTAAAATTTGGCAGTTCGGCGCACGAGTGCACTTAAAGTACAGCCGCCCCTGGGGCTATGAGATATCGAGCTTTAGTTATTCCTGCATTTTTATGTAAATAACCGACAAAGGAACGTGTTAAGAAAAGCGTTTTTCTTAAGAAAAACAGGTTTCAAGGAAAGACTATTGAGTAAATACTTAATACTGATAATATTATTATCCTTCTACCAACCAGGGCCTCTTCACTCGCCTCCTAAACCCTGATCTGACCACGTCTTCCCTCTTACTACCCTGGCCCTGATTAGGGTCTGTATTCGGCTAAAATACAGGATCCAATAAAATACAGACGACATGTTACCTGGAAGCGTCATCATCAGCAGCGACGGTGGTGGGCCTGGCGCGGCGGATGTTGACGTACTGCAGCGGGCGGGCGGTCGTGGCCACGCTCAGCTCGGCCGCGGCGCGCGCTCGCGTCAAGGGAACCTCCTCCGCTGACTCCTCTTCCAACTCCTCGCTGGCTTCCGGTTCTTGCGTTGTTGAGGGTCGGGAACGATTGATGGTCGTGTACCTGGTGTATTTGAAAGTTTTGATTGGGTAAAGAGAGCGAGAAGATAACCTATAGAGCTGAAGTCATAAATATATTCTTGTTTGTTCTATGAAAGTTATTTAAAAGCTGTATTGTAAATTCCCACTTTGCTGATTGATTAAATGACTAATAGCTACCACCTCCAAAGTCCCTCTATTTCTTTTTGGTGGGCAATTCGTGAAGACTTTGATGTTGCTGATACCCATAAGAGAATATTTCTCACCAACAACTCTTAAACGTTTGCCGACTATTCATATATTTTTTTATCTATAAAGATAAATAAAAATAATCTTACTGAGGGCGGTCCTTCCTGAGCAGCTTATCCTTGTCCTTGTCCGGCTCCAGCCCCGCGTTCTGCGGCGCGCGGCGGCTGTTCTGCGAGGTGCCTTCGATGCTGTTCACGCTGTTAGCGAACCTAGTACCACAAAGTGTTCATTAACATTGATGATTTCGTAGCTTACTAATGACCCTGTTGAGCCAAAGATCCCGTTCGTTTATGGGTTCTGACAAGTATTTATGGGGCAGATATGATGTACAATACAAATTGCAAGAAATAATCTCATACGGCCATATTAATAAACATAGACTACAGCAAGAGTAACTTTAAAACCTGTCGTAAATAACATTTAATTAAATTCAGTATTAATAAACATAGAGTAACGAAGAAGTAAGCTAATCCGAGTCTAATCTCAGAATCAAAGTTAGTCCATGTCGCTACATAGTTTAGCGACCGATTAGGCGTGGACTAGGCGTGCATTGACGACATTGACGTTGACTTGACGCATATCAAGAGTACTTCGTTGTTCTAACTAAATGTCATTCACATTGATATTTTCTTTGAACTTTTCTTCTTCATCCCAGTTAACTGAGCGAGCACGTTGTTGGTTCATGTAAACCAATTTTTAAATTTAACAAGTAACCATATCATGAAACAAACTGCGGGGAGCGAAGTTATCAAGTTAGGCGCTTGAAATTGAACGCTGATCACGTCGTTTGAAGTTGTCAATCCCAAAATATGTGTTGTCACTGTCATTTTAATGCATGAAGTCATTCACTGACTCACTCTTTTTACTTTTAAATTTTAAAGGTTGCCATATTTTACTCGTTGAAACCGGACTAAGAAATGTATTGTTAGTCCGAGGTTACTCCATATTTATTAATATCATTGCAATTACGAAGTTATTACTTAGTTAATCGAGAATTAACTAGTCCAAGTGTAGCTTCAGATGATGCTTGGAATAAGCGATTTTTATTAATAAGGGTGTTAGAGACGATATATCTACTCTTCTCGGTTTGTGATTAAGTGGGAAGTGTTAATTATATATAAACACGTCAGTCGTCCCCACATGAAAATCGGCTGACAATATTCGGTGACAAAAACGGTGTTCTCAAAACTACTAATACCAAACGGTTGGCTAACCTGCTCTGCCCTCGTGTCCTCTCCAGCACCTTCTGGTAGAGGCGCTTGTTGAAGGGCGTGGGCGTGGTAGAGGCCGTGACGCCGCTGGTGCTGCCCGCGCCGCCCGACTCCGATAGGTGCAGCTGCTTCTCCAGCTGCTCCACTCCTCCTGGGACACACAAAATTAAAAATCATTTATTCATATAGGTATCACTGATACATGTAAGCACGTCATTTTATTTATTATAATAATATGTTTATTTGCAATAAAATTGGTACAGATATGTTGTTGTAAAATTAATCGTAATCCTCAATTTTAACCACAGTGTGGTATGCAAATACAAAGATACAAAGTCAACATTAATAATTTACCTTATTCATGCAGTCCAACCCAATTCATTATATCTATATATTATATTCTATCGCCATTTTGGAAAGGGGTCTAAACGAAAAAGAAATGGCGAAGACTCCCCAGTACTTCCTTTAAAATAAAACATATAATTTAAACAGATTCTTTAGCTACTGGTTTCTAGCTGGATAGCTCTACCGGACAGATTCTTTAGTTACTCCCAACACACAATATGGATGTATGACTTCCGTGGTATTTTTTATACACCATCCATCCATCCAACCATCCATCAGCCCTTGAAGGTCCACTGCTGGACATAGGCCTCCGCTAACTTGCGCCACTCTGACCTGTCCTGAGCCTTCTGAATCCAGCGGATGCCCGCTGTCTTCTTCAGGTCGTCAGTTCACCTGGTCAGGAGGCGTTCTACCTATGCTCCTATTTCCGAGACGTGGGCTCCATTTGAGGACCTTTCTTCCCCAACGGTTATCAGTCCTTTACATAGTGGTCAGCCGTTATTTTTTATACACAAATAAAACGCAAAAGAGCAAATGAACCATCTGATGGTAACTGGTCAGTCTGGTCACGTGGCTGATAGACATAATATTAAAGGCATGAATGCGAAAGCAATCATTTTTTTCTTTTAAATTAATTGTCCCACAATTGAGTACGGGTTTAGCACACAAAGCCTAATTTAGCAGCTTCTCATCACTAGTAACAGATGACACGATCATCAAAATCCCCGGCGAACTTCGTATCGACTAACAAAATATATTTTTTCTAAAATAAAAGTAGCCTAAGTTACTCCTTGTTACATCAGCTATCTGCTAGTGAAAATCCCGTCAAAATCGGTCCAGCCATTTCAGAGATTAGCCGGAGCAAACAGACAGACAGACAGACGACAAAAATTGTAAAAAATGTTGTTTTGGTATATGTAGCGTATATACATCCAAATGCACTTGGTAAAAAGCGGTTATTTTAATATTACAAACAGACACTCCAATTTTATTTATTTGTATAGATTTCAAGGAATTTTGTATTTATATTTATCAATAGCTCCGTGTCATTTAGTTAACTTACCGACTTTCTTAATGAGATCAATCAGCTCCTTGATAACTCTGGGATCCTCTGCGTCCACATCGGAAGTATCTTCTGGAACTGTTTCTTCTTCTTCTTCCTCCTCTTCGCTCTCATCTACCACCTGTGGACCAAGTGCGATAATGAAATTTTTAAATATACATAATATTTAAAAATAATAACACAGAAGAAATAATAGTACACATATTATAATAATAAAAAAATATCTATACTCTAAATTTATGACACTACTTGCTAAAAGATTTGCTGTGCTGTTGTTATCAAGAGTTTTGAGCCTTGTTAAAAGCATCCCCATACAGACATTAATTAATATTTCCGAATTGAAATGTCATTATTCAATTTACGACGAGACACAGGTGGTAAATTATCAGTGCCACTCATAAACGTTGGCAAAGAAGGAAGCGAGGCGCCCCACTTATACTGACCCTCCAACACTGCGTCCGAAATACGTAAGGATGACGCCAAACGAGCATATGTTTGGAGCTGTGAGTCCCGTAAAATGAATCGGTTTCATACATTTTGCGTCACCGTGTGGTACAAACACACAAACAGGACTATAGTATGAAACTGACTTCAGCGTACCTACTCATTTTTCGCGACTCAAAGCTCAAAAAATAATACGTGCGTTTGGTCTTACCCTAATTCGTGTACCTGTCCACCTACTAGTTAATCCCTTTATGTCCATAACTTACACAAATGAAAAAAAGGAAAAAATAGTAGAGCTCAAGCTCTAAGAGAAATACACAAAACAGATACCTCAGGCACAGGAGTAGTAGTGGAAGTAGTTCTGAAGAGCAGAGAGCTCCTGGAAGTGAGTCTGATGGGACGGCGCGTGGTTGTGGTAGTGGTGGTCGTGGTGGTGGCCACGGTGGCCTTGCTCGTCGTGGCCTTGGTGGTCTTGGGAGCCTTGGTGGTAGGAGCGGTCTTCACCTTGCAGAGAACGTTGCGCGCGAAGTCACAAGAATCAGCTGCCTTGTTGAAGAACAAACCTGAGGACAAAATGATGATTAGTACGAATAAAAAATGGGATTCAATAATAATGTTTACATATACAAGCTCCTAACTAGAACAGTTGGGCATAGTTTCTATAATCTATTTTTGGAGTTCGACCGCTCCATACGCATGACATCTCGCCTGGCGGGCCATCACCCTCTCTAAAGGAATTTAACAATTGATAAAGACAACTGCATTAGTTAAGGAGTAATCGAGAGATAAGAAGTCTAATTAAATCATTGAGCTCACTCTTGAATACTTAAAAATAATAATAAAACCTTAACGTTTCGATCTTTCGCAATTTAAAATCAAGTTAAAAAATCGCTTTTATTTGCAGTTGATATATTGATCGCGACTATTGTTGATGTATGGAGAAGACAATTTTCCAAGGGCTAAAGGTTGTTACTCAATTTAGTTTCTGTGTTCAAATGTAGATACTTCTCATTATTAAATCAGTAGTGGAATACAACAGAATTCCTAATAATCCAAATTCTTTTCGGAAATATGCCAGATATTCACTAAATGTGGGTAGTAGGAAAATTACAATAACAAAATTTGCGATAACAATAGTGTTAATAATAAACAAAAAATCGAAATAATAATAAACATCTTACCCGAAGGACAGGTGAACTGATGGGCGACGATACCGAGGTTGGAGGGGCCGGAGTCCAGGCACCAGAAGTATTTCTTGCAGTCGCGCGGGTGCGGGAAGAAAC
The DNA here is from genome assembly GCA_951805285.1 of Thymelicus acteon. Classification (NCBI taxonomy): domain Eukaryota; kingdom Metazoa; phylum Arthropoda; class Insecta; order Lepidoptera; family Hesperiidae; genus Thymelicus; species Thymelicus acteon. Next base: position 16,964,808 of record OX638226.1, on the reverse strand, counting down.
CCTCATCCGTACATTTGAAGTCTGCGACAAAATGGTCCGTGAGTAAAGGCTCAAATCAATATATTATCTATAGTCAACACGAACTAAGAAGCCCAATTTGTCGTTTGCCATCACAGTGACACTAGAGATGTACAAAAAAATCGGTTCACGAAAGAAACCAATGTTTGCAACAAATCGATTCAAAATTGTGAGACCTTCTAATCGATTCGAAAATTAAATTGTAAACTAAAAACCATAACATTTAGGTACCTACCTACTACCTCGGTTGGGCTATCTCGTACCGCGTTTTCTCAATATGTATTTACGACTCCAATAAAATATTCTTTTATTGTTTCTTCCTAACAACACATGCTGCTAGTTATGCACGGAAATAGCCGAACCGGCAAACAAGCTGACAATCCGCCTGATGGTAAGTGGCTGTCGTCGCCCATGAACATCAGCAACACCAAAAGCATCACTGGTGCGTTGCCGGCCAAGAAAGAGAAAAGAGAAAGATACATACATAGATTTTGATAGAATGAACTCATCCGCTTAGTTTCATAATAATATTTTGACATAGGTACTCGTATTATGAGCGTCAGGGAAAAACTATAGTGAATAAAATCTTGTTTACTTCGTAAGACTCATGTATAGATCATTATTTTGTAGGAAAAAAAAGTTTACCGCAAAAAGTTTTAACCTTAGCTACCTAATTACATATAATAAATTAACTGTAGTTACTTTCCATGGATGACAAAGTGCCCATACATAATGGAAAATGTAATTAAATAATTCAATTTTCATTTTAAAATTTCGATTATAGTAATGTATCGATTATGTTTGGTTGTATAAACGATTTCAAGCCGTCAATCACTTTACGTCAGTTTAGATTTAGCCCTCTTCACATAACATTGTTTCGACGATATATATATATTTTTTTAATTTTACATAAATTATGATCTGACGCGATTTTTAATGGATTATAACGTTTAATATGATTTATAATTAACGCCAATGAAAATGAATAGGGATTTTTAACAAATTTTGGCAAAATCCTTTGTCCGTAAGTATCCAACTATTCATGTCAAGTAAATGATTATTCCATTTCGCTCAAAGACGCCCATACAAATTTAGTTCGTATTAATAAATGGCAGGTGTCATTATGGGCATCTTAGATAATTTTGACTATAATATAAATCAATACATGGCTGATTTTTTATATCTTAGTAACATTATTTTGTCTGAACCGTCATAAGTACTATTATAATTTCTTCTGTTGTATTACTTGGTTCTCGTTTCTACTTTGATTATAATTTCGATTTTGTTTAAAGATTTTACTTTAATTACGCACTGACGTTTGCAATAACAATTCAGCGCGCGAAATCATTGTTGACGTTCATTTGACAGTTACTTGTTTTTTTAATACCACAGGTTTGAACATTGTTCTTTAATGGTGAACGCACATACTCGTATATCGGCATCGTCCGCGCTGGACGCATCGCATTTGTATTATATCATAATGAGAACCCGATGCGTATGACATAATATGCCGACGCATATGTCCGCAAGTGGAACGCACCCTTAGTTGATTTAACGTTTTTAAATTACAAATTACGGGAAAAAGACCGTGTAAAGTCACAGGCATAAATATAATTTAAGAATGAATTATTTCATAAAAAATTAGTGCTAAGATATAAAGATTGTTTACCAATTGTCTCGTCTAGAGAATGGAGTATAGTGAAGATCATTTTACCTGATCCCGGGTCGGGCGTGGTGGGCGGTTCTGGCGTGATGATGTTCCACGATGGAGTGGTACTCGACCCTGAAGAGCTCTTTCGTTTGTTGCTTCTGTAATTGTATCAGTGAGGTCAGTTCTTTTATTATTACGTTTTATATAGAAAGTTTGTATATGACTGATCACTAATTGATTTTATGGATGTCTCCAATTGATGAAGTGGTTTACGAAATGTCTCGGGTATTTGCTTGATAAAAGCTAGTCAACATAATTTTGGGTGAGGTTAAAAGACTTATTTATTTGAACTGTAACAGAAGATATTAATTACCAAGCAAGCTACTTTAAATAAACTTTATTGGGCATAGTTGAGGCAGTCCTAATGAACTTTGGTTAGTTCTGGGAACAATACGATATAATACAAATTATCTTTATTGTACACATTATATTACAATAAAATCAGTACAATTATAAATAAACTTACAACTGAAACGACTTTTAGTAACTTCTTTTGTAATCCATTATTAAGGTGGGTGATTCCATTAATGTTTTCTGTTTTTTTTTTTTATGGAGATAGTCGCCCATGGACATCAGCGACATCTAAGGCATCACTGATACGTTGCCGGCCGAGAAAGAGAGGAGAAAAAGAAAGAAAGACCTGGCTCAAGCCCTCAGCTGTACCACTACGGGTCGCTTTGCGGCTGACAAGCAAGAGGGTGGTAGCTATCCAGGCGGACGTATTAATAAAGTATTTTTGGCAAAGGGAGATCTCCCGCCAGGCGTGTTGCCTGGGAGGCGGCCGAGCCCCGACTGACGTTGTCGGAGTGTTTGTATATATATGCAACCGATGCAAAACTTCGGTAGCGTGATTCAGGTTGGCGTTACGTCACCGTGTGACGTGTTCGTGTCGTCGCCACATACTAAAATAATACATACTTGGCCGTGGTGGTGGGTTTGGGCGTGGTAGTGGTGCTGGAGCTGCGCGGCTTGCTCCTCCGCCGGCCGCCGGACGAGGAGCGAGGCTTGGACTTCTCCGTCACTATCGCGTTGTCCGTGGAACTGAGGAATACGACGTGTTAGTAATATTAGGGGGGTAGGTTTCTAATAAGACTAAAAATTTGAAGAACATGTGCTATGAGATAGTAACGCCCATGTCTTCTATGTTTAATTGACCTTAACTACCAAAATGAGATAATAACTTGAAAATTACTAAATAAATAAACGCACACTCACACCCCCGCAGTAGGTGTTTACCTGTGTCGCGGGTGGCATGGATGATACTTATAACACATCACAATCACACCCATGACCCGAGTACAAATATTTATCTGTCACATGAATATCTGCCTCGGCCGGGAATCGAACCCGGGACCCCTCGCTTCGCAGGCAGGGTCGCCACCAACTAGGCTACAGGGTCGTCATTTAAGTACAATGATTTTTCATAAAATGTCATGAGATAATAATTGAATACACAAAACATCAACCAACCTACATAAAATTGATTAGTGACCAATATTGGTATAAAAAGACAGTGACAAAAATAATGTGCTCCGCTGTCTTAAAACTGACGCATCAGTTTTGCTATTAGTGTTTTGGCGATCACTTTACATCAAGTAGTTCGCCTGCATGTTCACCAGATATTCACATAAAACGGTCATACCCAAGTTTGACGATGTAAGCCTCCTTAGCAGCCTCGATGAGGGGGTACGGCTTGCCGTGGCAGGAGCCGCGGAAGTCGTCGTTGTCGATGGACCAGAACATGATGCCTGTGGACAATCATTATAATATTTCAGCCATTGTTTGACCGACAGTAATAATGTAGGGGTTAAGAAGTAGATCTCCAGGTTAGGAATTTTAGGTCCTGCAAAGTTACTTGTGATCACCTGGATTAATAAAAAATATCGTAATGTCATGCGGACGTGGAATCTCCAAGTCAAGAGCATCTAAAACTTCATTACTTACAATCGACTCTCTTTACGTGTTATTCGAAAAAACTGATTTATTAATATTTTGGGATATCAGTCTTAGGACTGGGTTTGATTTATTGTAGCCATACGCGGTTCGGAGTTAGAGAGATAGAACAAACATATTCACCTCCAAGTCCATTCTCGGCGACGTATTCAGCTTTCTTCTTAACAATTTCTATGTCGTCGTACCCGACCCACTGGTTGCCCCGGAACGCCACGGGACCCATGGCGCTGGGGTTGGGATGCATCACGGTCCATTCCTCCTCTGGTTCTTCTTCGGAATCCTCTTCAGACTCTTCTTCGGAGTCTATGCTTCTCTTCTTCTTTTTTGGTTTGAGTGCTTCGCAAATCTGAGGAGTAATTTGGGCATCTGTTTCAAAATTATGCTGTTGACTCGATAAAAGGGAATTATATATATACTATGTAGGACAGTCAGTTTACTCTAGGGATTAGAGTGGATACTTCAGAGCTCAGGGACTACACAAACAAAATCTATTTAAAAATAAGAGCATTTGTTTGTTTTCGTGGTTGTTTGTATTATACCACAGAAGACATAATAGTACTTATATTATACATATTGTATGAACTGTAATGGTTTTTAGTTTATTAGAAGTAATTAGAAAAAGTATAGACTAATTGCATATTGTAAACTTGATTACTTGTTACACCTGACTTTAATTGTACCTGTATTCCGCAATAAAGATTATTATGATTATGAAAAACTAATAAGGTAATCAGATACAATATCATTACATGAAAATAAAACTTAATTTCATTTAGAATTGTAACTGGATATTTCTATATTTATTCTTTAGTGTACAACAACCTATAGCTAGGTTTATATTAGTGTAGGTAGGCATTCTCTACCAGTCAACCCAGGGTGATGCTGAGAACATGTGTGCGACAATAAATTGATCTGACAAAAGATAGTAGAGAAATCCGTAATAAATAAAAACATTTTATAACTAAACATGTAGTATTTCTAACCTCATAATACGCCAAGTATCCCTTCTCCCTGGTGGCATCTCCCTGTTCCCCAGGTCCGTCGGCCGGGGAGCCAATCTCCACCGCGTCCGGGTTGAACAGCGTGTAGGAGCGGCCGTAGGTGGGGATGCCCAGCACCAGCTTGTCACGATCTGCTCCGTTCTCCAGGTAGAATTTGATGGTGTAGTCCTGGAAAAAGGTTTCATATTTAAATTTAACTGTCAATACCACGGAACACAGACACCAGTGTTCCGTGGTCAATACAAACAAATAATAAAAAAAATTGTTATCTAATGGACATACTGGTAAGTAAACAGTAAGTAAAGTAAATGGAGTGAGAAGCTTTCGCAGTTTTCGTTTTAGGTGTGTTTCAGGGCAGCAGCAGCAAGGCAGGCAAGGAAAAATTATCGCTACTCGCATTATGTAACAAATGTAGATCACTGAAAGTTTTCTACTTGACCAGGCTACATAGAGTCAGAATCAGAATCATTTATTTGTCATGTATAGTAATAGTACGTAAAAAAATGAATTAGTACCCGGATGACCGAGCTTTGCTCGTAATTTTTTTGGTAAATCGTGTTTTTTCGAAATCATTGGCTTAGTGTTGCTTAACAACGCCATCTACTGAAGTAGCTTTAGTGTTGCTACTCGTCAATAGATGCAAGGAAGGATGCAATAGACTTTGTAGCAGTTTTCATTCCCTTAAAACACGGATAAAACGACATTTTCTAAAAAGGAATCCTAGCTCCTAGCTATCGCCGTTTCCGAGACTCAGATTATATTATATATGTGTCGGTTTGGCCACGAATCTCCAGTGAAGGTCCAGAGACGGACCTCTTTATTCTAAACGCTTGTCCGATGCAGAGGTTGGCATATAAGAAATGTCATATCATATTGAGATTATGGAATCGTCAATAAGGGAGAACAGATTATTACTAATAATGTAGTGTTGAACTCAGACTAAAGAATTGAAGTACTTTGGAATATCGATGTGAACGTTAGGATAATTGGAAATATATCATGATGCAAAGTAAAAGGAATATTATTGAATAACCAACTCGATAGAATATCCCCTTTCTGCGTCATATGTATGTATATAGGAATTGCTCGTAATTAAAGCTATTAGATTAGATATTATATGGTGCTCTACTCACGATGTTAAGCTCGTTGTCCACGCTGTATTCATTGGGCTCTTCTAGCGGGTACAGCGGCGCGTGGTGGTTGACCGCCGGCTCGAACGCCGAGTGGTAGTCGTACGTCAACAGGTTCATCCAATCGAGGTATCTGGAGAAGAAAGTTAATCAAAATGAATATTAAACACCCGTTTATTTCCGTACAATATTAAACCACTTTACTCATCGTATCGTAAAGCAGTCGTGACATTTTTTTCATTACAGATCAAACATTAGCATTAAAATTTTGTCTGTCGTCTAACACAACAAAGTGTTGAGTAAAATTTTTGAGCCGATTTAAAATCAACGTCAAGTTGCCTTTCTGCTAAGTAACTTAATGTATAATTTTCTTCATTATACACTTGATTCAAAGTGTCTACTTGATTTCGTATTCTCTGCTAAGTCGAATTGTTGAGTCGGTTCGACCGATGCGATCATCAACCTCAAGTTGCGACTCTGTAGGAGTTGTAAAACCATTATTTGACATATTGATCTTCAATATAAACACTGCATATCGTACCCGCTGAGACTGACTAACCTTGTTAAAAGCTTGCGATAAACGCAAGCTGTAGTAATTGCACTTAAATATACACAACTTCGCCTTAACAGATAAGCCGTTGATTTCACATTCAGAAATCTTCAATTAAGTTACCTGTAAGATTTACTTTAATTCTAGAATGCTGCTCGGAGGTATCAATTATTATGACTGATTTGGTCGAATCTAATGTCTTGTTGTTAATGATGCGTACTTGTGTGGGCGGTTGTATTCAAATAATCGAATGTATCGAGCAATAACGAGCCTACGGTTTCTGATTATACTCGTACATATCTCTAATAACAATGTAGATGCTACCGCAAATTACCGATGGTCGACGTAAGTACTGCTTTAGTAAAAGTCAAGGACAGTCAACAACTTAACAGCGACCATGTTTCACTAGGTTGTAATAATAAATATCAGTTGATTAATGAACTGGTCTAAACCATATTTGTACTGTAAGGAAATGTGAAGACGGGTTTTGGTATAATTATTAGTACTTTAATAAATTCGACTTCTGTTTTCGGTTGACATGTGTATGCGTGAAATTTACTGATAAACTTCAGGGCCAAGGATAATTCTTGGTAGATACTTAATTGTATTGATATTTCAAGTCGTTGCTATCTTTCATATTAGAAATGTTTTGGTATCTAGCATCTCTTTCTTTCGTCAGTTTGTTTGGCATTTATTTAGTCTGTATTTATTTTCCTCCGGTCTACATCCTTGCATCTATACCGTGTATTAATTTACTTACCATCAGACTTTACGGTAGTCAAATACTTATAAACGAAAAAAAGAGCATTGGAATAAACAAGTCCATATTTTGTTAAAAGCAATAAAATAAAAATTAAGACATTATTTGTTTTTAAACCGTTTTAGACGTTCAGAACTTTAAGAGATAGGGGGACAATTTAAGATATCGTTTGTGTTGAGATAGCTCGGTAAAAACGCGATGAAAACCATAATTAACAATAAATTGTTGATAATTACATTATAGTGTGTTTTTAAGTGTCCTTACCTCAATTAAACATAAAACAAAAGATGAGATAAAGATTGTGAGCGGTCGTTTTTAGACCATAAACAAGGCAAGACCATAAACATTGGGACATTATTTTGTTTAGAACAACCCTGTAAACACCGTGACCAAATTAAACTTTACGACATCAAACTACATATATTATTCACGTACAGTTGTCTCCTACATATATAACTTGAAATACTTAAAAGCATGTGAAGAAAAACTCGTTTTAATATAGTTAAACAATAGTAGAGCACAATTTTCCGTGTCGCAAGCCGTTATTGTTCACATGTCGCAAACACCCTGAGCGCTTAACGAGCGGGGTGAATTGATAACTTTGCATTGTTGTGTATTATCACATGAATTCTTATAATGTGAAAAAATAAGGAAAGCTTTTGAGCATCGATAGGTCTCTTTTGGATTATAATCTAACGCCCCAACTCAGAGTCACTAACGGTTACTTAAATCACCCCTTAGTAAAGAATCACCATACAAATTCTGTACTGAGGAGCGATTTAAGTAACCGTTAGTGACTCTGAGTTGGGGCGTAAGAGCAATTTTTCAATAGCACCCTCCTCCTGCTTTTTTTAGAAAGATCCTGACTGAAAGTAAAACTCCTGCAATTAACGTAAAAAAACATTCTCACACTTGTAGGTAACCTTTTTGTCTTAGCCTTCCTCACGAATGTTCCTATCATCCACAAAAATTTATTTATTTTTGTCACTTTCGTTATGTTCTACTGTATCTGCTTCGCAATCTATCTTGTATAGTATAAAAATAATAAAATGATCAAATTCTTAACACTAATTATCAATATAGCGCAACACATAAATAAAATGGCAGCATATCAATATCCACAAGTTAAATCCCCATTAACCTTGAGGACAAACCTGCAACACAACCTTGGTAGTCGCAACCATGCAACCTGCCTCCCTACGGGCATCCCTTCGCCATTGTGTATGCAGCAGCCCGCCACCATTGTCTCAGATTCAAATCAGTTACGACACAGCAATCAGTGTGAGCTGACGCTTATGATTGATGTTCACGTAATGTATGCGTGGCGAAACTAACGGTTTGGGTGAACTACGGCTACGGTGTGCTACGGTGGCTTACGGCCCCGTAATCTCTGTTACGTGTACAAAAAATGAATATGTACATTTGTAGTTTGACGTAACTATGTAGGTACAGTGGAAATCCTGCCCCATATGTTTGGAAGAAAACATTTCTTAGCTTAAATTGTTATAAATAGTACATTTTATTTTCGATATCACTGATTAGTTACACGCATGAAGCTTTTCTATTAACGGCATTTTATGTACCTTCCTATATTTTTATTTTTAAGTAAACAGTTGTTTTGTCAATAAATCATAAAATGTGTACCTGTGTGTCACGGACCTAAAAAACACGGACGTAATCCCAACGACCAGTGAAGCACATACCAACTCTCTATTCGTACAAGTACACACACCCACACATTGACACCATACTGCGGCAATCGCGACTCAAAAATTACGCACACATGGTAAGCGGGCGGCCATTGCTATGCTTCACTCTCGATTAGACGAGGTTACGTCCGTCTTTTTTCAGATCCGTGCTGTGGGTATATACTATAATAATATATGCTATGTTGTTACTAATGACGTAGTTCAGAATTTTTTTTTAACATTAACCGATGAGGGAGTAAGTTTGTGTTATAACAGAAATAACTTTTATAAGTTCCTCTTCTAAGGAGCCTAACATCACAAATGACTAAGGTTACTCATGCAACGCTATTGTTAGGAGCTGAGGTGATATCCTGCCGCAGAGACATTTGCAAATGCCATCTGCACATTGCACGACTGGAAATAATGACAGTGTAGTGTAGGTCACTCTTATTGAGGCTATACACGATCAAGTGTACTTGTCAAGTTTGCAGCAAAGTAGAAAAGTTTGCAATATACTTGATCGTGTATGGCCACAGTATAGCTATCTGGCCATATAGCTGTCTCATGCACACTGGATGCCGCGTCAAATCAAACTGCTTTGATAAGTCCAACTGCTAACTTGACAAGTACTATTGATCGTGTATGGCCTCGATTAGTGCTTTAACTTAATGAGGCTTTACAGACGATTATGAGACGGTTATAATATTATTATTTACAAATCAAAAAATAATTAAATTTATTGAAATAATTTAAAACAAACCTAAATTTTTACAGTTTAAATAAATAAATACATTAATTGAAATAATTTTAAGCGATCGTTAAATTGGTAGGTACATTTCTAACATTAGCCGATTAATGGGGCATTATCGATTTGAGTAACGAAGAATATAAGCTGAGATTGACAATAACCTATAGCTATTCAGTCCAGGGAAATGATCTGAATGAATTTTACCAAGAAAAAAATAACCGACTTCAAAATAACTCAACAACTGCTCATCAGATCTAGCTCAAATTTAAGTGGGAACACATGACAAGCACCAGCTTTCAATTAAAAAAGAATCATCAAAATCGGTTCACCCAGTCGAAAGTTCTGAGGTGACAAACATAATAAAATACAGTCGTTTTGAATACCTCCTCCTTTTTTGAAGTCGGTTAAAAAATGACTCAATGGTAGTCGCAATATAATCATAGAGACATACCTAGTTTGGGTCACCTGTGGCTACGGTAGTAGTTATGTGTACAAGGGAACGGAAGAATGAATATTGACGTAAGGCAATCAGTGTAGTTAATATATCTATAATATTATAGTATCAAACTAACGACCACCAGGTCATGTACTAACGATGAAGTGCGGATTAGTATTGCAAAAGATCTATTTCAAAATACTTGGTCACATCCACTCTATTAGTGTTGACATCGCCAGCTCTAAATCGACTATTTTATTACCACTGTTAAAGTTACTATTAGCTGGAAGGCGTATCATCATCACATCACTATAATATGAATTACGAGTGTGTACATACTATTACGAGTATTGCCAAGTCGTGAGTATGTACTATAAATTACGTCTTTATCTTGTCCACTTAATAAATGTCTTAATAAATGTCTTTATCTGCTGTTCACATACTGACTGATATAATACAATATAATATTAATACGATTACTGCTTCTAATGTTCTGAACATAGTTATCAGACCGAAACGTAAGGTTTGTGTTAAGAAAAGATGTCGAAGCTCCGTGTGGGAAAGAACAACATCTATTTAGTAATTAAACCTAATTTATATATCGATTTTCACTTATGACATTGTATGTCAATTAGTGGTATCAATGTATTATCATAACAATAGATTGTATAGAAAAAGTGTCATACCGTGATAATAATGATATTCTCACGCACCTTAATAACACAGTTTTTGATACATTGAACGCTCACTTTAAGCAAAACAATAATTACTTATTTATTTTATAATTATACACGAATAGTGATGTAAGTCATAAAAGTTTTTTTCTTTTTAAAAAATATAAAATTTTTCGACTCCAAATTAAACATTTTTGGTCAAGTTATTCATTTATGTGTTACAATTTGGGATTTGGAAAACTGATTGAAGTTTACATAATTTCGTCAACAAACCAGCAACGCTCTACTGTTCTATAATCTGAGAGCTGCAAGAACACGTGCCAGTAATCAGGAAGGTGTTAAAACAATCAAGTAGGTGTCAATATTAACTGCCACTTAGTACGACGCAAACGATTAGCATTCCGGTTTCGATTTCATGCGACATTCCCGCGACGCACACGACCTGCGGGCCGAGGTCACTAACGTAATGGACCAATGGTTGACCTACAATGTTGGTAAATAGTTCAATTTGTCAATGACTAACACGTCATATAGTTTTGAGGAAATGAAAGGAGCAAATGGGGAGTTGTTCATTTTACCTGTTACTAAATGAATGACTAATATTCTACCTCAAATAGAAACTACATTGTAATTTGAAGTTTTTCGAAGTAAATCACATGGCTTCAACCCATTAACGGCCCACTACTGAGCACGGATATCTCCTCTTGAGGAGGCCTAGAGCATACTCTACCACGCTGCTCCAGTGCGGATTGGTGGAGGGGTTAGTGGCCAACCCAATTGTCGGAAGTTTTCATGCCGCCCGAGGGCCTCCGACATGGCTTAACGACTGTTATCTTACGATAACAACCGGAACCGACGGTTTTACGTGCCCTTCGAAGCACGGAAGCGCTAGAGAAATTTTTGCCACTAGCGGTCACCCATCCAACTACCGACCGCGCCTGCTGTTGCTTAACTTTGTCGATCGCTTAGGATCGACACAAGCCGCCGGGCTATGAGCGCTTCAAATTATATACCATTCCCTCAGAATGTCTCGTGAGAGCAATAACTTTAAATTTAATCGCATAATTGTTCGAAGCTGACTGCTCTAATCCACTTCATTTCAGTCTTGAGGTGAGGCAAAAGGCAATTGGGCTTGTTTAAAAAGATTAAAAAATTTCTAAGAAGTTTCATGAGGTACAGTTTTTCTGTGAGCTGAAAATACGAGTAATGTATCCTGTAGCCTCGTGCGGTAATAAAGGCACTTGATGCCAAATGCATTTTCTCAGTAGCCCGAGATCAATTAGGAACAATCACTAAGCTACCACTTTGACTATGGCCTCTTGTACCATAACTACCGTTTAAAATGTTCAGTGCAGTAGGTATCAATCTTACGTTATCGCCTTAAGTAAGATTGAACCAGTTAGATGCTGTCCTTAATAAATGCAAAATTCTTTAGAAAGTCTTCATAACTAATTTCTGCTCATCACCTTTACCTCAAAACATTAGATTGCCTTAGCTATATGACATTGAATTAGAAATTAGGTAAGATATGCGACGCGTCTAACATATATGCGAAGTTTCGCAAGTATGTATGTGTTAGGTTTATTTACACGCTCTGAAGCAATTCGGTGTCAAGTGCTCGTGTCGACACGGTTCGATTTCGAGGGTCTGAAGGTTTACTAAACCTTGTTCAACATATTCTACATGTGTTGGTGCCGTGCCTTGAATTGGCTATTTAGAATCATCTAATCTACGTTTACTGATCATGACATCCATTTTATGTACATAGTTGTATACTCAACTAATACTAGTGGCGTATTACAGGTTCTTTTAAATATGATTAAATATTAAAAAAAAAATATTGCACGCTATGATGTTTCTTGGCAATCCACTTTAAATAAGTATGTTTAGTTTATATTGTTACTTCAAACAGCATACCTGTCTTATGAAAATTTCTAGTGCTTTCAACTAAATGGAGGTGACATATGAAACGCACTGACGATTGAAACACGCCTTCAGAAGCATTATTACTAATTAGAGAAACATGCTCACTAATGAAACGTACTGACGATTGAAACACGCCTACAGAAGCATAATTACTAATTAAAGAAACATGCTCTCTACTGAAACGCACTGACTATTGAAACACACTTACCGATTAAGCGTCGCCACGTCGAATCCCTTCTGTATGTACTCGATACCAGCGGGCACGGCCATGGTGAGCAGCAGACGAGGCTTGCCGGTCTTCTCCGACTCACGCTCGAACTCTTCGCGAAGTTCCTTCACCAGCTTGGCGTAGTTCTCCCGGTCTTTGGGCTTGCCACCGTCTCTGAACGCTGGGTACTCCCAGTCGAGGTCCAGCCCGTCGAAGTGGTTCTGTCTGAGGAACTGTTGGATAAAAAGTGCAATTAGAAGTAGATAATTATAGTACTGTTATACCTCTAAAAAAATCTCATATTTTCATACTTGCGTCTCTAGAGGACGAGTTATTAGAATATATAATATGGCAAATCCACAACGTAGCCTTATTGATAGTGGCTGCCTGCGAAGCGGAAGGATCTTGGTTCGATTCCCAACCAGCAAGGTTATTCTGTTTTGTAACTTGACAGCGGAATCCGCGATGACTTTCAAAATTGAAGTTAAAGCTCGAGACTCACTTCACTTCGCAAGTGCGTACTAGATGATTAGAGAATAACATAATACCGAGGCCATCTTTAGTCGTTTGACGTTCGAGTTCGAGACTCACTTCACTTCGCAAGTGCGTACTAGATGATTAGAGAATGACATATCAAGATCTCGAACTCGAACTTTAATTTTGAAACTCATCGCGGATTCCGCTGTCGAGTTACAAAACAGAATAGCCTTGCTGGTTAGACATTTTATATGGCCTAAGTGTTTTGGTTATGTCTGTTAGTGATGTCTCATTTGTGTTGATTATGTCACCGACATGTGATACAGGAAATCCTAGTGCGGAGTAAGAGTACCTATGTATTTTAATAAAAAAAATAAGATCCGTTGACTAAGAACATTAAATGTCATTTGATCGAATTTTTTATCGTTACAAAACCTGTTCAGATGACCAATAGTATTACACATTCATTAATTTTGGTCACATTATTATACATTGCATAAACATATATGCGCAGCGAAGCGCTTGAAGCGCTCATAGCCCGGCGGCTTACGTCGATCCTAAGCGATCGACAAAGTTAAGCAACAGCGGGCGCGGTCGGTAGTTGTATGGGTGATCGCTAGTTGCAAAAATTTCTTGAGCGCTTCCGTGCTTCGGAGGGCACGTAAAGCCGTCGGTCCCGGTTGTTATCGTAAGATAACAGTCGTTAAGCCATGTCGGAGGCCCTCGGGTGGCATGAAAACTTCCGACAATTGGATTGGCCACTAACCCCTTCACCAATCCGGTGGAATATGCTCTAGGCCTCCTCAAGAGGAGAGATCCGTGCTCAGTAGTGGGCCGTTAATGGGTTGAAGCCAGCCATTATACATTGTAAAAATAACATTAAATAAATCTAGATTTAAAATTTATCCATCGAAGTACTCTTATTGTTAAAATTGAAAACTGAGATCGAACTCATTTATAAACGTCAATGCCTTTTAAGCAATTTGTTTTACGACTGACTTAGTACCTACGTAATTGTTCACACTGTATACAAAGGCCTACATATACTACGATTTATAAATAACAGTATAGTCTAAATGAACGCGTAGACATAAAATAATTAGAGAAAGCGTTTTATGGCGAGGGAAGTGCAAGATTACTGCGGATGTATCGCGCGTCGCTTGTACTACGCGGTCATGGAATACCGAGCTATAATTACACTTTAATATCCCATAATGCCTACAAAATACTAGGCAGAAAGCTCTTGTGGGCTATCAGTGTTGAAGCCAGGCAGAAAACGTTGTGTACGTAGTATCTTTTATTTATTCTACGATGACGTAAGCAATATTTAATAACTAACAGACAACTTTAGATAATGTTTTGGAATAGAACTAAATAGCAACTCAGTTTTAAAGTACACTAAAAGTAGTTAATTCAGAAATTTAAAATGGAAACGTAAATGTACGTTTATACTAATTAAATTAATAATTTTATCATTTTCGCTTCAGTAGATGAAATATGACGTGCATTACTTTATTGAAAAACACGTTTGAAATTGAAAACTTTAAAATTGCAAACCCTGAAGCCATAAACGTTCTCAAAGATGAGAAGTAGTTACTAAGAACGGTTACGGACTAAATATTGATGAAATCCTGAGTTCGCACTTCACAACAATTACTCTATAGTTACACCACTCTGTTTCAGAGTAATAGTTACATTTTAACGTAACGCAGTTCTTTCAGCACAAATCATTTGTTTCAGTATCGATGGTATCGAGATGGAACTGTTAAAGCAAGAATGCAGTTAGTATTAATCTGTAAGATCTATTACAAACTTTTGTTTATTATTTCGCTTCCTTTATTGTTTTCAAATGATGCAAGTCATTATTAGATTAACTGTAATTTTAATGATATCTTGATAAGTTTAAGTTTATAATAAAATTTATTTTTAAAATATCATTAACTTATTATCGTTTCACTGCAAGATCCTTCCTAATACCTGCAGTCTAGCGTTCCTTCTAGTATTGGTAGAGATTTTTTAGCTATCGACCATTTAAATCTATACTAATATTATAAAGCTGAAGATTTTGTTTGTTTGGTTGAACGCGCTAATCTCAGGAAGTGCTGGTTTGAATTGAAAAATTATTTTTGTGTTTGATAGTCCATTTGTCAAGAAAGGCTATAGGCTATATAACATCATATATTTTAGTAGTTAGTTTTTTTCACAAATTAATGCGGGTGAAACCGTGAGGCACAGCTAGTGATTAATAAAATTAAAATATGACAATTATGAGTACTTTCTTCCTTTTTTTTTATTAGTGTGGGAGTTCCTTCTTTCTCTCTCTTCTTTCTTCATCTTCTTCATGTGACGGCCACTTACAATCAGGTGGATCCTCTATTCATTTGCCTGCTGTTACATAAAAAATGCTTCTTTGACATAGATTTATGCAGAACTAACCTTAATAGCACTCTTGACGAACTCCTTCCGCCGGTCTCTTGCCGCCACCATGGGGGAGAACCGCGAGGAGCCCTCGTTCCAGCCGCCGATGGCCAGCAGCGTCTTCAGGTTCTTGTTGTAGGTCTTCAGACCGTTGAACTTGGCATAGCCACCTGGGGGGAACACCATGTTAATAAGAAAGCCAGGGTTGGGAAAAGTAAAAAAAATTAAGTCATTTACAATGTTATAATTTATATCATTGACGTGTACTAACTAAAAAAAACACAAGTAGATATTGAAATTTTAAATTTTACTTAAACTTTTAAGAATGTAAAATTTAACCACATTTTCATATTTATAAAATTCCTTATGTACAAAATTAAAAATATTATTAAAAGGAAGCATTTTCGAAGCCAAGTAGTAGTATCATATACATGTATACTGCTTGAAAGTAGTTGTAACTACAAAACTGATTATACGTTATTTCCTTTCACTGACAGACTACCTCCTGCTGAGTTTCTATAGTTTTCGGAAACTCAATTATTTCGTAATTACATGCCTTCATATTACTTAATAACTGTTATTAATCAGATATGCGAGATTTCCCTAGTTTTAAGCTACGTTATCAGTAAAGTTTACTTTTTGACAACAATGTATGAACAACAATGTATTTATGAACACTGCAGGTATCAAAATGCATATATTTTAACTCTGCACGCGGCTTTGCTCGCGTCTTCCCGGATAATAAGTACCCTATATGTTATTCCAGATGGTCTACCTGTGTGCTAAGTTTCATGAAAATACGTTTAGTAGTTGTTACAATATTTCAGTTTATTTATATTTCATGACACAAAACATACCTTTCTCAATATCCTGGTACTTGTCGAAGGGTTTGAGCGAGTTCTCCTTGGTGAACCCCCCGAAGGCGTACACGAGGTGCGTGCACAGGTAGGGGTTGATGTTCTGCGGGTTGAACTTGGCGGTGCCGGGCCGGTACACCGACCAGTTGGTGTAGTAGCACACCACGCGCGGGGAGCTCGACAGCGCTGTGGAGGATACAGAGTAAATAATGTAATAAATAATTGGTAGTCACTATAAATTTTTAAATTTAAAAATCTACAGACAGTTTTATTAAAATAAACATAGATAAGAACCATCTTGATCACATTAACATTTAAACAAAACAAATCATATATGTATGTATATCATAATTAGTACATTCGTTTAGGAGCCACGATGCCACAGACAGACACACATGTGTGTACAATCATGTCTAACTTATGACACCCCTCCAGGACAAGACAAGTGGGAATAAACGATTTTGCGTTGGGGGTTAAAATATATTTTATTTATTGGTACTGTTGGGAGTAACCCTGCCTGAAAATCAAAAGGGGGTTCGATTCCCAGCCAACAGTTATTTTTTTGACACATAAATGTTTTTTCCAGTCGTGGTTATTTTTAGGTTATCCTGTTCGGTGGACAATAGGGAACAATAAATAAGGGAACAATAGTGCGGTGGTTTAAGCTTACTAATAGGTGATAAAATTAATAAGTGCAATTGAAAACATCCAAAATGATTGTCAATACCTAAAGGTATGAAAGAGATTCCATTGTAAAGTATGTGAAATTCAATATTATTAATTGATGTTATTGGAGTGGTACACTGTTGCGCGTTGATGTCTTTTGTTAAGAAATACGCCGCGCTGTAGACTAACGGTTCCGGGTTTATTTACCGTCCAAAAAGTCATTTATGTCACTGAGAAATATATGTTTTGTGTAAGGCTATTCTGTTTTGTAACTCGACAAGCGGGATCCGCGATGAGTGTCAAACTTCAAACGACTAAACATAGGATTTTGACACTCATCGCGGATTCCGCTGTCGAGTTACAAAACAGAATAGCCTTGCTGGTCTTAATTGTCACGTCGAACTGACGTGGTCTGTGGAACTCGCTACCAGAAGTAATACGATGTGACATGATTGTATGACCACCAAGAATTTAATTAAGCATTAACTTATTTTAAATAAAAAAAAAAAAAGAAACGGAAAAAAAGACGTGCCCAGACACTTGATTCTTTCAAGAAACAAGTGAAAGATTATTTTACCTGTCGCTCTAATAATAACTTTTTTTCTATTTTTGTTTTCCTTCCCTTAATCGCGTCCCTAATCATTCTCTTCTCTTCTTTGTAGTCTCCTTAAGTAAATACTAGCTGTTGACAAACGTTTATTCTTAATTGTGCACCCTGCCCCGTTTCCAAAAATAACTCACTTTATTAGATTGATAGATTGTCTGGAAGAGATTGCTATTTAAGTAATATGACCGCCTTTGTAGTTCTGTATTTTAAAATGTTTATCTAGAAATAAATTTGGTGTACAATAAAGAGGATTTTGTTAGTTTGTTTGTCGAATAAGTAAGTCCATCCGATCGAAGAATACTAACTGCAAAATGTATTGTATAAAAATTCGCGAAACTATTGAATACTTAACAACATAGCAACATTGCAAATCATTAACCTATAAGTCAATGAATTTAAAGATGTATAAAATTCCACTTAAGCGAGCTATTACTTTTCACGCGGCGGCAGACGACCCACAAATGTCACGCGCCGCCCCTGAACCCGCGCTAAAGGCCGCCCGCTTGTAAAAAGGAAAACAGCTCTTCCCGACATTCATAGTATGTGAACTATGTGAGATGTCATACATATATGTCTTCTTAGAGCTATGAAGTTTCTATTTGAGTCGCGAATTATTTCCAAGTGAAACTATATTCGCGTCAAGCTTTGAGGTTTAATTTGGTGCAGGACTGTTTGGGCTAGTAATAAATAACTGCATACGTTGACAATCCTACAACTTCGTGTAAACAACATAATAAATTAATTTATAATTTTTTATATTATATTAAAAGTGTTTTCTTTATTGTACTGAGTAAAATCTGTTTCGTGTAACCTTAGTTTGACAAAAAAAAATTCTTAATTTGTTTATTGCACAGTTGAAGTCGTTTAAGACCTACATGCCTTGATTCCCAGCCGGGATAGGTATTTAGCTATGTATGTACCTATGACTGATTCACGAGTCATGAATTTTTGATATATGACTCACCAAAAAATCATGTCCATTACGATCGTAACACAGGGAATTCTCGAGGTTGTAGATGTTTAAAAAACCTTTAATAACTGCTCTTGTTTATTATTATGAACATTTAAAGCCAGGTTGTCTAACGCTCCAGCTCAGAGTCACTAACGGTTACTTAAGTACAGAATCACCATACAAATTCAGTACTAAGGATTGATTTATGTAACCGTTAGTGACTCTGAGTTGGCGCGTAAGCCTCCGTTAGTAGCTCCCACATCAATTACAAAATAATTATCATAGCAAACCAACTTACAGATGCTTGTAGCAATATTTTAACTAACACGCTATGTATGTTACATGCATTGTCTTTACAAAACACATCCACCATCTAACGATCCTTTGTTACAATTGAAATATGTCCAACAAGTACTTTTCCATTGAATGCATGCATGAGAAATAAGAAAAAAATTATGGTAAGCCGGCATGTTTGAATTACCTTTAAAAAAGGTAAACATAAACTTTCCTCGGTGAATACCGTAAAAGTTGGTTCATGCGCGGTGATTGCAGTGAACCCAGACAATGCGCCATTGTGGAGGACGTCGCGAGCGAGCGTTGGCCTCTGAAGCCTTTGTCGTAGAGTAGAAACTATTAATAACGTCTTGAGTTCCGTATTTTTATTATTCATTGGTTTTACCTTCAACCCATTAATAAGCCCATTACTGAGCACGGGTTTCTCTTTAGGAGGCCAACGGTATACTCAACCACGCTGCTCCAGTGCGGAGGTTAGAGGCCAAATCAAGTGTCGGAATTTTTCATGCCACCCGATGGCTTTCTTTATTCTTTATTCATTGCAAACACATGACAATAGCACAAAATACATACATAATTAGGTATCCACACACATATTATATATCTATATTATGGTCAGAGTAAACACATACAAATACCTTGATAAGGTGTAGCAATTGGATAGGAGAGGCAGACATTAGTTTGTATTTTGTAGTTTAAAATTTAAAAAAAATTTACATTATTGTCATAGCCACAGTATTATTGTTATTGTCAAAATATTATGGTTTATTTTTTAATTTGTTTTGTATCTTAGCTATTCATCTACACTGTAGTAGGCTTTGTCAATGAAGAATTGTTTTATGTTTCCTTCCGACATGGCTTAACGACTGTTATCTTATGATAACAACCGTTGGTCCCGGTTGTTTGACAGTCGACTTTACAGAAGTGATATGCAAACGGAGAAGTTTAAAGATCTTGCAAGCTAAGGGGACTGAGTTCATTTCCCAACCGGAACAGATGTTTATAAAATAAACAATAATAAACGCTAATACACTCATACCCCCGCAGTAGGTTATTACCTGTGTCGCGGGTGGCATGGACGATACATATAACACATCACAATCACACCCATGACCCGAATACGAATTTAATCTGTCACACAAATATCTGCCCCGGCCGTGAATCGAACCCGGCACCTCTCGCTCTGGAGGCAGGGTCGCTACCAACTAGGCTACAGGGTCGTCACAGTATTCACAGTTTCAGTTCAGTATTCACAGGTCCGTAGCCGAATGGCAAAAAACGGAACGCTTATGGATTCGTCATGTCTGTCTGTCTGTCTGTCCGTCCGTATGTCACAGCCACTTTTTTCCGAAACTATAAGAGCTATACCATTGAAACTTGGTAAGTAGATGTATTCTGTGAACCGCATTAAGATTTTCACACAAAAATAGAAAAAAAAAACAATAAATTTTGGGGGTTCCCCATACTTAGAACTGAAACTCAAAAATGTTTTTTTCATCAAACCTATACGTGTGGGGTATCTATGGATAGGTCTTCAAAAATGATATTGAGGTTTCTAGTATCATTTTTTTCTAAACTGAATAGTTTGCGCGAGAGACACTTCCAAAGTGGTAAAATGTGTGCCCCCCCCCCCCCTGTAACTTCTAAAATAAGGGAATGATAAAACAAAAAAAAATATATGATGTACATTACCAAGCAAACTTCCAACGAAAATTGGTTTGAATGAGATCTAGTAAGTAGTTTTTTTTTTTAATACGTCATAAATCTTAAACCGCAAAAAACATTGATCAAAGTTATAACGAACTACAAGAACTTTTATATTATGGTACTCGCTGCTACGGAACCCTTCATGGGCGAGTCCGACTCGCACTTGGCCGCTTTTCTTAGGTCAGGCTTGGTAACGGCATGGATTGTAATGTAATCTCGAGCAGTGGAGACATTTTGGTGGGGATTTCAGGAATAAACCTTATGTCTTCAACCTTAGGTATTCAATCTGAATGGAAGGAAATTCTGGGGCACGCTTGGAGAGACTCAACCGAGAAGAATATCTCACCTCGGAATGACTTCCACCTCCTGAAATACCTACTGGGAAACATACAGTTACTGCCTTTGTCTTTTACGCTATGCCCTATTCCATGGCCTACCTGCGTGCTACATTTCATGAAAATCCGTTCAGTAGTTTCTAAACGAAAGAGTAACAAACATACTTAAAGTTTCACATTTATAATATTAAGTAGTAGGATTTTTTAATAATAATAATAACAAAATAATTTATTTCGGACTTTCATCATATGTCAAACTAAAAATAAAAAAAAACCTGTAATGAATAATTTAGCGGGTTCCAAAGGTAATATGGCGTAAAAGATGTATGTAGCCTCTGTAGTATTTACTCTATCCCCTGTGTACATAACTTGCAAGCCCCTTTGTCCACAAGAACTGTATGATATTTATTCACCGCGTGATATTTTTAGCAATATTTCTTAAAAGGCAAGTCACGCTTTGTCCGTGTTTTGCATTGAGATCCGCATAATTCTTTGTTATTCCGACTGTAGGTCACAATTCTATGCAGATTTCCTAAACAGATCGTGGATACTATTGTATTCTAGAATAGACGCATATTTGCATAGAGTATAGACCATACATGAGTATTTTCACAAAATTTTATATTCACAATATTCACAAAATTTGTATTGTTCGGGTATAATAGTGTTCATTTCGATTGATCCACATGCGAAGCTTTTTATATTCTGCGGTAACCTTCAAAATTAATTCAACATAAAATGCCTCGTTACTTTAAAATTACACTAAGTTACATTTATTTGTATTAGGAAGACGGAGTAAGCCACATCATAGCCCGATTATGCATGGTATTATTTAGTAATAGTCTAGTGGTTAGAACGTAGGTCTCCCGAACGAAGGGGCCCGAGTTCAAATCCTGGCACGCACCTCTAATTTTCAAATATTATGTGCGTATTAGAAGTTAATTATCACTTGCTTCGGTGAAGATAAACATCTTGAGGAAACCTGCACACCGGAGAGATCTCCATAAAGTTCTCAAAGGCGTGTGAAGTCTAGCAATCCGCACTTGGCCAGCGTAGTAGACTATGGCCTAATACCCCTCACATTGTGAGAGAAGACCCCGAGCCCAGCAGTGGGACAATTATGGGTTGATGCCTTACCTTTTTGTGTGGTGTTTGGCTTTTTACCCATGAACGGCCCACTACTTAACACGGATCTCTTCTCCAGAGGAAGCCTACAGTATACGCCACCACGCTGCTCCAGGGCAGATTGATGGAGGGGTTAGTAGCCAATCCGAAAGTTTTTATGCCGCTCGAGAGCCTCCCACGTGGCCTAACTCTCGTAAGATAATTTATCTTACAGTAACAATCGCGACCGACGGGTGCAAGCTCCCTTCAAAATACAGAAGCACTAAAGACATTTTTGGCACTAGTGGGCCCATGTTGCTTACCTTGCTCGATCACATTGGATTGACAAAAGTCGGAAATTAAAAACTCTTTTCACGGCATTTTTTTATATCATTTAACATTTTACATAGTAATATCTGGATGACCGAACTTTGCTCCGTATTTTAGTATTGCTTAACCAAGCCATCTACTGCAGTAGCCCGGTGTCATTAAAGCAGTTAGTTGCTCCCAATAATAATAGTATTATTACACGCCAATAGATTTCGGGTAGAGTCAATCATATTGTAGCAGTTTCTCATTGCGTGAAAATACGGATAAAACGAAATTTTATTAAAAATGAATCCTAGCTAGATCGATTTTTCGCCCCTGAAATGCAGGGGGCATACTAAATTTCATGAAAATCGTAGGCGTCGCCGCGCCGTTTCCGAGATTCCGAGAATATATAGGTAGAGGTATACAAGAATTGCTTGTTTAAAGATATTAGATTTGTGTCTCACCTGGTGTGACGTACGCGAGTACAGCCAGCAGCAACGACAACCATGCTGTGCTCTCCTGAAACAATAACAAAATATTTATACCATTAATATTATACTATATCACATACTATCTGCTCTATGCAAAGAGTGCATTTTGGATTTGAATCGTAAGATATCTAACAGTACTGGGCGGTATTACAGTCACCTAACAAACGGTGGGGAAATCGCTCATTAAAACCGTTCAAGGCTTTAAATCATAGATGGTTGGAGCCCCTTGTAACCCTGCTTAATGATTATGATTATACGTAATACTTACAGATTGATTTAAATTAAATTACGTTTATGTAACTGTATTGCGAATCGGCTAGAGCTACTGTTAACGCACTGGTTCCGGTTCCATTCCCATTGGGAGCAACATAATATTTATATTCACACAAGGCACTGTTTATCTATGCCGTAATATTTAATTGAATCCTACAAAACATGTCCATTTATAAAAAGTAGGTGTATCTATTTTTTTACACAGAATGACATGTAGAAATAAATATCATTGTTACTATTATTATTTCTTCATGGAACTCCATGGGCGGCTCGATAACTACCACTCTCATGCTTGAGCCAAACGATACGCCATTTGCCGGCTGGCGGCTTGATAGCCAGTTTTTTCTTTCTTACTTCTTCATTCTTTCTTGCCGGCAACGCAACAGTGATGTCGACTATGGCGACTATAATCACTGACTAACAGTTAGATCGTTTGTTCCTTTGTCGGTTATATCCATAAAAGAAAACAAAAATGTAATTAAATCTAGAAAGCCCTTGGAAGGCTTTGTTAGTCGCGGACGTGTTAGCACCAGCCCGTTACGTGTCGCATTGGTATTTGCTTCTGTATTGCGTCACCACCGACCGGTTGGACAGCTGACATAGAAGATAGTATTATGAGAGAAACTACTATAAAATTATACAAGCTGCGACGCACTCCGCAGCTCGCAAAAAAGGATATTTCTTTAATATTGTTACGAACCACGGAACCCCGTACGCAAAAATGGAACCCTAAATTGTCGAAGACGTCTTTAATCGTTTATTTGCACTATTGTGTTCCGGGCGAATGACCTTCGTTCCTTTGTGTCTTGACCTTGATGCTAACTTTTATGACTGTGTTTTGTTTAATTATCTGGATTAGCGCGGAACTTTCTCGAAAACCCGCGAACTGAGTTCGGCCACCTATAAAAGGACGCGAATTGGTCGTCGTAACTGATTCCAGTTCGGGATTCCGGTTGGGAATCGGGAACGATAACAGCGATACGAGCGATAAGGGAGTCAGGTTTGGGACTCCAGACGGGTCAATACGTGATCAGGGCGATAGTAAGAGGGTGTTTCGCGTTCGTGAGCGAGTGAGTGACTCTTACGCGGTTGCTAGTGTTAGTGTTAGTGTGTAGTAGTAGTAGTATTGTACCACCTTCTTTGTGTAATAAAGTACTCTTCGGCAACATCAGTGGTATCCTTTACGAACCCACCCACTAGTAGGACGTAACAATATGTTTTACAGGTGTAATGTAAATTGAATTATTACATATAACAGCTTGGATAAATATTGGAAATAAACTTCAAATGCAGTTGAAAAAATATTTGAATACAAACTATGTAATATAGTCATTATTTATAACTGTTATCGGTTAATTCATCTGCGAAGATATTGTTTCTACCCTTTATTTTATCCCGGAGGAATACAACATTTTTATCCTCCATTTCAACCCTTTATTTATTTTTATTCAGTTATTTCACTGCATCAGCAAAGTAAACATGTCATGTAATACGAGATAATTATACAAGTACAAGGTTAGTGTCACCTCAATTACAGGTGCTAACTACTAATATTGCAACAAACAGTATTTAAAAAGCATAAAAAAATATATAAAATACAGAGTCACAAATCACAAGTCACTTAGATAATTATGTTACAATAATCACAATTAAACTGAACAAACAATGGAAGTCTTTAAAAAGAATAATTAAATGTTAAAAAAATAAAATGTCAATAATTAAAATGTGCTAACATTAAAACGCCAAAAATTAATGTCAGAAACTAAAAAAAATAAAAGAAATACATTGAGAATTGTAAAAAAAGTAAAAATTGCAACAGTAATAAATTAACAATCGCATTAGTATAATAAGAACGTCAAAAAATATTAGATTAATTACATTTAGATTAGATTTAACATGAAGATTAACATAATAAGAAGAAATAGAAATAAAATTTTAAATGAATCAACAATTTCAGATTTTTTTTTTTATTTGAGTAACTTATTACAGCCTCACTGAGTTTACCAGTAACTACATACATGTCATGCGTGTTGTAAACAATTTCCGAAAACCCTTCTTTATTGCTACCCCACAAAAAACCCTGTACAAAGTGTCATGCCTGTATGTTCACTGATTTAGGCTGTGAGTGTTCCGCTGTATGTTGATAAGGACCTGATCCGAAAACGATAAGTAACTAACACGGACATAAAAAAAGAACAGACGTAACCTTGTCTAATCGAGAGTGAAGCTGACAGCTGACAGCTCGCTTACCATGTGTGCGTAATTTTGTAATTTTTGATTGGCGATGGTGTCAATGTCGTAGCCGTATGGTGTCAATGTGTGGGTGTGTGTACTTGTACGAATACAGAGTTGGTATTCCTATGGGTGCTTCACTGAATTTGTTCTTGGGATTATGTCCGTCTTTTTTTTAGGTCCGTGGTAACTAATAAATAAAATAAATGGTTGCTGAACTAATCCAACTTGAAGAAAATTCATTTCAACATACATTATTCATAATTCATAACAAAAGTATCGCACGTATTTATTACCATGTTGCCGTGGCTACCCGACGCATAACTGACAGAGAACTGTAAAAAGGCCTTTCATGGAATGAACAAAGGAAGTACCGCTCGGAACATGGGACGGTCTTTCAGTATTCAGTAGGCGCCATACGCCATTAGACCAAGTCCGTGCCACCGTTATAATTTATGAACAACAATCGGAAAAATAACTGTTTCGTAATTCACGCGTGCCATGAATATTCAGATGCGGAGAAATGGAGCATTCGAGAAATTATATCTGTCGTACGGCTTTGACGTTTATTTTTTTGATGTTTATTTTAGTAAATAGTG
This sequence comes from Thymelicus acteon, assembly GCA_951805285.1. Classification (NCBI taxonomy): domain Eukaryota; kingdom Metazoa; phylum Arthropoda; class Insecta; order Lepidoptera; family Hesperiidae; genus Thymelicus; species Thymelicus acteon. Next base: position 16,938,681 of record OX638226.1, on the reverse strand, counting down.
ACCACGATTGCTGATTGATGACGGTACAATTAATATCGACCTTAATGCTAGGACATTTTCTAATTGAATGGTTAACTACCATTAGGAAATACAGAAACACACAATGTGTTTGCACAAAGCAATTTGGTCAAAGAGAATAAAATTATGTAGAGGCATTATCTAATCTAATACCTTTAAACGAACAATCTTGTATATTACGAGTATATAATCTGAATATTGGAAACGGCTCCAACGATTTTCATGAAATTTAGTCTTGCAGGGGGTTTCGGGGGCAATAAATCGATCTACATACTCTTCATTTTTCGAAAATGTCGTTTTATCCGTGTTTTCAGGCAATGAAAAACTGCTACAATAGACTCTTCCTGAAATCTATTGGCGAGTAGCAATACCAAAGCTACTTCAGTAGATGGCGTTGTTTGCTTAAAAATACCGAGCAAAGCTTGGCCATCCGGGTACTTATTGTTTAGGTGCATTCTACCACCACTAAAAAGTAAACTTCTTCTTTATATATGTATAACAAATATCAGGTGGTGTTATTTAATATAATGTTCCTATTCGTTGTTAATACTAGCGTAGACTTTATAAAAATAGACATTTAAAACTAAAACTTTAATGAAAATAAAATAACCTCTGATAAAGAGGTGGCTAATGCATTTGAAAATTTCTTTCAAAATATTCCGGTTAGGTTGACTAAATCGCTGACTTCATCCCCGGCAGCAGCACATTCTATTTTAAAAGATACCGTTGATGAATGTAGTGTTTCGTTTCAATTTAAATATACTTCCTCATTGGAAATAGTTCGAACTTTTCGAGCATTGCACATTAAAAATACGGGTGATTTGTGGGGAATGTCTGTCAAAGTTATAAATAATATAATAGATGTGATAGCCCCTTATTTAGCTAGGTTATTCAATAAATGTATAGATTTAGGTACTTTCCCAAATCTTATGAAGTATAGTAAGATTATACCGATTTTTAAATCTGGGGATAAAACAGACGTTAATAATTTCAGACCTATTTCTATTTTACCAACTCTCAGTAAAGTATTCGAAAAAATTATATTAAATCAAATGCTGATGCACTTCAACACTTGTAATTTACTCCACCCTGATCAATACGGCTTTACCAAAGGCCGTAGTACAACAGATGCTGGTGTTAGGCTTCTCAAACACATCTTTGAGGCCTGGGAGAATTCACAAAATGCCATAGGGGTATTCTGTGACCTGTCTAAAGCATTTGACTGTGTTGAACACGAAACACTTCTACTTAAGCTCAGCCACTACGGTATCAAGAATAACTCACTTAACTTGATTGCGTCGTACTTAAAGGGTAGAATCCAATGTGTTAGCATAAATGATACCAAGTCATCGGGATCTCAATCTGTTATGGGTGTACCTCAGGGCTCGATTTTGGGCCCCTTCCTCTTTCTAGTATACATAAATGATCTGCCGTATTATATTAAGAAACATGCAGAGATTGTCCTGTTTGCTGTTGACACTTCCCTTATATTTAAGACGAATAGAAATAAAATGAATTTTGACGACGTAAACAGTGCTCTATCTCGTTTATCACACTGGTTTACAACAAACAATTTGCTACTTAATGCTAAAAAAACTAAGTGTGTTGAATTTACACTACCTAATGTACGGAATATTAGTAAAAGCCTGAAATTAAATAATGAAATTCTAACTATGGAAACATCCACAGTTTTCTTGGGTGTCACCTTAGATTCTAAACTACAATGGGGCACCCATATAACGGCTCTCGCGAGTAAGCTAAGTAGGTCAGTTTATGCGATTAGAAAGATAAGACAGTTTACCGATGTAGAAACTGCGAAACTTGTTTATTTTGCATACTTTCATAGCCTCATGTCCTATGGTATATTGATGTGGGGTTCAGCGGCTAACATTGGTTCTATATTTGTTTTGCAGAAAAGGGCAATCAGAGCCATTTATAAATTGAAATCACGTGATTCTCTGCGTGAGAAATTTAAAGATATAGGCATATTAACAGTAGCCTCTCAATTTATTTACAGCAATATTATATTTGTAAAAAACAACTTAGGTATGTTCAAGCAGAATAGTGATACGCATAATCATCTAACTAGAAACAGACATAATTTGGTGACGTCATCTTTTCGCTTAAGTAGGGTACAACGCTGTTATATGGGGCTCGGTGTACGTTTTTTCAATAAATTACCCAAGTCAATACGTGATTTACCTATCCAAATGTTTAAGAGATATGTGAAATCTCAGCTACTAGGCAAAGGATACTATAGCATAAATGAATATATTAATGACAAAGACGCCTGGAAGTTAGTGCCGCATCCAGTTCCGCGTAGGTTAGAAGATATTATGTAACTTTTCATGATTTTAAAAGATGTGCGAGGAGTTTCTTTCGGTTTTTCTTCTCCTCTATGACAAAGCACCTTTCCGAAAAGCTGGTAGATTAAAAAATGACGAGCATAAGTGTATCAGTGATACCTATATGAATAAAAGATTTTGATTTGATTTGATTTAAGTAAATTTTAAATTATAAGATTTTACTTTTACCTAATGCGACCAAAAAAAAAACTTTGATCAGAGCTTTGAGAACGCTTTGAGACCTCTCACTAAAACAAATGATAATTTCTAATACCGTAGGTTTTTGAAAATTACAGGTGCGTGCAGGATTTGAATCCAGACCTGTGCGAGAGGCACACCACTAGGTTATTACTGTATATCATAGTTATTAGCAATAAATATTATTATTTTCGCATGAAAATAAAACTCGTCTTGCACTTTTAAAGTTGGTTTGACTGGATTTCGTTCACTAGTCAATCACTTTAATTAGATATTGCGCACCTTATAATTAACTTCTGTAAGTCCTAATTAATGGAAACATTGTGTGGACCGAATATTGTAAATTAATAATTTTAATTTGGACTTCAATTAGTCACGGTGTAGAATTCTTTGCTTAATTTTATTGAGCGTATCTTTTTGTGTTACAGCGTATCTTTTTGAGCGTTTTTGATTTATCACTAATTTTGAAGTAGGTTATTTTTTCTCAAGAATTATATATTATGTATTAAAGTACTTACTAATAATAAAATGGGACCAAATCTGTACGATTTAATATTTTTAATTACTTTAAGGGCTTGTTTCACCATCTTCAAGTAGAGTCCTGAATAAGCTATTCGCCGGTTAAAGTGACGTTAAAGTGTCATTTTACATACACGAAATGTCAACTTAACCAACGAATAGCTTACTTCGAACTTACTTGAAGATTGTGAAACAAGCCCTAATACTCTTACTAACATTGTTTACTAACATACTACGTACATCCCCCGACCCCCGGTCACACGTAACTTCGTAACACGCGGTAACATGTCGTAACGACCCGTTTATGAATTGGATAACGTAATGCCTTCCTCGCTTTATGAATAATAGATTATGTTATATTATAATGAGTGATGAGTCGTGTCGATTGAATGTAAAGATTGTTGAATGTAACACGGTAGCCGATCTTATCTTACGTTTGGCTGGGAAAGGCTCAGAACATTTTGACGCATTAGTATAGAAGATAATGTTGCCCGCTTTGCACGCTATTAACATAAAAAGTTTTCACGTCACAGGGCATTTTAGTTTATCACATTATTACATTTTAGTTTATCACATTATCTATACAAATAAATAAAATTGGCGTGTCTGTTTGTAATATTAAAAGAACCGCTTTTTACTATATGCATTTGGATGTATATACGATACAAATACCAAAACAATTTTTTTTTATAATTTTTGTATGTCTGTTTGTTCCGGCTAATCTCTGAAATGGCTGAACCAATTTTGACGGAACTTTCACTGGCAGGTAGCTGATGTAACAAGGAGTAACTTAGGCTGCTTTTATTTTAGAAAAAAAAAATGTTTATTAGGCGATACGAAATTCGCCGGGTCAGCTAGTTAGTAATAAATGCATCGCAATAAACTTTTGAGTTTGATTTGTGAGTTACAAAATTATCGCGAAATACATACGCACTCATCAATACTTCACGAGGTTTCATGCCTGATAGCATTTTATTACTCGACATACCTACCTACTTTTACAACACCACTTTTACACAAACCACTTCCTAGAAGCATCTGTGTTCATTCCATTTAATTAAAATCACTAATCACTCTCCACTAATTGGCACAATGTGTATGAACATGCGTAAACGGCAAAGAAATGCAATAAAACCTTAGGAGGTCTCGTAAAAACAAGAAAAAAGCTACGTATATTAGAATACGGAGAAAGAATTTGATTTGCAACTAGTTAATTTATGGGTCCAATCGTTGTGAAAACGAATTAGTATACGAGTAGAGCAGCTGCGGCTGGTATATGTATGTAATCGCAAAGAAGATTTAGCATTTAATATCTAAACCGAATTTGAATATCTCTTACTCTCGTTTAGATAACGTATTTATACCACAAATATATCATTGAAAGGTAAAACAAAACGAAATGTGGAATTATATAATTCAAATATTTTCTTTACTTTGTGTTTTAACTACCTATAAGTAAACTAGTAGTAGGTACTACCAGCAGTGCGCTCACCATCGTAGACCGCGTTCCCACTTGCCATAATTAGATTGACTGGATCAGTGGGATTGTGTTCAAATAGTAACAACTAAACAGTAAGTAAAAAAAAATGTGTGCGTGTAATCTTTACGCGCGATTGAATTAAAACTTCTTTGACGTTGTTGACACGTATTACCAAAAAAAAAATTAACTTAATTTAAAATAAATATCATATTAGAGTTGACTCATATTTATTAACAACTAGCTGCCCGGACAGACTTCGTTCTGTCAATTTTTTTTTATTATTAAAACCTTCCGTGTGCTTTAAGGAACATACAAAAAAAATTGCCGAATTGGTCGAGCCATTCTTGAGTTTTGCGCTTAGCAACATTTATTTTTATTTATCTATACTAATATATAAAGAGGAAAGATTTGATTTTTTTTTGCATTGAATAGGCTCCGAAACTAATGAACCGATTTGAAAAATTCTTTCACTGTTGGGAAGCTACACTATCCCCGAGTAACATAGGCTATATTATAATTTCAAAAAAGTTAGGGATCCTGAATAAAACTCCAATAATGTAACCCAAGGTGTAAAAAATAAGAAAACCGAAGCAAAGCGAGGGCGGTTACTCGTATAGATATAATTTACAAAAACATAATTATAAAGCTATAAAATTACCGTTAATAATACCGTTACCGTTAATAATCCCGTTTTCGTTACCCGGTGATACTTTTTTTTTTTTTTAAATCTATAGACTTGTCACAGATACAATGTAATCTTAATAGAATTAATTTGACATTCAACAGACTATAGACTGTAGAGCCTTATTTCCGTCCGAATACTTCCGTCCGAAAAATAATCTGAGTTACTCTCAAGTCGCGCCTAAAGAAGTTTTACGATAATTTTAAGTTCTACGATATTTTGGAGGTTTCTACTCGGTTTGATTTTTGCACGACAGTCTAAGAAGATTCACGTGAAGTCAATGTGTTTGTGTGGTGTTCGACTGTTTTTCTCCGGCAGTACCATCCGATGACTGTGCGCAAGGAAAGTCGCTTTTCACTTTCAGTACGCACGACCGAGCTGGTTTTTATTTTTATAGAGATTAAAGTAAGAATTGTATTTAAGTAAAAATAACATAATCGTGATTAAGAGGTAAAAAAACGGTTCTAGCTTGCCTGCAAAGTTTAAAATTTATGAGAAAAAAACATATTAGAACATAGTTTTTTTATTTTCTCATCGTAAATCCGTCTTATCGTCTATTTCAATATGCTGTAAGTTCTTTGTTTTCTGTGTATGTGTGCGCAAAATTGTGTGAGTCTACGAATACCTTAAGATCTTGTGTCTTCTTAGCACCTAGACTTAAGTAGAAAGTTCAGTTATGTCGGAAACTTCTCTAATGTTATTAAATGCCCTTCTAGGAAGGTAGATATTACTTAAGAGAATGTAGAAATACCAACCACCTCCGCGGGAAGCAAGCTCACAGCTTACACGTGCATTCTCCGTGGACTAGCACTAGCCACCAAGGAAGTCTGAGGTGAAATGGACTGCGGAATACCATATGTAACTAGTCAAACGACATACGCTAATGTGGAAATATGTTAGGTTATAAGAACATGCACTAGGAGCTTTCAGAGACGTCTCCTTTAGAAATGTTCATGCTCATACATGTAAAAGTATCAGTATGTATCTAAACGTTTCATAAGTATTGTATTTAGTCCTATAGCTCACATGATAGTCATCCTGGCTACCGAGCAAGGATTCCCAGGGTTCAATCGCGGTCAAGGTTGACATTTATAAAAATGTTATTTATAAAGCTTGTTGTTTTCACTACACACACCCACACACACAATACATGAAGTTTTATTAATTAAATTTATCGAAATGACATCAGATGGAACACAAAAAAAAATCTAACCCAAGATAGGTAATCCAATTAAATATCATTAACTAAAAAAATAGGAATGTTAAATAATATAAGACGACCACTTCCCACGCGAGGTTATTTTTAATCTAATGGGTAATCTTCGTTTACCAAAATGGTAACCCTGACGACGCAACACCTACATGATCGTGATTCTATGGTCAGACTCGTAGAACTAGACCATTACATCTAAACATGAATATCTCACGCTGAGACTCTATAAGCTAATCTGGTTTTTGTCGCGATGCCTTATGAGGAGAAATTAAAATGCAAAGGCACTTTAAGGAAACGTTAGTAAATAGGTATATTATATCTCACTAGTAAATTCTCTTCAAAACATGTTTTGCGGGATGCTATGGCATTTTATTAAATGGTTAATGCGATCTGCATTCTTTTCGGATGGCAAGGTGTCGGTGATGTCTTGGTATTACTGATATCCATGAGCGATGATGACCACTTACCATCAGTTAGCTTGTCTGTTCGTTTGCCGACTTGTTACTTCGAAAATTACTGATAGTGAAACGCAAAACAAAAGTAATTTTCAGTGAGTTAACTAGAGTATCCTCTCATTTTGAGAGGAGGCAACTCCTCCCACGGTAACGTAGTACAGAAACTTTAAAGCGTCTATATTGATCGTGTGTGATCAAGTGAGTGAAACAACTTCTGACGCGGTAGTAGCCACTGAAGGAAGAAGTTGCCGAATGGGAGGAGTTCCTAACACACTTACGCCACAAGCTGCTCGCAGGTGGTCCCAATCAATTACAAACCACCTCAAAAGGTACCTTACTTTAATACTTCCTTAGCTCGCTTTGACACCGGCTGTAGAGTCAAACTTCTCAATAAATTCACTGAGACGTATCCGCTAGATGTAGATCGTTCCCACAATTATAGACATCGGTGTACGAAAACAAGTCCATTAAGATTGAGCTATGATACCCTCGCTCTGAATCATCGACTGGAACTCGTGTTAGCCAATATCGACGGATAAAGACAGTAAACATAAAATTAACGATACTTTAGTCATCGCTATGGTATCTCACCTCACACTAATATAAATATTGTATTATCATATCATACGTACAAATGTTTTAAACTAGATTATATTTATTTATCATACAATAATGTTTATTATTAGGTATATATTAATTATATAGTAATGCAAATTTAAGTATGTATAAAGAATCATATTCATGAGTTTAGTTTCAGATATTTAACTTTTAAATGATTTATTGAATTTAATTTTTATTTAATTTAATTTTAAAGTTATCAATTTCAATTTTATTTTAACAATTATTTAATTTTTATTTTTATTGTTTATGTTGAAGTTTATGTTGTTATTGTTTTTAATGTAATTTTAAATGTTTGATTTATTATTATTTATTGAGAAATGTTGTTGTACTTGAATATGATTGACATGTTAATTAGTGTAAGTGAATTAAAAATTCGTTCTAATTAACAATAAATAAATAAATGAGTTTTAGGTAGAGTAGCTGTACTCGTAAATCATTAGTGTGGAATGTTCTACATGTATTTTTAGAAGGTGAATCTGCGTTTGTAGTTCAGAGTTTCTTTCAGACATCATAAAATTAATATATCTCTATGGGATTTGATTAAACTCTGCAGGGTAATAAAATATCAACTCCGTCGGTCTCTAGAGAATTTCAGTGACTTCATAAATTTCCCAAGCTTTAATGAAAAATAAATTCCTAGGGATTTGATCAAATCTTGGTTTTCATCACTTCCCTCAGCCACATAAATATACTGACTAACCTATGTAAACAGTACTACGCAGTCGATGGCCGGTGCGAGAGCGATCCCACAGCTCGGACATGCAAGTGTATTAGTGTACGGTAATTACGACACCGCTCCAGTTACCGTGCACGCGACGGAACAGTTTCTACATAACTCACTGGTCTATTCTATTAAATTAACACAGATATTTTTAAGTTAAAAATAGTATAGATATAATCTTTTAAAGATTGGTTCACAGTAATCAAATTGACCTCAATTTACACGCAATATCCATCTTCTACGTTCGATTTTAGGAAACATTTGGTGATTAAGCAATAATTTATTCGAGGTAAAATGAAATACCGTTCCACATAAAATGTTAATTTTGGCGAAATAAATATAGGAAACTCATACATATAATTAAACTGTATTGATTAATTGATTTAATTGGTGCCAAGATGCCTCTAATTCTCTCTTTTGTTAAAGAGTTACATCTCTGCAGTTAATGAATGGAAACAGTGACCAATAAGAGATGACTGACTCATCTTCTTGCTGTCAGTTATGTATTATTGACATGATCAGTAACCGCAGCACTCAGTAGCAGAATAACACTCCACTACTATGAAAACGTTGCGACATGCTGTGTTCCGGAATGTTTCGCAGATCCTTGCGAACGGAATATGGCCAGTGGAATTTATCTCTATGTAAATGCTTAAATGGCCGTTACGTAAAGATTTATCGGTTTCGTAGTGTCTTGCTAGCTAAGATTCGCAGTATAACTTAGTAGTTGGAGATAGCGGTAGAGTCTTAGATAGTACTAGTCTATACAATCTATACAATCTATATCTATACATCTATACTCTATACAAATAAATAAAATTGGAGTGTCTGTTTGTAATATTAAAATAACCGCTTTTTACTAAGTGCATTTGGATGTGTACACGGTACATATACCAAATCAACATTTTGTACAATTTTTGTCTGTCTGTCTGTCTGTTTGTTCCGGCTAATCTCTGAAATGGCTGGACCGATTTTGACAGGACTTTCACTGGCAGATAGCTGATGTAACAAGGAGTAACTTAGGCTACTTTTATTTTAGAAAAAATATTTTGTTAGGCGATACGAAGTTTGCCGGGTCAGCTAGTACAAAATATATCTCTCTTGTTTGTGGTGGAGTAGAGATTTTTTTCATCAAAGCGTGAGAGGTCTAACGCACTCTGCAGTTCTCTATAACTAAGAAAGACTTCATCAAGTTGCTCTTCCGTGTATGTAAAAACCTCTAAGGTATATTTCGACATTTTGCTCTAGTTCGACTTGGTGGAGAGGTCAATGGCCTACACAAGTGTTGATCTCTGCGTGGGGTTCGTAAAAAATAAACGATGATACAGTACCTAACTTCTGTGAGTGAGAGATTAATGTAATTTTCGAAATATTCTGCATTTAAGAATTTTTACCACTAGTAACATAAAATTTCTTCATTTCATTCCAAATTTGTTCAAATTCATCATTGGGTTTTAAATAATTGTAGATTTAAAGAGAAGAGCAGACAAATCGAGGTATAAAACAATAAACATGTAATATACTTCTTTATATTTCTATTAATTAATTAGATCACTACTTGCTAACAAGGTAACAACATATCATATTTAATTTAGCCTGACAACAAAAGGAATATCGCAACGATGCTTGATGCGTCGCGTGATAGATTGGCTTAAATCGCGACTATTCGTTTTTGAAAGGTTACGACAAAAGGTTAGTTCTGTCGAAACTCATCGCGTGTCAACGTTTTTAGATACGTTGTAAAGTGTTTGTGGTGCCTAGGTTTTTTATTAGCTCATCTAGCTAATGTTGTAATTTATTCAAATGTGTTTGTCAATAACTTGATCACAGCGCCACCTGTCGGGTCCTGGTAGAAATATAATTAATAAATATACGCTACGCACTCATGGCCCCCCACTATAATTCCCTGTGTCGTGGATACCATGGGCAACGCACAAAGACAAGAAAATACAGACCAAGAACAGAAATTCAAACTCATCATTCAAATTTCTACCTCTCTGGGTATCGAACCCTGGACGCTTTGAACGGTGCCTCAACGTTTCAACATGGTACCCATTACGCCACACTTGTCGTCAGATAGGTAAAATATGAGCCATAGTTTAGTTTCCATAGTTTAAACAAAATGAATTATGCTGCGTATAATCTGAATTGGTAGGTACCATCACAATTTACCCGACCACTAACGGACGCAACGAATATTCTTGTATATAAATATTAGTGGTTTGCGGTTTTTACTATGAATGTCAACACCTACGAAAATAGTCAATTTACTGTAGGATTACTACAAGCGTAGAAGAGTCAAATTTTCCAAAACCGAAACTCTACTTTATATCTATTTTTCTCTTTATTTTCCAAGCAGTCAAGGTCTCTTTATGCAATTATTTAGTCTGGTATGGAACGAGGTATTTTGAAGTGATACTTCTTTAAGTTGGGTATGAGAAAAAATATTAATAGATATTCACATATAACATTTAATATCAATGCAAAGGAAAAAAGAAACAAGGAAAATGTTGCAATGAAACCAGTTTTAGGAGTATGATACAAAATAATATCGTCCAATCACCGACATGGTTGTGGACTTTTATTTTTTGTCATAATTTTTAATAGGTTGGTCGTTTATAAATCTATTAATGAGAACATTGAGGACAAAGACAATATTTGGTTTGTAGACAAGGAATACTATGGAAAAATCCTACCCGATGGCAAATGACATCTAAGATCTGAATGATAAGGGCTTGTAAGAAGCTAGAAGCCTCACTCATATCATATCACTCTCATAAACCCACGGGTCAAGCTAGCATATAACTAATCTATCAAAGTACGTATAACACTTCTCCATAGAGAACAAACGAATGTGTAGGGCTCCGGGATCAAGACTCCGCATTTCCGACATCATCGTTCGAGAACGCTGCACCACTGCCGTAGTCAACGACCAGTGGTACAAGACAAAGTGCAACAACAGTTTTTCGGTTCAGTAGTCGCGAAACCGATCCAAAGGTGAGCATTCCGCTCCTCTCCGGTTACAGTTAACCCAATAACCACTTAAATAATGCACATAATATAATACCGATTGTGAACTAGATCGTGTCTCCGTACGCGACCTTGTACCGGAGATCCTTTTACTATTAATGTTAGTATCTTGGTCGCTACTAGCAAGATCACGTTCTATCATCCGTCAGAAATAACTTCGGTGTTGGTCATGATTTGAATAAGGTCGAGTGTTCCTTATAGATTTGGTTCATACACTCTATGTAGAAGCTTATCTATACTAATATATAAAGAGGAGAGATTTGATTTTTTGTTTGCATTGAATAGGCTCCGAAACTACTGAATCGATTTCAAAAATTCTTTCATTGTTGGGAAGCTACACTATCCCCGAGTAACATAGGCTATATTATATTTTCAAAAAAAAAATAGGGATCCTTAATAAAACTCCAATAATGTAACCCAAGGTGTAAGAAAATAAGAAAACCGAAGCAAAGCGAGGGCGGTTGCTCGTATAGTATATTTGCGAATATTATTCTTTGTGTGTGTGTGTCCGGTGTTTTAACGAATAAATATGTAATCCCCATAAAAGTCACTAGTACCTGCAAATAACCTACTAACAACAACGGTTCTACATTTCCTTTAAATTTGCTGTATGTCAATACTTCCCGGAATTTGATCCTTGATAGCAACACTATCAAATGGTGTAATAATACAGGATGAGTTTTTTTTTTTCATAATCAGCGGGTTCGATTCCTGGCCAGAAATACTGATTTTTCGTATGTCATTACTTCCCATAATTCGATCCTTGTTAGCCACACTATTGAATGGTGTAATAATACAGGATGTATTTTTTCAAAATCAACTTGTTCGATTCCTGGCTAGGGATATTGATTTTTCAAAAATGTAATAATGCAGTTTTAGTTTTCATCAAAATCGGCCCCGAAACTCCTTTCAGCATTTTTCGTTATTTCTCATAGTTTCGGATTTGGCCATCCACGCACACTTGAAAAATACATCCTGTATACATAATAATTATTATGTATACAGGATGTATATATAATAACATCCTGTATACATAATAATTATTATGAAGATTTTGGATGTTTTTTAAAAATATTAAAGGAAAATTACTAGCTACTTTCATTTTAATTCCTAGCGAAACGTACGAGATTTCATGGCATTTTCCGTATTCAGGCATGTCTGTTAAGTCATCGTCTGTAGGGATGACACTAACGTTTATGTGTTTTATAATACCTGGTCTTACTAACTTGAAAAGTATTGATAGTTTTAGAAATAATAGCAGTAGTGAATTAAAAAAAAACATTATAACTAAACATATCAAAACATATTATTATCTACTTTTCGTTGACCTAGAATCATGAAATTTGGCAAGCATTTTGTTATCAAGAAAACGCACATTCAGTTTCCCGATGTGGCGCGAGGGATGGTTGCAACTTGCTAGCCAATATTCGACCCTTATTCTGCTCCTTACAGACGTAGCCTAAAAGATAACAGCCTCTAGACAATACTCTTTTCTGTAAGCGTTCATGTCATTCAAAATGTATGGGAATGATTAGGTGCGGAAAAGTCACATGCTCATTTTGCCGTACTTAATGTATTTTTTTTTTGGCTTGAACGCTTATAGAAAGGAGTTTTGTCTAGAGGCTCAGAGCTACACTACTACACATATATGTATACTACACGTATACTACTACATAGTACACACTACTACTACAGTCCACGACGAGCCAGCCCTGCCGAACCGGTCCACTTGAGATTTACCTCTGGCTGGTTCCGGCCACTCTCACTTTTATTGCTGTGCCTACTAATGGCTCTGTAAACGAAATGACGTCACATACAGATAAAAAAACAACTCTCGACTTCAATATGATGACGTCGTATCATCGTAAAAGTATGAATTTATAATTTGTGATATAATAATAGCGAAAGTCAGTTTGATATTTATCTGAATGCCTTCTTACTAAACTTTAATCTGGCAATTCTAATATCAATACGTGTCAAAGAACATAACAGAAGAATATATCAATGCGAAATAGAAAACAGATCATCGTTATGAGGTTTAGGGCTTGTTTCACAATCTTCAAGTAAGTCCGAAGTAAGCTATTCGTTGGTTAAGTTGACATTTCGTGTATGTAAAATGACACTTTAACGTCACTTTAACTTTAACACTTTAACCGGCGGATTAGCTTATTCAGGACTCTACTTGAAGATGGTGAAACAAGCCCTTAGAATAACACATAATTTTTATCATTCCGTCAGGGCCTACAATCTTCTGGCGTGAAGGCTGGAATAAAATTAAATTGTGCAATTCATTAGTTTGTGATTAATTAAATTAACGCTGAGTACGTAAATAACAAGGTTTTAATAGATAGAAATCGGAAACCGATATAACACGGGCACCCTGGCAATGACAGGTCCTGAAGGATTTCCTTGGTTTGGATTTATCATTATTATATATTGTACGAGTATACAGTGTGTCCAGCAACTAACTAGTGATAATTTAAGGGCATGAGAATATAGCCCCTTTCCATTTAGAATGGCCGCCATAACATGTATACATTTACACATATACAATTTAGTGTACATATTGTCAGCATTACTAAATAGTCATACTTATATCACTTGAACCGAGTATACTCGTAGATACCTGAGCGTCCTTGACCAAATGCTACGAGATCGACCTTGTCTATGCCCATCTAGGAAATTTATTTGGACAGCAAAATGTTGCACGCTTTATTGACGAATTGTCTATTACTGAATTGTAATTATTGTCATACGAGTAACCGCCCTCGCTTTGCTTCGGTTTTCTTATTTTTTTACACGTTGGGTTACATTATTGGAGTTTTATTAAGGATCCCTAATTTTTTTGAAAATATAAAATAGCCTGTGTTACTCGGGGATAGTTTAGCTTCCCAACAGTAAAAGAATTTTTGAAATCGGTTCAGTAGTTTCGGAGCCTATTCAATGCAAACAAAAAATCAAATCTTTCCTCTTTATATATTAGTATAGACAACTGCATTGTCATTACAATTCAGTAGTAATAAAAATTCGTTTATGAGGATTAGATGAAACATGTTCAAACTGTGCTTGTTCGATTGTCCTTGTGAAGCTGTAAAGGCCGCTAAGGCCAACAGAAACTGTCCATTCGAATAACTTGTGGCGTTCCTATAACGCACCATTTAGTATATTATTGTATGGCAACACTATTCGGCAGAGAAAATGCCACGACGCGAGGAGGGTGTGTCAACACTGAAGCCAAGAAAGATGGACAAGGGATTACGACGCAATAGCGGAGAGAAAAAAGATTATTGAAGGCTTTTATGTTTTGCGACCGCCTAAATCCTGCTGGCTCGCTCATGTACTACTACGCTTACGATACTGTGTATATCGTACATTGTAACAAAAGTTAAGCCCAATAAAACTCAGTGCAAAACCTGTGTCGTGTGTCAATTACTGGTGTGAGGACACCATTAAAAAACTCCTAAAAACTCTTGACAAAAAATAACCGACTTCAAAATAACTCAAAAACTACTTGTCAGATCTCGCTCAAATTTAAGTGAGACCATATGACAAGCACCAGTTTTCAATTAAAAAAAGAATCATCATAATCGGTTCACCTAGACGATAGTTCTGAGGTAACAAACATAAAAAATACAGTCGAATTGAATACCTCCTCCTTTTTTGAAGTCGGTTAAAAAGAAAAATTGAGGCTTGTTCAAAATATTTATAAAATACTATTATTAACATCAGTCCTGAAATGACTAATATTTCAGTATCGATACATTCATCGGACTTCCTATCCTAAGCGTAGATTCGCCTGTTGTATAAATAATTACAAACCTGTAATTTTAAAAGATTGATGGATTGGAATACAGTAATAACCTAATGACGCTAATACAGCCAAACATCAATGGCATACGTCAAATTAAGACAATTTATTCTATACTTTCAAAATACGACCGCCCCGCCGCGTGTACAATGGGAATACAATGCAAACAGTATTGCCACATACATTGCTCAATGCATTTTTCGCACGCATTTCTCATTCATTAATAATAATTGTTTGATTGTAACTACCCTCAATTATATACTATACCGAGATAGATTTACAGTTGAATTTCCTTCACGAATTATGGATTAGAATATTCGTGATCATAGACAATGACGATCAGACGGTAGCGGCGTAATCTCAAAATAATTACAATGGCTGCAATCACATATATCGTTTAGATTGAGAATTGGAACATTTTTTTATGATTTGTGGCATTTGAAATGAACATAGAGAAAGACATTAAAATATTGATACTGATGAAGGGCAAAAAGAATAACTGTCACTTAATACAATTTACCGAGCGCCAGGGTTGTAGCTTGATTCGAATTTGAGGTAGGGCAGCATTGGTTACAGGTAGAGCAGAAGTAAAAAATCATAATTGATCTGCTCTCTAGGTCACAGAACAAAGAATTATTATAATATGAAATGAATGTCACAAACTGTGGTATGTTCGGAAAAGTTTAGATACCTATCGCTACAATTCTTTTTATCTCAAACTATGAATAAACAATTTAATTATAATAATTTATCTTAGTTTTTGGTATTTTTAAGGTAGGGCATTGCCCCACAATGCCCCCCCCCCCCTAGCTACGGCCATGCCGAGGGCTAACAAATCGCTGTGACCAGTAGGTTAGGAGACACATTATATGTCACGGTAAGTAATGTAATGATAAAGGAAATATTTATTTAAATTTATAAATTTAAAAGTGATCGACACCAATCCGCACTGGAGCAGCGTGGCGGAGTATGCTCTAGGCCTCCTCAAGAGGAGAGACCCGTGCCCAGTAGTGGGCCATTAATGGGTTGACGCCAAAAGTGATCGCCAAACTTTGATAATATTTTCGAATATGAATTAATGCACATTTTATAGCAGTACATTTCTATTAATATAATTTCTACTACCACGGAATAAAAAAAAACTATGCTGTATAAAATATGAACAAACAAATAAATCAAAATGTGGAGTTTTATGAGGCGTTACATAAAACTACTTCATTAACGTTTCATGCGCCTGGGTAAAATCGAGTATTCGAAATTCATATCATTAATAATATTTCCTTTCCATCAAGATTTAAGAACATACTTAATGAGTTCCCCTTCTAAAATATTTAGCTTAATTGGCAAAATATCCTACAGATTTGTAGGAAATATTGTCATTGCGTGATGGAGGTGTAATGTTGTGCTAATAACATTCCAAGTATTTGTAAATATAATATACGAGTAACCGCCCTCGCTTTGCTTCGGTTTTCTTATTTTTTTTACACCTTGGGTTACATTATTAGAGTTTTATTAAGGATCCCTAATTTTTTTTTAAATATAGCCTATGTTACTCGGGGATAGTGTAGCTTCCTAACAGTGAAATAATTTCTCAAATCGGTTCAGTAGTTTCGGAGCCTATTCAATGCAAACAAAAAATCAAATCTTTCCTCTTTATATATTAGTATAGATATAGACAAGCCATCTGATGGTATAGATTTTCGACGATCGTCGCCCCTGGAGAATCGTCTGGTTTTCTCTGGATTTGTCCTAATTTTTACCGTGTCCGGGAAGCTTTTGGACGGGGTTTTCGGAAAAGGTCCCGGACACTTTGTATCAGGGGCACTATGTAGCGGAACCATTCAACAACGCCAACAGCCCGGGCGGCGCGGCGTGACGACAAAGAGGAGGCAAGCAAGCTTATTAAAAATGTACGACGGACGGGATAATCCAAAAGTCCGGGGTTTTTGGAAATTTTGTCCGGTGACATCGATTTAGGTGATAGCAGCCCTCCGGCCCTATCCCTGGACATTTGTCACTTATTAGATATTACCGATGCATAGTACCAAAAATATTATAAAAGAATTATTTTTTATAACAGATATGTAATATTGAGCTGGGTTTTATTAAGTAAGTAAACAGGAACGTGACTGTATGATACTGTAGTAAGTTAGTATAATTGGTAACCCTGTGTACAAAATAAATAAAAAACTTAAAAATATATAAAATGCTTGATAACTGTTAAGAGAATTGAGCTGTAAGTGAGCGGACTGATTAAATTAGACTTTCCGGTCTGGGCTCCATTCGCTATAGTTGCTGGCAGTACTTTATTATTAGATATGTCGAATGCCTAGATTACTATGTTGCGAAAATATAAGGCAATAAATGGACTTCTATTTTAAGTTAAACATGCGACGATTACGAATATATAGCTATGAATACGGTATTAGTTGCTAACGAAAATTTCAGAAAGGTGTTTTAATAAGCAGAAGATATGGTGAAAGAAACTCATCGTAAAGCAAGCTGTATTATTTTATTCCAAAAGAGTTCCACAGAGCAACGCTTGATACTATTAATAATTGCTTTGTTAAGCCGATACTATAACAATTAACAGTATAGCAGTAATTTATGTCACTTATCAAAACTATTCAAGACCAATAGAATCATTATTTTGTCTCTAACAACAAGGATTTCATAACCCTACCGATACGCTACTCCGAAGCGTTGTTTAAATGAAGTTTCCTCAGATGTCACCATTCATAAGTTACAATGGAGCAATGAAGTTTTGTTTACAGATGTTTAGCTGCAAGGTGTCACCTACTGAGTTGACTCAATTTCAACGACATTACACGACTGTTTTTAAAGAGTTATCATGTATGTTTGTGACAAATTACCCTTTTTTCTTTGGACCAGCTAATATTATCGCTATATCTCTGTATGAGGAATAATATTTAACTGATAGTTATGTAGGTACTTCATGTGAGTTAAATGTTACTTCACACGGTCCTACCAGACTAATGAAAGGTTTGGTACGAGCTTTGTTTCTCACTGTATGATGATTGCGTAGTAGTAGATATACCTGTAAAATAAAAAGAAAAAAATTGTTAATTGAATTATTGATTAAATTATATTAATTGAGGATTAACTGAATTAACAGGGTAATAATTAGATTATATTAGTATTAATGATATTTATAATAACAGCTAATATTAAAATAAATACACATACCCCTACAGGTGATACATATACAATTAAATAAAGGTAGATAAAATATTTATTATTGTTCACGAAGAAAAAGTCACATCAGCTATGAACGAAATAGAGCAAAAAACGGTTTATTTTCTTCCAGAAATCCTTTGTTAACAACCATTTATCGATGGATTAGACAAGTCTGACTAGGTAAGAAATCGAACCTGGATCCAAGGTAACATCAAGGACGAGGTAACATCGTAAACTTGAAAACGTATTTGCTACATAACCGTACATGTTAAAAATGCGCAGATACAAAGAAGTTCTTATTGGAAGTTCCGTAACTATAATTCTTACACATGCCCGTGGCTTTTACACATTCCTTAGCTGATATTGTTAGTTAGCAGACAATACTCATAGCTATTAATTTCCATTTTAAGGTAAGACAATCGTATCAATAGCTGAACGATGATCGTACTGCTATGTGTTTGAGAAGTAAGCTCTAGTAAGAATGCCCATAACGTAATAAGAACATAACTTCCAAAACAATCATGCATATACACAACGCATCAAAGATGTTTCAATGCTTCATGAATGAATGAATGTATGAATGAATGAATGAATGAATGAATGAATGAATGAATTTATTTGCTCAAGTATGCGTACATATTAGGTCGTATACAGTACATTGAAATCCAGTACACTTCATCGGATGAAACGACGCTATTTAAAATACGATGAATGCAAATACGTTTACGGTAATATTAATATATTGTGCTATTAAGATAGCAACAAGTAGTAAAATAAGCTAATTATGATGTAAAATGTTCACATTTATAAAACGATAAAATATTTTAGAGCATATCATTCTAGTCTAGATATTCAAATGTTTGCAGTGACATTTCAGCTCAAATACATTAAATAAGATGAACGACGATTTTTAAGATGTTTAAATGTTTAAGTGTTTTAAATTAGTGAGAACAGTTGGTCTAACAAAGTCCAAAATGCATTGTCAACATCGACTTTAATGTTGAGCGTACAATTCCACTTTAACTACAGTTACCTACATTAGAAGCTACAAATGAACAGGGTGAATATAAAATCATCAGGTAACCCATTGAAGTATAATGTCATAGAACAGACATCTCAAACAAAATGTGTATCCAGCCGCGCCGGGAGGTTCTATTCTCAAAATTGAGCCCCCGTTCTCCTTTCAAAATCTAACGAATCCATTGGAAATTGAAGTCGATCGGCGCCAATTAATTGGGACATACATTGTGTTCGCGGTGTCGGTTCTATATGCTAGTAATAATACTTCAATGAGGTAACCGACGCTTTTTACCGGGGAAAAATGTTTATCACTAAACCTGACATGTTTGTGGATGGGTGCCTATGATATATTATGATTATGTGAGAAATCAAGGAAGACTATTACGTAATATATTATTACCTATAGCCTAATGTTGAATGTATTACCTACATTCTTTAATAGATATCCGCTAGACCGGTCTACAGTCTACACCTGTCAGCGTGTACTATGGACATTGCGTCGGGCAGGCGTCGGGCATTGACCAAACAAATAGTTACGTATGACCATAGAAAGTGGTATCGGTAGGCAGAGGGGCGGAGCTGCGCCAGACGCCTCCGACTTTCCATTTCCAAAAATTGATCAAAATATTGTTATAATACCTTATTAATTATACGCAAATAAGTTTAATGCTAATGATGCTTATTTTAATTTAATTAGGTAATGACAATGAAATACTTTTATTTTTTTCTTGAGAAAGTTTTATTTGATACGCATTAGTTAGGTACTATGAGAATTAATTAGTAAAATTCATTTTCATTCATTTATTTTGAAATTTCTAATTATAACAATTACTATAATTAATTTGCTGTCAAAATAGAAAATAGTTTTAAGACACCATATATATTATTATTGAACAGTTAATTTTGTTGGCTATTTTTAAAGCTTTTATAACGCAAGGAATGGACGGAAACGAAAGTTCTTTAGGTACAATATCAGATGTTGAAAATGAGGAACAAATTCAGATAGTGGAGGCAAAAAATACAGGAGGTTAGATTAAGTTAGCCATAACTTTAAACACGTAGACACACTGTCAACTAGTGGGATAGACCCAAATGTATAGTTATAGGTTACCACCTGGAATATAACCTGGGTATCTTATGCCCCAACTCAGAGTCACTAACGGTTAGTTAAATCGCTCCTTAGTACAGAATTTGTATGGTGATTCTTTCTAAGGAGCGATTAAAGTAACCGTTAGTGTCTCTGAATTGGGGCGTTAGAGAAGTAGTAAAGTATTATAATTTAATAAATGCTGTACTTCTATTAACAATACTGTGTGAGTGAGAGGTTTACTATTCTACTACGCATCTGTCTTCATGTAATGTACTCAGTGAAATAAGATGCAATTAGGTAAACTTGTGAACTATTCTCCTACTAATATTATAAATGTGAAAGTTTGTATTGAAAAACTACTGATCGAATTTTCATGACCTTTTCATTTCTATGTGTATTCTGTATATGTCCATGTATTTGTGTGTTGTCCGTGGCATCCACAAGACCCGGCGAACTTTGTATCGCCTAACAAACATTTTTTTCTAAAATTAAAGTAGCCTAAGTTACTACTACATCAGCTATCTGCCAGTGAAAGTCCCGTCAAAATCAAACAGACAGACAGATAAACAGACAGACAAAAATTGTAAAAAATGTTGTTTTGGTATATGTACCATGCATAGATCCAAATGCACTTAGTAAAAAGCTATTATTTAATATTACAAACAGACACTCCTATTGAATTTATTTGTATAGATTTATAGATCACACACGTAGACTATGATTTGGGATACTTATTATCCCGGAAACGTGGGCAAATCCGCGGCAGAGTTCTCGTTAGTAAAAGGATAAACCCAAGAAACAACAAATACGAAAACCGTTTGCCAAGAGTCCGTAACGAACTTGACCGGTATTTTTCTTAATAATTATTGTCGGTATAATCTGATCGCGTTCAAATTGCGTTAACTTGTTCCACTGAATAAGAGGTCAACTGCACGCCCATTTACGATCGCTATTAAAAACCATGCCACGTAGACAGTCTGGCAAAGGAAAACTGAACAACAGTTATTTATCAACAGGATATCGGAAGGAACAGTGCACCTACATTCCAAAATGTTTAACCCAGCTCATGAACTATTAATGCGAATGTGTCCATGTATGGCAACATTGTATCAGGAATTAGGTGACACTACTTGCAACAGTACGGATCTAGTGCCGTAGTATTCCATTTGCTACTCTATTACATTGGGATAAAGTTTAAGTTGACCTGTGGGGCATTGGCAGCACTATGCAGGCCGATTGCAACACGGCGTGGTGCAAGTGACGCAAGACGCGAGGATTTTATAACAGAAATCATTTTTGCAACACGCTATAATACATTATTATATTGTTACAAAGAATTGTAATTACACACACACCTTTAAAGTTTTGGGGCTATGAAACTCTTGAGGTGTTTGCCTCAGTTCTTAGATATCAATGATTCATCTGTACTTATGTAATTCAAAATAATACTGCGTTTAATTTTGGTTAAAGATGCTTGTAATATTGATTATTGGAAATCGATAACGTTTATTATTTATTCTTTTTTCTATGACTTAGCTTAAAATGACTTTTATTTAAAAAAGTTAATAAAAACCTGACTAAACATCAGTACAAACAAACTTGGATCTAATGTACAAAAGAATATTAGAATTAATGTACATGAAATAATAATGTATACAATCTATACATAATACATACAAATAAATAAAACTAGAGTGTCTGTTTGTATAAAATAACCGCTTTAAAATAATCGCTAAGTGTATTTGGATGTACACACGGTACATACACCAAAACAACATTTTTTACAATTTTTGTCTGTCTGTCTATTTGTTCTGGCTAAGCTCTGAAATGGCTAGACCGATTTTGACGGGACTCTCACTGGCAGATAACTGATGTAACAAGGAATAAATTAGGCTACTTTTATTAAAAAAATATTTGTAGAAAAAAGAATAATAACTTTTTTGTTAAATACCACGCGGACGAAGTCGCGGGTAACAGCTAGTAAATAATATGCTCAGTGTATTAAAAACTGTTGATAATTGAATCAGCAGTCGCTTCATTCACGCCGCAAACAGTTCTCGTCTGAAGTAACTGTGGCCTGACCAAACTGGTACTGTGGTGCTGTCGTAAGTCGTAACAGTATTCCCGTCTGCGTCGCCGATTGAATCATTTGATACAATAACATGTCAGGCCGCGGTAATCTAATAGCTATAGGTACTTTTATGTAATGTTTGTAACACGCCGTCTCTTCGCTTCACGAGACATGCGTTCTCAAAACGTATATAACTATGAAAAAACCCTTGTTTTTTAATTCGTGTTGCGTTTTGTAAATTCTTCGGGTATGCCTCTTATGGCCTCACTCAGAATCACTTAATAGTAACTTAAATATCTCCATAGTATAGAATTTGTATTGTGATTCTGTACTAAGAAGCGATTTGAGTAATCGTTAACTGACTAGTGCGGCCGTTAAAATCTTTGCTCAGTTACAGTTGGTGAAAAAGCTTGTTCGAATTTTTGGTTCTTTTCTCCAATATGTTGGTACCTACTTTCTTTTAGTTGTGTTCGTGTGAGTTTGTATGTCCGTGGAAATAAAATTTATTCTGTTCTATATTTTTATGTGTATTATCTATGTTCTTATGGTATCTTATGTGTGTTACCTCATAACTTTTTACTGGGTGTACCGATTTTGATGATTCTTTTTTATTCGAAAACTGATGCTTGTTAAGTGATACCATTCTAATTTGAGCGAGATCTGACGAGAAGGTTTTCAGTTACGTATTCCTAATTTTGAAGTCGGTTATTTTTTTTGAAGAGTTATATTTATCAAGGTCAATTTAACTTTTCCAATTAAATGTTACCCACATATAGGTCACAATTAAGTTCTTTAACGAGTATGTTGAAAGAAAGAAAGAAAAAGTATTTATTCGAAGTAGCAAAGCACAAACAAACACTAAAATCTGACGCCCCAACTCAGAGTCACTAACTGTTACTTAAATCGCTCCTTAGTACAAAATCACCATACAAATTCTGTACTAAGGAGCGATTTATGTAACCGCTAATGACTTTGATTTGGGGCGTGAGAGTCTCACCCTAATTCATAAATATTGCTATCACCCCAGTACTAATTGGCAATGTTACAGCGTCATACAAGTGCCGACAGATTTCAGTGGCGTCAATTAGGTTAACGCATTTCTCCCTGTTGGCGTTAGGACGTTAATTTGTATCGCAACTGTTGCCGATCCTAGTGCCATAGAAGGTTTGGGCTAACTTGCATAACACCCATGACCCATGAAGTTATTTTGGGTTTTCAACGCCAAGTGATAAAGATGTAACACAATACAATTAGTTTACAAATATGAGTTCGGATATTTTTCCTTTTTTTAACTTTATGAAATTCGACTAGAAGATCGTACTCGTAAAAATGAATAAAAATACGTCGAATCACTTCGAGAAAAAGTAGGTATCTACTGATTATCTCTGGATTACAGGGTAGACTTAGATTTTAATTTTATTTATAAACAGTTTGTAAATAATATAATATTTTTATTTATAACAGTTTTTTATCAGTTTCCGAAAAATCACATCCTATATCACATAGCAAGTTAATGAGCAGATTATAGATACATTTAATTAAGGTAATAAGATTGTTGAGGTCTAAATAGTTCTGTATAAATTACTGTTTAATTACGTTAGTTGTTTATAATTATGTTTCACGTAAGAGTTCCCTTTCCTGTCCCTGAGGGGAACTGCTAAGTAAAACGCAGTACAAACGCCATACCTCTACTCTAGAGAGGCTCATACAACATCGCACATAGATATATCCGTAAGATATCCGCAGATGACCTCAGCGAGGTGTTGGTCCGTGAAAGCGGATTCCGGATCGGCTATCGGTTGCGAAACGCCGGCGTTCCGGGCCAGCGCCGAGCGCGGCAGGAACCATGTCATAATAACATGAGAGCACACACCGATTAGGTTATGTAAGGAAATCGGGTAATATTTGCCCAAAATTAGCAGATTCACTAGCTGCATTCGTAATACGAAGGATGTTATTATAAATAACCCTTATAATATTATAGCTTACATTAAGTTAATCCCACTCTTCTTAAATCTTTTAAGGCTTAATTGCTTACATTATCTTATTTTTATATAGGTCTACAAAATATAAATAGGTACACTAGATTACATTTGAGGAGGCTCTAGCTATATTTATGAGATGAAACTCGCGCCATATGCCCTGTAGTGGCCATTTATGGGTCGAAGATAGTTCATAAAAAAAATTAAGGTAGGCAGTTCGCGATTTTTACATCTTAAGGTACCTATAATTTTTTTAACGTAGATATATCTTGTTTGTTCTCTGATATTAAGTTCTATGGAATTAACAGAAACAGCGCAGTTTACAAAAAGTTCTAAGTTTAGAGAAACCGTGAAGTTTGCGTGACAATATTTTATTGACGGAGTTTTGCAATCGCCCTGATATTATTACACAATATCTATAAAAGAGAAGCTACACCTTAAGTAGCTGTACCTGAACAAGCCAAATCTATCTTGTGATTAGCCATAAAACAAAATAACACATCTTAATTCTTACAAAAAAAACCGACTTCAAAATAAAATGAGAACGTCACTAACGTAGTCAAACAACAAACAGACAAAGTTAAGCAAAAGCGGGCGCGGTCGGTAGTTGGATGGGTGACCGCTAGTGACAAAAATTTCTTGAGCGCTTCCGTGCTTCGGAGGGCACGTAAAGCCGTCGGTCCCGGTCGGAGGCCCTGGGGCGGCATGAAAACGTCCGACAATTGGGTTAGCCACTAACCCCTCCACCAATCCGCACTGGAGCAGCATGGTGGAATATGCTACAGCATATTATGCTATATATGCTAGAGACCTCCTCAAGAGGAGTGACCCGAGCTCAGTTGTGGGGCGTTAATGGGTTGAAGTCAGCCAGCCAGTGTCAACTAAGTCCCCAGTTGTCCGGGGCACGGGTGAAAGAGCCGGTAGAGCGAGCGACCACAGCGAAGGCGTTCGACCGTATCAAACAATCTCTGCTAATCTAATCAATTATCTGCGAAAATAACTAACAAATTGAACTAAACCATGGAAACACTTTTCTTCTTTTAACCGCTTGTAGGATTATTTTTATTGCTTGAAATTCATTCCGAATCTTAGCTTTTTAACTGCCATCTCGACAAAAATTCCACGTGAGGAATTATCCGATGTCCTGTTCCAAAGTGCGTTGTAAATACAATCTTAGAACAATTTTATAAATTGAGTAGCTCTCTAACGGACCGCTGCACCATTATTCAATTACGAGTAAATAGATAGATAAGTCGAAACAAAATTTGAAAGTAGGCTTGTTAGTGCGTCGCGCCGCGGCGTTGTAACAGGTAGACTGCTTTTACTATCATTCATAGAAACAAGTAACTATTATAAATAAAAGCCGTAAGTACCACTTTCTCTAATAGTTAGTTATTGCAAATTTGACATTTTATACTTAAAAAACCAAATGATATCGCTTTTAAATAATAATTCACAATTCAAACTATTGCTATCCCTCTATTGGACTTGGCTGTTTATAATGAATTAAGGGCCATTGACCTCCACATCGACTTTGGTCTTTGTAAACACAATCGTCAACATTATGAAGAAAGAAGCAAGTTTTACCTCCCCTTAGGGTCAACGCACATTTATTCGGCGCCATTCGCATTTCGCCGAATGATTTTGGTTACACTTATTCGGCTCGGCGAATGCGAACGGCTGCGTACGGCGCTGAATACGCTGCCGTAGAGAGTATATGTTCCTTGGTTCGACGTCGTACGCGGCCGAACGATAAAACACATTTGTCGTCGTTTTCTACTTGTTTACCGCGAAAGCGGAATCGACGCCGAAAAGCCGAAAGGATGCGTAAGCATCTCCATACAAAATCGTTGTTTACTATGGACAAAAGCCGAATGGAGCTGAATAAATGTGTTTTGACCCTTACCGTCCTCCTTTGCTGTATTAAGTTAATAATTTATATTCAGAAACTCACAAATAAATAAATAACGCTTCACACTCATAGCCCCACACTAGGATTGCCTGTGTCGTGGGTGCCATGGACTACACACTAGACAAGGACATTCACACCCAGACCGAGAACAGAAATTCAAACTCATCATTCAAATTTCCGCCTCGCTGGGAATCGAACCCAGAACCCTTGGTGCGGCGATCCGGTATGGTAATGCGCCACATGGGTCGTAATACCCATTCTTGTCTTGCGATCAGTACCTAGTTGAATGGTTGACATCACTAGTGGTGATTCAGCACGGAACTAGCACGGGATGCCTGTTCTGCAATAGTGATTTAAAGGCACGTTGCAG
This sequence comes from Thymelicus acteon, assembly GCA_951805285.1. Lineage (NCBI taxonomy): Eukaryota > Metazoa > Arthropoda > Insecta > Lepidoptera > Hesperiidae > Thymelicus > Thymelicus acteon. The sequence goes on along the minus strand of OX638226.1, from coordinate 16,911,948 downwards.
TCGGATTCGAACTCAGAACACATAAAGTTCAACTGACCTTCAAACATTCCACCATACTACAATTTGTAGTACAACATGTTAATTGAAGGTTCTCTAAAGATGCTCCATAGTTAACAATAATACCCAATAACAAAAAAGCAATGCTTTCTCTGCATTGTAATACGTTTTACACAAGCATTGGTTTCCCATCATTGTAAGCGCGATCGGCGACGATGTCTCTTGCATTCCGTTATGAAAGATCATCCAGCCCGCTTGTGTTGACCGGCGCCGCCGCCGGAGAGAAACGATAAGATAGTGATTGAATTGCGTGACTTGAGGAAACCTGATAAATGGTAATGTAAAAGGCAGTGCCGGCGTTAGAGCCACTGACGCCCTAGGCAAGAATATTGTGGCGCACATTTAGGAAAATAAAAATCGAGCTTTTTTGCTCGAAAAATTTTTTACTGAACCAATGGGAACGTATATTAAGAATTTTATTTTTCCTTTTTTTTGCTCCTCACCCCAAATGTGGCGCCCCTCCAAATATGGCGATAAAAGGATCTATATCAAAGCTTAAATAAAAAGCAGATAAAATAATGATGAATGTCGACTACTGGGAAAAAAATCGTCTTTAGTCAAAACATACAGTGTATTGCTGAGTGAATGATCCATGAAAAGGGCGCTTAGAATTAACTTCGTCGTACATAGCACAAGTCACATTTGCAAAATAATTTTGTAGCGATCCAGTCAAAAAGTTCTCATCTTACTTACCATTACTTCGCCGTTTTGGTATAATTTTTTATAACATACATGTCATTATATACGAGTAAACCGATAAACGATAAATTCGCAACTCGCCAGCAATAGAACACAGTAATAAGTAAAACAGAGTAGTGACTCTATATTTTGTTCGTCCCTAATCTGATTCATTGCGTCGCGTATCTATTTGTTAGAGCGTTCGAGCGCATCAAAACTTCTTATCGTAACAAATATTTTGTTACGAATACAATCGAGTAATAATGATCTAGTACCAACTTGCATTACAAAAGTCAATTGCAAGATATCACCGCAGTAAATCAATTTAAATATAATAGCAAGGCACAAAAACAAACGTCATCTGTTAGCTGTGGAGCGTTTTTCGCGCCATCGCAGTTTAGACTCGTACTCAAAATTGCAATATGTTGAAATTATGAATAAAAAACCTATTTACCGCTTAATTATCACGAGTACCCGTAGAAAAACGTGCAAAATCCACAATTTTGCTAAACTTAACATAACTAGGTAATTCGTTGATTTGATGTTATGAACGACCTAAAATATAAATGCCACACCTATGTCCTAAAGCGTTTAATTTCAATTGTATTTATATTGCCCACATCTGTGGCTTAGTGCGTTAAGTAAGGCGCATTCCGGCACAGCCAAACATTACACAACATTCACGTTAACGCAAATGCAGCAGAAGCATAATAATTTGTTCATATTCCTGTTTACATTCAAGGGCGCTATAACTAAATGTCAAGAATGTTATAAGAGTTGTTAAAGGAACGTCTATGATACGTGTAGACTGAACGATCTATCCAAATAGTTGATTCAATGCGGACGCAATACAAACCAGTTAAATACAGAATAGATAATTTTGACATCGCAGTACGTGAAGGTTAGACCGCAAAACAAAAGTTCAAAAGTTATGTTCATTTTATAAATAGCCGACGCTGACGTGCGAGTAGACGAGAAACGTCAAGGTAACCGTCAACCTTGGACATTAGTGACCTCAAAGACAACGCTGATGCATTGCCGGTCAAGTAGGATGCTGGAGTGGAGACCCTTTTGATGTGAAACATCTTTACGCGAGGGGTAAACCTGATTTTAGACTTGGCGATCGTGGCGACGCATTTAGATGTTTCACATCTGTCAGCCGTCCCATGACAGCTGTTCTTTTTTATTTTTGGTTCTCCGAAGTTATGCTAGCGAATCATGTAAAAAATATTACATGGCAGACTTTGGAAGGAGAATGGATGTAAGTCGGGTAAAGTCGATACAAAATGGACATCTGTGACAATCCACGAATAGAACTGCAGCCGGTGAGAGTAGTAATTAGCATCCTGTTAGTTAACACCATGCATGAGGAGCATCCTATAGCATAGCATAGGCATGGCCTCGTCGTTGTACAGCAGGGTCCATCGCAACCAGCAGACCAGCGGAGGTTGGCTTGGATTTCTCAATATCGACTGAAGAACATGCATGCACGATTGCATGTCTTGAAGACTAGCCAGTTTTCAATCACGTGCAAGTCAATACTTTAGAATAAGACATAGCTTACTTATAAGGTGAGCAAGTTTTTCTATATATAAAGAAAATCAAATCGTAATCAAAAAATACTTAGGCAAATACCAACATGAATCTAATATCCATTTTTTTATTTATTTTAAAAGCGAGAACATATTATATTCGCGTTAAAAGTTCTCTGCAAAATTCCCCATTAGTCATTTTGCAAGTGAATTGTCGGTCTTCAGAATGTCAAAGTTATATTAAAAATTCAACAACCTTGTCAAAGGTCACGTGCCATTCCACTTAACAATCCTAGATTAAACACCTTATCACTAATACTTTAGAGTCTTATATCGCTGACGTTTAATGATAAGCTTTTAGCACATAACCAGTAACAATCGCTAATGATCAAATGGAATTTGCGTTAAAAGGAATAATATTCTAACGGATTTGTATAACAATATTGGATTTTATTATCATCCTGGATAAAAGAACTTATCGTCGTACTATAATGCAATGTTTGAAAACGTATAACTCCTCTCAGTGTAAAGTGATGAAGTAATCGGTTTGGTGGATATTGTTGGAATTTCTTGAGCTCACTAAAGGCTACAACTTCAAGTTCCGACAAGGTAACGACCGAAATTCAATGACATCGTCAAATATTATGTTCACTCATTTCCATCTAGTTTTTATAACGGTCGATTAAAATTACTTATCTATTATTTACGGTTTTTATTGATGTGGTTAAAGCTCATAATATACGGCTGTAACTGCACTTTTTAATTTAAACAAAGAAAATTATTGATACTTCAATGTTGAAAACTAATTGAGTTTTCTTGTACGATTCCCGCGTGAAACCGATTACATAGTTCAAAATTCCTAAGTGCGGAATCAAACAGAAATACTGACTTTGTTTTTACTATTTTCTACGAAGACGTAAGAATTTATTGTTTGCAGTTTGTCTTGTTTTAATCGTGTTATCTTTTTTACATTTGCTTAAAGAGGTCGTATTCTATTTGCTTATCTTAGACAGTAAATTCGTGAAGTGCGCCATAGTTTATAAGAATTTCATCTGCATTGTACTAAGGCATTTTATCTCGTTTTCCTTCGACTGTATTTTTAGGTTTTTGATTTTTATCTGTAGTTTATGGCTACGTAGTTTGAAAAAAGAAGAGTTGGTCTTGCTTTATGCTAGGTCTATGTATTACTACGGTAATAAGATAAGAACTTTTACTTGTACGAATAATTTATTTTCTTATTTAGGTACTACACAAAGATGTAATACTCTCACATGTATAGTAACTTATTTGCGTTCGTTTTATTACGTAATATTTTTATTTTTAGGTTACTTACGCCCTAACTCAGAGTCACGAACAACTGTTAGTTAAGTAACCACTTAAATCGCTCCTTAGTACAGAATTTGTATGGTGATTCTTTACTGAGGAGCGATTTAAGTAACCGTCAGTGACTCTGAGTTCGGGCGTTAGAGAACTTAAATATGGCAGCTAATTTATCTTTTCTTTTATGATTTATTATTTTATCTTTTATAGTCGGTGCCTGAAGTCAAAGTGGTTCGAGCAGTGTATCATGTATGTTGCAGTGACGGCTCCGAGACTGCGAGGTGATTTACCATTATCATAATCCACAACCTTAAAGTAGCGCAACGGGTAATGGAGAGTATGTGATCGCATCAGAAAAGTTGAGGTCCGTAGACGAACGGGTATAACCGATATAGCTCACAGCAAAGAATAGTGAAGCTGAAGTGGCAATGGATTGGCCACATAGTGCGAAAAACTTATAACCGTTGGGGGAAAAAGGTCCTCAAACGTAGACCATGTCTCGGAAAAAGGGACACAGGACGTCCCCCGACCAGGTGGTATTATACCAGCCTGGACGCCTAATATCTCTCTAAGTCGAGAAAGTACGAGTATCAGTTTGTAGCAACGAAGTGGACCACTCACTTCTTTTTTGCCCGATAACGCTTTGGTGACGCACTTACTACCGTAAGGCTAATAAGCGTAATAGCTCGTATCGTGTGTCAATTCTTTTTATAAAAACAAATTTATGCACTGCAAATTCAGAATTTAAGAGTAATTTTATAAGTCGGAGATTTTATATTAAAATATTATTATTTAGTATTATGAGGAATTAGTGGCGGATTTTAAGGTGCGTAAGAAATACGTACTAGTTTTTAAAACATTTTTATAGCTTAATAGTTAGTACTAGTTTTTTGGACTCTGCCATCGGCACAGTCAATTAAATGTTCCATGAGTATAGATATAATATGGCCGTTGTTGTAGATTTAAGTTACTGTCATGGTAATATCAACAACAAAAATCAAAATTATATTTTCTTATCACCTTCACTTTAGTTTATTAGTCAGCAAACTATGTAAGAGCTTAAAAGTCAAAATCGTGTCTTGTTCAACTGTGGCATTTTAGAGCATAGCTTCTAAAGATGCAAAATATTGCTTGATACAACAGAATATTTAGTATCTGTGGTCTATTTCAATGACTGCATAAATCGTATATCAACCTATTTCCCGCGCTTTTTACAATGTCGTTATAGATAATTCACAGTTATTATTTTTATTATAAATTTATGTACCTAACTGTATAATACATGAACCATATACATTATCAATCAAAGGTATAACGTTAACATGTTGCAATGAAGTCTGTTACGTGTGTTGTCACATCTTTTTTTCACTCTGTGACTTATCAGACTTATCAAACTAAAATAAATTAAAATCTGCAAGCAATTCAATTAGAATTGAGCAATCGTTGCGAACGTAGGTTGGGTTTAAATATATATCAGATAAAACAATAGTGGCCAGTGTCGCAAAATTTGGATGGAAAGTGAAAGATCTGATAGCGTATACTGACCACGTAGCACTTTCTCGCGCTTCTTTGATACCATCGATTTATTTATAATCTGTACTGCATTTTGCACCTACAAGCCTTGCAACGCGGATTGAATTTTTAAAGTATTACCGCAACAAGTTTATTTATTTTAGTTGAATTTTTTTCATGGAAATAGCTGACAAACGAGCTGATGATCCACCTGATGGTAAGTGGCTATCGTCACCCATGGACATCAGCGACACCAAAGGCATCAATGATGCGTTGCCGGTCAAGAAAGAGATAAGAAAAAGAAAAAGAATTGTCTCTAAAGCGCCCAGCCGGAACAGAACACGACGAGTCATTTGGCGGCTGACTCAAAAAGAGGGTGGCAGCTATCCAGACGGACCCCAATTTCATAGAGAACTACATTAGATTTTATGATGACGACAGTGTGTTTTGACTTACAAATATTATAAGTCCACAATTCCCAAGACATTTAAGAAAACCTTTGATATTTATCGTCTATAAACCAGCCCGAACATAATTAAATATCTCAACGACAGCATAAGCTGGGTAGCGTAGTCTACACTTGGGTAAGACGAGCTTTCTAGGTCAATGGCGGCTTCGACCGCGTGGGACTGTCTACCTACATCGAAACATTATCAATAAACATGTTTCGTTACAAGTACGCAGAGACAGCGATATGGTAATCGTATGTCTACGAAAGGGAAAGCGGAGAACTAACTAACCCTTCGAGGGTACAAGTACAAGAGTGGAACAAATGAGTTGCGAGGAAGGTATAAGCCAGTTGAGAACTTAAGCTTGTTATCTCATTAAAACTCATAACTGTAGATCCTATGCTTGATTACGTTATGTACCTTAAGGTCTCAGTTAATTAAATGATCTTTATTGTACACAGAATCTTCTACAGAACAGAGCGATGCAACAGAGCAATCTACTCCAGTAATTGTTGAAAGCAATAATAAAATTTATAAAAGAATGCACTTCCTAAATTGCGTAGAGTTAAATCCCTTTTTAACACGCTGGCCAGGTGTCGGATAGCTTTGGGATCTGGGTGCATTCTCGATGTTTTCCTTTACCGACACAAATGGTACTTAAGTAATTTACATTTGAGCTTAGGTATTTGCAGAATAATCTATTGAACGATTTACTTTAATTGAAAGATTTCAATTTCGTAATTTTTATTCAGTGAAAGCGGTACTTTGAGAGTATCGAAAAAAATAACAGTATTTTCTTACTTTACTCTTATTAGCTGCCCGGACTGACTTTGTTCTGTCAAATTTTTTTTTCATTAAAACCTTCCGTCTGTCCTATCTTTCAAGTTGGATCAAACTGCACACGGTGTGCAAATTTGATTAAAATCGGTTAAGTAGTTTAGGAGTCCATCGCGGACAAACAACGTGATACGTAATTTATATTAAGATATAACTCATAGAAGTAACTCGTGGATGCTAATTCTAAGGTAATTTTAAGATGCGTCAATCGCCTCATCAAATGTCAAGGTTCAACTTTATGTACCTAAATGTTTATTACAAAATGAATTCTTTATTAAAATTTAATTACTATTAAATAATTACTGGTAAATATTTTGGTTGGACCGGTTGGACGCATTATTTTGATTTGAGTTACAGGATATTTGATGAATGTGACGATTTTATTATTTAAAGTCATCATTTTCATTAATGAATTTGCAATTCAAAGTAAAGCAGTATCGGCATCTAAATAATTTGAATAAATTCATCAGTTTGATACGAATATGCAAATGCTATTAAACTATATTTTTACGCATTTTTATGGTCAAATAATCATATTATTAGGATTATATCGATTATTAGTTATATATATTTTTTTGATCTATTTCTTACTTAGATACAATGTGTTATAATAAAGTATTTTAAATCCATTATCATAATACTACAGATTAATTAAAATTTTAAAAGGCTAGCGCGTAGAAACTCGTTTTGCAACCTGGTTTGGTTTTCATTTAAATATCTATAGATACGTAGATTGTCATCTCGAGTCTACAGCTGCTTCAGTAAAACGTCTTTGAGAGAAAAGCGATTTATGTAATAGTTGTATCGTATAACAAATGTTTGGACAAGACGCAATGCTAGTAGTATAATATATCTGTGTCGTAAGATGTTAGGCACAGGTAATTCAGCCTCGATTTTCTTATAGGCAACTAGCTGACCGGGCAAATGTTGTTCTGCCAAAAATTTTAATGGGGTAGGGGGATGAAAAATAGATGTTGTCCGCTTCTCAACCGGCAACCCTAGCCGATATGCGCGCAAAGATTCACGAAAATCGGTCGAGCCAATTATATCTAAGCACCTTAACAAATTGTTTTTCAGAAAATGGAATAGTGACTGACTTACATTTTTTTAACATAAATACTACGAAGTGTTACTATCAATTATTGTCTGCTAGAAAATTAATCTTCTATGCACATATTATTTTAATCTAAATTTTCATTCTCACAATTTCCTTTCTTCCCAATGTATGTACATAGAAACAAAAATATCTTTGAATAGTTCATAGGTAAGCTTTTCTTTCCATATTCGTACGACAAAGAGGCATCCAATGTAAAAAGGTTTACATGAGTCTTCTATTCTTCACAATAACAATTTCGACATTGCTCTAATACTTTCACGAATCTTGAGTGCGTTTTATAACAGTTACGAATAAATTAAACCACTTTAAAATGGCGCAAAATGCACCTTACCTAATTTTACACTCGCGTAATAACGTGGTTAGGCGTAGGCAATGTGGTTGGTAAAACATAGCTATTGCCTACTGCGGTTTCGAAGGCTCACAACCTTACCATGTAATGAATACCTGTTCATTCATCCGATAGTCTTAATCATATGGGTTCTACCTATGTACCTACATTACAATGGTCTTCTAGAAGAGAACGACTAAAGTCTCACTATACTAGCGGTTAAACACCCTGTGTAACCCATGCACGGGATGCTGGTACCAAGTTTCTTTCTGTATGACCTCTGTAATGGTATTTCTATAGAAAAATTAAATATTGAAATATTTTTTCATTTTTTCATGGTTTAGGTTTTTATATGTATGTGTTATAGTGAAGAAGCATTATGGTGAAGACACATTTTACAAGTGGGTTTACCAATTCTTTCTTGACACTATGTATAATTGTATATCAGATAACATATAAACAATATATCGCACCCTCAGTGGAAAAAACATAAGTCGTGTTACTTTGAATTTTAGTTATTAATATGATTGGAAAGAGGGACAAAAACTGCATATGCTCAATTTTTTCAAATTTTTATCATTGACCTTGACGGTTTTGTTTAAGAAATCGTAATGTAAATTCCTTTGACTACTTACTGATATTTTAACAGTATTTTTGCTTTCCTGTAAAATTGCAATTTTCATCTTATGCCTTTTTTTCACTGAGGGTACGATATGTAGGGAGATATATAAAATAATGCATTTTTTTTCATTAATCGAATGTTATAATTTGTATAAATGCAATTATGATTTAAAAATAATACTCAATCAAGTTTTGATTAACCAATCCTAACAGTTTAAACGAAATTTCCTCATTAAGTCTCCAGTAATTATCATGTGTATGTGTGGAACGGCATATTTGTACAACACTGCTACGAAGGCGCGGAGTTACGAGAACCGTTATTTAATACGAGTCAATATTACACCCAGCCTTATGTAACTTTAAAGTTGAAATATGTAGGCGGTGTCTGATTTACCTCGCTTTACGAATAAACATTCGTGATACGGTATAGATAGAGGTTGCACCACGTTGCGTACAACCATTCATACAACACATGGTGTCTTTGCTTTACGTAGAGCTAGTTTGTGAGACCTTAAATGAAATCGAATAGACTACAAAATAGCTTTTTAAAATACACAAGTCGGTCCCAAATATCGGATCTACCAGTGAGCATACAAAAGCGATAGTCATGGAACTTCTTATCTATTAAATCAGGATTATAACAACTTACTCATGTTCCAATTGTCTTGGACTCAGCTCGAAAATGTAACTAGCGCAAAGCAATTTACTTTGATACAATATATTTTATATATTTTCGAAATAACTACACCCGATAACACAATAAAACAACTGCATGAAATTAAGTATCTTTAAGTAAACTCAGCATTTTCCACAACGCAGTTGAACTCAAAACTGAATTGCCCGTATCTCTCACTCAATCTCGGCAGCACAATACGTAATTAAGATCTACACTACAAACAAACATAAATGAGCTCCTGCCTTATCCTTGGGCCTACATAAGTGTTGAGCAAACCGACCTGTCATTTGCATACATTGCATCCTACAGCGGTACTACACGTTGACGGAACGTGACAACGAAGTGTTAGTGGCAAACGGGTATGCAATCACCTAATGTAATGAGCTATTCCAATTCATCTAGCTACGTTCAACATTACATTTCCACTTCATCCAACCTTGGACAGAAGTACTACCTTGGACAGAGGTACTTGTAAGCACCAACTGATGGAACTCTCTGTGTATAAGTTTTAGAACTATACCAACTACAAATTTATTATCTATTTGAAATTATAAATAAATGAACCTCAAATCAGTTAAACCACTAACGACCAGTATCTACATGCCCTTATAAACTACACAAATTCTTCTACTATAAATCTATACTAATATTTTTATAATATTAGTAGAAGAAGAAGAAGAGAAGAGAAGAAGAGAAAGAAGAAAGTTTATTAGTTTATTAGTTTATTAGCTGAAGAGTTTGTTTGTTTGGTTGAACGCGCTAATCTCAGGAACTACTGGTTCAAATTGAAAAATTCTTTTTGTATTTGATAGTCCATTTATCGAGGAAGGCTATAGGCTAACATCATATATTTTGGTATTTAGTTTTTCCGCAAATTAACGCGGGTGAAATCGCGGAGCACAGCTAGTCTATACTACTATATAAAGAGGAAAGATTTGATTTTTTGTTTGCATTGAATAGGCTCCGAAACTACTGAACCGATTTCAAAATTTCTTTGTTGGATTTCACTGTTGGAAAGCTACACTATCCCCGAGTAACATAGGCTATATTATATTTTCAAAAAATTAGGGATCCTTAATAAAACTCCAATAATGTAACCCAAGGTGTAAAAAAATAAGAAAACCGAAGCAAAGCGAGGGCGGTTACTCATCTATAATATACAGAAAAATCTAGATAGGAAGATATTCGTTGGCCAGTCGTGCTGCGTGTTCACTTGTTCAGTGTTCACAAGGTCCGCCATTATCGTGTTCTCATACCGTACATTGTTCATTGTTGGTCGTTATCTGAGCTGGTGGCTCCAGGGCCGGGACACGCTACACTATTGTGCTGAGATTGGAATAAAGGAAGCGGAACGGAACGCAGTCATACAAAGCTCCGAGGCGTAGATTTATCTGTTGTAAGCACAGATTAATACAAATGGATAGGCTGCTATTGAAATACCACGGAATTTTCGTTAATTAACATGTTATTTGACGTAACAATGGTTAGTTGACCCCGTGCTGAGTGCCACTGCAGCCTGTAGTCAATGAATTATCGCTTATAGATCATTCACATGTGCCTAAGACAAAAGTTGAAATATTTTGTGTGATGGTTTGCAGTCTACCAACATTAAATTTATTGTATTCCAGAGATTTGTGCCTAATGTCTTAAAACAAAAGAAACCTTAATATTAATATCAACTAGTTATATGTAGTAGATAATATCTGGAAATTCTTTACTGTTTATCCGCGTGGGTGTTTTACAAAGATATTGAATAATTTGAATATCCCACGAGTAAACAACTGCTCAAGGAAGGAAGTTTCCGTAGAAAGCGGCGTTTGCTAACAAATTGGCAGCGATGACGTAACCTTTGTTCGGTCATTTAGCAACGCCTTCTAAGTACAACATTATATTAAACGGTAGATTATAATGAACTTAAGATCATTATTGATGATCGAACCAGTATTTAAGTATTCTTTTGCAATAATAAATACGGATGTAATGTGCTTATAACTCGATGCTGTTAATCATAAATGATTGAGTGACTAAGTGAGTAACGCCCCAACTCAGAGTCACTAACGTTTACTTAAATCGCTCCTTATTAAAGAACCACCATACAAATTCAGCACCAGCTTTCGAATAAAAAAAGAATCATCAAAATCGGTTCACCTAGTCCAAAGTTCTGAGGTAATAAACATAAAAAAATACAATCGAATTGAATACCTCCTCCTTTTGAAGTCGGTTAAAAAGAGGATAAGTATTAAATTAATTTTATTATTAACATACCGTACAACGAAAGGTATGAAATATACCTATAGTAAAAATATTTAATTTAATACAAGCTGGTCCACTTGCAATTAAATTGTTAATTTGAATCCTACTTGAAGGTCGTCGGTTTCAATGTTTATTGATTTTACAACCTTAAATATTTTCCTCAAGGATTTTGAAACTTGTTTTGTTTTCATATAAATAAGTACTACTAATAAATGTATTTTTATATTTCGTTTGTTTTGTAAACAAACGAAGGTTTCTTTTACTCCGCTTGTATGTTGGTAATTTGATTGTCACCCTCACAAGCCTATTACAGTTAACACATTGATGTAGTCAATGTAGTCATAATTATACTAACTGCATGCTATCAGTTAGTAAATGTTTATTCATAAAAAAAAAATATCTTGGCTAAAAATCTTTTGACTGACTGACTGACAGCACAGCCTAAATCAGTGGTTCTAGAGACATGAGTTTCTAATTAATAAACATTAAGGAAATGATGTTTGATCCTAAATTCACGCCAGGGTTTGAACATGAGCCATACGCGAGTGTCCCATAACCCTTGCGTAGCTACGTGCTGCATTGAACATACGAGGGTATGCGTTAGTAGGCGAATGAATGTTCAAACTTCGATAACTCAGGAGTCTTGTAACTAAGAGCAATAATTTTACTGTGGTTCTGTAGACAATATCCTTGAGAAAAAATACGATTACAAAAAAATACGTTAATCAGCTAGTTTTTGAAGTAAAAACTAAAAAAGACAGTGAAATTTTTGTCTAAACTAAGCAACTGTTTTTTTTATGACATTTGTGATTTGAAACTTTATTCAGTCTTTTTATGTGATGAGCAGGTGATATTCTTACGTTTCAAATAATATTTTTTTCACATCTATGGGACCTATAAGTCCAGAGAAATCGAAATTTTTCGGCAGAGACTCCTAATATAATGAAAAAAATTAAAATAGCCGTCATTCCAAAAGGAAGAGGGCTAGACTCCCACATGTGGGTATTTCTGTTGATAAAATTAGGTATATTTTATGCCCTTTAAATACCGCTAGTTAGTAGCTAGACACCCTGTTTATAAATTGCGTAGCACTGAAAGTCCACGAAATATTATACATGCCCAATCCCCGTGATACCGTGACATAGCTAAACCTGCAAAATATTTGTAAGCGCATTCTGTCAATTTGGTTGTGACGTAAACCTACAAAATGTTTGCAAGCTTAAACCGCGTTCTGTCAAGTTGGTAGCAGCTTGGCACGAACGTCGAACAATCCGGCAGTGGCTCGCCTCGTCTGCGAATTCCACTCGACATGCGACAAGCTGACAATGCGACAAGTTGACATTGCCGGCCGCCTTGACTGCGACTCCTTTCTCATTACAACTGCAGTCACGGCGCGCCGTTATCACTTTTATCACCACACACAGATACAGACACCCACACACACATATAAATATGCACAATTGCACACACATATTATTAAGTGTAATTTTAATTGTAATTTATTCCAATCACTTACTATGTAGTGTACATTACTACCCGCCCTCACTTTTTGATATTTGAGTTGTGAACATCTATACGTAATTAATACTACTACTGAAGTGTGTATCATGTGTAAGACATCTTACTAATATTATTGCTATTATTATTTCTCCATGGGGTTCGCCTGAATAGCTCCACCCATAACTTTGAAATACATATAGGGTAGATATTATCCCGGAAAACTAGGGCCCAGCCGCGGGCAGAGTGTTAGTATCATATTATTTATTTACTCTACAATGTATGTGTACATATTTATGTAATAAATAAGTTAAATCTATACAAATAAATAAAATTGAAGTGTCTGTTTGTAATATTAAAATAACCGCTTTTTACTAAGTGCATTTGGATGTATACACAGTATATATATATATATATATATATACCAAAACAACATTTTCTACAATTTTTGTCTGTCTGTTTGTTTTTCTGTCTGTCTGTTTGTTCCAGCTAATCTCTGAAATGTTTGGACCGATTTTGACGGGAATTTCACTGGCAGATAGCTGATGTAACAAGGAGTAACTTAGGCTACCTTTGTTTAAAAAAAAATAGTTTTAGAAAAAAATAGGATCTATGAAAAATTTAATAATATTCAATATCACTCAGACGAATTCGCGGGCAACAGCCAATAAAAATATAGAGTTGATTGTATCACTTAATATAATATTCTAATTAAATGAGACCACGTACATTGTGTACCAAACTTACATTTCCTTTAATGTAACCTTACAAGTCTCTCTTACCTACCTAAAATCAACATATTCGCGACATTCTTCACCAAAGAAAAAAGGTACTTTAGCTTATTTGTACACTAAACATTAATTAGAAATAAGAGCGTGCAAGATTAAAGCTAGGCTTTCACTGCTTGATATTTCTATTATTGCTTAATTTATTATCGTACAGTTTGAAACTTGTCGCTGCATACACGAATACGCATATAAAATACAACAATTCACTCTTATAATCATTAATCACACGCGTTGTCGGCTTACCGCGTCGAACTGTTTAGAACGAGTCGCACTTCTTGTGCACTCTCACTTTACAATAGCGACGAATTTACGCTTTTGTTTCAGTTAGCTTTCGTTGGGAACGTCTATTACTTACTTTTTGTTTTGTTGTTACCAGCTGCACATTGTTAGTAAACTGAATTTCTTTCAGTCATAATTTTGCCTTTTAAAAGAAGGTAATAAGACGGTAATGGTTTGTAAGTTAGTTTTTGTTAAAAGCTTTCAGAGTGTATATGAGTTAGGCTCTACTTAAGGTGCTTAAATGATTATTGATACAAGAAAATTTAAAGTAATCCTGGTCTGACCAGGATTATTAAGTCATCAGGTGAATAATTTTTGATTTAAATCTAAATTGACCGAATGGTAGTCGTTATACCCATTCATGCTCAGTTTTTTGTTGTTTATAAATACTTTATCACATATTATGTGAATAAATTACGACACATAATATCCTATAAGGTTAAATAAGTGCCAGTTTATTTAGGATAAATTTAGTATGTTAGTCATCACATATAAATGTATATTGGTGAGGCGGTCGCGAGGCGCTGCCGCAGGGAATGTGCGCGGGCGCAGCCAAGGACGCCGCGTCGCACTACCACAGTCCGCACCACTAGCGACTACTACGCGTATGAATTTTAATGTTATATAGCTGCGTAGTATATGTATGGTTGAAATATACGTTTGGTTTTAGATTTAATTCCGTCTACAAATTGCAGAGGAGTCTAAAAGATGAGAGGTGTTATTCTTTTGTTTCCTTCATTCAAAGCCTCCATTTCCAATCCATTTCCAAGAAGTGAACTAGAAAAGGGGAATATAAATTCCGAAAATGTTCCTATTAGAGCAAACAAGGGTAATAGTTTTTCAAATCCGCGGTTTCCTAACGGACCAACTACGTACGCACAACTAGTGGAACGGCACAACTAAGTGTTCCCATTCATCATTGAACAATGACAATTTTGTAAACCACTAGAGATATCCAAGAGAATCCCAGAGCGAGAACAGTAAAATCAGTTTTTACTGTCGTATTAATTTATTTTATGTCATTAATACATTTTTATTAGGTGTTCTCTAATATTTTCTTTTATTAATCTATCAAAAAGGGTACTTAACATTTATTATGTAATTATGTTCTTAATATAATTATTATGAACACAATAAATTTTAATACAAGTTAATCTTAAAGTAAATCTTAAAGTTAACTTGTATCATAATGACCCCTGGTAATTTTCTATTTAACATACGGTACATTAATAGATTAGGTAAAGTGCTCATCACTTGTTAACTGATCACCAGTTCTAAAATACAATAAAGGTACTCAGGTAACATAATATTATTATAATTAGTTACCTATTACATATTTTACTTCATGTACCTATATTATAGGTTGCTAGGAACAATTCTATTATTCTATTTGTTATTATAATAACGAGAAATCGAAAGCTATAAAGCTTGAAATATTAAAACAAAACCTACATTTTTGCTTT
Source organism: Thymelicus acteon (assembly GCA_951805285.1). Lineage (NCBI taxonomy): Eukaryota > Metazoa > Arthropoda > Insecta > Lepidoptera > Hesperiidae > Thymelicus > Thymelicus acteon. The sequence continues at coordinate 16,896,541 of OX638226.1, read as the reverse complement.
GTTTAAAGTTACTAAATTGATCAATAAACATTTAAATATTAAATACAGGTTGGATTAAAATTATTTTTACTTTATTCTTGATAACTATAAAATATTCTTACAAACACAGCAAAGAAACAAAACAAACAATAGCATTTAATAGAAAATCGCTTTTTATCGTTAAATTCTTACCATGATTGCGTTATTATCAAATAAAAGCGGCCAAGTGCGAGTCGGACTCGCCCATGAAGGGTTCCGTAGCAGCAAGTAACATAATATAAAAGTTCTTGTAGTTCGTTGTAACTTTGATCGATGTTTTTTGCGTTTTACGTTTTATGACGTATTAAAAAAAAACTACGTACTAGATTTCGTTCAAATCAATTTTTGTTGAAAGTTTGCATAGTAATGTACATCATATATTTTTTTTAGTTTTATCATTCTCTTATTTTAGAAGTTACAGGGGGGGGGACACACATTTTACCACTTTGGAAGTGTCTCTCGCGCAAACTATTCAATTTAGAAAAAAAAAATATTAGAAACCTCAATATCATTTTTGAAGACCTATCCATAGATACCCCACACGTATGGCTTTGATGAAAAAATTTTTTTTTAGTTTCAGTTCTATGTATGGGGAACCCCCAAAATTTATTGTTTTTTTCTATTTTTATGTGACAATCTTAATGCGGTTCACAGAATACATCTACTTACCAAGTTTCAACAGTATAGTTCTTATAGTTTCGGAGAAAATTGGCTGTGACATACGGACGGACAGACAGACAGACAGACAGACATGACGAATTTATAAGGGTTCCGTTTTTTGCCATTTGGCTACGGAACCCTAAAAACATTCGACTTCAGTTAATATGTCTCTAACATTTATTTAGCTTTTAATAGCGACACAAATTTTATCCAGTTTAGCGAAAAATATGAATGCAGGTAGAGTGACTAACGAAATAATTAATAATGAGCGTTGTATTAAGTCAAGTGTTGTCATTACCCGATTCTTTAGGCACCGATCAGTCTCGCATGGCCGCACCCGATCAACACTTTCCGTGTTTTTGTGGCACTGGTCGCGGTGTCGAGAGGATAAAAAAATCCTTATGTATACGCGTACAACACGCTCGCGTAGTAGAGATAGGTAAAGCAAAGCAAAGTAACAACCCATAATTGTCCCACAGCTGGGCCCGGGGTCTCCTCTCACAATGTGAGGGGTACAGGCCATAGTCTACCACGCTAGCCAAGTGCGGATTGGTAGACTTCACACACCTTTAAGAACTTTATGGAGAACTCTCCGGTGTGCAGGTTTCCTCACGATGTTTTCCTTCATCGAAGCAACTGATAATTAACTTCTAAAACGCACATAATATTTGAAAATTAGAGGTGCGTGCCAGGATTTGAACTTGGGCTCCTTCGTTCGGGAGACCAACGTTCTAACCGCTAGGTTTTCACTGCTTGTCATAATAAATGTCCCTTACGAAATAAACTAATGTAACTAGAATTTCATGGTTTGAAATTTATTATCAAGTTACTGTAGTAAGAGTTTTGAAAATTACAACTTAATAATACACCTACAAATTTTTAAAGCAATTTAATTTCCTTCCTTCTTACATTCTTTAAAAATGCCAAATATATATATATGTACCTATTAACACATCGAAGTTTTTTTACATCATCCTTTGTTCCATCATATTTAACGATGTTCGTTAAATAAGAATTTATTAAAAATTATTTTGTTTTATCCTCAAGTGTTTTAACCGTATTCAGAGTGTAGCTTTATAGGAACTACATTTTGTAACGTCACAAGATATGACGCGCCGAGTGAAGATGCTTACATATTTCGCAATTATCAGAGTGTGTCGCAAACAAGACGCCACGCAATGTTAATGACACTCATCTTTACGTCGTTTATCGACAACGTTTATAATAAGAAATCTGTTAACGTTATAACGTGATCCCTTTTTAAAATTTGCTTTTTTACTGGGTGCAATCCAAAAACTCGACGATAACTAAATTATGGGATATATTATGTAGTATGATGTTGTAGTACACATATTTTAAATTTGATTATGTCATCAGCTATAGAATAGAAGAACTTTATGGATTAGGTGAGGACGATGAAAAATCACGTACGGGGGAGAGGGAAAAGCGCAAATGGCGCTTTGCGCGAATTGTCATGGACCCCTGGTTGGGTCCTCTCCGGTCTATATTAGGCGTTTATTTCTGAAAGTTGCAAATAAAAACTCCTAGTCATTCTTCTTGCTAACAAAAGATAAATACTCAATGCATTTTACCTACTTTCGATTACAATAATAATATGGAATTCAGAGTAATTTATACATCGATCAAAACTCCACCCCGCGAGACCAACTGACACTTGTACCAAGATAGGCCCAATTTCATAAGTGTCTCGCTTAATATATTTCCTGGAAACCAATATCTTTCAAAGCAATTTCAAGTAATTTGAACCTTTACTGCAATAGCAAGACAATAATACCGCTCCACGAGAATCTTATCGTAATCTCACAATTATGAAGAATTAACACACATCGCTTCTTCACCATCTAATACAAAAATATTAAATATAATATTATCTCATTCATAATAATTATAATGTAGTTTACGGTAACAAAAGTTGTTTATAATTCTGTATATGTTTAATGTGGTAAGTAATTATACCAACTTGAACGCACTCGTACGCTTCAACGATCATCTGTGATACCAAAAAAATTCGTAGACCCCGGATTTCGTAGCACGTAGCACTTTATTTCTTAAATGCTTCCAAGCAAAATCTCATTAGACTTATCTGAATAGGTCGATAATATGTAGGTCCGAATCAAATAAATATTTATGTAATAATAATCCTTTTTTAATTTATGGATAAATGCATGTCAAAATTTTACGTTTCGTCGTCCATCGTCCAGTGAACCATGAGGAAAATGTAAGCTTAAGTCGGTCAAAGAAATTATTAAAAGATTATAAAAAAGAAAACTCGATTACGTTTCGGTAATTAGATTATATTATCAACCAGTTTGTTATTTAATTTCTGTCCGGATACGAACGCGTATATTCAGCCTTGGGTAAAAGTTATGTTAATGTTACGTAGTTAAATAAAACTTAAGTACCGCGTGAAAGTTTGTGGCCAATTAACTTTTTTTTAATTACGGTAAAAAATCATTAATGTATTAAATCTTACCATTTTCAGATGTAAATAAAACTTCCTCCTTTCAATATCCCCCATAACTTGAAAACTTCAGTTCACATCAACAAAGAATCCTTTAAAAGTTTCCTTTGGCTCAATACTCGAACACAGCGTTTATCACATCATTCACAGCATCACGGGATAGACGTATCGATTGCACTTTAAAAAAAAACCTTTTAATGAGTTGACACTGGCTATTCACGCACGAAAGAAAAAAGTTTAAATGACAGAAAGACACGAGTTTGAAATTCGAATGTACGTTTCGGCGGGAAACGTTGACTCGCGTGGACTGCGCGCCAAAGACTACCAAGATGGCGGGGTTTTTTTGACGGTTCACACGAGTCGATTCACTTTCTACGACCTTACGTTGTATGCGACTTGTAATAATTAAGCATAAAGTTTACGTAACCTGCCGATGTAACTCACAAGAATTTCGGTTTCCGCGACAATATATTGATTTTGCAATTTTCGTTGTATGATATATTTGCAATCGACACCTCAATCAAATCAGCCATTAAAGCAATAAAATTCATTAACATTTAAAATTAGTCTATTTTATTGACAATCAAATATATTTTATTAAAATTATACTGTTATAAAAACAATAGACGGTCGTTTGACCGCTACGTATCTGATAGAAAGCAATAACACCGACAAAGATTACAAAAATAAGTTAACTGGGCTGCAGGCTCACTATTTACTGGTCCGTTCATGTAGGATTGCTGAAATTCTGTTATACCCCATTTACACGCGCGCGCGAGCCACGAGACAATCCGCGAGACGTGCGCATACGCGCGCGTGTGAACATGGCGCTCGCGGACCAGACCGCGGCGCGTCTCGCGCTCGCAGGGCTCGCGTCGGGAGCGGTTTTGTATGCGCGCGCCAAAGGAGCTCGCGCGAGCGCTCGCGCGGTGTTCACACGCGCGTAGTAGGCGTGGCTTACGGACGCGCCACGAGACGGTCCGCGACACACGCGTGTAAATGAGCGGTTAGAATAGAACATTAATAGAAATTCTATAATACCCCATTTACACGCGCGCGCGAGCCACGAGACAATCCGCGAGACGCGCGCATTCGCGCGCGTGTGAACAGGGCGCTCGCGGACCAGACCGCGGCGCGTCTCGTGGATCGCGGGCTCGCGTCGGGAGCGGTTTTGTAGGCGCGCGCCAAAGGGGCTCGCGCGAGCGCTCGCGCGGTGTTCACACGCGCGTAGGGGGCGTGGCTTACGGACGCGCCACGAGACGGTCCGCGACACGCGCGTGTAAATGAGCGGTTAGAATAGAACATAAATGCGGGTCTTATCACTACAGAACGATCTCTTCCAAACAACCTGTGGGCAGAGAACATAGTAAACGTGAAACGGGTAGGTGCAATCATAGACTTAAATATATAGACGGGCTGTTCCGAACAAAATCCAAGTCATATTTTTCAAGTGTTTTTCATACTCTGTGACAGCGCTTCGTTTGGTCAAGTTCGGTTCAAGATGGCGGATACCAAATATTTTGCACAATTTTTTTAATGTAAATAAAAATATAGATTTACCAATTATGATTTAAATAAACTCAAATAATGTCCAAACGTAAATAATGAAGACGTTTTAACTGTGCACAATAAACAATACGCTTTATTATGTGTTCTTGAACGGTCGGGGTTTTTCAAAAATGACATCTACTTGTCTCGCTTGCTCGTAGCCGACTTAAATGCGTTGGCACCATATGGTGTCAACGTAGGTGTCGAAACTTTTGGTACTGAACAGCCTGTCTAGTATATAGTATACATATAGGTCTATGGGTGCAATGATATAATAAATAAAACCACTTAAATATTATTGCGGCTAGAGACTATTACAATGCACGTGTCGTTTGTTCTTCATTTTAATCATTTTTAAAATAAAAACACTACATTGAAATAAACAAATTTCTAACCAAACCAATATCCCTAGTCTAGTATTCAAACAGTGAAATAAACATTAAATTCTGTTTCTAGTCACGGTGCGAGAAAGTGTTCCTACGAAAGTTAGTAAATACTGAACTTGTAATAAACCAGAAAACTAAGTCATTTATACCATACTGAATCAACCAAATAGAAAAGTACCGATTCTAATAATCAGCCCGGGTTTTACAAGTTAAACATTATTATTGCTTAGAGCATGGAATAGGCCATTGAGTTATAAGTATATATAGAGAAGACATCTCAAACAAAATGTGTGTCCCCGCCGGGAGGTTCTATTTTCAAAATTGAGCCCCTGTTCTCCTTTCAAAATCGAACGAATCCATTGCACATTGAAGCCGCGCGGCGCCAATTCATTGGAACATACATTGTGTTCGCGGTGTCTGTTCTATACGCTAGTAATAATACTTCAATGGAATAGGCTGATATTTTTTAGTAATGTGGCCTATTATGAACTTTTAAAAAGCCATATGTTCCAGACAATTCGTTTATCGAGCTTTGAACGACGTATGATTGGCTAAGAAGTGTTAGAGACCGCTCTGGTAATACGAATTTGACGTTTACACCGGAACGTGGCTGGAATTAAGAGTTCATAATAGGCCACCTGCACATTAAAAAATATGTCAATAAATTTTGCTAATGTGAACTAAATAAAAACTTGATATTTAGCAATGGTTGTAAACAATACAAAAATAATTCCTGAACATTTTAATAGCCCTGCTTTTTGCTTTAGAACATAATACGCAATAAAAATTAAACGTGGCTTTGTATTAATTAGAAAACTTTGTTACTGGCAATATAAATTATGCTAATGTTCGGGTGCTTTTCTGAATTTAAATTTTGTAATTTTTAATTCTATAATATTCAATACATTTAACTCAAAATGAGATGTTACTCGATTCTCAATCTTGATTCAACTTACCCGCTTTATCTAACGCGTTGAACTCTTTTATATGAAGCGCTTGTAACACGCTCTACTTTGATACTCGTCCGACAATATTTATACGTCAAGTGGCATTTTCTAGCAGTCAACCCCAGATTATGATGAGAATATGTGGAAGAAAATAAAAATAAAAATGCAAATATGTTATTACATGATTATTTAAGGTATAAAATTTAAACAGCAGTGATAGCCTAGCGGTTAGAACGTTGGTCTCCCGAACGGGAGGGCCTGAGTTCAAATCCTGGCACGCACCTCTGATTTTCAAATATTATGTGCGTATTAGAAGAAATTAATTATCACTTGCTTCGGTGAAGGAAACCATCGTGAGGAAACCTGCACACCGGAGAGTTCTCCATAAAGTTCTCAAAGGTGTGTGAAGTCTACCAATCCGCACTTGGCCAGCGTGGTAGACTATGCCCTGTACCCCTCACATTGTGAGAGGAGACCCCGGGCCCAGCAGTGGGACAGTTATGGGTTGTTGCTTTGCTTTTTTAAAATTTAAAATTGAAAATCATTTAACCATGGAAGTATGTACCTCTGATGACAGGTATACATATGAACGTCATTTCATAATTCTACCATATACGTAGTACCTATAACCTAAGTAATACCTTTCGCACACTTCGTTCTAAGCCATGGAGGACCAAGTAGAAGGAGGGCCATCTCTGTGTATGAAAAGTGTCCGTAAAAACGCGTCCAATTACGGGTGGCGGCGCTGTGGTGCGGTCTACAACAGCTATGTTCGAATAAACATATATCTATTTATCAGACACTAGCGCCATTCATTACGGGTGGCATAACTCAGCAAAATTTACTCCGTCTACAACAGCCATGTTCATATATCTATTTTTCACACACTAGCGCCATTCTGAAATGGCCGTTATTGGAACCTCTATTTTCAGTAAACAGCTGGACACTTTTTCAACATTCCCCCCATATGAGATGTCCCTCCTACCTTCTATGCTCCATGGTTCTAAGTCATACAACAGTCTACAGAACAGATTCCGGCTTCCTCTAGTTATATCCGATGGCAATCACTAAATCAGCCGCTTATCGTATTAGGACTAGCCCTAAATACCACACGTCCACACGTGAGCGACGGACCGCAGGGCGTGGCTCGCAGGTACATTCTACCAACTTTTTGTACAGGCCAGTTCCAGTCCAGATACAATCTAGAACGCGCTGAAGGCTAGAATATGTAATTAATAAAAGCTTTACACACGCCACGATATACGGCCTCGCTTATTTTTCAGTTGCTATGGAATGTTATTTGATTGGATTAAGGAATGTTGGTTAGATTGACAAGTTCCTTGCACATGTCCCTGCTAAATCTCCGTTAATCCTTTGACGTGTCGAAGAAACCTTGCTCAGATTGCGTCAAGTTATCAATGTAAGAGTTAATATTAGTATGTTAATTCGATATAAATGTTACAAATCCGTTCTGACAACATTATCGCGTGTTAGAAGAGGTGTATGTCTAGCAGTGGATTTCTAAAGGCTGATGGATGGATGGATGAGAACATCATTATAAATATCTTATAAAAATTTAACTCATTAAAATTAATATCATTAAGACTAACTACATTATAATGTCTTAGCAGACATAGCTACAAATTTTAGCTATTCTATAAAATATTGTACCAAATGAGCACGGATCTGAAAAAAAGACGGACGTAACCTCGTCTAATCGAGAGTAAAGCATAGCAATGGCCGCCCGCTTACCGTGGGTGGGTAATTTTTGATTCGCGATTGAAGCAGTGAAGTGTCAATGTATGGGTGTGTACTTGTACGAATAGAGAATTGGTATTACTATGGGTGCTTCACTGAATTTGTTGTTGGGATTACGTCCGTAATTTTTTTAGGTCCGTGCAAATTAATAGGTACTTAAAATTAACGTTAGCATTCAACGTTGTTCTGCGAAGTTAGTAAATGGCTTGACTAAGAGAACGGCTGCTGACTATAATGTATACTTTTCCGGAGCTATAAGTAGCAATTATTTTGTTTCTATCTGACTATTGCAGTGTTACTGAGAAGTATTAAGCTGCTGTTCTTTTTTGTCGCTATTGCATTTATTTTTGTAGGTAACCAGGTATTTAATTTGGGTGATCTAAATAAGTTCACTTTTTCGTTGACCAGTAACGCGTCTCTGATGGCCTATGATGTTTTTTATATCCATATCCATGGAATTGATGGCTACTTTTCACCACATGGGGCCATCCATAAATTACGTCACATGTTAGGTGAGAGGAGGGGTCCATGTAGTGTGGCATTGTGTGACAGGGGGTGGGAGGGGTCCCAAATTTCGTGACGTCACATTTCAAAATCGAATAATTGGTATGTATAGGTAAATATTAAAATAACAATTAATGGAAATAAAACTTATTCGGATCTGCTGTTTTAATATAATAATTTCATCATTTTAATAATTTCATTTCGTCGTCACACTAGGGGGAAGGTCACACAAATGTGTGACAAGGACGAGGGGAAGGATCAAAAAGTCATGAAAGGAGAACCCCATCTTCCATAGAGACACCGGCCTAGATTAGACAAGAATGAAAATTGGTGGTCAATTAGATCATTGTAAAAGCTTTAATTTCTCCAATTTTCACGGCAGTTAGCAATGGCCAAGTAATGAAATCCTATAATTTCCACCTTAATTATAGGTTATGATTATGTCACACTCATGTCCAGTTCTATATATTATGCGTGTTAATAGGCACTTACTACCTCAAACCAAATATGTACCTACTCTAATATTGACAGCATTAGGAATAATCATGATCATAAGACGCAAAAATTAAAGTTACATATAAACGTACAAAGTTGAAAGATGCAAGATGAATGACAATGGTGTTATTTATAAATAATCAAACTGACAGTAACCAAAATGACATTAGATAGGGATTACACCAGAAATCTTTGTTGACAATCGATGTCAAATGTCTCGAAATGGATGTCAAAATACTCGAAATGTCTTTTAATTAGCATAACGATTTAATGGTAATTATAAATTACTACATAGTTTAGCTATACAGTGAATAAGAAAACATGTATAAAAGGAATTAATATTGTAGTTACAAGTAATAATAATTAATAAAATATATTATTAAGTTCCCTAAACTATCGATTTAATCGATTATAAAATCGTTTGTAATGAGGTAAATACTATTAAAACTTTTTTGTATTATTTTGTTCATTTGGCCGATGCAGATGAGGCTAAGATTTAAATATGTTTATTTAGTAAATAAAACGATTTTTTTGGTATATAATTTACTCTTGTCTAGTATTATGTTCTAGCACAGAGTATATATGGTTCGTGGCCGAAAATCGGATATCTCCTTTGTGTGACGTAATTTATGGATCGCCCCATAGCAATCGATAAACTTACTCGTGTGTCGTGTAATTTTCACTCAAAATTTAAGTTTACCCTTTTTGTTATTATTTCAGCGTGACCACAGAATACTTGATAATACCTACCGTAACTTCAATTTTCAGTCTAATTTTAGTAACTGAATGACAGATGACAAGATTGAAGTAAATAAGTAATGTTTATGAAATGTTGCGGTAATTATTACATCGCCTTAATTTTTTTGTATAACGTTAAGTTTGACGACACTATTTATTTGTGTCAAATCGTCGTCAATTTCTCAATACAATCACAGCTGCTCTTAAGCAAAGTCTTTTTACTACTGTGAGGCCTCTTAATACATAGGATCATTAAAACGATTTCATGAAGAATACCTGAGTGAAATCCATCACCTTTTTTAACCGACTTCAAAAAAGGAGGAGGTACTCAATTCGACTGTATTTTTTATGTTTGTTACCTCAGAACTTTCGACTGGGTGAACCGATTTTGATGATTCTTTTTTAATCGAAAGCTGGTGCTTGTCACGTGGTCCCACTTTTTGAGTTAGTTATGACTAGTAATTTTTGAGTTATCCCTAATTTTGAAGTCAGTTATTTTTTGTCAAGAATTACTGTTACAATCTAAAAGTAGCTGCCGAGCTATTGTATCGTAGGCATAGTGTAGAAAAAAAATCTCACTAGTTCTACGATAGGACAAGGACTAACTAGTAGAAATCTCGGGAATAAAGCGTTAGTTTGACTTATATATGCGTTTTACCACCCATGACTACATCACCACTTACCATCAGGTGGGATAGTAATCAAGCATTAACTTATAAGATATAAAAAAATATATCAAAATAGAAAGTATCGATTGTTTGTATAATTTTATTTGTATTGCCATCGTTGTATTTTATCTTTGTCAAATATATAGTTACAGGGCTGTACATTATATTGCACCAATGCGTCCACTTAGCCAAGTACTTAGCTAAGTAGGTACTTACGTGATTACTGTGAAACAGATGGTTCGATATAGGTAACGAAAAGTATTATTCACATATTATAATCTAGCGATAATAATTTGGGAGTCATTAAGAAATAATTTTTCGTGTTCCTACCTAATCGATAATTACGTACTTACTCAATTAAGAGACATGAAGTTAGTTAATTATTACTTAATAGGTTGTACGAGTCGGTACCTATATTTTAATTATCAAGTAGTTATTTCTCGACGCGTTTCTGATTTGCTGCGACTAATCCATAATTTCATGTTTTTCCGAGTGTCGCAACGCGGCTGGCTCTGGAACGCGGCATTAATATTTTAATCATTCAACAGTTACGTTTGCCGGTTAGGCTGGACCTTTTGATCCGTAATATTTGCTAAGTAGGGTATCCGATTACCGATTTATGCAAACTTCATGATGCTTTTTACCAGCCCCGGTTCCCCCCCCCCCCTAGATCTAGCTCTGTTTTTACATAAACTGAAATTGCAAGACTGCAGGGTCTGCAGGTTCTAGAATCTTATTTTATTAGTTACTATTGAGCAGCGTAATCGTGCTTATTCGTCAGGTATGACGGCACTATGAGCTCCCTAACCCCTTTTTAAGGGTTTCGTAGTCAAAGCTTCATAACACGTCCCTCCATCGAACAAGGCTGATAGTTGACACTCGGCAGCACCAGCCCAAATGTCATCACACATGGGCGTCCGCTATGAGATCGATATTGAGACACTCATCTTCATAATCTAAACTAATATTGTAAAGAGGAAAGTTTTGATTTTTTGTTGTTTGTAATTCTTAAACTTAAGTAAGTACCACTTCGTAAACTCATAGAAGACCAAATTCAAAAATTCTTTAACCAATGATGCTCTATTGTTTCTCAGTAACATGAGCTTTATTTTTATTAAAAAAAATAGGTATCTAGGAAAACCGAAGAGCGGTTGTAGTTACTTAGATACCATAAACACGCAAGACAAAGAACAAAACACTTTTCAACACGTTTGATCGGACGTGATAAGGTTATAAACGATACATTCTTGGCAAGTCACTGAACTTAACATTATTTCACGTTATCAGGTACTTTCCCTGTATAATCTGTTTTATGTCATCTTTTAAAATAACCTTTAAAATACCCAGTACGGTATTTCATATCTATCTAATTCTAGGAGCACGGCCAAGCAATACTTTTTGCCCTAGATGTGGGGTTTGTATTAGTCTTGTACCGTTAACCCTTCCTTTTAGTAGAGGTGGGGTTTGGCTCTTCAATTTTGATGTTTTTTAATCAGTAACAATGTTAAGGAGCTTGTGACTTGTGAGTCTGCTCATTCTACATGTTTTGGTGGCATAATTTAATTGCAAAATTATATTTTAAGATGTTCATTCAATATTACAAAGTAGCAAGAGTTACAGAAGCAAGTAATGTCAACGGTTAATTACTTTTTTTTTGTAAATACATATCTGCTACTTTTATTGTCAGTAAGTTATCAATTAGAAGCATGTATATAATTTTTAAAGAGCTCTTCTTTCGAAATAAAGTGAGGAAGATAACAATTCAGTACCTACTACGCACTCAATAGGTAACTTCACACTCTTTGTAACTCTTTAAAGTGTGGAGAATTTCACTTATTTACCGAAGAAATAATTATAATTCCAAAAGCGATTCGACTGTTGCAGACATCAAAACCCGCGGCGGAACCGGATGTCCGCAGCCGATTACTGATCGGAGAATGTGAAAATAATCGACTAGTATGTGCCTGCGGCGACGGCTATTGTTTCTTGATAGCTGTTGCTTGAAGTAGAATGTGAAATTAACAACCTGCTTAATGATATCTTTTTAATAATATTATTGTTATATATCTAAGGTAGATAAGGTAGAATTTTTTTTTTAAATATGATTTTATATTTTTAGCATACAACCAATCATCTTTATTTATTAATATCTAAAATTTATGTACCTACTTAATAACCATGTTTTATAACCTGAATCATTGACTAAACAGCACATGGGACACCTGATGGGAAGTGGTTCGTACTCGTCGCTAAGATGACCTACATGAACAACACCAGGGGAGATGCCAATTGATACAACGTCACTAGTAAACCATAGTCATTCCCCACGAATCCAATCGATGTAGATGAAACTTGAATGTAGGGAGTTAGGGACCAGATTGAACGACTCCCTGGAACAATCACTATCGCTTTCGGTAATCCACGTAGTATCTCTAGCTAGACTGTGCGCTAATAGATAGTCTATCACTATTCACTAGATACCTACTATAATTATAACGCTGGACGTAGGTATTATATCAGAGAATCGATGTCCCTTCTGTTCTTATCTAGCCTGTACTTGTGATTCATGAACAGGTGATAACTCGGATTGCATGGTTTTCTATGTCATTATTGGGTTCTAAAGGCATAGTTAAGTAAATAGGTACGTCCCTGTCCAGAGTTGGGATCGGTCAGTCAATTTTAAGCCTGAATTGAGCTTTATAAAGCAGGAATTATACTGAGAAAGGTAGGTACTTCTTGGCCTACCTAAAAACTAACGAATAAAGTACTATTTCAAAGGATATTACACAAAATACAAAATCAATATCATTTAAATGCCAGAATTAGTTGTTGCTTGCTGTGCAGCGCCATCTATGTACACAATACCGAAATGAGTTAAAATTCAGAAATCGATTGTAGGTGGCGCTACTCTCTTTAATTGTACATATACCTATGGCATAATGTAGTCTGTGGCAGTGGTTTATAACTTTTATTTCTATTTTCTATGTAGTCTATGGTTAGTAGCAGTGCAGTGATTAAGTACTCTGTGGTTAGTAGGCGAAAAATCGTGGAGGTTGAGGTGGTCGCTCTTTTACAATTTTGTAATATTATTGAATTATGCGCGCATTTTGATCGATTTGTATTATTTTGTAAAATTTATTTAGAATCCTTTGAACATTTGTGCGTGATGTTGTGAAATATATTGAATATTAGTAAGAAAAACTAAATTTAATCTCAAAATGGCCAAGTAAGTGAATAGTTTTTATGTTTAAATAGAATAAAAGTAGACACGGTGGCTTAATTTTCAACTTTTTACATAATTTCGTCAACAGCAATGCAATCATGAATGTTTCATATCAGCCCACGTAGATATTGCGAAGTAAACAAGTTGATTTTTTGGTTTTTAACATAAACTCAAGTATTTTACGTCTTTCTTGTTTGCTAATAAATATAGATTCTCCTATTAAATTATGTTATTACATGGATTATTAATATAGTATGAACCAAATAATTTTTCCTAATTTCTATAGACAAAAATTAGATTTTTTGGGTGTTTATTTACTTTGCTTCTTGATGTGCATAAACTTCAGTGGTCAAAAATTTTTATCTCAGGGAAATGATGATAGTGTTTGTGTACGACACTCTATGCTGTACTTCGGAGGAAGATGACCCGGCTGAGGCTGTGCTGTACTTCCACCCTGGATGGGTCTCTGACACCCAGAGGCATGCTTTAGCAGGACAGGTAATTATAATTTGTTTACAGAGGTTAAAAATCAGAAATAAAATGTATAAAATGTTTTTATAAAACAAAAAAATAATTTAAAAATGATATACCTTTTTAAAATCCTTATGGTGAGCTATTTAATTTTAATGCCGTATTGCATTATTACATTTATTTTTATTTGATGTTATTTCAAACTGACAACTCACAGCCACCATATTTTTATTTTACTTATCTAAGAACACTTGGGCTGTCAATACACATCTAATGATATCTTAGTTATATAAATTGGTCCAGCGGTTTGGAAGATATGAGGTAATAAAGAATATTACACACATGCATACATACATAGAAAATACGCTCGAAAAACATAACCCTTCCTGGGCAGTCAGGAAAAAAAGTATTTAAACACTGCATCTTTACTTTTGAAATGCTTAAATAAGTATTATTTTTATGGTGCATGATAACTAAATATTGGGATTTCTTATCTAAATATAGAATAATATTTTTATCTAAACCTATATAAATCTTGTGCATAAATTTTATATGCAACTGTGCAATACTGTTCATCTTTCATTACACAACTAGTCAAGAGGAATGATTATCACAATGCTAACATTTAGTAGATACCTGTAAATATTTTGCTTTCTGCTATCTGAGATACGTTGGTAGACTTATGAACACAGAGTAATATTTAAATGTATGAGGATGTTTCAGTAGCAGCCCACTGTTAATAAAGTAAACTGCCAATATCATCTTTGGTTAAAAACTGAGGAGACTAATAATAATAAGGCTCGTAAGAGGAAACAGAAGTTGGCATGCTTGGTTGTAACTATTATTATTATATCATTTATATTTTCACTCGTTATTATATTTCCGTGAAGAAAAATTATGAGCATACAAGCAACCTTATGATCATTTGGTCTATGCCATGGAAAAAATAAAACAACCCAGAAGAAAACTGGGAAAGTATTACTAGCACTTTAGACACGTCTTCAACCTAAACACATATTATACATTTGACGGTCGATTAAGGAGGGTGGTACCTAGGCCCTTCCACCGTAGAAGAGTACAACCAAGATAAACTGGCCCAGTAACCGCCAATAGAAAGGACCTGGCGCGATAGCTGTAATAGTGTTCAGGGCACCGCCAGCATGGTAGAGTTGGACTCACATGGCTGAAACCTCTTGACATCTCTTACTTCCCCTGGTGTTTCATGAGCGGATATGAATACTTACCATAAAGTGGCTTACTTTTCTATTCATTTGCTTATTTTTATAAAACCTTATTCGCCGTGTATCCAGGAAGTAGGTACTTTCAAAAATATAGGTACCGTAACATAGATGTCAAGTATAATAGACAAGTGGTTCGATCGCGGAAACCGGTTGAATGTGTTTTAGATGGCCCTCTCCAACATTCCGCTAACTGCGTCGAAAGCTATTATGCAACTTGTAGAGCTAGTTTGCCCATTACTGCGCTTCACGAGCGTTTCTCGACGAGCCTATTTAACTTCGGCTAGCCATAAATATAGTAATAAAACTAAAATTATCATATTCATTATACTATCGTTTTGTATTGCGTGTAATAATAAGATTATTATATTAAGATTATCGTGAAGACACCTGTTTGGTAGCTGAAAACAATAAAAGATTATCATGTAAACTACATCCATAATTCCATACTACCACAAATAAAGGAATCTAATTCTTTACTGTGATACTACCTACTACAGTTTGGCCTTCAGAACGCAGAATAAAATGCCTTCGTACCAATGTGATTGGTGTAGTGAAACAAAAGATAAACGCATGTTTTGTAGCTCTTTTCGGAACAGATTGTTGGTTGATTTGTAAGGGCATAACATAATATCTATATATTTTTAAATATCATTGACTTTGGTAAACAATATTTTAATAAAAATAGTGCCAAGGTTACTTAACAAATAATACTCGTCCAAAAAACCGAGGAATATTTATTTACATAAGCTGCAGATAAACATATTTGTTCTCAGATCTTAATTTTTATGATGATTACAAATTCGCGCCATATTAATTGACTGATGTACCTAAGCTACTTTATTTTGCTGCTAAGATCGTAAAAACACCTGTTTGAATATTAAACTGTAGTGAATCTTAAACACACACAGCTCGTGTGTCAAGCACCTAACTTAAATCAATTAGATGTTCCGCCGTGCAATTTACGATCAAGCGATGACCACTTATAGATAGATTGACTCTAATCGGTCAAGTTTGATTGATTTCAAATGGATCGCGTCGCGTACCAGGAAATTGGCAAACATTTCTGCTTAGATACTAATTGAAGAACTCGTTGCGCGACAGGTTGTATCAATCGCAAGTGATCGGTAAAATTAAGCAACGTATCACCAGCAATTCGAATGGATGGCCGCTTTTGGTAATATTCTATAGAGCTGTTGTTTATGTTACGTATACAGTAGTACGTAGTTATTAATCGGTGGCTATCGTCTGTCCTTTGACGTCACGTAACGTAAGGAGTTTGGGCGTAGAAGACCGCTGCGTTATACGGGGTATTCCGCCAGTCTCACGTTACATCCACGTATCGACAAAAGGAGGGGGACTTCTAGATCTCTCTTTTATCGAATCAGTTTCGACTGAGACGACCCGTGTGGCGCATTGGTTATCATGCCGGATCGCCGTGCAAAGGGTTATGGGTTTGATTCCCAGCGAGGTGGAAATTTGAATGGGGACTTTGAATATCTGTTTTCGGTCTGGCTGTGTTCTTGTATTTGTGTGTTGTCCGTGGCACCCACGACACAGGGAATCATAGTGTGGGGCTATGCAACGTCTCGTCTGACCACCGTAACGGAGTGGCAGACAGGCGGCAAACGAACACTGTGCGATCGTACACTTTCAAGGCGTTTAAGTGCGGTCATCGTCGTTCGACGACATGTCGAAACCTTTGCGGGACGCCTCCGGGCGTTTCATAAAAGGCCCTTCTCAGGGCCAACCCGAAACGGCCCTTGTCAGGGCCACCCCCGATGACGCTTCGGCGTCGGAAGCTAGCCGCGCACCATCCGCGGCAAGCCTGGTCAGCAGGGAGGAGGACCTGTCGGGGTCCGACAGTGATGCCCTTGTGGTGGAGCTGCCGGACCGACAGGCGAAAAAACGGGCATACTTGAGGCAGGGTTCGGGGGGCTCTTCGGACTCAGCCAAAAGTAAGGCCAAGGTAAGCAAGGCTGTAAAGCCTGCTAGCCTGAGGCTTAAGGTTGCCAAAAGCAACCTTAAAAAGAGGAGCAGTGCTATAAAGCCTGCTAACCCGGCCCTGGCTTGCACTAGCCACGACGTGGGTCTGCTGGACGCCCAACGTCTGCTAGACACAAACAGGGCACGAGTCCAACAAGAGTTGGAAGAGGAGGTTGCCGCTAAGGAGGCACAGGCACGCGAGCGCAGAGGCAAGGCGGACTACGGTACGTCAAGCGTCTCGTACGCAGACCACTCCTTAGCGGAACTAGTCAAGATGGCCGAAGAGGACCAAGAGGAGATCATTACGGTCGCCTCAAAGTCCTCAAACTTAAAGGGGACTTTTCAAAAGGCCCTCAAATGCCGGGCTGCCAGCCTTCGTGGCATCATCGGTGAGTTGGTGCAGCGCACAACCACCGATGAGGTAAGGCAGCTCCAGAAGAGGGTGGACTGCCTTACGAAGGAGGTCAGCGAGCTTCACACGAAGCTCGCTGAAGCTGTGAGGCGGCCTGTACAGGCCCCGTCTGCTGCGACGTCGGTGGATCTCTCCTCCTCCACCCTTGAGGAAACCATCCGCAAGGTGGTGATGGAGGAGAGAGCCTTCACGCGGGCCTGCTTTGCGGGCATTGAGGACAGGCTCCTGCCTGAAAAGCGCGTCAGGCCGCCGTTGGCAGCGGACAGGGCTGCTCCTGCCTCTGCCCCCGCTCCGGCCCCTGCCCCGGTCGTGATGGCTCCTCCCCCGACCCCTAAACCCGCAAAGGGCAAAGGGAAGGGGAAGAAGACGGTGGCTCCGCCGGCTACGACCGAGGTGGCTCCGCGGGCTACGACCGAGGTTGCTCCGTCGGCCACGACTGACGTGGTGGCGGCAACGTCCCAGAGGGAAGACGCCTTCCTTCCCTCCAGCACTCCGTCCAACGAGTGGACTGAGGTGGTTGGGGGGAAGAAGAAAGGCGCCAAAAAGGCAGTGCAGCCCGTTGCCCCTGCCAATGTCCCCTCCGGCTCGTCCAAAGGGACGAGCAAAGAAAAGGGGAAGAGCAAGGGGGAAAAAACAGCCCCCAAGCCGAGTGGGAAGAAACTTGTTCCTCCCAAAACCGCGGCCGTCGTAGTGACGCTCACTCCGGAGGCCGTGGAGAAGGGCGAGACGTACGAGTCCGTCCTGAAACGGGCTCGTACCAACGCAAACCCGGCCACGTTGGGTATTGGCCTGGTGACGTGCCGCCGGACCCAAACCGGAGCTCGACTTTTCGAGTTTCCGGGGGCCCAGGGCGGCACCAACACGGACCTCTTCGCAAGTAAGTTGCAAGAGGTCATAGCGGACGCGGCCAAAGTTGCCAGGCCAACAAAGACCGCGACACTAGAAGTGACCGATCTGGACGACTCGGTCACGAAAGAGGAGGTGGTGGCGGCAGTTGCCACTACAGGAGGCTGCGACGCGGCAGCAATACAGGGCGGGGCCATCAAGCCTGGTCGCGGTGGTCTGGGTGCTATTCGCCTGGAGTGCCCGGTCGTCGTGGCAAAGGCCGTACTGGCCAAGAGGCGGCTCCCTGTAGGGTTCTGTGTGGCTGTGGTCCGGGCACTTGAAGACCGGCCTTTCCGCTGCTTCAAGTGCTACGGAATAGGACACACCAGAGCTCTGTGTCCATCCCGAGTGGACAGATCGGAGCTCTGCTGCCGCTGCGGGGAAGCGGGGCACAAGGCGGCAGAGTGCGGTGCTGCCACGCCGCGCTGCGCGGTGTGCACGGCCAGCGGCCGTCCAGCCGGCCACGTGATGGGGGGGAGGAAATGCAATCCTCCTCCAAAGAAGGGACAAGCACAGGCGCCAATCCGCCCTGCTGCTGCCACCGCCGCTGTTGAGGCTGTCGAAACCTCGCAACAGGCCGAAGAGGGCAATGCGATGGACCAATAATGACAGTGGTCCATCGCATTTTACAGGCGAACACCAACCACTGCAGAGCGGCCCAGGACCTTCTGGTGCAGGCCATGGCCGAGTGGTTGGTGAATGTTGCGGTCGTCGCCGAGCCCTACTCTGTCCCTGGCCGCTGGCTAGGGGATAGGGACGGCTTAGTAGCGCTTGTGGCGCGGTCTTCCTCGGACTCCCCTCCCCTCTCGCTCTTAGAGAGGGGACCGGGATACGTGGCCGCCGCGTGGGGAGACATAGCTTTTGTCGGGGTTTATTTCTCCCCAAACCGACCACTTTTGGACTTCGAGGACTTCCTTGGAGTCCTCGCCGCAGTGGTTTCGAGGGTGGCGCCACGTCAGGTCTCCGTTCTGGGAGATCTGAACGCCAAGTCGGTGGTTTGGGGTAACCCAGCCACCGACGCACGCGGGCGGGCGGTCGAGCTTTGGGCGGCCTCCTCCGGGCTCTCCCTTCTGAATAGAGGGGAGGTCCATACGTGCGCGCGGCGGTGGGGTGGGTCAATTGTGGACGTCACTTTTGCCTCGCCCGCGCTGGCCGCGCGTGTGAAAAACTGGCGGGTGGACATGGTGGAGACTTTCTCGGACCACCGCTACGTGCGGTTCGAGATCTCCACCCAAGGTCCCCGGAGAACGGCTCCCCCGGGCCAATCTCCATTTCCTCGGTGGGCATTCGTCCACCTGGACAGGGAGGCAGCGAGGGAGGCGGCATTCGTCCAGGACTGGCTTGCGCCTGACGTAGGGGTCGTGGACGTGGACACTGCCGCGGCGCAGCTGAGGGAGTCGTTGACCGCGGTATGCAATTCCAGCATGCCTCGGTCTCGTCGTCCGCCTCCCCGACGCACCGTTTATTGGTGGTCGGAGGAGTTGGCGGTGCTTCGAACTGCCTGCGTGGCGGCTCGAAGGGAGTACTCTCGAAGCCGGCGGCGGCGGGTACGCGACCCGGCAAATGAGGAGCGCCTTCACGCCTTGTACGTGGAGGCAAAGCAGGCCCTCAGAAATGCGATGCTTGCCGCCCAGGACTCGGCGCAGGCTGAGCTGCTGGAGGGCCTCAACGAAGACCCTTTTGGGAGACCATATAAGGCGGCGCGGAACAAGCTGCGTCCCTTCGGCCCCCCCGTATCGGAGACCCTCGAGCCGGCAGTGCTGGATGGGGTGGTACGGTCCCTGTTTCCAGGCAGGGCCGACGCTTTCATCCCACCAGTAATGGACCCTTCGCAGGGTGGGGTTCAGGAGGAAGAGGAGGACCAGGAGGCCCTTTCTCTCACTGGGGCCGAAGTTAGCACGGCGGAGCTTCGCCTTCGTGCTAAAAAGACGGCCCCAGGGCCAGACGGCGTCCCAGCAAGGGTGGTGGCAATAGCCGCCACCGAAATGGAGGAAAGGTTTCGGGACCTCTTTGACGCGTGTTTCGCGTCGAGGAGGTTTCCGAAACCATGGAAGGAGGGGCGTTTATGCCTCCTCCGAAAAGAAGGACGCCCGGCGGACTCCCCCTCGGCATACCGACCCATCGTCCTGCTCGATGAGGTCGGTAAGATGTTCGAGGGGGTCATCGCCGCCCGACTGAAGGACCACCTACGGGTGGTTGGGCCGGACCTGTCGGACGCTCAGTTCGGCTTTCGACCTGAGCGTTCGACAATAGACGCCCTCGCCCTATTAAAGGGTGTGGTGAAGGAGGCGATGGACGCTGGGGACGGTGTGTTGGCTGTGTCATTCGACATAGCCAACGCTTTCAACACCCTTCCCCATGCGACCGTCCTCGAGGCACTTCGGTTCCACGGAGTGCCTCAATATATGAGGGACCTCCTGGCCAGCTACCTGGAGGACAGAGCGGTCCTCGTGGTAGACAAAGCTGGCCAGGTCAGGCGATATCCGGTTGAGTCCGGTGTTCCGCAGGGGTCAGTCCTAGGACCTCTCCTGTGGGACATCGGATTCGACTGGCTATTGCGAGGGACCCTCCTCCGTGGCACGAGTGTCATCTGCTACGCGGATGACACTCTCCTCACTGCCCGAGGAGGGAATTTTGGTGAGGCGGCCAGTCTGGCCTCGGCGGGCGGATCGCTAGTCGCCGGTAGGATCCGCCGCCTTGGATTGAGGGTGGCGTTGCATAAGACCGAGGCCGTTTTCTTCCACGGGCCTCGGCAGCGCCGTCCGCCTGACGCCCACATCTTTGTGGAGGGCGTCAGGATCGAAGTAAAGACCCAGATGAAATATCTGGGTCTTACGCTCGACGCCAGGTGGCGCTTCAGTCCGCACTTCAGCGGACTGTCGTCGCGGCTGCTGAAGGCAGCGGGGGCCCTCTCATGGCTGATGCCTAATTTGGGAGGGCCAGGCGGGCGATGCCGGCGGCTGTACGCCGGCATCCTGAAGAGCATGGCCCTGTACGGGGCGCCTATCTGGGCAGACTCCCTTCAAAGAAGGGAGAACGCTACGGCCCTGCGGGTGCCCCAGAGGGCCATCGCGCAGAGGGTGGCGCGGGCTTACCGCTCGGTAAGCTTCGCAGCGGCGTGCGCTCTGGCTGGCACCCCTCCTTGGGAGCTCGAGGCGTGGGTGCTAGCCAGAGTCTACGAATGGACGGCGGGGCGGAGAGCACTCGGTGAGCACCCCGCCCCTGAAGTACGCGAAGCTGTTCGGCGGGAGGCGAGGGAAGCCGTCGTCCGTCATTGGATGGCGGACCTTGCCTCCGCAGTTTTCGGCCGCCGAACCCTCGACGCGCTCGGGCCGGTCCTGCAGGACTGGCTTGAGAGACAGCATGGTTTCCTCACCTTCCGGTTGGTGCAGGTGCTGTCCGGGCACGGCTGCTTTGGGTCGTACCTCCACCGAATCGGGAGGGAGGAAAGCCCGTCGTGCCACGACTGTGGCGCGGCGGAGGACACGGCACAGCACACCCTCGAGGTGTGCCCGTCGTGGGCCGAGCGGCGCCACAGTCTTGTCGCGGCGGTCGGGCCGGATCTCTCGCTTCCCGCTGTGATTAACGCCATGGTGGGGAGTGAGGAGGCGTGGGTGGCGGTCGCCTCCTTCTGTGAAGAGGTAATATCACAGAAGGAGGAGGCGGAGCGCGCGCGGGAGGATGATCCTCTCGCGCCGCCTCTCCGCCGGAGGAGAGGCAAGAGAAGGCGG
Organism: Thymelicus acteon; assembly: GCA_951805285.1. NCBI lineage: Eukaryota > Metazoa > Arthropoda > Insecta > Lepidoptera > Hesperiidae > Thymelicus > Thymelicus acteon. Next base: position 16,874,391 of record OX638226.1, on the reverse strand, counting down.
GTGGTCAACCACCCCCTCTCGCCCCGGTGATGAGCAGCGGACGACAGGCGCGGGGGCGCCCTCGCCCGCATTGCACCGCTCATCACCCAGCCAAACGAGGATGACCAAGCACTCAGTCATCCTCGAGCCCCTCCCCGTCTGCGGGAGGGGCGTGAAGGGCCCGCCACTGCAAGGCGGGCAAACGCCGGCGGGGAACTGGAAGCAAAGGCTATGCCGATTCCCAGAACCCCGCCACCAAAGGCGATGCGGGAGTGCCGCTGGGTTGTTTAGTGGGTATACCGGGAGTGAACACCTCCCCCGGGAGTCCCACATACCCCTCCCGTCCCCCGACGGGCGGGGATGCGTAATGCATTTTTCCCAGCGAAAAAAAAAAAAAATCATCCGGGCCCCTACTAACACTACCAAAAAAAAGCTCGCCAGCGGCCTACGACCGCTACATTTGACAGCTGACGTTGAGGGGGCCCTACAACAAATATTGATATGGGGCCTCCTTAGGGCTAGCTACGCCACTGACTTAAAGCTACTGTTTGTACTGGCGCTTAAAGATTACGAATGTACAGTACGGCCGCTGTATCTTGGCGCGTCTGAACATAGGCTTTGCGAACTTTAGCGCATGTAAGACAGAGATGGCAACACGAACATGCTAACGTGTGACTGAGACACAATACACCGCGTATCGAGTATTGGCGAATTATGTTACTGCGCAGCCTTCTGCGCGAAGTTCAGACGCGCCAAGATACAGCGGCCGAATATATTTATACCTAAATATAATTCGGCCGCTGTACAATTTACGAATTATCTTTGTTTACATACATTTGCGTGTTATCTTTGTATTTATTCATAAGTAGGTAAGGTATAATAAACAAGATTAAGTATCAATAACCGGCTCAGTTAATCTCCTCTTCTGGGTGCGATTAACAATAAATTATATAAAATTGAGACGATCGATATGTTGGTTTGTTGCATTACATGTCTAAAAAAAAGCAAAGCAACAGTCCATAATTGTCCCACTGCTGGGCTCGGGGTCTCCTCTCACTATGTGAGGGGTATTAGGCCATAGTCTACCACGCTGGCCAAGTGCGGATTGGTAGACTTCACACACCTTTGAGAACTTTATGGAGAACTCTCCGGTGTGCAGGTTTCCTCACGATGTTTTCCTTTACCGAAGCAAGTGATAATTAACTTCTAATACGCACATAATATTTGAAAATTAGAGGTTCATGCCAGGATTTGAACTCGGGCCCCTTCGTTCGGGAAACCAACGTTCTAACCGCTAGGCTATCACTGCTTTACATGTCATTATTACATGTCTATATGACCGAATTAAGTTAGGATACTTGTAAGCTTTACAACCACGTTTTAATTTTTTAATTAATGATTAAACACAAACTGACCACCTCTGTGAACCGTTTGAAAAAAAAAGAAAAATTACCCCTAATTCAACATTTTTATTTGACAACCCAATCCCGTTTTCTATGTTACATTATTTGCCAGTTCGTGACGCAAAACTCGGTTCGTTGTCTATGATCATAATGTTTCTTGGTAGTGTAAGACCGTAAGATAATCTCAGCACTTAAAAGCAATTTGATACGGGTAAAGAGATCGAATTTTCCTACTGCCCTTGATCGCTAAGTTGGCACTAACCTTGGGCCGGGCGGTGGCAACGATCCAAGCTGAATAACTGATGCATTTCAATTTATATAATACGAGTGACCGCCCTCGCTTTGCTTCGGTTTTCTTACCTTTTTACACCTCCCTAATTTTTTTGAAAATATAGTATAGCCTATGTCACCCGAGGATAGTGTAGCTTCCCAACAGTGAAAGAATTTTTCAAATCCTTTCAGTAGTTTCGGAGCCTATTCAATGCAAACAAACAATCAAATCTTTCCTCTTTATAATATTAATATAGATTTATTGTTAGAAGCATCCAAGGACGGATATAACCGGACGATGGTCATTAGTAAATTGGATTTGTGGATTATCTCTGGATTACAGCTTACCTCCAGCCCTAATAGTCTGGCCTCGCTTGCCCAATGCTCTACCAGTTACATTTTTTTTCTAGAGGGAAGTTTAATAATAAAAAGTTTAAGATACATATAGTAAGATAGAAATATATATATATATATATATACTGCAATATGAAAAATCCTTAAAGTCAAAGTTTTTTTTCACAAACGTCAAAACTCACGTATTTTAGCGGGTGTTATAGTGTAGTGTAGTGTAATGTAGATACATTCATTAGACGATTATGTAAGTCTTAATTTAAATGTCGATTATTTATTTATTGCAGGTGGTAGGAACAGCGCACTGCATCAAGTCGCTAATATCCCAGCCGGTCGCCATCACGCTGCAGAGCGGGAAGTTCATCATCAGAGAGTACGGCAGATACGTGCTGGTAATGGATGCAAACATTATTACATTTAGATATGTCTAATGACATCCTATGACATCCTTTAAAAGGCGTTAAGAGTTTCTTAAATATCCCATGGATGTCCCTTGAATAACACAATATGTTCATAGCCGACGGGGACCGCAAAAGAACTAACTGAAAACTAACCTCATAAACTACGCCTCAGTTTGCAAAATGATTAAAGCTATACTTATCTGTTGTAATTTTATAATGAATGCGCTCACTTTTAAAATAGCCTTATCATTAAGTGAAACAACTGATGGATTCATTACAAGTAAATCAACTTTTTGTTTTGTCCACTGTCCTTTGAAGTGAAGTTTCTTTATCGACGTTGTGGAGGCAGGGTAACTAAAAATACGGCTTCTTGTACCGATTCACCGTCATGGCTGCATGCGTAGTACACCTCAATAGTCGAAGTAGAAATTAGTAAAAAAAACCTTTAATTGTTTAGGAAACAAAACGAAGTGGCGCGATGCCGTTAAGATGACACTTCGGAAGTAACGTACAGTCGGCCTCAGAAGTAGCTTAATATTTTAGTACCTAGTCACATTACATTTCTTGAATTTGTCATAGATGTTGTGAGGAAACCGTCGAAACAGTTACTATTAGTAAGTACTATAATTTTAAGCTACTTCTGAGGCAGACTGTACGTGTAATGTACATACGTACGAAATGTATGTACATTAATACGCACGCACATTTTTTTACAACTTCATTCGAAGTGTAAAACCAACTCGAAATAAATTTCGTTTAATTTCCACAATTTTATTATTTATTATCCTTCACTACAGGCCATAGGCAGCGACAGAAACATCCCAGATTGGGTGTTGAAGAACCGCGCCAACCTGCTCACGTCCATGATCAAGGTGTACCACGGAGACCTGCAGGCGCTGGCGGCCAGCATGGAGGACCAGCGCCGCCTGGCGGAGAAACTCTACCAGATCTTCGAGACCTACCTCCCGGTCCTGCAGTACGGGTGTCATATATTCCAACGGGTGCCAATGTTAAGTCTTCCAAAGGTAAGATTTGCTAGAACTAAACTTCGGCACTCTTTATTCTTACACGCTTTATATTAGCTTCACCTGTATGTTTGTTTGTTTGTAACTTCTCTTTGAATTTGATTTTGACCCACTTCAACCGGTCAGATTTCTTTCAAACTTCGGGGACCATGGTGTCAATGAGTAGAAGGGATAATATCTTTAAAAGCACCCCACACTTTTTTTACAATTGCACGATTTTTAATTCAAATTTATTTTCTATTCTTTTTTTAGTTGGATTTTCTATAAAAGCGTGTTTTTTAGTTTTTTTTTTAACTATTATTTTTTAACTGATGATCACCCTGTAAATGATTTAGGTTTTGTTGACCTACCTAAACATAAAATATTAAATTAATTAATTTACTATTTCCTTGGAAACATTTTCATAATATCTTCGATATTAATTTTGCGATCAAAAAGGTGGCAATGTTGCTACAAAAACATTACGAATTTAGGCGGCTTCAATCCTAATGACCTGAAGCCGACCAACACAAGTGTCGGAAGTTTTATGCCGCTCGAAGGCCTCCGTCACAGCTTAACGACTGTTATCGTACGATAACAAAGGAGACCGATGGCTTAACGTGCCCTCCGAAGTACAAATCCGCTCAAGAAATTCAAAAACCGACCGCCGCCTGCTGTTGCTTAACCCAGTCGATCACATCAGATCGATACAAGCAGCCGGCTGTGAACGCTTCACGAATACGAATTTATCGTAAATATTGTTTTAATTAGTAGCCTACGTAAAGTTTGAATGTATTGTTCATATTTAATTAAATAATAATGAGCACTGCATGCCAGTATTATCGTGAAAAATATCGAAGAAATGCCATTACGCGCCACATACTTTATTTATGGGCGAGTTATCTTGGTAAATGTAGCAATAATAGCAATCAATATTACAGTATTACTGAATGATAAGAGCCAAGTGTTTATTTACATTACGTATCTAATCGCGTGGTCGAAAATCGAAATCAAGTAAGTCGGTAAAGCAAGTGTAAAGTAGGTAATATTAAAATATTGGTGACAAAGTTACACCCTATCTATTTAGCAGTATGAAAAATAAGGTGTTAAATAGTCATCTCTCTATAATTATCTATCATCTCAACAAACAACGTAAAACGGAGTAAAATAACTTGATAATTTTCAGTAATCTATCCGAAAATCCAAAATTAAAAATACATAAAAGTATAGGTATATGCGATATTCCTAACTAATTTTATTGTTAAGTGCTTGTTTTTTTATTCATACTGGACTTTAATTAAGCTAAATTAGTAAAGCCACTAATTAGCTAATGCGTCTGAGAGCCGCACACAATTCCAGGTGAATTGACACACACATAAAAACTGTTACATTATATATTATTCAATACAAATGAAATTGATAGAAACAATTTGCTTGTGTAGTAAACGCTAATAAGAATTCATGTTGTCATATAGTTATTTATTGGGAAATACGTCAATCTATAGACTTACTAGCTGCCTGGACAGACTTCGTTCTGTCAAAAGTTTTTTTATTTATTTTGAGATGTAATGTAAGCTATCCTAACTTTCAAGTTGGATTAAACTGCCATGGTGTGCTTTGATTAAAATCGGTTCAGTAGTTTATGAGTCCATCGCGGACAAACAACGTGACACGTAATTTATATATATATTAAGATAAAAGACTAGTGGATACCCGGCGTGTTCCACTACGCTAACAAAATTTCTGATGAGAATGAATGTGTTTTTGTGTTGATGTTGATGCGTCTTCTTTACACATCATTATCTTCAATTTGTTGTATAGGGAAAGTGGAAAATGGACTTTATCAATGGACCGAATGTGCCTAATGCATTGTTTTAGTGACTACTAATAATAATTATCCGAATGTGGTTTGAGACTTCAAACCACATTCGGATAATTATTGACTTTCGAATGAAACCATTTTGAGGCATATCGGTGTGATGGTTTCAGAGTCTATAAAGGACATCCATACAATCATTTTTTGTTTTATATATATAATTAGGTATTTAATGAATAATTAGCAAACAGACCACACATTGCAAAGTTGATTTCATGAATATAAATCCAATTACTTTGAATTTTTGAATATATTAAGATGAAACCTTATCTATCATGATTGATAATTTAATTATGGAATGATTTTAATTAATACGTTCATATAAACTTGTTGCAAATTATGTATGTTTAAAATATCTGGTTTTAATTTTGGTCCTTCGAGGCGAATTCAATTAGGTAGGTACTGGTATATTCTAGTCGATTCAATTGCTTTTAAACAAAGATTTTTTACAAAGAAAGATTAATTTATTCATTTATACATTTCAGAGTGCCACATCAATATACATGGAATCAACGCAAATCTTAGAACACTGTCGCAAGAGTAAAGGCGTTTTGGGAGGAGTGATCTTGTATAATAATAAGTGAGTACACTACAATATCATTACTATCATTTTTAGCTATTATTTTTATATATTTATCTATACTATCATTTTTAGCATTAAAATAATGCCTTTGGTAGGGCGACGATAGCCACTTACCGTCAGGTGGATCGTCAGTTATTTCCATAAAAAAAAAACAACACTTTACACAAAATAAACTGCAGCTGTGTGATGTGCACAGGGTTTTTTTTGTCATCGCTATTATACATATAACCCCAGTTTCGGTTGGTACTGTAAATTCTGGCGGAATAAATATTTCTTTCTCAATACAAAACCATCATAATGTCTAGTTTGTTAGATACAAATATTTACAGTCAACTTAAATACCCACAGAATAATCGCCACGCTCCTACCCCCGAGCCTGACCTCATATGTGACAGTGGTGGACCCGTACCGGATAAAGTCTCCCGCAGAGACTCTGGAGACCGACGTCCCGCTGCCGCTGGGAGCCCAGCTGCTGGTGGTCTACGTGGGGAAGAAGACATACAACAGCTTGAAGAGACAAGCGGAGAAACTGCAGGAGTTTCACACGAATGGGGAGGAAATGATTGCGAAGTTCAAAAAGGTTAGTATAGCAGAGCTCTGGTAAAAGATTACATTCTTTGTGTAAATCAATGTTCTTAATCTTAAGGTTTAGTGGCCTAAGATCATATAAATTTTTGATTGGTGCATGGGGCTACATCCATGATTTCCCTGTTGACCTGCTGACAACTAAGGTGGCTCGATTAGCTTCTGCTTACATTTAAATAATATTCAGCCTATTGCCTGCCTTGACAAATAATATATTACCAATAGTTTTGTATGTAACTTCCAGATGCAAGAGGCAGAGAGAGAGAAAGTACGCGATCTCCCACAATCAGGTATGAAGAGGGACAAGTCGCTGCTGTTCACCGCAGTGCCAGAAGAGGACCACACGATGATATCGCCGCCCAACAAGGAGTCCACCGGAGACAAGAAACCGGCCATGCCCGACGTCGTACCCTTCACGAACAAGCCGCGACCGAGGCCCAATAAGCTATCTCTCAGCTTCAAAACACAAAAGTCTCTCGACGAGGAAGATTCGAAGGAGAACGAAAAAGTGTTCACGGGTCAAACCAGCGTTTGCTCGACGCCAATGATAGAGTATAAACGGCTGCACGGAAATATGCTGTCCATTTGCCAGAATACTGACAGCCATACAGATAAAGATGATAACACGGAGCCCGAGCCGGACGTTCTGAAGCATATAGAGAATACCAACGGAAGCGTGAACGCGGAGATTGAAAAGCGAGATCCGAACCTCGTCTTAGATGGCAACTGTCTTGCTGAACACTTTGTCAACAAACCGGAGCCGCTGCGGAAGCTAGCGAGCGTCACAGACCTGCAGGAGGTCTTCAGGAAGATCTCCTCCAGAACGTCATCCAAGAGCAAGTTAAGACGCTCGAAGGTCGACGAGGACGCCACTCCATCCCCGGAAACTAAGACCGCCACCATGACGATCAACGACCCGCTGTTCCCAGTGTTCAGAAACGACGGCGTCGCCATCTCTGAATCTCTTTTCAATCAGTATCTCGAACAGTATTACTCTGGAATTAAGAGGGACTCGAAGGAGGACAACATGTTCAACTTTAACATGAAGCACTGCGAGTTGAATAAGTTCGAGGATTTCGATTCGGAGATGGCGAAGTCGCCGCAGCGGACGCCGAAGAAGATAGCTAAAAATTCCACAAAGACTATAAACACCGACCAGTCCAGGCGAAAATCGCTGTCGTTGCCCTTGAAATCGTTGAATGAGAGTACAGATTCGCAGTTCGGGTCGGACTCCGATTCGGTTGGCTTTAAGAAGAGGCTGACAGGCGTGCAGCTGACGCCGCTGATGGAGAAGTTGAGTCACCTGGCGTTCTCGGACAAGTCCAGCGGCTACAGCAGCAGAGTTATGACTCCGCTAGAAATAAGAGAGTTCCTCACGCCAGCCACGGAGCGGCAAGTCACCTTTTCAGATAGGTGGGTGATTATAATTTGCAATATTAACATTCACTTCCCACATTTGAAGGTCATTCTGTAAAACGCAAATTGTCAAATCTTAGACCGTTTGTCTCATCTGTATCTAAATTCTAAGGTCGAAAACAATCAGTAAAATAGGAACGATTTATATGTAGATGAAGATCGATTCACAAAGAAACCATTCCCGAATGTGTGATTTGGTTATTACTTCTCATTTGTGATGCGAGAGTGGTGTCTTACGTTACGCGCTCCGTAGACGGTAATGCATCATGATGCCATGCATTTACTTAATACTCTCCTTCCAGACCGAAACCCCGCCAAGACTCCAGCAGCGACTCGGACTCCGATTGCGAGTCGGAGAGCGACCTGGAGTCCCTGCCGGAGTACGCGTCCAGCGCGGTGAAGTGCGCGCTGTTCGTCAGCGGGCTGCACAATATGGCGCTGCTTGCACTATTGGATACTGACGCTGCTAATGATGCCGAGATCATCAATCAGCTGGTTAGTTATACGTTCTAATTATGTTGTATATTAAGCGGTGTGGAAGTTAGTGAAGCTTATTTTGAAATAGAGCCTTTGTTGTAGCTAAGTAGGCTTTGATCTGGTATAATGGGCCGTCGTCGATATGTTGACATCGATGTTATGAATGGTACGCATAAAAATATGTAAGTATCCCATGCTTCATCCAGGTGAAGCACGGCCCTATTGACCATAGCCGTTGGGAGACGCTGTAGACTCCTTTAGGCCCTTATCCCACTGGCGTTATATGAGCGTTGGCGTTTCTCCAACGTCTGCGCAGCGTTGTCGCCACGTTAACGTTGCGCATCCGCTGAACGCAACGTCAACGTCGCGCACATGCTGCGATTTCAGGCGTACAATCAGAGACAAAATGGATTCCGACGAGGAAACACTACTGTTGGCTTTGCTGCTTCGATGAAAATTACGTAAAAGAAAAAGAAATTATCATCGTCATTTTTGGGAAAATCCTATATGGTCCAATCGTTTACAAGAAAGTGAATATTTCGCACTGTACTCTAATAGTATTAAAAATAATGAATCTGAATTTTATAAATATTTGCGAATGTCGGAAACTACATTTGACGAACTTTTAAAAGAGATTCAAAATGACATACAATATTTAGACACTAATCTCAGAGCTTCAGTGTCACCAGAAGAGAGGCTTGTTATAACTTTGAGGTACGAAAAAGAATACATTTAAATTTCTCATACAAGTTGTTAATAATATTATATAATTATAACACGGACAGACTGGGACAGCTTGATTGTACTTGTTGTCAATAAACGCAACGTAAACGTTGCGTTGACGCGAAGTTGACGTTGCGAAGTCGAAGTGCGAACGGTTGCCCTTAGAGACTCTCAACGTTGACGTCGCGTCAACGCGACGTTGTCGCTACGCAGACGTTGAAGAAAAGCTAACGCTCGCATAACGCCAGTGGGATGAGGGCCTTAAATGAACACGTTACTATTGTCCTCAGTGGGAGACCTCCCTGAACGCGCTGGGTCCGATCGAGCAGCAGTGCGCAGCGGCGCTGTGCGCGGGCGAGGCGACCGACTACAGCTACCTCACGCTGGACCCCGACTGGGGCACCGTGAAGCGCGGCGGGCCCTGGGCCGCGCTCGACATCGCCACCATGGGCCTCATACACAACGAGTTCGCCGAGGATCCGCAGCTGTCGGAGTTCATTTTGAGGTAAGGTGTTTTGTTGACTACAGTGATGATGGGTTTCATTACTGGTGTCCATGGACGCAATGAACACTTAAATCTTGATGACAGAAATATTTATTTTTCACACTGGTTTCACAGTACTACACTCATCTCCCGCATATTAGCTTATTCCGTAAAAGATTATATTTATCTACCTTATGGTGAACGCTATTGTTTTAGCGTGGATAAAGGGAATAAGCCGACAGTTGAGAGCTAGATATCCAGTAAGATCCCTGTATTCAATAATTCTTCATTATTTTCATATGTTCAGAGCTATATAGACATACCCTAAATTATTGTTTTACCATCTTAAGGGGCCATCCATAAATTACGTCACACGTTAGGGGGGAGGGAGGGGGTCGATGAAGTGTGACAAGGGGTGGGAGGGGGTCCTAAATTTCGTGACGTCACATTTCAAACTCGAATAATTGGTATGTATATGTAGATAAATATTAAAAAACAATTAATGGAAATAAAACTTATTTTGGAACTGCTGTTTTAATTTAATAATTTTTAGGTGTAAAATTTCATAATATGTGACGTCACACTAGAGGGGGAGGGCTCACAAATGTGACCAGCTGTGACAGGGGGGGAGGGGTCAAAGTCATGAAATTAGTGTGACGTAATTTATGGATGGCCCCTAATAGTATTACGGATAACATAAAATAACCGATAAACAAACGTATCGTCACAGGAGCGAAGACAGCGTGGTACTAGGGGCATCGTGCGGGGGCGCCGAGATCTACTACCAGGAGAACGGCACGCGCCCCGCCGGCCCGCCGCCCCCCTCCGACATCCTGGCCGCCGCCCCGCTGCGCGCGCGCCGCCGCCTGCACCGCGACCACTCCACGCTACTCATATAGACTGACTGATACTCCACCGTGTAGCCCGCTTAACATTGAACGACAAGACACCCTTCGTATGTATTGTATTCACATTGCACATGCAAACTTGTTTGTGTGCGTGCGCTGCAGTGCAGTACCACTTAAAATAGTTATGTTTGGTCGTCCAGTACTGAAGAGGTAGGTCTATTGTATGTGTTGAATAATCAGATATCCAAATCTCCGTGAACGACTTATAGTCGAATCACTAATCCGCCTGACCTTTTTGACAAAATAATGTCGTGAACTATTTTGGCCATAGTAATAGTGAATTCTTGGTCCATATAAAATACATGTTTCAAATCATATCTTATCAATGACATCAGAATTGGTGCGTTTATTCCCACTTGTCCTGTTGTGTCACAATACTATTTTTCGTGAAAAACTTTTGACACATTAAATGACTTTTGACATTTAAATGTCAAAAAGGTCGGGTGGATTAGTAATTCGACTATATGCAGTCTGTTAAGATGATAATGATATCTGATAACAGGTATCGTGACAACAGACCTTGTCCTTTCAATCTGATAGTGGTGTATTGTATGTGGACGATGATTCGATTCCCAAATCTCGGTTAACTAGTTTGTAACAGGTATAGTTAAAAACTTGTTCTAATGACGACGATAGTTCGGATTTGAAATTTTGCTAAATAGGTATTTACCCTAGGCAGGGGGCCATCCATAGATTACGTCACACGTTAGGGGGGGGGGGGGGGGGGTCGATGCAGTGTGACAAGGGGTGACCTCTCAAATTTCGTCTCAAAATTCGTTCTCAAATTTCGTTTGGGTCTTAAATTTTGTGACGTTACATTTCAAAATCGAATAATTGATATGTATAGGTAAATATTTAAAAAAAGATTAATGGAAATAAAATTTATTTTGAAACTCCTGTTAATTTAATAAATTTCTATAAAATTTCATAATATGTGACATCACTGGGGGGGAGGTCTCACAAATGTGACCAGATGTGACAAGGGGGAGAGGGCCAAAAAGTCATGAAATTAGTGTGACGTAATTTATGGATGGCCCCTAGTTCGTTGAGTTATATTGAGACTTGTCCATTCGCTATGTTAGTGTAACGACAGTTTTCAATAATCTGTGTTTCTAGACTGATTCTGGCCGTTTGTCGCTCTATAACAATCGTCTTCGAAGTTCCAAAAACACGATCCGTTGACATGTCAAATTGTATTATTACAAGTAATGTATTTGTGTGTACATATTGGAGCAACGGATTTTACTCTTCATTTGAATATATGTAAGATGGATAGGTTTACGACATGGTCTAATCTTCATTACCACAGATTATATTGTGATTACTGGTTTGTATATGAGGCTACGCCTCTCACTTTTCACAAGTGCAATTTTAGCACTAGTGTCGTGCTGTGACGACAGCCGAATGAGTTGATTAAGATTGTCCCATTTTTCAGCATTCATACCTTACAAGATGAATGTGAATGTAAGGTAATGAATATCACAAAATCAATTCAAAAAGTTTTATTAATGCTGAAAAAAAGGATCTTATCAATATTAAAATACTAGAAAAATGTCAATACCCAAAGCGATTAATAATAATCTGTGGTAACTTATAATTGAACATTTTTATCGCCGTGCACAATCGCGACGCGTAAAGTTTCGTAAAGGATTTTATTGGATACGCATGGAGAAAACAGATTGTGCGTAATATTACAAATACCCTAACTTCTACTGCAGTTTTTTTTTCTAGAAGAGACATCTAATTGAAACTTGTGTAGTTTTGTAAGTGTATAATTAAGTAACAATATTTTTATGTAAAATGATCATTGAAAACTGATATTTATTTTAATTTATATGTGGTAGTTTAAAGAGTTAAGCGACGGAACTTGTAGATTATTTTAGATTTAGTAATATTCTATTTTTTAAAGTCATTATAGTAGCCACATCCAAGTCATCCTTTAAAGGACATGTTTAACATTCTAATTACAATTTTTTCCTAGCAAAATAGTTGGTTAAAAATAATAGAGGATACTAGAAGTAGTCAAATGCAATTATGCCTCGTAGTTTTTGCTAGGAGTACATATCTCTAATGACAATGATTTATTGACAAGAATTTGGAGAACTTACTATGTCTTCTCTGATTAGAGTTGTTTCTCTGGTCCTGTCGATCTTTCGCGGCAAACTTCCAAGTATTTGTCATTAGGTCAAAAGCTCACTGTTTCATTAGATCTTAGAATTCGATTAGATTTCAAATCTGACCCTATCCTACTTAGTCCATAGTAAGGTTACCAGCTCTAAGACATATCTTTTATCTCTCCAAGCCAGTAGCAAAGCTAGTCGATGCAGTAGCAGTGCTGCCAGCCGCTGTCCAATGGCTAATAACGCTTTTACTAGGTTGGATTCTCGAGTTTGCCTTTAATGTTGTAGGCTAAAACAATTGAAAATAATGCGGTTTTTGCAATATTTTACCAGTTTTTATCGGAGGGTAGTTTAATATTTGCTTTTTACTCGTTTACGTTTTAAAATTTCATCAAATCATGTATTCAAGAATGTATGTATTAGTAATTCCCTGGGGCAGACTTGAAAATCGCAACCTACTCCGTTTCCATCCATTTTGGAATATCTTGCCAATTGCCAACTGAGATTAGTCCAACGAAGCAATCGCAGTATAAATTATGTGAGTAGTTTTTTACCTTTTCCTGCTCACTGCATTCTTGCCATTAGCTTGTAAGTTTCGGCCACATAGACATATTTTAGCTAGTGTGCTCAATTTTGCCACTCGAGATATTATTTTCTAATTAAAATAGCACTATTCGTACTATTTGTTTTAAGAATCACGTAGCAGAAAATATGAGAAATTGTATTTTACATGTTTAAGTGATGTCAATCATAGATTCATATTATTAAACTACGGTATTTTTAAATGTATGAAATTTAATTTATGTGTATTTAATTGATTTAAAAAGTGAAGGTGCTCATTTTTTAATGTGGTGAGGGGTTCAAGAGATGTAAAAGCGCGCATTTTGCTGTCAATATTTGTTTGGTTTCAATGCAAACCCTACCACAGCCATTCCCTAACGCCTAAGTTACATAATGCTGTCGGTTTGACCGAGGTGATATTATTCGACTGTTTATTCTTGCAGTATTACTAATTTAGTGTCCTAACATTCCATTATTCGTGCAGCTGTAAGATCTACAAATCAGTCAATCATTCCGAAACGCGTCCAAAGGAAATAAGCTATTTATAAACAATTACTGATTACTATTATTATTGCAATATTTTTTTGTTTTGTACGAGAATGTTGTCGTTGAATCATTATTTTGTTATATTTTTTATACCTTTTTTTACTGGTATGTGAGTATTCGCCAGTAGGAGTGCCAATGCGACACGTGAGTGGTGTTTATTTATATGATTATATACATACTAGATTGTTAAGTTTTAATAAAACCTGATAGTGAGATTTTTGTTAATTGTATACCTATGTAATGATAAATATACCCCAATAAATAAGTTCAAAATTTTATATTTTTAAATATATAGCGATACAATTCCAACACACTAAATATTATATTTTACTACAATACAATACAGCTACACTTAGTACATTATGGTGACATATTCTACATACTCAATACAAATGACATTACTAATAAAATGTGACTTTAAAACTTAGAATTCAAGTAGATACCCAATTTTGTTCTTAGTAACAAAGCATATTTGAATAAGTGAAGTAAGAGGAATAAAATGGACAGAGAAGGTGGGACAGAACAAAATGAATGAAGAATAATCATGATGACTTTACAAAACTATCATTTATTTAACAAGTTGCTCACAACACAAGTCTACACTAAATTAAGAAGTACGATGTCACCAGATCACGATCTGATATATAGAAATAATAATAATATATAAATTATAGCATGTGTGAATTTGTCAAAATGCATAAGATCACCGATGAAATAGGCAGTATTTCAATACTGTTTGAGCACGCATATTGGGATCGTACGATCGATACGTAAAGTATGCAAAGGTCGGTCGGGTTGTAAAGAATATGATCTGGGCGACAGGCTAGCGACTTGTCTCTTGAGTCTTGACGAAGTTTGGCTTCTGAGCTCCCTACAAGCCGTAACTCGATCATATTCTTTGCGCGACGCGAGGTCTGTTCGGAACAACTTCGCTTCAACACCGACATGTTCTTTCGGCGCCACCGGCCGGTCCGGGATTTCGGCTGCCGCCATTTTGAAAGGACTTTTCAATCAAACATTTTCAAAACTTCAACACAGTTAGTTTTTCAAGGAACTTCATCCTTTACTTCTTGTTTCAATACCTTTTCAAACAAACAAAATTAATATTAGACTTAATTGTTAAATCTTTTATTAGAACTAACTTTACATCCTAAGGCAAACTAGGCCCGAAGGCCATTACAGACTAACTTACTCGCTAAACCCTTTGCGTATCACGTCTAGAATTTAAACAAAACAAATGTATTAATCGACTCTGAAACACCGGACCGGAGGTCGGTCCGGCCTTACAATAACAAAATATATCGTAGACTAAAGCCGGCTTGTACAGGTACAGTATAAATGCATTCGAGGCCGGCTGACATTTAGGAGGGTTTCATGTATCAAAATCTATGCTAAATCTGAAGTTGACCTCAGCGTCACGAACTTACTAATATCGACCTGCAAAGTCAAAGAGGGGAGTAACCATTGTGTTCACACATGTAGGATGATCACACACATGTCATGACGACCACATTCATGATAAACTGCTTCTCTGACGATTTATACTGTCTCGCCCGTTGACTTCTATCATCTGCATGTTATATTTGGAAAGTGATAAATTGTCAGAAAAGCAATAACCATTTAAGAAATGATATTTGAAACATGTCATAAATGGGATATTAATAATCACATAGTAATATTCATGTTAGATATATTTTACACATCAATATGATTAAATATTAAAATATTAGCATTCATTATTATGTACCACAATAATAATAAACAATAATCTATGTAACAGAGAAGCTAAAAGAGCATACTGCAGTCCATTCAGTAACACAACATCTATACAGGCAACAGCATATAAGTCTGAAAGAATAATTGATTTGGCCAAATGTGGGTCTCAGAGCATTTTGGCTTTAGTTATTATCCAGTGAAAGCATTAGGGGCATGTATATACAGCGAGAATACACGGTTACTACATGAATTGGAACTTAGTGGATGTAGATATGTACTTGCATTGCAAATTACTCAAATATGGCGTTACATTTCTGTCCTCGGAAGTAACAATGTGATAACAGTACGTATGATAAACTTGCTACCTAACTATCTATGGCGTACAATTTTTGGTGGATGAGAATCTGCTCACGGTAACCATATTGTCATCTACTATGGATAAATACTGAGGTGGACTACTTATTTAAATATATATATATATATATATATATATATATGTATATATATATATATATATATATATTACTCCCTCCATTAAATCAAATCAATATTAATTATTACTATTTTACAACAAAATTATACATTGGAAATAAAATAATAATTATGTTTTAATATACCTATACAACATACATACATAAGGTTGGTTCTCTTTACGTAGAGTCTGAAACGCCCCAACTCAAGAGTCACAAAGGTTACTTAAATCGCTCCTAAGTAACCGTTAGTGAATCTGAGTTGGGGCGAGAGTCTACTGTTCTGCAAAATATTGCTATTTTACGCTTCTATTACCGTTACGTCGAGTTTGGTTAAAAAGTACAGTCTTGTAAAAAAATTGTATTGTAAAAAATAATACACTTACCACCCCAACTCAGAGTCACTAACGATTACTTAAATCATTCCATAGTAAAGAATCACCATACAAATTCTGTGCTAAGGAGCGATTTAACTAACCGTTAGTGACTGTGCATCGGGGTGTTAGTAATTCAAGGAACTTAAAAGTTCTTAGCATTACACCCTTTTCACCGCCAACTCTACTCTTGACGATACAGGGACTACAGCGCCTAACATCCCGCGGTGTTAGACCTCGTTGAATGATGTACTTTTTACCCAAAAATAATACACTTACCACCCCAACTCAGAGTCACTAACGATTACTTAAATCATTCCATAGTAAAGAATCACCATACAAATTCTGTGCTAAGGAGCGATTTAACTAACCGTTAGTGACTGTGCATCGGGGTGTTAGTAATTCAAGGAACTTAAAAGTTCTTAGCATTACACCCTTTTCACCGCCAACTCTACTCTTGACGATACAGGGACTACAGCGCCTAACATCCCGCGGTGTTAGACCTCGTTGAATGATGTACTTTTTACCCAAAAATCTATCAGACAGGCTCGATACCAAGAAGTTGAGTATCCCCGAGGTGGTATCCCCGCAGTGGTTTCAAAGATGTGTGCTCCAGAGTTGTTTCCCGTCTTAACACGCTTATTCTCGCTATCATATGCCACAAGAGTAATACCGTTTTCGTGGAAGGTTACCCTCGTTAATCGCATCCCCAAAAAGGTCAATCTTAGAGTTCTGGCTAACTACAGGACTATAGCGATAACTTCCCTGCTTGCAAAGGTAATGAAGTGCGTAATTAACACGCAGCTCTTAGGATATCTGGAAGATTACCAGCTGATCAGTGATCGACAATAAGGTTTTCGCCAGTCGTTCAGCTGGTGATCTTCTACTTTATCTTAAGCACCGGTGGGCTCAGGCTCTTGATCGCAATGGGGAAACTTTGGCAGTCAACCTTGATATCGCTAAGACCTTTGACCGCGTCTGGCACAGGGGCTTCCTCACGAAGCTACGAAGTCTCTGAGAGGTTATGCAATTGGGTAGACAGTTTTCTATCTGAGCAACATATCAAGGTCGTAGTCGACGGTTGTTGCTCAGATATTAAACCTATAAATGCTGGCATTCCCCAAAGGTCCGTGCTATCTCCTACGCTGTTCATTCTGCATATCAACGACACGGTGCAGCATACGAGTGGCATCCATTGCTATGCAGCCCCCGTTAATGCGTCTAAGTTGCAAGTGGCGGATAGCAAAAATCAAACTTGTGTCTGAAGTCGAGAACTCTCAGGAGAAAGACTCTGCTGAATGGGGTTGACTTAATTTGGTCAAGTTCAATCCCGCGACGACCCAAGTTTGCACGTTTACCGCAAAACCCCATTTGTTACCGCCTCAATTCCAGGATACCGCGTTCACCGTGACTAAAAGTGTTGGGATTCTAAGAGTTGAGATCTCGAGTGATGTGCAATATCTCCGTCATTTCATTTATTTACGGGACAGAAATCATAGACTCGACGTAGGGGTAATAGATGCGAGACAAGATTCTCGGCTCGACGTAAAGGGCCATTTGTACATTTAAGTGCTGTTAATTCTGATATGATTACGAATATGTATAACTAAATTAATAAGGATCTTATCACAGATGTGCCGGATAATAAGTACTATTTTTACCAAAGCTACAACTAGATTCTAATGCCAATTAAATACGGGACTTATATACAAATTGGGGGATCTTGGACATATCAAATATAAATATAGCTTTCGCGTGTATGATCATGTGTGACAGTATAGACGGCATCACAGAACACTAAACCGATGATACATTAAACCAAATGGTTTTATCAATTTGAATTATACAGAATATTCTCATATTTACACTATGATGTATAAAGGTTTTGATAAAAAACGCGAGTTATCAAATCAAAGGTTCAGTGCTCGATACTGACGAGTAGTTGAACATTGCGTCATAAAGCGAGTTTACATTAATAAAACAAGAGTGTTCACGAATAACAAAATCCAATACCTTATAATAATTTTAATAACGCGCACTTAAAAGACCGATTTTTTTATTTATGTAATCTCGCTAGTTGTGTAAAGCAATTACAGTGAACAAATATTCTCCATATTTTTTATTGGACGGCGCTGGTAACGGCGATAAGGACCGTAATCAGTAAAAAGTCTAACGTTCACTATCTAATATATCAATAATCAAGTGCTTATATCTGGGTGATTAGTGTAACAGTAAGATCACCAGCTCCTAGTGGCAGTGAGACACATGACCAGTATGAATGCTGCTATCATTGTGTTTGGTGACATTAAAGGACAAATTATGAGATAGTAAGGTTGATGCGAAGAGCATCAGTGCATGATTTTGTCTAAAATAGTATCTTTGGCGTAATTATAAAGGCCTGATTACACAAAAGGGTTGCTCCAACATGGTTCAGTAAAGCTGAATTGGCAATGGGCTCACCCCATTTTCTTCGAAGTTGGGGAGGAAAGATCCTCGAATGGAAATTTTGGTAAAAGAATCACACAGTACGCCCCCTGACTAACGACATTAAGAAAATAGCTGATATCGGCTGAAGAGGGCTCAAGAATGTACCAGTGGACTTGTAAAGTTGGATAGATGGCCTACCTATACAACTCGTATTGTGTAACCAAGCCATTAGTCCACTCGTTAATAATGACAGTGTGTATGTGTGTCTACGTGTGTCTGTGTCTGAGCTACTGGTAACATCGGTACTCACGCGGCGAGTACGACCGCTCGCGTTCGTAGCGGCGCGAGCGGCGGTAGTGCGGCGAGGGCGAGCGGTGTCGGTAGCCGCGCTGGTAGTAGTCCCGCTCGCGGTACCCGCCGCCGCCGCCGCCGCCGCCGCGGTAGTAGTAGTCGCTGGGGGACACGGGACAGATGATCAATCGTGTTGTGATTTGAGTTGATCGGTCGCATCGTGACAGTTGATCAATCATGTCGCGACAGTTGGTCGGTCGCATCGTGACAGTTGATCAATCATGTCGCGACAGTTGGTCGGTCGCATCGTGACAGTTGATCAATCATGTCGCGACAGTTGGTCGGTCGCATCGACAGCTGATCAATCATGTCGCGACAGTTGGTCGGTCGCATCGTGACAGTTGATCAATCATGTCGCGACAGTTGGTCGGTCGTATCGTGACAGTTGATCAATCATGTCGCGACAGTTGGTCGGTCGCATCGTGACAGTTGATCAATCAAATCGCGACAGTTGGTCGGTCGCATCATGACAGTTGATCAATCAAATCGCGACAGTTGGTCGGTCGCATCGTGACAGTTTATCAATCACATTATTAAAGTTATCCTATCACATCATGATTGTTGATCAATCACATTATGGCAGTTGATCAATCATATTATGTAATGACCGTTGATCAATCACAATGCAAATGTTGATCAATACTTAGCAAGTTTGACAAAGTAACGGATAAAATTTACTACCAAACCAGTAGAATCGAAGTGCGAAAATAAATAGATTTGTATTCTTACTCTCTGTCACGACCGCGTCTGTCATATCCATTATCTCCTCTGCTGCTCACTCTGTAATAAATAAATTACACTGATCATCGAGTGTGTAAAAATATCCATTCATCTTTAAATAAAAGCCAAAGCCAGCCTCTCCTATTCGCGGTGGAAGATGATCCCTTTTATTGGAGGTAACTGGACTTTAAGGCTCCAAGGTAAAGTCAAACATAGCATTCAACCATATGTTTAAGTAGCGGCATTAGTAATGAATCCTTCTCATTCTGCTGACATACCATCAAGTGGCTTATTAAAAACACGAAAAAAAAATGTTTTTTTATATGTGCGAGTAGGCCTTTAGTAAACTGACCAATCTTGAAGCTAGTTTACTCTAAATCTACTCTTTAATATTCCAACAATTTCAACCACAACACTCAATTAAAATGTGTGGAAAAACGATACATCAACTGCTGGTTGCAGCACTGTGAGACACAAATCCTACACACTACACTACTGTGAACATACAAACATATTTTTCTTAATGAATAAACAATGCTTGTTTAGCTGCTATACTTACAGTTGAATCAATCATTCAATAGGTATGATGGCAGTAAGTAAAAATCACTAAAATTATGTATTTATTTAATGAAACCCTATTAATGGATTACAAAACACGCATTTATCGTATTATTATGAGCGAGATTAAAAATATTTTTGATAAAATAAAACTAATCTAAATTTTACTAACAAAAAATAACCGACTTCAAAGTTACTCTAAAACTACTTGTCAGATCTCGTTCAAATTTATGTGGGATTACGTGACAAGCAACTGCTTTCGATTAAAAAGACTCATCGAAATCGGTTGGCGTGATATTGAGTTATTCGTCCATTTGTCGCGCTTACTTAATACAAATTTAAGACTTATATGGTTTTATCATGAATGCCATTGTCCGATCTCAATAAAATTTATATGGGACCACATGAGAGCCACCAGCTTTCGATTAAAAAAAGAATAATCAAAATCGGTTTGCCCAGTCCAAAGTTTTGAGTAACGAACATTTAAAAAAAAATACAATCGAATTGAGAACCTTCTCCTTTTTTTGAAGTCGGTTAAAAAATACGGTAAGCCGCCATGATATCTTGAACGCCAATCAGTCTCAATCAGCGCGAATAACGTCACGCTTCTTTAAACAAACGAATATGACTATACTGATAATGACATCTTGTCTATTATTTTCCTCAGACGTGACGTCACAAGCGACGCCATGACACTTTGAAGTGTTTTGGTGCAAATTTTAAAGTTATAAATTGAAATGTATTTATTTTATACTAAACCTTATTTTTTGTGGAAATATGATATACGTTGTAATAATAATATATTTCCCAACAATATAGAACAGTATTTCAAAATCATGCCCATTGTTAACAGTGTCGAACATTGGGTTAAAGATTAAGTAATTATAATTTAAAATATGTCTGTATGTATTGATAATGGTATTTGGGCAAGTTTATAAAATTATAATTCTTAAAATATATTTGGTTTTGGTCACCCTACTACAAGAGTAGTAAGCATGGAGATTTTTTAATGTTTCTGTCCAATTTCATATTGCATACCAAATCTAAAACAGGTGATACTCACGTGGGTTTCCCCATGTAAATGCCGGGTGTGGGTGTGTGCGCGCGCTGTGTGATGGAGTAGTCCACTCGGATCCGTCGGCCGTCGATCTCCATGCCGGTGCATTCGTTCTTGGCCACCTTAGCGTCGTCCTGAGACTCGAAGTATACGAAGCAGAAACCTCGGGAGCGTCCAGTCTATAACATACATCATAAGGTCACACAACTGTTTGTCGTTGTAAAAGTGATATGATTCATGATTATGTCATTTTCATGAAAGGATGTCAAAGGACAAAGTCTGGTTTTATCTTTGAAGCAAAGGGAACGATATTTCCCACCAACCGACCTACAGAAGATCCTACGATGCACCCTTCTGCTTTAGAAAATTGCTGGCAACTTACATAAGATCAAGAATAATATTGGGAAAAGTCAATGATACTAAGATTGGCCACTTTTAAGCTCCAGATCTTCAAGTTTATCAAGTTGAAAAGAAATCCGTGGCAGAGAATTCGTTTGTTATGCATATATGTATGCCAGAAACAGGTATATGGTGTTAATATTAATACCTCACCCAATAGTGAATAAATAAAATTGATAACCTTGCTTCCGATACATCCATTTGCCAACACAATCAATAGTTGATGCTTGATATTATGCATAAATAATGCAAATTTGTGTTTACTAAAAATCACTATGGTATTGACCTAGATAAATTACGTGTCACATTGTTTGTCCGCGATGGACTCCTAAACTACTTAACCGATTTTAATCAAATTTGCACACCATGTGCAGTTTGATCCAAATTGAAAGATGGGATAGACTGAAGGTTTTAATTAAAGAAAAAAAACTTTTGACAGAACGAAGTCTGTCCGGGCAGCTAGTATTAATATATTTTTAGATATAGATGAATGACTTTTGAGCTTGATAGTAAGAAATCTGTAGGTATGCGATAGTCGTCATTCCTTACCTTGGCATCAATAACGACTTGAACTTTGTCGACTGGTCCAAACTTGGAGAAGATGTGATTGATTTGCTGCTCCGTGGTGTAGAGGCTGAGGCCGAACACTCCAAGACACCGCGAAGGTGTGGGGTTCTCCTGTTATGAATGGCAACACAAACACAACATCAACCATTTCCCTAAGATGCTGTTCCCCAACAATATCATTGCCGCTGCTAAGTACAGTAGAGACTGGATTAACCGGACTAGTTGTTGTCATTAGACATTCGGATAATCGAAAATCCGGATAA
Organism: Thymelicus acteon; assembly: GCA_951805285.1. NCBI lineage: Eukaryota > Metazoa > Arthropoda > Insecta > Lepidoptera > Hesperiidae > Thymelicus > Thymelicus acteon. The sequence continues at coordinate 16,851,802 of OX638226.1, read as the reverse complement.
TCGAATGCATAAAGAAAAGCGGTTTTTTGCATACAACAGATTATATAAAATAAATTAAACTTTTTATCAAAAATCTTTTTTTATTAAAATATAGTTAAAAAACAGGACCATTACTAAAATACTGCAACCTTTAAGGGTTAAAGTATTTGGTAATAAAATTGTCATTTGACGTGACTTATTTGATCGAGGTTTATTGTCCGGATAATCGCGAATCCGTATAACTAAGGGCCGGATAATCGAGGTTCCACTGTAATTACAAATTTTACAACAACATTGAAATGTTTTTACAACTGAGTACATACAGTTAGCACAGTTGGCCAATAATTTATTTTGGCTAAGTGTTTAATATTTATTGAACAGCTCAAATGATATTACCAGTAACAGACATGTGAAATAAAATATGATAAGTTAATTATCACAATTACAGTATCGCAAACAACTTTCAACCCATATTTTACTGAAAGATATACATGGCTACCATCAGTACCAGTAGTTTTCTATACATTTGGAAAAATTGATATTACGAGATGAAATATTATGTTTAATTTCTCAGTTTATAATCTTTACAATAGATAAAATTATCTACATTCAGATAATGTTTTCAAAAATGATATGCTTTCGGTTTTTTTTTTACATGAAATAAGGTTTAACTTGTATTTACTTATACTAGACTTTAACTTGTATCTAGGTGAATAAGAAGCCCAAAAGCAGGTCTACAATAATTACTCATTTTACTTAATTACTTGTAAATTTGAAGATAATATTAAATTACACAAAAATGATATATAGTAGGAAAAGACCCATACCAAATACTGGAGTAGTTGTGGATTGGGATGATGATTACATTACTATTACAGGGCTTAATTACTTCATAATTATTGGAATTACATGACAGTAAAAACGGGTAACACAACTGGACATGTTAGTAAACAACTGCTATAGTTGGTAAACTGCATTATCGACAATAAGATTACATTGTCAAGTACCTGTACCCTGCAAAATGTATGCTTTTGCTCAACTACTTACCACCAATCAGTGCTACATCAAAACATAGTACATGATGTGACCCATATTACTTAATCTCTAAGTTAGTCTAATTAAAACTACTTAAAATTACAAAACAAATGAAAACTTGAAATACCGTTACCCGGTCACCAAGATGGCGACGTCGCGAAGACATCGGGCTGTGCGAGTGGGAGCGGCGATAGGACCCCCGCGGGGAGTACGAGCGAGAGCGGGACCGCGAATACCGCGACGAGCGGTACCCGCGCCGCGGGGTCCCCGACCGCGACCGCGACCTGGAGTGCGTCCTAGCGTCAGTGTCATTAGTGTTAGCATGCACATATTAAGTTAAAAAAATTGTTTGTTGCAATTTTTCCTGCTTGCACTGTTGAAAGGAACTCAAACCTAAGGGTTATCTGCAATAAAACAAATGTAATCTCATATGCTGATAATATTAGTCTATTATGGCAACTCCAGATGGAAACTGAACATTGTGTTCACATGGTGGCAGCGGGAGGATCACATAAGCACTCATAATAATGGTTATAAATAGTAGAATGTTAGTTCTTCACCATTTACCATTTCAGTGACGCCTTTCTACTCCTTACTAAAATCTACCTTCCTTATTCTAAGCAACAAATGATATCTACTTAACAAATTAAACCTAATTCCCTTTGTACATTTAATGGGTCCTTATTCATCATAATTATTATGGATATAAATTAGAAGTACATAACAAATGATAAGGTTCACAATACATATATGCAAAAAAGCATTTCATTAAGTTAATAATACATTAGTTAATTACAATTCACTAACTACACCTAAAACTCAGTATTTGCCTACAAAATATATATATTTTGCAACTACATAACTACAAAGCTACATACAAAATATCATGCCTACTTGGCGACTATATTAATGTTTCCTTCCTTATCGAGCAAACCAACTGTAGGCATTGATAAAAGTTGCTACTGCTACCTACCCATAACCTCAGCTTTTGTAATAATGTTTTACAACACAATTGAACAACCTATTGGCAGTACTCCATATATACAAAACTTTATAGAACTAATTGTACAGAATAGTAACAAAGTATGAATTTAGATAAATGCAATATTAAGTCATGATTTGTGTTCAAGAGTACTGTTACTAATTTTTAAAAATATTGTTATGAATGTTGGATCTTCCGTTGAATCCTATCTTAACAAAATTTTTTCAAATTTCAAGGCTCCTAAACATTTAGTAATATTGGATCAATCTTAGAAAACAAAATTCATAGTCCTACAATTTTATTTCAATGAAAATGTCATAAAGTGACCATTTATTTTACAATTCATTAGGTTCGGTTCGTAACATAAATGTAACAAAATGGAGGGTCTATTAATGATAAGCAAGTATTATTGGTTAATGTTGTAAGGTGCCATATAAAAGTCACAAGTTGGAATACCACGTCAGTTTAATGTTAGTAAATTTATTTCTGATGATATTATATTTTAACACAATTCTAGTAGACATGTTAATACCTACAATTTAATTCTGAGGTCAAATTACCGCAATGTACATCGCACAGCTAGATTATTAATTTTCTCATTAAATTCCAGGGTCAATGTTATGCATGAGTAACTTGATTTTTTAAATTTTATTAGGTAAGCAAATATAAAGTTGTTTATTTTGTTTTTTAGTAAATTTATTTTGCCTCCACAAAAATGATATTCCAATAATGGTAAGATACACTGAGGCCCTAATCAAAACCAAAATAAGATGTAACATTAAACTTGCAACCTTAGAAGTTTGTATTGTTTATTGTATTTATTTTCAAGTGTGTATTTTTATTTGTAGGATTTCCATAGCCCTAACATCTCAAGTCAGAATCCCATGGTTCTTTCGCTAACTCATGATAAGGTGGAAAAACCATGTCATGAATAAAGGATGGAAAATACCTGGACCAATTTACTAAACCTGGATGTTTAGTAAACCTCATTATAACAAGCATCATATACACCAAAAGATGGAATTTTCAAAGCGAAACAAAATAAAAGTAAGTGAGCCATAGTCCAATCAAAACAAGTTTTGGTCAACTTTAAAATACATTCTCTAATATTTCTTGCACTAAATAAATACTCAGTAAATACATAAAACGCAGTATACACAGATAAGTACTTCCTGTACGTTAAAAAATTTAACTTGATGCCGAAATCATAATGTTGTTTTTTATGTGTGTAAATTCCATCATTGCGCAACCGTTGCCTTGACAGCGAGGTTATGCCAATAATCGCGGAAACTACGGAAGCTATCGAAGTTATACATAAGTAACATACAAATGTACACACATATAACACAATTTATGAGGAAAGACTCACGGGCTTCTGTATTTCCTGCTGGACGCTTTTGGCGGGGGCGGCGTCCGAGACCGGCTGCGGCTGTGTCCCCGAGACATTGTTGGCGGCTTCGGAATAGGTTCCCGTGATCCGTTGCGTGTCCTCGAACGACTCCTCTGAAATCACCCGACCAATACAATACTCAGTGTGGAGCCCCGGCGAAATAGCAATGAGCACGAGGCGAGGCGCGAACGCCAATTGCGTAGTTAAATATAGTACCTCTCGATCCGACATGACGACTAATACAGTGTAAATAACAAAAACAAAGCAATTAACACACAATCAATCTAATTATAAACGTTTAAATTGAAATAAAAATCACACGAGTACTCTACGCGTTCAAGCCAAGAGATAAAAACAAAATGGCGCGTGCCGTGCAGAGGTGCTTGATTCGATTAATTCGATTTGTCTCGTTTGTTTTGTCGATTGCGTCAAGTCTATATCACAGATAATATTTGCACAGTGACAATTCAAATTATAATGAAATATACTCTGTGATTTTGACATTAAAAGAAAGTAACTGATTATTGATCAAATTGTCATTTGTCAGTTTCTCTTGTCACTTGTGACACTTGTCAATTGTCATCAACAGTTCAATACACATCATCGCAGAACGTACGCTCGTCTCGTTGATCCGAAACCTGTAATTTTGGCTAATGCAATAAAATACGATTAAAATAGTTAATTTGACGACAAGATGACTGATGCCGAGCAGCAAAATGATCCTGCTGGAGACCAGCCACAGGAGAAAACTGCAAAACAATTGGAGAAAGAAGCTAAGAAAGCTGCAAAGTTAGAGAAGTTGAAAGCCAAGTTGGATAAAAAGAGCTCCGCGCCAGCTGTACAGAAAGATAAGCCAGAGGTTGTAAAAATAATCATCTTTTAATAATAATCTGGAACCGCATCAATTTAATATTAATCATTTCTATTAAATTAAAGTAAGGTTATTTGGTACGCGGGTGAAAGTAATAATACGTGCATTGTTTGAAAAATTGCATCATTACAATCTCGCTAAGCAGCTGTTAATATACATCAGAAGATACTATTTTATGTTAACCATTCTTAATTATAGTATCTATTGTGTTTTTTTACATGTTCATATTATGCTGTCAAATTCAGGTGTTACAGATGCGCATACATCTCTTTTTTAAATTTCTATATTTTTGTTATTATCTAGTATATATATTTTATATTCCATACCTCTTAAGACCATACCTATTAGTGCCAGTTCCTAATTAAATAAAAGGTTGATTTTAGCATAATAAATTAGTATATTTTATATATGCATTTAGAAATGGGCTGTATGTTGTCGTCTTCACGGTGTTGCATGATCGGACATTTGAATAATAATAGACTTATTGCTTTAATGCGTCGGTTACCGGGAACGTGGATGCACGTTCGAACTCAAAGGTACCGCCGCCACGCGGATTCTAACGAGTTAATATCCTCCTTTACTACAGTAAATTAAAACACAGAGGCAACTTACATTTGTGCTTTAAATTACAGAAAAAAATAAAAGAAGTAAAGCAGAGTGCAGTGTATGATGGCAACACGGCTCCAGGTGAGAAGAAAGATATCACCGGGTCCATGCCTGATGCCTACAGCCCTCAGTTTGTAGAGGCAGCCTGGTACTCATGGTGGGAAAAACAGGGCTTCTTTAAGCCTGAGTATGGGGTGAGTAAATATCCCAATGTGATGAAGGGCCGGGGTAACTGTATTGTTGTGTTTTTTTATCTTAGTAATTGACATTATGGATACAAATTGTTGTACATCAACACACAAGAAACAAATTGTTTTTATATTATATCAAGGAATTTCCAAATACAATTAGTAATTAACAAAATGTATGAAATGACACTCAAAGATTTATGTCCTAATACCTGTTTAGCAATAGAACAAGGACAAGAATGGATATTATTGGTAGTCTATAAAATAGGTACTTACAAGTGAAAATGTATAAAATTAAATATAGAAATAAAGAAAGATTTTTTATTTCTTAAACTTTAAAAAAAATGAAATTGGATTCTGATTAAGGATAATTATGCTCATAGATTCATCTTAGAACTTTCTTACAGAGAAAGTCAGTATTGGAAGAAAATCCCAAAGGCAAGTTTGTTATGGTGATCCCACCACCCAATGTCACGGGCACTCTGCACCTGGGACACGCTCTGACCAACGCTGTCGAGGATGCTATCACCAGGTGGCACAGGTAATATACATGCTCAAACATAATATTGACGTGATAACGTCTATTAAAACGATGAACGCCGGGCGCACGCACGAAAAATGTAGCGTTCCGCGAACGAGAGAGCGGCAACAGCAAGAGAGAGAAGCACGATCGGCGTATCGTAGCCGATGCCGTAGCCTACGGCTCGTAGGCGATCGTAGTTGAGTGGAGCAGAGCGGGGTGGGGCGGGGTGGAGCGGAGCGGAGCGGAGCAAATCTTTGTCATGACGTTGTCACGTTAAAATACCGTCCGAAAACCGACTTTACAGACAACCATTTTTATTTTTAATTCCATGAAACTGAGGAAAACATTAGTAAAATCATTACCAACTCCCAGTTGAAGGTTTACCAATTAATCCATCTAACTGGAAGTGGCTAATGTGTTGTGTGACTTGTGTGGTGAGCGAGTATCACACACTACCCCCAATAGATAAGCGCATAAGTGAAATTTTCTTAGAGTTTGAACTTACAAAATTTCACGGAATTGCGGCTTGCGGGGGACAAAAAAATGCGCTGTGATTGGCTATTTCTAATTCATACTTGCACTTGACGGGTCAGTATTGGTCGATACTATGTTGTGAACATGCAAATGCATATACGTGTTGGCGTGCGTCAGTTGCCTTGTATGCGGTATCTATTGGGGGTAATCTATGGCGAGTATGCTAGATAGCTCACCACACAACTCTCACGCTCACAAGTCTATTTACTGTCTATTTTTCTGTCTCTTTTTGCTATCGCCTTCTTTGTTCTTCCACTACCCTAAGGCTGACTGGCAGAGAATGCTTTTAGCGTTAAGTAGGTGCCATAAAGAATAAAAATGCTGAATAAATTTTTTTTAACAGGATGAATGGTCGCACCACCCTCTGGGTTCCAGGCTGCGACCACGCTGGCATTGCCACACAAGTGGTGGTGGAGAAAAAATTGTGGCGTGAGGAAAAGAAGACGAGACATGACCTGGGCCGAGAGGAGTTCATCAAACGAGTGTGGGAATGGAAAAATGAGTAAGAGATTAAGATACTCAGGATACTCATAACCATATTAAATCTTTGACTAAAGAATTTTTAATAATGTAGCCTTGGCGACAAAATTTTAAGATGTCGCTGTGGTGTGTACCAGTCGATAACAATAACCAAATTTTGTGTGGTGGACCAACTACAGTGCCACCAACTTATCTGTGAATTGGAGGAGGGCGCTGTCGGACGCATTGGACCAGTCACTGGACGTAATTCGAGATGTAGCAAATGTCAAATGAATGAACACAAAGAACTTATGAATGGCGCGGCATTAGTTTCAATTTTCGCCATTTCACAGATAACTTGGTGGCACTGTACATAGCGTCTAGAAAAATTTAATTGTGACATATATATTTAATTTGCCCTCTTCTTCTTGGCTAACAAAATAATCCAAAAAACACTACTTACCACCACCATCAATAAATATACCACTCCATCAAGTTTAATATTGTCTAATAAAATAATAATATGGTTTACTAGCTAACTCGGCGTTCCCGTCAAAATCGGTCCAGTCATTCTAGAGATTAATCAGAACAAACAGACAGACAGACAAAAATTGTAAAAAATGTTGTTTTGGTATATGTACCGTGTATACATCCAAATGCACGTAGTAAAAAGCGGTTATTTTAATATTACAAACAGACACTCCAATTTTATTTAACTAAACAAATAAATTTATGAACAGGAAAGGCGGTAGAATCTACGAGCAGCTCCGCTCACTGGGGTCGTCGTTCGACTGGTCCCGCGAGCGGTTCACGATGGACCCCAGCATGTGTCGCGCCGTGACCGAGGCGTTCATCAGCCTGCACGACGCGGGCGACATCTACCGCGCCAACCGGCTGGTCAATTGGTCGTGCGCGCTGAAGAGCGCCATCTCGGATATCGAAGTGGATAAGGTTGAGTTGCCTGGGAGGACTATGTTGTCTATACCTGGATATGAAAGTAAGGTGTGTATAAGTTTTTTTTTATTGAAATAGCCGATCCACCTGATGGCTAGTGGCTATCGACGCCCATGGATATCAGTGATATCAAACAAAGGCATCAGTGATGCGTTACCGGCTAAAAAAGAGAAAAGAAAAACAAAGAAAGAAAGAACTCACTTTCAAGCCCCCAGTCGGATCACGACGATTACTTTTGGATACTAGATTTTGACCATGATGAAGTGTGATTCTGATACCTGATTCTGATTCTGATTCTGTATGTTTGACAGGTGGAGTTTGGCGTGTTGGTGCTATTCGCGTATAAGTCCGAGGATGGTGCGGACGAGGTGGTGGTGGCTACCACACGTATCGAGACCATGCTGGGAGACGTGGCCGTGGCCGTCAACCCTAAGGATGAGAGGTATTTATTTACAAGGTCAAACAGAATAAGCCAGTGATGTTAAGGAATTCCGTAAGAGCCTGTGCCGACTGACCAAACTTGGCTAGACATTTTTATCCGACGATAAGAAATCCTACTGATATTAAAAATGTTCTGGAAGTTTAATGTTCTTTCACGCAAAAGCTGAACGGATTTTCATGAAATTTTGCACACTGGTAGGCCGTGATCTGGAATAAGACATAGGGTATCTATTATCACGAAAATATATCGTGGGCAGCGCGCTATTTTATATTGTTATAATTAGAGACCGGATTATATGCATTTGCATATTTGCATATGCATTTGCATATTTAAGCCATCCTCAGCGGTAATTGCATATGATGCATATTATCGTGTCAAATTGATAGTTTTAGAACTTTTGCCAGAAACTATAAATACTAATACGTTCAAATTCTGCCCAGTCACCTCAGTGGATGTGGAGCGACCACGTATAAATATATTTTGAATGATCGAAGACACAATCTCACTACTGAACATTTGGAACAATACGTTTGCGTTTATAAAAATATTAAAAAAACTGGGCAAATGCGTGTTTGGTTACGTGCAGTGTAAGGTTCCGAAGTAGTTTTCTTTGTTTGGGTTCCTAAAAATTATCATTTAATTTTGCATATTTTACATATTTTCGTGCATATTTCAAGCATTTTTCATGCATATTTGCATGCATATAACAAGCTTGTTGCATATAATCCGGTTATAATACTTCAAACATAATATATGACTATAACATAATTCAATGTTTCGTTTGTTGGAACTGCAATTTTCATATGGGTACTACAGGTAGTACCCATATGAAAATTGCCAGGTCAGGACCGGGCAAAAGTTGTTCCATTCCATTCTCCACCCTAGCCGATATGCACGCAAAGATTCACGAAAATCGGTCGAGCCGTTTCGGAGGAGTTCAACTTCTAACACCGTGACACGAGAATTTTATATATTAGATTATTTTGTGCAGGTACAAACATCTCGTGGGGAAATATTTGAAGCACCCGATAGTGGACAAGAAGATGCCCGTCATAGCCGACGATTATGTGGACATGGAGTTCGGGACAGGTAAGAAACGTCGTTAGGGGACATTCATCAATTATTAGGTTTAATTTTTTTTTTTATGGAAATGGCCGGCAAACGAGCTGACGATCCACCTGATGGTAAATGACTATCGTCGCCCATGAACATCAGCAACACCAAAGGCATCACCGATGCGTTGCCGGCCAAGAAAGAGAGAAGAAAAAGAAAGAAAGAACTGGCTCTCAAGCCCCCAGCCGGAACACGACGAGTCGTTTGGCGGCTGACTCATGCTCAAGGGTGGTAGCTCTCCAGGCGAACCCCATGGAGAAATTATAATAGTAATAATGGTATTAACTAACAATTAAAATCAATATTACCAATACAATCCCTCCGAGGGCCCTACCAGCGGGCCGGATTTAGTCGCCTTTTACGACGCCCATCCGGCGTGGGATTGGAGTTAGTATTCTTAAGCCGCCCCAATACGGCTAAAATTACTAAATAGATGTTGCTGGAAGTAAATAAAAGTCTTTCCTAATTAAACTATAATTTCAATATGATATAGCGTCCAAAGTAAAACCAAAGGTGACAGTTTCTCATGGATTCAGGTATCCATGAGAAACTGTTACTTTTGTTTTGATTTTTCTACTTTAGAATTTGATTATCGAAACAATTAGAAAGTCTTACAAATTTTGAATCGGTTTATTGTAAAAATTGGTTTCTTTGGTGAACCAATTTTTTGTACATCTCTAAAGAAATGACAAAACGGGCTAATTATTTTCCGATGACTATAACACTTTTAACATTCTGTACTATTGAACATTACAGCTAGATTTGTATCATGCTCTGCATACCTAACTCTTTTCCTGAGTGTACATGAATGTCCCCATGTCCAGGCGCCGTGAAGATCACGCCGGCGCACGACCCCAACGACTACGAGATCGGCAAGCGACACGACCTGCCCTTCATCACCATCTTCGATGATGAGGGAAGACTCGCGGACAACTGTGGACCCTTCGCCGTGAGTTTGTCTATACTAATATTATAAAAAGGAAAGATTTGATTGTTTGTTTGCATTGAATAGTTTACGAAACTACTGAACCGATTTGAAAAATTCTTTCACTGTTGGGAAGCTACACTGTCCCCGGGTGACATAGGCTATATTACATTTTCAAAAAAATTAGGGATCCTTAATAAAAGTTAAATAATGTATCCCAAGGTGTAAAAAAAATAAGCAAAGCGAGGGCGGTTACTCGTTTCAAATAATGCTAGAGGCCTGCTGTGTAAATGTTGACCATCGGTCTATAGCTTTATGTTAATAATTAATTTGTAATATTAGCCGGTTTCGAATTATTTCGAGGTGTCCTAGAATGTTGTACACCCATATTACTCCAGATTGGTGACCCCGCCAGTTTGAGGATGAATAATTTAAATGAATTTTTAATAAGATCATAATAATGAAGTTTGTTCATTATGATTCTATCAACCGTAGCCTAGAGAGTAGCGACCCTGCGAAATGGGAGTTCGTGAGTTTAATTACGGTTGGAACGTTTGGCTTATTGTTAAGGTATCCTAGTGTTGTCGGGTCATCATGAGGATAAAGGATCGTCGAACGGTTTGGATAAATGGGTTAGGATACATCTTTGCAACATCATATACGCCAAAGCTATGTAGTAAAACTACATAATAAACTCAACTATTTGACGACCTCTGTGGCGCAAAGGTTACCATGCCGATCGCCGCACCAAAGGTCCTGGGTTCGATTCCCAGCGAGGCGGAAATTTGAATGATGAGTTAGAATTTCTGTTCTCGGTCTGGGTGTGAATGTCCTTGTCTAGTGTGTTGTCCATGGCACCCACGACACTCCCTGTGTCGGGCTATGAGTCTATCCTAGTGTGGGTCTATGAGTGTGAAGCGTTATTTATATTTATTTATCGTACCGTCCAGGGCATGAAGCGGTTCGACGGGCGGCGCGAGGTGACGCGCGCGCTGCAGCAGCGCGGGCTGTACCGCGAGACGCGCGACCACGCTATGGTGGTGCCGCTGTGCAGCCGCTCCAAGGACGTCGTGGAGCCCATGCTCAAGCCGCAGTGGTGAGTGTGTGTGTATACCCTCCACGGGTATTGTCGATGACTTTGACGCCTTTGTGTGCGTGCGTGTATATTATACTAAAGGCAGACTCGTGGCAGGCGGAGTAATAAAACGTGCAAAAGAGACGGCGCACAGGCACAGAGATGCGAAACACTTAATTTCCATAAAGAGTGCAAGTGCGAGAGAGAAAATGATGTGCGCCGTCTCTTTTGCACGTTTTATTACTCCACCTGCCACGAGTCTTTGCGTTTAGTATAATGTGGTTGCATGCGTGTGTGCGTGCAAGATAAGACGCATCGATAGTCGATGAGGCCACTTGGTGTTTGGAAGTCCATAGACCAGGCTTAGAGCGGAAGCTAGTTTCGATGACTTTATGTGCGTACGTGCAGTGTACACCTTAAAATTTCCGTGCTGCGAAAGGCACGTAAAGCCGTCAGTTTCCGTCAGGTTGTTATCGTAAGGTATTAGTCGTTAGTCGTTCGTAGTCGCCGGGTGTCATGGAAATCTTTCGACGTCACCACTAATCTGCACTGGTGAAACGTGGGGGAGATGTTTCTCGGCCTCCTCAAGAGATTCGCCCTGAGCCATTATTGGATTGAAGCCAGCCACATATGTGTACAGGTACATCCGCTGCAACAAGATGGCGGAACAAGCGATCACGGCGGTGCGCTCGGGCGCGCTGCGGATCATCCCCGACGCGCACGAGAAGACCTGGTTCCACTGGATGGAGGGCATCCGCGACTGGTGCATCTCGCGCCAGCTGTGGTGGGGACATCGGATACCCGCGTACCGCGTCACGCTGCCACAGGACAGTACCACCGTTAGTATGAGCTTGTCTTACTTTACCTACTACCGCAGGGGGTATGAGTGTGCAAGCGTTTATTTATTTATTTATTCTTTCTATATTCTTTGTATGTGACATCGGTGATGTGTTTAGGCGACAGTGGTAGTTACTATCGAGGTAAGACTACTCTTTTGTCAGCTATTTACATAAAATACGTACTCTATTTTTGTATGTTAATGTACTTTTTTAGTTATATCATATCTAAGCAGTTTTTGTATGATAAGCAGGCAGAATATGGAAGTAGGTTTATTGAGGCAGTGGTCTGTGAGAGTATTTGATATTACATATATTTATATCTCAAGTAGCAAGTAGGTAAGCAAAGACAAGATAAACAGTCTGTGGTATTAACGTTACTCTGTGGCGGTGTGAAGGAGGCTGGTGAAGCGAGCCACGAGCGGCGGCGCTACACGCGCTCGGGGCGGCGCAAGGGGCGCCCGCGGCCGCGCCCCCGCCCCCGCGCCCCGCCGCCGCAGCGCGTACGTTGCATGCTCGTTGTTGTTTAACCGTAGCTCAAATCGTGTCGACAAAGTTGGCATACCCGAACTTGATACAGGACATTAAAAAGATTTAAAAAATTGAGTTGTTTTTGCATTCAAAACAAGTCTATAACAAAGTTTTATGTGTCTCAAAAATTTTGTAAAAAAAATATCCTATCCTGTCTGTTACAATTAAACAGCGGCCGCGATGATAAAAATTTTAAATCTATATGATTTCATCATCATAACAACGATTAATTTTGTTTAAACACTTAATAGTAAATAACTCAATAAATGCATATAGCATTAAATCCACCTTTTGTACCACTTAGCTTTAAGGGTATAATAAAGTGTAAATAAAGATTGAAGTATAATGTCATAGAACAGACATCTCGAACAAAATGTGTGTCCCGCAGGTACCTAGGTTATATTTTCAAAATTGAGCCCCCGTTCTCCTCTCAAAATCGAACGAATCCATTGAAAATTGAAGCCAATTGGCGCCAATTCATTGGGACATACATTATTTGCAGTGTCGGTTCTATATGCTAGTAATAATACTTCAATGTAAATAAATATATAAATAGTATCTAGTTATGAATAGAACATACCACGTGAAACATAACATTTTGCTTAATCATTTGCGTGCCCCGGGGCGAGACGATTTGAGCGGACGGCACGTACGTCGTACACGCATGTACATTGTTACAGAGACTGCATATTGACCGTAGTGCTATACGCTACCCGCATTTGTGTTGCGATTTTATTTGTAGTCACCGCTCAGTGTTTAGCTTCTTTTATATGTTTTATGTACCCATTTATTAACAGCATCGTCAACATAGCAATACATTGGTGATTAAGAATATTTTAGTTCATAATACTATCGTAATTATAGTTGATGTGAGCTCTAATACTGATTTTTTGTGTAACCAAGGCGGTCCTTCATCGATCTTATTCCCTCTACCAATATTTTTTTTTTAATATTTGGCATAATGTTACGTAATTCTAATGTTTATTTTATTACAATTGAAGCTATACAGCGCTAATTAAAATGTCCGTCAACATTTACATAATTTGTACAGATAATGGCACACCAAAACCAATGAATGAAATAGCAATATCTTACAGTTTAGTTCGCAATAAATATAATATGTACATCTTATATTGAAAAAACTAATTTGTTTTAATATCATCGAATTGTATTTAATTTATGAATGTAATAAAATTGACACGTATTTTCGATCAAGTTAATCAAGCGTGTTTCAATAGAGCAAGCTTCTATTATGACTCAATTGTGTTCAAATTAAACTGATCTTTATTTCCGATACGCTAAGGTTTCATTTTTATTTTATGGTACACACGGACGTAAAAAAAGACGGACGTAATCCCAAGAACAAATTCAGTGAAGCACCCATAGTAATACAAACTCTCTATTCGTACAAGTACACACACCCACACATTGACGCCATACTGCTATGACATTGACACCATCGCGAATCAAAAATTACAAAATTATGCACACATGGTAAGCGAGCTGTCATTGCTATGCTTCACTCTCGATTAGACAAGGTTACGTCCGTTCTTTTTTTACGTCCGTGATGGTGCATTATTTTTATTGCCTGTACAATTCAGGATATTGTCAGAGTTTGGTAGATTAGCCGTCCTCTGTATCTTTACAACTTAGGCCCGGTGTCCACTAAAGTAACGTGACAGAAACGTGACAACAGTGACTGTTTTGTGTCATCAGTAGTATCTACGTTGAATGGCTCATCAAGTCATGTCTGCCACTTGCCACGCGAATGGGCGCTATTCCATTCAGTTACATAGAATTTTGATACTAGTGGCAAGCTACACTGATACTTGAAAAATCACGTGTCATGTTGCTTAGGTGAGCACCGGGCCTTAAATGAACCCATTCCCCTTATGGAAACTTTGTTTTATCGTGATATTAATACCCATTTAATTTTGGTTGCAACATTAAGAATGTTTGGAATCGGTCACCAATATTTTGATGTTTGTGGGAAGATCAATTTTATTTAATTTGTTGCTTATCAGTTATCACAATGTATTAGTATTCCATTCCACTTAATATTTTTTCGACACAATTATGGCACTTATGTTCAAAAGTACTTTGAGCAAAGTGCGTATTTTTAGACGAATTATATTTAGTAAACAATATTTTTGTTATAATTTGCAGTCACAAAATGAAAATAATTTAACAATAAATTATCATTCAATATTAAGTTTCTGATACAATTATTTATTAAACTAATATAAATGAATAATGACATAGTTCACCACATAGGACTCCTCAAATTAATGGACTAAAAATAATCGAAGCATGGTCCGTGAACATTCTAGAAGGAAGAGGAGCTCTGGGTATCAGCGCACAGTGAAGAGGAGGCGCGGGTGAAGGCGGCGCAGCGGTTCCAGGTGTCCGGCGAGCGGCTCGCGCTGGCGAGAGACGAGGATGTACTGGACACCTGGTTCTCTTCTGGACTCTTCCCCTTCTCTGTCTTCGGCTGGCCGGATAATACTGAGGACTTGGAGGTGATTTAGATATTAGATTATTTAACTTAAAGTCCGGCACGCATCTCAGTTTCATGGTCGATGGACTGATCGATGGTAAAGGACTCATTTAAAATTTGTGCTATTTTTAACCAACTAAAAAAAGGAGTAGGATGTCTATTCGGTTGTACATGTGGACGACCCGCATAATGGTTACTGGACCGCCTTTCGAAGGGTCCTGGGTTCGATTCCCAGCGAGGCAGAAAGAATGATGAGTTTAAATTTATGTTCTCGGTTTAGGTATGTGTTCTTGTCGAGTACAGTCCACTGGCTATAGCAGCCACGACACGGAATCCTAATAAGGGGCTATGAGTGTGTAGCATTGTAGCAGCGTGCCTCTGTGTTATCAGTGTTCCTATTATATATCGCTCACCTAGTAATATAATGGCACATCTGCAAAAAATGCGAAATTTAGTTTATATGGTATACGTGTTTAAAAGTGCATTACACTAGTAACCAAACCCATACAATCTGAAAAAAAAAGTAAAAAGAACCCATAAATTAATTTTAAACATTTTTATATAATTTTTGAAATTCGCTTTTCTGTTAAATATGACAAACGTAGATGTGCCGTTGTTTTACTAGGTGAGCGATAATATAATGAAATGTAAGATAATTAAGATAATAATAAATTAATAAAAAATATAAATACGACATTAGGTAATTATGAAAATGATAATTTAATAAATAAATGTAAATTCCATATTAGATAATTTTAATAATAATAATAATAATTTATAAATAAACGTAAAATTGACATTGCATACTACATCCAGCCAAATATGCTGATCTCTGACATGTTGCTGTTACCAGCATATTATTATGTACCATGTTTAGCGCAATAAAGAATTATGAATTACTATGTAAATGGTTGCAGTACAGTTGTGTTGTGTTGTGTGTGCAGGCGTTCTACCCGGGCAGCCTGCTGGAGACGGGCCACGACATCCTGTTCTTCTGGGTGGCGCGGATGGTGTTCTTCGGACAACGGCTGCTCGGGAAGCTGCCTTTCAAGTGAGTTGTCATTGGTGTTGCGTGGGTACTGTGTTCGCTAGTTCGGGAGCGTGTTCGCATTTTTTTACGTATTTATTTAGACTGTATTTATAATTTATTAAGATTTATAATTATTCAAGATTGACATATTTTATTTTTAATGATTATAATATTTATTACATTATATTTGCCTGTCAGAAATGGTTCAGTTAATACCAATGTACTTTACTGGAAATTTTATGTATATTTGCCCAACTGTAATGTCCACAACTACACTTACACTGCATTTCCATTAACCATTAGGTGGGATAATAATATGGTAAATGGAAATGCAGTATAAGATGAGCGTACTAACTGAGCACTACAAGTCAATAACCGTTCATTAACAACCCCGTATCTCCACCCCAGAGAAGTATACCTGCACCCGATGGTCCGCGACGCGCACGGCCGCAAGATGTCCAAGTCCCTGGGCAACGTCATCGACCCCGTGGACGTGGTCCGGGGGGTGACGCTGGAGGAGCTGCAGGCCGGCCTCGCAGCCCTCAACCTCGACCCTAAGGAGATCGAGAAGGCTAAGCTGGGACAGAAACAGGACTACCCGAATGGGATCCCAGAGTGTGGGACTGATGCTTTGAGGTGATGTCAATGTAGAATACTTGTTGAATGTACTAGAATATGTCAAGGGCAACTGTGTTTATAGCTACGATGAGCTTCATTGAAATTTTAACCTTATGGCCATACAATCAACGTACATTTCTTTTCTTATTTAAGGAAGTGTGTTACGATAAACTTCATTGAACCTTATAGTCCGGTCAAATTAGACATTCGAAGGTGCATAAATTCCCAACAAGCTGAAAATCAGTAAGATTGTTCAAAATATAATTATAAATAAAAATTTTAAGTTTCCCGTCATTCCCGTGTATGGAAAGAAAAATATTCAAGGTCAAAGGTCAAAAAAATGAGTTTTTCGCGATTTTCAGCAAAAAGGTAAGTTTTATCATAAAGTACCCCAGACAAAAATTGTAGATCATAAAATTGTCTATAAAAATGTATCAATACTTTTATTCCCACGAGCCACGTTTCTGAGATATAACGATTCAAAAACGCGCTGAGTACACTACCATGAGGTAGCAGGGTAAACGTGTGCATATTATGACGATAAAAACTTACAACTTTTTGAATCCTTATATCTCAGAAACGGTGGCTCGTAGGAAAAAAGTATTGATACATTTTTATAGATAATTTTATGATCTACAATTTTTGTCAGGGATACTTTATGATAAAACTTACCGTTTTGCTGAAAATCGCGAAAAACTCATTTTTTTGACCTTTGACCTTGAATATTTTTCTTTCCATACACGGGAATGACGGGAAACTTAAATTTTTTATTTATAATTATATTTTGAACAATCTTACTGATTTTCAGCTTGTTGGGAATTTATGCACCTTCACTATCATTTTTTGGTCTAAATTGACCGGACTATTATGGTAATTTATGGTATGTTAATTTCAACCATACGATCATAAACTCAAGGTACATTTCTCGCGACGCAGGTTCGGGCTGTGCGCGATGGCGGCGGGGCGCGACCTGAACCTGGACATCATGCGCGTGCAGGGCTACCGGTTCTTCTGCAACAAGCTGTGGAACGCCACGCGGTTCGCGCTCAT
Source organism: Thymelicus acteon (assembly GCA_951805285.1). Classification (NCBI taxonomy): domain Eukaryota; kingdom Metazoa; phylum Arthropoda; class Insecta; order Lepidoptera; family Hesperiidae; genus Thymelicus; species Thymelicus acteon. The sequence continues at coordinate 16,834,164 of OX638226.1, read as the reverse complement.
GTACTTCCCTCCAGATACTAGATATAAGGTACCACCACTGAATTTTCTTTTGTTTGGTCTATCATTTATATAAATCTAGTTCTACACTTGTGGCAGAATGCCCCACTCTTTCATAACATAAACGTTACATAATATAGAAAAGACTGTAAAAGCAATAATTTTATTTTAACAATTTAAGTAGGTACTTTGTACAGTCACCATTTGTTTAAATATATCTTTTTTCATGTTTTTTCGATATTTTAATAGTGCTTCTTGTATTCGGGGTGGAGACAAATCCATCAAATTAGAGATCATTAAAATCTTTCTTCTTAAAATTTATCGTCTTAAAATCTTTAAGTTCTTTACTTATAAGTGGTGTAGTAGTAACTAACCAGTCTTTTATTTTATTTATATAGAATAGTAACCGCCCTCGCTTTGCTTCAGTTTTCGTATAGTTCCCTATTTTATTAAATAAAATGTAGTCAACAAACAGATAATCAAATTTCTTCGTTATTAATATTAGTTTAGATTAGATCATAATACTTGATGATTTATCTTTAAGTATCTATCTACCGTCCCCCCGTCCTCGTAGGTCCACGAGCCGCAAGTGACGTGTCCCCTGAGCGCGCTGGACCGCTGGATGCTGTCGCGCGTGGCGCACGCCGTGCGGCGCGTCAACAACGGGTTCCGCGCGTACGACTTCCCCGCCGCCACCACGCACTGCTACAACCTGTGGCTGTACGACCTCTGCGATGTTTATCTCGTGAGTGCCATCACATGTAATTACGGGAAATTGTAGATGGATAACGATTACAATTTTTTTTCTATTAGAGTATCCGATATCGCCTAGATATTACTGTTTGCGGCTGCAATGTGATAACTCTGATAAGGCTTTGGAATAGTAAATAATAATAATAGCCATTTATTCCTTAGTTAACAATAAAATTATAATTTTTGGTCGCTTTACCCGTCAATGATTATTCATTTTTAGTACTGTTATATAATAAAAAAACCTTCATTAATAATGAATACCCTATATCTAATCCAGATCATATTGCGTCATCATTTGCGTGAAAGAATCACAACCATCTACTCAAACTTTCACATTTATAATATTAGTAGAATGACGTACTTAAACGTAACCTTTCAACCCATCCAGGAGTACCTGAAGCCGGTGTTCACGACGGGCTCGGAGGCGCAGCGGGCGGGCGCGCGCCGCACGCTGTACACGGCGCTGGAGTGCGGGCTCAAGCTGCTGAGCCCCTTCATGCCGTTCCTCACCGAGGAGCTGTACCAGCGGCTGCCCAGGGAGGACACCTCGTGCCCCTCCATATGCGTCGCTGGCTACCCCACGGTGATTACAAATTGTTACTTTTATTTTCAGGCAACTGATGCCCATTCAATCATGACTATTTTTTTGCTTTTAACGAATATTAAGGGAGGGTTCAATAATACCGATATAAAAATCCAGCAGCAAAAAATTCACAGCTCCTTATAACAATTCAAAAAGTCCCCTCGAATCTCTCCGTTACCTCCAAAATGTCAATGATCAATACTAATACTATTGTCTTCTGTGATAGTAATAAAAGTCAAGGTCAAAATCATCTATTCATAAAGGTATCACTGATGCACTTTTGCACGTAATTCTATAAATCTGCCAGCATATCAGAAAGGTGTTTTAATTGTCATGGAGTAAAAATGCCGAAAGAAACTCCTCAGCACATTTTTACCATTTATTTATTACGAATAACCGCCCTCGCTTTGCTTCGATTTTCTTATTTTTTTACACCTTGAGTTACATTATTGGAGTTTTATTAAGGATCCCTAATTTTTTTGAAAATATAATATAGTCTATGTCACCCGGGGATAGTGTATCTTCCCAACAGTGAAAGAATTTTTCAAATCGGTTCTGTAGTTTCGGAGCCTATTCAATGCAAACAATCAAATCTTTGCAGGAATCCGACACCCCCTGGCGCGACGAGAACCTCGAGTCCCAAGTGGACACGGTATTAAAGATGGTGCATCTGATCCGCTCCACGCGCTCCGAGTACAACATCACCAACAAACAGAAGACGACGGCGCACCTGGTGTTCGCGCCCGGCGTGGAAGCGGAGCTCCGGGACCTGTTCCGCAGCCTCCAGTCGCTCGCCAACTCCGAGCTCAGCGAGGAGACTCCGCCCTCCGGCTGCTCCATACTCACCGTGTCGGATAAGATTGAAGTGCATCTCGTGTTGAAGGTAGGTGTATAGATTAGTCAATCCTCACTTTGTGCAAACACGCCATGTCTTATACGCCTCGTTGATATGCACATCATACGCGTCATTTGTCGCTTGCTTGCATCTTGCGTAGTTAATATTTTTATGTAATTAATATTTTTGTGATATATGTACGTATATGAATTTTAATAAAGCATCACTGTAGTTCGCACTTCGTCGAATTCGCAAAAAGTCGCGATTCTCATTTCGTCGGAATACAGTTGAGAAGAAAAACAGTAGCGCAAGGGAAACAGAATTAAAGAACTTTAAATGTAGTGAAGTTAGTGTTTCAAGTGTCAAGTCTGTCACTGAATATAGTTATCGGTACATTATTATAAATCCACGTATTCTCGTCTCAGTCAGGATATTACCACACTTTTACTTACCACAGATCGTTTCACCAACCTTTTTGACACAGCATTATTTTCTCACTTTCAGGGCCTCATCGACCCCCAGAAGGAAATATCTAAACTAGAGAAGAAGAAGGAGAGTATCACAGACGATCAGCAAGCTGCAGCAAGCCATGGCGGCCGAGGACTACAGCAGCAAGGTGCCTGCTGACGTGCAGCAAGGGAACGTTGAAAAGCTGACTGCGTCCGAGGGCGAGCTCGTACGACTCGAGCGGGCTATAGACACGCTCAAACTTATGTAGTAAGTGTAGCGCTGGTTAATACGTCTAAATACTTTTCTCTTTTGGCTGGCAACGCATTGGTAATTAATATGGTGTGACGGTCAATGGTCAAGTATTTATCCATCCCAATTATTTCAGCTGACTACTGGCTAGAAATATTGCCACATATTGTTTTGAATTTTGTTTATCAATTACATGACATAATTTACCATAATATCTCAACTAAAATGTTAAAATTGTCCCAATCATTTCTTCAAGGATTTGTACATAATACATTGTACATATTTATATTAAGAAAAAATTTCATGGTTTCTATTTCCTTTTAAAAACCTATGTGATAATCTATGTAAATTTTATAACTTTTTTCAGTCTGATTTGTATTTTAAAAGCATTTATATGTAGTGATGTATTGTTTTTTTCTACAAGGATCACAAAAATGTATCGAATATGTATTGTATTTAAATATAATACGAAGTAAATGTGTAGAGTAAATAAATTTACATCTTTTTTAATTTAATAGGTGTAAGTCCATCAATGGTATTGCGTATCATTTTCTTAATAATTATACATAGGAGCAAGTAGAATACTCCATGATTCGAGATTGGCTTTTCTATGTAATTTTTACCAAAGATGGATCTTTTGTAAGATACAAAATTTTACTGTAGTCTCACAGTATTGAATTTGTATCTTATGTTTGCTTATTATCTTTAAGAGTATGATTACCTCTTATTTATTTGTGTCTGATGCAATAAACGTTTTTTACCTTGCTGTTTTGTTTCTATTTCTATAAATAAAAAATGTGTGAAGAAAGGAAATACAATTTCACGCTCATCATCAATCGACAGAATATGGTGATAAGATCTTTTTTCCAAATAAACAAGCTGTTTTAATGCTTACTTATAGTTTATTCTACAAATTCAACAGTCAAGTCTTCCAAATAAAAATAAATAAATAAGAAAATGCGACCCCGCGCCCCAACAGGGGCCGGCGCGCTCGGCTGCCGAGCGACAGGAAGAAATCACAACATGGTTTAAATCTTTTAATCGTTATTTATTACTTCTATACAAATAGAACTGTACAGATAATTTTTTAAATTATTATTTACCACATTTCATCTCGCACGTAACTTTTTACAAAAATGAAAACTATCAACACCACGCACGGAATTAACGAGATCGCGCGCCTCACCGCTCCTCCCCCTCCCCGCCCCGCCCCGCCCCCCGCACTCGAGCGGGCGCCGCGACACCGACGACGCGTCATTTTAATTTATTACTTTATACAATCAAATGGGTGCGTTCGATAGCAGGCGACAGTTACCCTGTCGGCCGAGTACCTCCGCCGCCGGTGTCGCGCCGGCCCGCGCCGCCGGGCTCGCTCTGCGGCGTCGCCCTGCGGTTGCAAGTGGAAATCTTAAATCTCTATAGCAACAAGACATCAAAGCGTCGCGGCCAATCGAGGTCGCCAGTTTTCGAACTACCCACCCCGCCTAGTCGCCACTTTCAGATGCCCTGTCGCTAGGCCAGTACTGTAGAGATTTATAATGGATATCATTTCACCGAGTCGTGCACCCTCCCCGCCCTCGTCGACTGCGAGTAGAGACGATACTCTTTCACCTCTCTTAACTATATCACAACAAAGTAAGTACAACAGAGTGCGGCCGGCTCCCGCTGCGCTGGTTCACTTGGCAGTGATGTCGGACGACCTTACACGGTTTGTTTCATCTGATTACATGTATTTAACAAAAGGTTATATAACATTGTGTGAGTGATTGTCTGTTAGGCTGCTCTGACGTTATCGTTAACATCAGAGGCATCCAACGAGCTAAGTTTGACCTCGAATTAAAATCTGTACAAATCGCAACATACGCGACTGGTTTTTCTTTTGCTGAACGCCAACGCTGAGTCAAAAATTTAGGAGGAGTAGACAGAATAACAATGTTGATCGAAACTATTTATATGAAAAGAATAAAAAAGCCTTTTCCCCAAGACTTCATTTGGACATTAGAACATTGACGCGACGCGGCAGAAATATGAAGTGTGGCTATGGTATAATACCACACCACTGAACACATAGCAACCTGCCATTACTAATAGCCAAGAAGTGACTGCGCTTGGGGATGCTTAGTCATAAGATATTACAAATCAGCACTGACGGTCATAGAAAAAACAGTAAATAAACAGTTTCTGACTCAAAGTCCAGCTTCAGGAGGTGAAAGGGTATTCGACACACAGAAACACACTTAGGAGACCCTTAGCTATGGTAGTGCCCGCCCCGCGCGCCCCGCCCCGCGCCCGCGTGTTCTACTATCGTTGTGACGTCCAACCTAAAGCACCGGGGTATCCGTCGCTGCACTCATACAAAAACTTTATATTTTTGGTATTTTTTTCTTATATTATAAAGTTGGAATACACTTACAGTCTAGCATGTTGTAAATTCACGAATACAGGTTTGCAATAGCAATATATTAACCACCCAATAATTGATTTTTTTTTTTACTGACGAGGGATACGGGCGAGGTTGCAGCCTTGCACCCTAGCGACATCTAGCGGCCTCAGAGCCCGTACACGTCGTGCAAGGCTCCAACCTGGAGGTGCCTCAGGCCGGACACAAAAACCACCTCGACACATTGCTTCATCACATTCCATATTTTTTTATCAGGTACGTCACATTTACACCTCACAAGCCATTTTTGTTTCAGCTACCGAGTCACAAAACAGTCTCAACTGAGTAAACTTTTCGTTACATAAACATTAAAATTATTCACGCGATTGTCGATCAAAATGAACACATCGTCGTTCGGATGAACAATTTTAAAGGTGGGCGCGGGGCGGCGCGCGCGGGTCGGCTCTTAAAATAATTCCAAACTAGTCCATTCGCTACAAACAAGTTAAAACAAATCGCCCGGAGCGTTCTCGAATCGATAAACCGATTGTGACACAACGAATCACTCAACGCTGCTGCGTTCGTATGACTAGCATAAAAATTTATTGGACTCTCAACGGCTCACGTACAAAAATATTTTTTTTAAACTTATTCACCAGCAGTTCTGCAGGCGTCGACTTTCGGCGTAACAACAATATATCTCCTAGAATTTTACACTCACAGTCGGTCGATTCTGCTGCTAGCTTCGGTGGCGTTCGAGGACTGAAGGGCCGGTCTACTCGGCCCGTATTAAAGTAGCTTACAAATTACATTGAGGCGGTACATAGCGTTACAAGGCACCTAGATTCGGGGGCGGTCGATCCGTGCTGCCGCGGCGCTGGTCTCGGCGGCGGCCTGAGATTCTACAACATGATTTCTGCCACTACTCCTATCAACAAGTCCAATAAAGTCGATTGTCACTTCGCATCCGAGCACGCACCGGGACCCTAAATCGATATCACAATGTTTTAAATACAGACCCACGGGGCCGCACTATACTTATTGCATCACATGATATCTTTCGCGTTTCGTTCGCCCGCAAGTGTCCCTCCCGTACTGTACAGAAGAGTGAAATTATTTTACAAAAGATCCGTCGCGCGGTCGTTGCGAGTGGAGCGGGGACGCCCGCGGCGCACGCTCGGCAATCATCACAGAGATTAGACGAGCTCACAATCCATAAATATAATACTCGTAACGGAATGCCAGAGAATTCGGTCGGCAGGGCGGCTCCCGGCGGCTCCCGGGGCCTCAGTTCAGGTCGCGGTCCTCTAAGTACTTGTACTCGAACGTGAAGCCCTCCTTTTTCCGCTGGCCCCACTTCTCGTAGTCGAAGTAAATATATGTGCCCTGAAACAATATTATCACTTATCAATGTCTTGCTCACAACAGTTGTACACGGTGGCATTACCTGGCTGGACTAGACTGGCCATAGAATTGGAGCCATTGGAGGTCATGTGTTGTAGAAATAAACATTAAAACATTGAATCAATACATTCTATAGACTATATTATATAGACATTCTATAGAAGCGGTACAACTGTAGTACAACAAATACAGATTTAAAATCCATCTGTGAAATGTTTTAATTGTGACACAGTCAGTTGGAGAACCAGTAATAATGCGGGTTCCTTGCATCTTTTCAGCCGGCAACACATTGACGATGCCTTTAATATTCATGAGCGACGGTGACCACATACCACTCAGACAGACAACAGCCGGGGCATATATTTATGTGACAGATAAATATTTGAACTCGGGTCATGGGTGAACACATCACAATAACACCGATGATGTGTTCATCACAACAACACCCATGTGTCGTCCATGCCACCCGCGACACAGGTAAAAACCTATTACGGGGTTATGAGTGTGTAAACGTTTATTTATTCAACCCACGCTCACCTGTTCATACTCCTCATTGATAACCTTAGGCTCCTCGTGCCTCTGAAACCACATCATGTACTTGGTGTGGAACCTCCAGCTCTGCTTCTTGAGCGCCTTGGCGGCGAGGTACTGCGCCTTCGTGCCCTCCATGTAGTAGAACACGAAGAACAACGTCTCCGTAGACAACCGCTGGAAGAACTCCACGGAGTCCGAGTGGGGTAACAGCACCTGGTAAAACATGTTTTAAATTAATAATTGTGCATCATAAACATGGGCCGGTCAACGAGAAGCCACACTAAATTTGAACGAACCTTGTCTTCCTTCAGTGGTTTTAATAATGGTTTTGGAAGTTATAATTCATTAAGTAAAACATTTGTAAAGTCGTAACAATAGTATAATACTATTTTTCAGTCGGGTGGGGGGGCTTGCTTCTCTAAGAGTTCCCGCTTTGGTGGACGAGCGTGATGGGGCGCGATCTCTTTGATGCCTGGTTTCTGAGGTCCTTTTGTCGGTAGTTTATCTATTCAATAATGCTAACGGGTCGTTAACTTCCGAAAAAGCGTTTCTGAGCACTGCGATAATAGATAAACTCAGCTCAAACTAAGATCAACTTATCTAACCAAAGATGGCCGTGTATAGGTTCCATAACTTTATTTGACGTTTCATTTCAACATTTCGTGGACTTATTATGACAAATTACCAAAACAAGTGTTTGACGTGACTTTTGACTTTGTTTTTAAATTATGTTGTTGAATTTGGATGCACAGACGCTAATGAATTCCAAATTACAATATTTTTTCATTAAACAAGATACTACATATTTTAAGAAGTTACTACATATTTACTACCGAAAAAGTAACTACAATTAGTCAAAACGACAAAATAAAATTATCTCTTTGAAACTTGATATTTTAAAGAGAGCCATCTAGTGGCAGTTTTAGGTACTCGTTATCGGATTCATAGTTATTAAAAGGCTCCTCGCGTGCTCAGAAACCCAGTGACAATTATCGAACATATAACTTAAGGCCCGGTATGACTACGATTTAAAAACGTTGATTTCACTCACACAACCGCATATCTGCGTCAATCTAATGTTACATTTACGTGACGTTGAATAGGGTTCAAAATTGCAGAGCATATTTTTGCTAACAATGTAACTAGATTGCGAATAAACATTTAATTTGAGGGTTTTCCTTAGGTTATTCAAAATATACACATTAAATTCAATATCTGTCCGGTTTAAGTTTTAATAAAACCATATACGTATTATATTCTCAAAAACAAATATGTTGTTACCGCTGAAAATACAGAGAACTTCGACGATTAAGTTTTTTTTTGTATAGCAAATTACGATTTTTTATTGGGAATATCAAACAACTATTTAATATTCTATTCGGTTAACATTTTTCTTTAGACCTTTTTCTATGCTCTGTATTTTTTGCGTGCGATATTTTCATTGGGTTTCCTCGTACTCAAGCACCAAAGAAACCCAGTTTTGTGAATATTGAGATCACACCGCGCCTTAAGTTTAACTTTATTGATTCAATAGCTGTTGATCATTTAACTGGAGACTTGAGAAACCGGCCATGAGCGATTTGTTATATGCTCAGATACTCTCTGTACCATGAGTACATATATATTATCATAATTCGTGGAATACCAGCCTACGTGACCAAATACGCGAACACATTGTAATTAAAATTCTATTATTAGAAACATATTGATAACTTTTGCCGAATTTAACTACAACAAAGAGGTTCCTTGTTCTATTTTCGTGGAAATATCCCTGCATGCGGATCACGCACTCACGTACGCAATCCACGTGCAGATTAACATATAAAAGCTTGCCCTGCGAGGCAGAGTAACATTCCATATTTTGTCTTCATCTCAAAAACACCTCATCAACCAAGTGGTGTCCTCGACCCTTCCTCTCAATAAATTAAGGTGTCTAATTTAAGCCAGATTGGCACTTGAATAAAAGTATTTAAGTAAATCAATTGACTTATTAATTCGACGCCTGCTACCAGCCACAACCCGGAACATAAAATTTGGTGTCAGAAGTGGGATTGCTTCTGGTCACCTGCGGGTTAAAGAGAAACCAGCGGGGTAGCTTCCAAGCTTTGAGTCAAATAAAGAAGAATCTAGTTCCAGTGGCAACCGGTACCTGGTAATCTTACTGCGACTAGAAGATATCGACCAGGACTAAAACTTCTAGGGCGACCAACATCGCCAAAGAAACAACGAGAGGAGGAGCAGCCAACAAAGTCGTCCTGCGGCATCGGCTAGTTACGGGGACAACCAGCGAAGCAACGCGGATCAGCAGTACGTGCAACGCTAGTCTTCGATCATCATCATCATGCTCCTAGTTTTGTAAGTTACTTTAGATTTAGGAAGAAAAAGCGAATCAGCAGTACGTGCGCGCTTTATCTTCACTCTTAATACTAAAAAATTATAATTTGTGTCAAACTTGTTAAAATATTATTTTTAAGAAAAAAAGGCGAATCAGCAGTACGTGCGCGCCAAATCTTCAGTTAATAAAATTTTATTTTTTGTTTTATAAAAGGGAAAGTTCTTATAGAATTTATAAATTTAAAATTGGCCACACAAAGTAATTCAACAAGCGTACAACAATCTTATGATGTAGCATTGAAGTATTATTACTAGCGTATAGAACAGACACCGCGAACACAATGTATGTTCCAATGGATTGACGCCGCGCGGCTTCAATGTCCAATGGATTCGTTCGATTTTGAAAGGAGAACAGGGGCTCAATTTTGAAAATAGAACCTCCCGGCGGGGACACACATTTTGTTTGAGATGTCTTCTCTATGTATACTTATACCTCAATGTGATGTAGCGGGAAATTTTAATCCTATTGCTAAACTTTCAATTGAATTTCTAGCAAAATTTATCGACACTTATGATGGAAATAGAGATAATCTCAGTCCATGGTTATCAAATTGCGACAGAACTTTTCAACTGGCTTCGGACAGCCAAGAATACATTCTATTTTCATATGTTCAAACTAAATTAACTGATAGGGCTCAGTCAGTTTACTCTAATACAATTTTTAAAGATTGGCAGCAATTAAAAGAATTTCTAAAATCGAGATTTGGGAATCGTAAACACCAAACACATCTATTAATCGAGTTACAAAGCTGTAAGCAATTGCCAAACGAAACAACAGCTCAATTCATATTCCGATTAGAAGCTTGCTTAAAAAATTATTATCAGCAATCAAACAATCAAGCACCGACGATTCATTATTAGCCGGACAGATTGAAAATACAAATCAGTTAGCATTGCATACTTTTCTTTTAGGAGTAAATCCACAAATATGAAACATGATACGTTCTCGAAACTCAAATAATTTAAATGATGCTTTTTTGACATGGCATTAGAAGAAGAAAAATTCTATTTATTAAAAATATCATAGAATAAATATTGTATTAAATGTAATAAGTCAGGACATACAGCTAATGTATGCCGTAGTTGAAACAACCATAAAAACTTAAATAACCAAGTCAATGTAACCAGAACCAAAAATTTCAACCGCGTCAATTTAATCCTAATTATAAAAAACCGTTGTTTCATTTAAAAGAAACTGTAATATTCGGCATTCTAACTGTAATGTTCCTGATGGGGAATATTACGGAGATCGACGTCTAAACTTTTTACATAACAACCAAATAAACTATAACAATCCGGAACAAGTAGCAAATAATTTCCAACGATTACCCGGAACATAACATAAAATTTGGCTTTTATAAAGGACCCCGCAAAATCCTTATGGGAATTGGCTCTCGGCTAAATTAGCTGAAATTTTGCACAGAGGTAGCTTTCATCATGCTGATCAAAAGTCTCAATGGGCGCAACCCCCCAAAATCAAACCCAGACCCACCACTACCCCCCAAATCTTAAAATACTCCCCAAAGCAGATTGGATGAAAATCAATTCATAAGGGATATATTCATATGAAACTTCGCACAGAGGTAGCTTTCATCATGCTGACCAAAAGTCTCAATGGGCGCAACCCTCCAAAATCAAACCCAGACCCACCACTCACCCTGCAAATCGTGAGGTACAAAATGGTGTAGAAATAATTTGGGTTTGATTTTGGGGGGTTGCGCCCATTGAGACTTTTGATCAACATGATGAAACCTACCTCTATGCGAAGTTTCATATGAATATATCCCTTATGCATTGATTTTCATCCAATCTGCTTTGGGGAGTATTTTGAGATTTGGGGGGGAGTGGTGGGTTTGGGTTTGATTTTGGGGGGTTGCGCCCATTGAGACTTTTGATCAGCATGATGAAAGCTACCTTTGTGCAAAATTTCAGCTAATTTAGCCGAGAGCCAATTCCCATAAGGATTTTGCGTGGTCCTTTCACGAGGTTGACAAAGTAAAGTGTCAATATCACCTTTTGAAAATGCTTCAAATGTATTTGGATCTTCTTCATCTAAGTTACTGTTAGTGAAGTAAGCTATATTATTATGTTTATTATCAAAAAATTGTTCATTAATTTCTTGGAAATCTTTCATTTGGAATTCATTATTATTTAAGAAGAAATTTTGAAAATCCGTATAAGTTTCTGAATGGGATCTATTTGTATGTTATTTATAATAATTCTTGATAAACAGTCTGCATTAGAATTAACTCTTTCGGGTTTATGAATTATTTCATAATGAAACTCTTCTAACTGTAATCTCCATCTAATTAATTTACTTCCTGGATCTTTTACGTTAAATAACCATGCGAGTGGTGGATGATCTGGTACGATTTTAAAATGTCTTCCATATAAATAATGTCCAAAATGTTGAATAGCCCATTTTATGGCTAATAATTCTTTTTCTGTTGTATTATAATTTCCTTCAGCGTGATTCAAAGTTCTTGAAGCGTATGCTATAGGTAAATCCTTTCCTATTTCGCCGTGACTCAATATAGCACCAATTGCGTAATTACTTGCATCAGTTGTTAAAATAAATTCTTTAGAAAAATCTGGATATTTCAATATACTGGGTGAAACGAGTATGTTTCTTAATATATCGAACGCTTCTTGTTGTTCAGTTGACCAATGAAATATAGTATCATTTTTTAATAATTTAGTTAAAGATTTTGTTAATTTTGAGAGATTTTCAATAAATTTTCGATAGTATTCTATTAAACCGAAAAATGATTTTATTTCTTTTTGATTTTTTGGTACAGGAAAACTAGTAATAGCTTTTGTTTTTTCAGGATCTGGTGATAAACCATCGTTAGAAATAATGTGTCCTAAATATGCTACCTCATGTCGCATGAATTCACACTTATCTGGTTGAAGTTTTAAGTTATGAAGTTTTAATTTTTCAAATACTGCATTTAATTTCATTTCATGATCTTGAATGGAACTAGAATAAATGACAATATCATCAAGATATACAAAACAGTATATTCCTTGTAGTCCGCTTAATACGTTATTCATTAATGTCTGAATCGTTGCTGGAGCATTTTTTAATCCAAATGGCATACGAGTATATTTGTATAGGCCTGTTGGGGTTGAGAAGGCTGTCTTTGGAATATCAGGATTCATTTTTATTTGATGAAAACCACTTGCTAGATCAAGGTTTGTAAAATATTTTGAATTACCAAGCTGGTCTAGAATATCACTAATATTAGGAAGTGGATAGGCATCAATTATTCTAATTTCATTTAATTTTCTATAATCAATTACAACTCTCCATTTAACTTTTCCAGATGCGTCCTTTTTTTTAGGAACTACCCATAATGGTGATGACCATGGGCTGGTCGAAGGTTGAATTATTCCTTGATTTAACATTTTAGTAATTTGTTTATTAACTTCTTCTTTGTGGACCTGAGGACATCTATATCGACGGTTAAAAGGCGACTTGATTCAAGCGCCATTTTGCGAACTTTACAGGAGAACGTTTTAAAGTTTATTTTTTGAGAAAAAAAAATTATTGTTCCTAAAGTATACAATAAAAATTGACGAGTCTCCCCAATCATAAAGCGGCATATTTTGTGCTAATTTTTGATATATATATATAACAAATAAAAGGTGTTTTTTAACGGAGTTAGATGTAACTTGAGCCATTTTGCACAATTCTTTGATCAGGGCAGAAGTAATCAAAGTACACGATTACTATTTATCTGTTCAAAGCAAAATAATTCAAGTGTACAATGACTTCTTTAACAGATCAAGGATAAATGATTTAAATCACTCACCTATTTGTAAACTGTTCATGGATAAATGATTTAAACCGCTCACCTAGTTGTAAACTATTCATAGATAAATAATTTAAACCGCTCACCTAGTTATAAACTGTTCATGGATAAATGATTTAAACCGCTCACCTAGTTGTAAACTATTCATAGATAAATAATTTAAACCGCTCACCTAGTTATAAACTGTTCATGGATAAATGATTTAAACCGCTCACCTAGTTGTAAACTGTTCATGGATAAATGATTTAAACCGCTCACCTAGTTGCAAACTGTTCAAGGAGTAATGACTCAAATTAATTTCGAGTAATGGAGGTTTTGGTGTATGACGGGGAAGGGAACAAAACATTTTTTCGAGATTTGGGGGTTTTCAACTTATCGAGGTTCGACTTAACGAGGTTCTACTGTACCTACCTGCGTTGTTTCGTGTTCTTTTACTTGTGATTTAAACGCCATTTTTAATGCAAGGTGAAAGGAGTAAACTGACTGAAATACGATATTAGTTTAATTAATAAACTAACATAAAGGAATCAAGCGTGCAGACATTTAATTCTTGCATAAAGAAAATGGTTCTAAATTATATAAAGACTTAAAACTGGTCAAGGAAAATTAGCACAAGTCATATTCTTCAATATACTAGTTCAGGTAAGATTGATTTAAGCGACAGAGATAATGTTTGAATGTTCAAGGCAAAATGATTAAAGTTACATACACTAATAAATCTGGTTCAAGCAAAAATGAATTAACATCCTTTGTTTAATTATTTAAGATCAAGTAAAAAGAATTCAAATGCCGATACCATTTCATTCCATCCGAGGATAAATGGCTTAAACTACAAATAGTAAGAAAAACCCTTTTTTTTCGTGGGTCTATATACATGCTTTGAAAAAAACAACCAAATTCGCTACACTTGATACCGCGTAAGCAAAAATGATACCCAAATTTGTCATGGAGCCAAGCGCCAAAAAAGTGCTCAGATTAACCTCAAACCCGGCTCAATCGACGCGGAAAAATTCGCCGATTCCAATGATGTATATAACTCAATATCGCCCAGGATGGCGCTTGAATCAATTCGCCTTTTAACCGTCGATATGTTTTGGTATGAATTGATCCTTTCAAAGGGTCTGTATTAATTTCATGTTTTAAAGTATTGGTGGAGGTGAGTATGTCTCCTTCTAAATAAAATAGTGAATTATATTTATCGCATATTTTAAGTAATGGTTTTTTTTTCTTTATTATTTAGATGAGAAATTCTTAATTCATCTCTTAATCTTAGATATCTATTCTTTTTCACATTATTATTATTAGTCCATTGAAAAGTTACATTTGGGGTTGCGTTTTTTAGAGGACGCAATATTATTTTTTTGATGTGTAGGGGGGGTCAGTGTAAAGCTAAAACCAATTTTGTGGGGTTGCCACCCTTGTCCCACGCCGCCATCTTGAAAATAGGGGTTGAAATGGTTTTTACGATATATCTCTTAAACTATTTATTTGATAAAAAAAATTTGTTAACATTTTTTGTTGCAAATTAAATTCTCTACAACTTTGGTCCAGTAACTTTTTGTCGTAAAACTATAAATAAAAAAGTTATAAGCGAAATTGTGAACATTTTCTATACATTTAAGTGACATCAAAAGCAGGCTAGAGCGTGAAATTATGCAAAGAAGGATAATGTATCCTGTATGAAAATTATTATTTTTTGTATGGCAATACTAAAATTAATTTCCACCAAAGTCTGTAATCTGTAATCTCCAACAATAGTCTAGTACATTTTAATAACATCAAAAACAGGCTAGAGCTTGAAATTATGCATAGAAGGATGCATTTGTATGAAAATTATTATTTTTTGTATGGCAATACTGAAATTTATTTCCACCAAAGTGTGCGATCTGTAAGATCCAACAATAGTCCTGTACATTTAAATGACATCAAAAGCAGACTAGAGCTTGAAATTATGCATAGAAGGAAACATTTGTATGAAAATTATTATTTTTTGTATGGCAATACTGAAAATTTCCACCAAAGTGTGCGATCTATAAGATCCAACAATAGTCCTGTACATTTAAATGACATCAGAAGCAGGCTAGTGCTTGAATTTATGCATAGAAGGATACATTTGTATGAAAATTATAATTTTTTGTATGGCAATACTGAAATTTATTTCCACCAAAGTGTACGATCTGTAAGATCCAACAATAGTTCCATACATTTAATGACATCAAAAGCAAGCAAGAGCTTGAAATAATGCATAGAAGGATACATTTTTTTTTCTGAACATTTTCACTTATAACTTTTTTATTTATAGTTTTATGACAAATAGTTATGGACCAAAGTTGTAGAGAATTTAATTTGCAACAAAAAATTTTAACAATTTTTTTTTATCAAATAAATAGTTTAAGAGATATATCGTAAAAACCATTTCAACCCCTTTTTTCAAGATGGCGGCCGTGGGACAAGGGTGGCGACCCCACAAACTTGGTTTTAGCATTACACTGACCCCCCCTACACATCAAAAAAATAAAATTGCGTCCTCTAAAAAACGCAAGGTAAGGCCTAAGAAATTTAACATTTCAATGGACTATATTAATATAATATTGGAGGAAGAAACATCTTCCTTTAAGTTATAAATATTGGAGGAAGGTACATCTCCGTTAAAATTATTAATGTTGGAGAAAGGAACATCTCCATTAATATTATTAATGTTGAAGGAAGGATCATCTCCATGATCGGATTGCAATCCCTAATCTATATCTACTGTTTTATTAAGTTCAAAATGGACACTTTGGCCTTATTATCTTTATCTACTTTTGTAATACAGTTTGATAAATAAACTCCTTTGAGAAATTCTGTACTTTCAATTAATCCTTCACGTATTTGGGGGTTGACTATATTTGAACCACCAATTGGAAGAAGGGAATAAACGCCACTTTTTGAAAAATCACTTTTCTACATTTTTACATTCTTTAGACGTAGCGCTACCAGAATCTCATGCATATGCTACTAAAATACCCATAAATGAAAAAAAAATGAACGATATAAAAAAAAAATACAATATATACCTGATGAATTCAAAGATTTTTACAATATTATTCTTACCTGGCCAACGACGAGAGAGTGTCTTTACATTTTTTTAATGAATAAATAGTTTTTGTCATTATTTTGTCTATTATTTCAAATTATTTTGTATATAATATATGATAAATCGGAAGAAGGGAATAAATCCAACACATTTACATAAACATATATAAATGAATATTATATATTTCAGCCAGGTCTAATAACAAGTAAATCAGAATTTGTATTTTCTTCATTATTAATTAATATCACATGAGTCTATAAGTTGCAAGTAAGTTATAAAGTTTTTTTTGATTATCTCCATTCTTGTTTTTTGGATTTATTCCCTTCTTCCAATTGGTGGTTCATTTGCTATTTAAGAGTATATAATGGTGAATATCAATTATTAAAGTTGAACGTTTACAATCACATGTTACTGTTTATACAGACAAAAAACTTAATATATATGGTATAACCGATGACGGTAGCCCTTGTAAAACATAAGGTCAATCAAATCAATTGACTTATTAATTCGACGCCAGCTACCAGCCACAATCCGGAACATAACAGATTCATATGGCCCTTGGTCGGCGCGCCACATGTTCGGCGACGTTCGATAATTTTAGCGCGCGCTATCACGTCGTTTCTAACAAAGCGCCCGGCTTCCGCTGCCAACAATTAACCAATGCGTGCCATGCTGTCGCCACATAGGCCAATCGTGACCGACCGTAAGTGTAGTACACCGACCGACCGTTTAGCATAATAATAGGAGCCGGGATGTAAATACCGGTCGGAGTATACCGCGTGCGGGTCTCGCCTGCTGCAACATTTGGTCACAGTGCTGACTCATCCGCATCGCGCTATCCCATGTTACATCAATGATATTGTAATATAAAAGAGGTAAATATGTCACTAGCGCGCCGAAGATGAAAAGTGTAATGACCGTTCTACCCGTAGTCGTTCTGTCAACACAATACGATACGCACGCTTTTGTTGTTGTCAGAAGTGCTTGACGTTTGACATACAGCGTTAAAATGCCTTCGTGTATTATACCAATGCGATTGGTGTAGTGTAACAAAAGATAAACGTGGATGGTAGCTCTTTTCAGAACAGATTTTTTGGTTGATTTGTAAGGGTATAACGTATCTATATTTAAATATCATTGTCGTACATCCCAGATACTTAACGGTTGGCTGGCACACCACCTCCCGGCCACGGAGGTGTCTTGGTGAACAGGATGGAATTAGACGTCCGTTTTACCGATATTGACGACCTCGTGTCATGTATAGTGCAGTCACACTCTAACTTATGGACACTGTTCACTTTAAATTGAACTGTAACTGAATTTATCAAAGGGTTATATTATATTGACGCCATGAATGTAAACATTAATGTTTTAATCTATTTGTTACATGTATTTGTATAATTTTGGTCATTCACAATAACAATCCGTTGTCGAATCGGAACCTATAGCCTTGCGTCTTGAACAATTTCTTTTAGGACAAAACATACCTAAAAACTACCAAAATTAGAGTGCAGTACGACACAAATCTATATTCAACACCTCAACTTAAAACATAAATATAAACAAAAACCTGGTGTCAGTGGTACGATGCGGATCTTGCATGCACCGCGCGTCGAGCGAATGTACCGTGGGGGAGACCGGGGCGCGTCACGCCGGCCGTTAGCCGCGTGCGATCGGGGACAGTGGGGTACACAGGACACACCTGGTAGAGCATTTGTGGATACTTTGGACAGGAGCGGAGGAGAGGTAGTAACGAGGAATGTTCCTGACGTTCATTCGTTAAGGACTGTGGGGATAAGGAATTGCGTGTGCGTCGCGTACGTTGGCTAGGTGTATGTAAATGATGATGATGATGATGATGATGATAATATGCACTCCGTTTTTTACGACGAGCCCATTTAGTGAACAAACTTACACTGTCTTTATCTTCACTTCTAATTTAAAAATAAGGCAGACGCAAATTGGTAATAACTCAAAGATGCATAAACATTCAAGGTCAAATCCAATTTCTATTTCCCATTAAATATTTTTTAAATGAATTTAAATTGATATTTCCACAAAATAAGCAGTTTGTTTAGCAAATAAGTCTCGTCGTCGGAGTATAGGCACAGGCACTGACCTGGTTGTAGTAGAGCGGCGTCTGGCAAATGTTCCGCGGCAGGTACACCCGCGTGCGCTCCGAGTCGGACGGGTGCGGCATGTGGTAGAACGACGACTCCATCATTTGGAACTGTACTTGGTTGTCCTGCGGTGTACAGTGGGCAAAAGCGTTAGGTATGCATGTAGGGGAGGAGTGATTCTAAAACCTTCTGTAAGTTTAATATTACATAGTGTTATTATCAATGTTAAATGTTACCTGTATACATAAGGTATGATTTAAAGTTGTTAATAACGTAATAATAATAACAAACGCTTCTTCTTTCTTAAGTTTCTTCACTCCTGTCGAGCTTGTACAGACAACACGCTGGACGAATTCTTATTATGTTCTCGTATTATTTTATCTATTTTAAATGTTGCTGTCATCATTATCTTCGCTTTGTTATTATACCGCCCGTGCCAGGCACAGGTCTTAGAATGAGAGAAGGTAAGCTATATTCCTCCATTCCGGGCTAGCGCATTATGAATTACTCTCAAGTACAGTACGGCCGACGTATCTTCGCGCGTCTGAACATAGGCTCTGCGAACTTTAACGCATGTAAGACAGAGATAGCGACACGAACATGCTAACGTGTGACTGAGACATAATACGCCGCGTATCGGGCATTGCCCAATTATGTTACTGCGCAGCCTTCTGCACGAAGTTCAGACGCGCCAAGATACGTCCGCCGTACTGTAAGTCTTAGTATAGTATGTACAGTAAATTGTAAAACTTACGCTATTTAGTGGCTGCGGTCCTAACGGCGCGACGCCGAGTAAGGGCGGGATATGCGCTTGTGCCATCGCCACGCCTCGTCTTGATAACTGTGAATGAACCAATGGACATTTGTTAATATATTTTTGCTTAACAATACTTCACCTTATTGAACAATAAGAAAGTTGCGGTAATACTAATTTTTATGTAAAGAGCAGTCCTAATTAAAGCACCTAATTAAAGGTCGATGCATACGTGACGTGGACGGTAAGGGGACGGGACGGGACGTGAAGTTTCGGAAACATCGTTTCATAAAAAATGTAAATGATAGCGCATACGCCACGGAGGCACGCACGGGACGGGAACGGGGCACGCACGTATATTTATATCCCGTCCACATCCCATCCCCGTTATGTATGCATCGAACTTAAGTGATCACCGTCGCTCATGACCACCAGCATCACCAAAATTACCACCGATGCATTGGTGTCTGCTCTTGAGGCCTAGTGCATTCTCCACCACGTTAATCCAGTGCGGATTCTAGTGGTTAGTGTACAACTGAATTGTCAAAGTTTTCATGCCGCTAGAAGGCCTCCGACAAGGGATAATGACTTTTATAACAACCGAGACCGAAGGTTTTATGTGCCCTCCGAAGCACGGAAACACAAATTTTTTGCCAGTCACCCATCCAACCGCTGTTCCTTAACTTGGTGGATCACTTATGTAGTTTCGACACAAGCCGCGGGGCTATGAGCGCTTCAATAATAGTATGCTATGTAGTCCGGTTTGTTATATCAGTCTTATTTAGTACACAATCGAGTGTCGTGTCGTAAGTTTTATCTTTATTTATAATTTCTAAATAAGGAGGAACAACTTTAATAGAAAAAAAAAAAAAACAGGAAACGCTCAAATTAATTTCTGTCTATTATTCATTCTTTTTAAAACTAACAAATTCATATTTCAATAAAGAGTACTGCCAAGATTGTTTACCTAAAAAAATCGTCTTACAAACGGACTGTATTAAAATTACATAACTATAAAAAAAAGGCACAGAGTGCAAAAAGATATAACATTTTCTCACATACATTTTCGATATCCCCAAGTCCCGTGACCTGGTGGTTGTGCGGGTCGAGCCCCGCGCGCTGCACGGCCTCCTGCGCCATGCTCTTCAGCGACGCCGTGCCGCCCGCCGCGCCGCTCGACGCGCCACTCGACGCACCGCTCGACGCGCCGCTCAGAGCGGGCGTGCTCGGCGTTTCGCTCACCCTGCCGCTGTGGAATTACGTTTTCATTTATATAAATAAATTATTGCTATTATGATTACATGGACATTTATGTCGTTTTAATGTTAACGAACTTCAGTGTTAACAATAATAATGAAAATTTTACTAAAATTAATAACACATTTCAACGAAACAGTATTAGACTTAAATAAGTAATATGCCATAATTCCCATGTACCAGTTCCCTCAATTTCTCATGGATCTCATCATAAGAACTGAATTTTGATAAATATCCAAATACAAGACCAATCTAAGATATCTTTTGTCATAAAAAAAATATAATTTCCAAATCGGTTAATAAGTGACGGGTGTTCAGAGGGAACAAACAAAAAAAAACGAATTGAAAACCTCCTCCATTTCATAATAACGTCACAGAAGAGTTTTCATGTCTTCATGGTCTCAGTTTAATTAACAAAAACGAGTAGAAAAAAAATCTAATTTCGAACACTAGCCGAACGCCAATTATAAAACCGCGAGACACCGCTCACTGCGTATCACTCCACTCACTTGTTGACATGATGCGGCGCTGCGTGCGGCGTGTGCTGCGCGTGCGGTGCGTGCGGCGCGGCGTGCGGCGTGTGCGGCGCGGCGTGCGGCGTGTGCGGCGCGGCGTGCGCGGGCCCGTTCATCGGTAGCAACGGCGACGGACACGGCTCGCCCACCACCAGCGCCGCCGTCAGCGCCGTCGACGACGACGACGACTTTGACGTCTGCAACTGATAACACACAAACACACATAAACTCGTTACACATGTCAATATGTATTGTGGAACGCTAAGGCTGGGTTCACACGGCGTTGTCCTGCATGTTTTTTTGCAGTATACGTCTTAACAAATAAATAGTGGTATTTGTAGTATTAACGACGTGTGAACAGTTCTATGACCAACGTATATGCCACTATTTATTCGTTAGGACGTATACTGCAAAAAACGTGCAGGACAACGCCGTGTGAACCTAGGCTAACGTTACATCTTCGTTAACAATAATGTTAGCAACTTAAGGCTAAGTAAGGAGCTGGTAACAGCATATAGTGTCGATACTCACAGGTACGGGCTGCGTGGGCGGCGGTAGGTGCACGGCCGCGAGCACGGGCGTGCTCGACACCGGGCCATTCTCCACTACGTCTGCAACAGACAAACGCACGAACGCTAGTTTATATGTATACTCCATTTTTTAGACGAGTCTTATTTGATAAAAATCTTGGCACTAGTTTTTATTGAAATAATAATTTAAATTAGTTAAAAAAAAAAAACTCAACGGACAGTAAATTATTTTGGCATTAAATAATTAGTTGTCTTTAAATTATTTTCATTTTGTGTCAGTCTTATTTTTAAATTACAAAATAGGATAAAAAGACACTGTTTACCAGGTAGGACGTGTCTATATGTACATTTTCATAGATGCCAAGAGTAAACACGTGTACGAATAATAAGGGACCTTATGAGCCGGCAATGCATTGGTCGCCGTCTTGGTATTGATGTCCATGGGCGACAACAATCGTTTACCAGCTCGTCAAATCGATATAAGATAAAAAGCACGAGCGAACTAAGTGTTTTATATGCAAGTTAGAACTGTTAGTATACATTTTGTTATTTGTAATGACCATGTATATTTGCAGAAAATATTCCGCCTTGGTGTACTCAAATAAATAAATAAATCATTAGCAACACATGTAAGCTTCGAACTTTTAGTATTAGCCACTTTGCCCGTTTAGCGAAACAAATTCATGTTACAAGCGCGATTATCTAACACACAAATATATTAATCATTTTATTTTAATGTATAGAGTTGATTTGCCAGTTCAACGCACGCTTCACGAGGTTGATTCACACGTGTACTACGAATATAGAGTAAACTGAAAAAGAGTAATAGGATAAGGATACCGGTGTTATACCGGTAACGTTATAGTAGTACCGATATATTAACAAGATTTACTTTTTTAAATCGAAACTAATTAATCATATTGCTATGTTGTCAAAACATTTATGCTCTAGATGTTGATTCTATTACCGATTCACAAAGCCTTCATTGAGAAGGAACGAAGAAAGAAACTACTCAGCACATCCATGTTACTATTACTATGTAACTGTTATTCATATGTTATGGTTAGATACACATATTTTAATTTACAATTTTATTCTTGGTGTCTGCAACAAATGGATTATGTTTACCCTATACGTATTTATTTGTCATTACAGTTACTTCTTGGTGTTCCGATGAATTGGACTTGTGGTAGTTATTTTATTTCTTCAATAAAAATAAAATTGTTATAACATTATAATAGCCAAAGGACCTAGAAGAGTTAAAAGAGTAATTTTAATAAAGATTCAGATATTTATCATCAACGATGGCTTTGATTTCCACTTCTTATCAATGACAAAGTTACATTTAATTTTGGTATTAGGTACATGTAATTTTGGTATTTAATCTGTTTGATAGATTAAACTGGTAGATTAAAAAAATGACAAATAATTTTGAATTTTGACATAATTTTGATGAATGAAGTTAAAACACTAGTTCACCTACCTTTTACCCTTGTATTGTGACGTCACGCATCTCTAACGTCAACACGTGTGTCATTGACACTGAATCACGAAGTAAGGTGAGTAAGATGAAACATCGTTCTTAACTGCGTTTATTGTATAGAATTCGTTCTAAAATAAACAGGATTTACTGCGCGATAGTTGCAGTTATTTGTCTGTTGATGGTGCGTGTAAATTATTGTTTGGAGTTTGAATGTGACGAAGATTCATATCTTTTGTTTTTAGGTAATGTATTTTCTATACGAATATCCGACAAATAAGTAAGAAGCGCCATGTAATAGTAAGTAAATCACCGTTGCTTGTAGATGTCATTATTATCAAAAGGAATCACCAACGACTTATGATGATGATGCGTGAACACATTTAACGTTTACACATAGTAACAGCAAATTAATACTTCTTCACCGATATTTATGTGAAGATGAAGCAGATGTAGGTATTAATTTAAACAAATTGTACAATTTTTTTAATGTATCAAATGCAAAGCTTCTAATACAAACGTTATCATACAGTTTAAATCTCCATCCTTTTGTTCGACAGAGCATGCAAAACTTTCCTTTTATCGAATGATCGCAACGTCACACGTCAACTCATAATGCACTGCACATGCCACATCACAGCTCACGTGACCAACGCATCCCTAATACCGGACCCACGGACCCCGTAACCCTCAACGTTATCGTTTGCACGTCACATCGCAACAGGTTTTGTTTTCAATTACATAACCGCCATTGAACTTCACATAGATCGTGTTATTACGCATCAACAGGTATAGTGAACGTACCAGCGCGTCCCGCCGCGCACACACTTCACTCCACACGCATGCACAACGCACACAGCTTTACCATCGTCCATTATCCGTCGTTCGCGGGCAAAAGCATTGTTTATTTTTTTTTACTTTCTTATTGCAGCAGGATTGTTATGTTTGAATAGCGGAGGTTCGTTAGCGACTGAGCGGCTGTGTCATGTCGTTGGGCGCGTGCCAAGCGCTCGGGTAATGTTGGCGCGGCGCCAGCGGGCTGTGGGCGTATGTTGCTCCATTCACGCAGATAACTCGTTTGTTTTGTAAACAATCCCCCGTACGAGCCGCTGTTTTGTCGCTAGGACTTATTGTCGGCTCGTCTTCGCTTATGTTATCAAATGTTATGGATTTATTTACTGTTACTTAGTTTTTATAGAACCGTTTGCAAAATGTTTAGTTCGTATGATAAATGTATACTTTTTACTGTTTGTTCATGATATACGTCGATGACAAATACATGCGATGTAATCGTTAGAACGTTTAACATTTGTATATGATAAGCACATGATGTGACTGAGATAGATGTTGGTGGACCCCATTGTCCGGGGTCCCTTTTTCATATTATTATGAAAATATTTAATATGTTATTGCTTATTAAGTAACTTTTTTCAAAAATTCTACTCGTATAAAATATAGTTGTATAATATTTATCGCATACAAAATAACACAATAAACATCATTTATTGTTATTTAATACGCATAACTTTCCCATATCGAGTTTTTGTGTGAATAAGCCCGTTAAGGGCGTCGCACTGCATACGCATCACGAAACATCTCTTTCTCGCATGCGGCGAAGCTTACTTACTTTTGTTTTTCCTACCGTTACGAAATAAAGCGTGATGTTTTTTAAACTCATCCGTCAAGTCTAACCCCCGTATTCAAGAACAATACTTGTTTAAGTAAAGAAGCAATACTATGCGAAGTAAGGCATTTCTCAGTGCGTTCGTTATGACAACCCTTCTGTTTCACAGCCGACCCTTAAGTATCACTTGGCTGTGCTGACGCACAGGCTGTATACAGCCCTCTTATTGGTCCATTTGATGCGGCTAACTTCACTCTAGTCATTTGACACAAGCAAAAGACAACACGACAATACAAACAATCGATCCTTTCTTTCTATTTTGATAGAAGTCAAACCAACACTATGCGTTCGATAAAGTAGCTCGGCAGCTACTTTATCGATTTTGACAA
The DNA here is from genome assembly GCA_951805285.1 of Thymelicus acteon. NCBI lineage: Eukaryota > Metazoa > Arthropoda > Insecta > Lepidoptera > Hesperiidae > Thymelicus > Thymelicus acteon. The sequence goes on along the minus strand of OX638226.1, from coordinate 16,809,025 downwards.
ACGCACAGCGAAGGACTTCAATCAAGTATGGTTTACGAAATAATTTTAATGCCACTATGCACTCGCAAACACTGTGAGAGCTCACAGTGTTGTTCTTGAATACGGGGGTAAATCAACCATCAAAGAAATTTGTCTTTACATAGAAACCAATATATTAAAAGTTTTATATTGCATTCGACGTGTACTGGTAACATGCTAGCTTGTCAACAACACTCGGACTACGAAGTGTTCGTCTCCTGTCCGGAAGTCACGGATACGTCAACATAAAGGCGTGTACTCACCGAGCGCGTTGTGCACGAGGTGCGGCGGGCTCGGCGCGGGCGGCTTGCTCGGTGTGGACGCGCTGCGCGCCGCCAGGCCGCTCACACTGCCGACACAACACACAGTCACACGCGCCGCGTCGCACACTAACAAGTTACGGTACGGGCACCAACCATTGAACTATTATTACTAGCGTATAGAACCGAAACCGCGAACTAGATGATCCCGCTAGCTCATGAACTACAAACTCTATTATTTATTCCCCTCCCTCCGGCGCGACCCGCACTGCCGTGCCTGCGGCGGCTGCGGCTCAGATTTAGTTCGCGATGTCTGTTCTAGTACGTTAGTACATTATACTTCAAGGGCACCAATGCACACAAGCTATCAGGCACGGTCGGCGATTATTTAATTTCAGTAAGGATGAGAGTGCAACCGAATTGCGGTTGTTGTATGTTTGATACTATTTCTAGTTCCAAATTGAACATATTGTCAAAGGATTTTTGGAGCCTTAACTTGACTTTCAGATCGTTGGGACAGTACCAAAAATTTGTTTACTAAAGGCATACGTATTATTAAAAATGAATATGTTAATCTACATTATCATTGCATGACTTAATCTTAATTATGTGATTATACACCGCCATAATTTTTCTTACAACTTTGCGTGCTAAACACTTGCGCATGGCGCTTGTTCGCGTTGCGAAGGTCGCACGTCACATTAAGTAAAAAGTAAGACAACAATATCAAATCACGCAATGGCATTACACATTTGACAATTTATCAAGAATAACTCATTCGCCATTACCTTCAAACAAAATAATATTGTGTCGCAACTAATATTTAATATGCGCTACGATTTCCTAGTGACGAAATTCTGTCTTCACTGCCAGTATAAGACAGTTGACGATACATGGTCGTCCAAGACGGTATACCTGTCTCCGCACCTGATAGCTTGTACTTAAAAACTGCTACAGTGAATGGCTTCAATCTCGAAACAGCAACGTTAAACTTTATATCCAACGCTGAACCTTCATTCAGTCATTTGCATAAAAACAATACAGCGTTAGTAATAATTACCACACAAAATAAATTAAAATCCATAATTAAATTACATTTTGAATGCAATAAACAAAATGACCATATAAAGCACACCTGAAATGGTCCTTCGAGGCGGATAAAATATAAATGCACTTAAAAGAGTAGCATAAATTTACGTTAAATCGTTCTCGCATATCATAATCCAATACAAAGCAAACGCAAATTTGAAAGTTCTTAAGATAAAGTTAGGATTTAACGTAAGCTTCGAAATTCAACCATTCAGAAAACAATGATGATGATAGATGAGCATGCGATGGAATGAGAGTAAAAGGAAAGCGATTAGAAAAATATCTCAAACGGATTATTCTCATTTGAAGTAATTTCCTTCCGGCTCACTACAGTGCGGGGCCGAGAACAATGGAATCTTATATTAAAAAGATTAATTAGGTTATAGACATATGTGAAGTGAATGTTAGTCGTACTAGTACATTGATTCGAGATATAAGAAATTGTTCTCAGCCGGACAAAAATAATAAAATAAAAAAAGAAATGGGACTTTTATACAGCGCCGGCCCTGGTCGCTATTATTCAACAATAATAAACTCTGATTATTAATTAAAGGCTAGAAATGATTTTACAAATGTCTCTAGCATTAAAAAGGTAGATTTTATAAGCCTTGCGTTTACTAAAATATAATTTTCTAAGTTAGACATTTTTATTAAATGATAATAAAATAAAGGTCACGTATGTATTTCATAACAACTCTCTTCCTCTCTTTGAGGAATTATAACTTCACGCGCGAGTTAATTTTATCATCTTTAACTTTATAAATTACAGTTACGCACACATCAATGAGCTCTGGAAAATACTGAATGATTATTGCATGCCATCTGAAAAATCACTCGTATCCTACTGGATCGTTACCTTTAAATAAATGAAAGATGTTATACAGGCCATGTACGTCAACAACAACATACTTTTATTACAGACGCGACTAGTCGGTTCACCAGAGCACAGCACCACAACTACTGTACGACCATATGCAAACTACCATTTCACAAGTTGACGTTCACAAACCATGAAACATCAAGCGAGACGCATGCCAAAACCAAGGGGGCCAGAGCTCAAGCGTACGAGGAACCATAAACAATTGCTCAAAAAGAAAAAAAAATAGCTTTAGAGCCGGCGTTTCGGATACAAACAGTCATATCGGGACTGACCTATTGACGGATGCGGCGGAGTTATTGAGCAAGGAACTAACGTTAGACGGGCTACTACTGACCACGCCGCAAGTCACCGCGCGCAGCGGCAGCGGTTTGACCGGCTGAAACAACGGGACAACGTCAGTCGCAGTACGGCGGTTGGTTTTGGGTTGCACGGGTGACGGGACTTCACTACAACACATTTACAGTACAGCCTTGGCGAGCCACCTGATGGTAAGTGGTCAAAGGCCATAGACATTGATGCATCGCCAAAAAGGAAGCGAGACCCGCATTATTTCTGACTCATTGAACTGGACCGTGCAAGAATTGCGTCGCAGACGTTAGCGCCGTGCGTTCATAGCCTGTTACCTTGGTAACGCTACAAATTGGTCTCAAATTATCATACAATAAGATTGTTGGGAGTAATTGTAATTCAAAGGCGCTTGCATTGTCTAGTTCAATTAGTGAAATTATGTAAGAAGGCCATCTTAGGGTCTTTCCATACTTATCGACGCAGAATATGCAATAGACTATGGCAATAAAACCAAAAACGATTCTTAGTCGTCGTCGATTTAGATGCTGTTTTAAGCCGATTCAGAGTCGATAAGTGAGGAAAGTCTCACAGAATATGGGCCCATTGTCATACAATTTCAGTTTTTTTTACATATTGTGCTGTTCAAATTGACTATATACTTGAATCTAAGTACATTACAATGTGAGGTTACAAGGATAATTTTAAACGATTTAGTTAATTTGGAATAAATATTGCATATCTAAATGTTGCCAAATTTATTTAACTCTACAATGTAATAATCTATACCATAGATGTATTTATTTGGCGTTAATGTGATTAAAGGTTTTAGCGTAATCAAATCTATTATATTGTTGCAAGGGAGAAACATTTAAAGAATTATCAAGAGGCCTACTTAAATCAAAACAGACGCGAGTCATTGCAACCAACAACCTAAAACTAACCGCAGTGACAGTAAAAATAATTGATAGTAAAAAAAAGTTTCCAAATCAATACTCCACAAACTACAACTTTACCATTGACAGAATAAAATTGAAGTTAATGATGATCACAGAGGGGTGTAATGTTATGTATCGGCAGAGAGGAGGGGGGGGGGGGTACTCACTTTCGCTATGACCTCGTCTTTTTTCTTTTTATCGACATCTATTGAGTCTGTCGAGTGGTTGTGAGCGTCTAGCGCCGGCGATGTGATTGGACTCGTCCCTGGAAACATTAGGATCATCAGTAATTATACTAATCATAATAATACTATTGTAACGGACGTAAGCACTTTCTATTTCTCTGTGTGATATTAATACAATTAAATGCAAACAGTAGCACTAAAATTCTAGTTGACTGAGGTTATTAACCCATAACAAATATTGTTATGATTTGCATGCCATGATGGAAATAAACTACGTTGACCCATGGCTCAATAGGTCAAGACTGAAGATTAGCTCAAAACCTCTTATGTGTTATGTGTCACTTTTGGCAAAATATCACTTTTTTACGTCAAATGATTCTACATTTTGAAGCACTATCGAATTCAAAAACTCCTTATTTGTGTACTACGTTTCCATCGTAATTTATTCACCAAATTCAAAATCACCTGTGTGCTTGCTAAACAAAATTTTATCGATTCCCTCAAAAAGCAGATTTTTTACACTTAAGAGGTTTTGAAGTCGCAACGACGACTTTGTACTTTTTATTATTAATACAAGCCTCTTTAGTTTACGTGGTCTCTACAACCCATGACTTAATTTTGAGTATGTAACTGAAATCCGTTCACGGGTATTGGCAACCATAAAAAATTAATGAACATCCACATAACTTGATATTTGTAATTTTTCTAACATGACATTTACAAAATTTTGCAACGCCCTTAAGTGGCACACGTACGTTCGGTTAGCATACCGTATGTACCACCTTTATCTACCTATTTTTTTTCCTTTGTAGGACACGTTTTTTTTTATGGAAATATCCGGCAAACGAGCTGACGATCCATCTGTTGGTAAGTGCCATCGTCGCCCATGGACATCAGCAACACCAAAGGCATCACTGATGCGTTGCCGGCCAAGAAAGAGAGAAGAAAAAAAAGAAAGAACTGGCTCTCGAGCCCCCAGCCGGAACACGACGAGTCGTTTTCCGGCTGACTCATGCTCAAGGGTGGTAGCTATCCAGGCGAACCCCATCGAGAAATAATAATAGTAATAATGGTATTAATCAACAATTAAAATCAATATTACCAATATAATCCCTCGAGGGGCCCTACCACCAGCGTGCCGGATTTAGTCGCCTGTTACGACACTCATCCGGCGTGGGATTGGGGTTAGTATTCTAAACCGCCCCAATACGGCTAAACACGTATTTGTCCCCACTTATATTACGATCTAGCCTACAAGACTAATAAGTAATATTCATTTAACCTAATAAACTAAATTGATATAAGAATAATTATGTCCAACACTTTTCTTATTGTCTCTATTTAAGGGGAAGTCACTTTGTCCATGTGTCTTTACATTACACATGATTGCAATAGATAGATTTGATAGATTGAAGTCAGCTATGTTACCTGATAGTATACTGGTGGGCGAGCCCGGCGAGTCGTTGCTGTTGTTGCTGTCGGTGGTGGCGGAGGAGGGCAGCCCCACGCCGCTCAGCTCGATCTCGTCCAGCCCGTTGATGTCGTCGTATATCGTGTCGTTGTCCTCGTACCCCGGCTCCAGGGACGACACTATGTAGTATTCCACATCCTCCTTTATTCTTTTAATCTGCGGAAAGTACAACTTTTTCATTTGTATGGACAACTGTAAGTGTTCGGAGCAATAGGGACACGTATTTATTTCAAAAGGTAAATAATGCAACATCTTTCTGGTTATTTTGAGGTGTATTACATAATAATATACATGTAGCAAGAAATACATTTATCTATTTAGGGACGGTTAAATAAACAAATATCTAGTAATTGATTGTACTTACATTGCCAATATGGTTCGACTGAACGGTTGCGTAAAAATAAACGTAAGAAACATTCTCATATAGTCACTCAATTATATTTACACAATAAGTGCAACAAGCCCAATAAAATATTAATTAATCTATAAAAAAAAACATTTCAAATTAAACAAACTGATCATTAAGGAAATCAAAGTCACTACTGAAATCATCATCGATAAAACCACGAGCTGTGTGATACGCTACTCGACAATTCATCTTACATTATCATTAACATAACAATATGGACACGAAGCTTAACATGTAACCATTAACCCAAGGCGTATCAGGAAGCGTACACAGCATATCCTTTAGCCCCCAGCTATTGGCTCTGAACAAGACTGTAGTACCCCAATCCCAATCAAAGCTGTTGCATTACATCGACAGAGAGCATGTAGTTGGTGCCTACCTGTTCCACTTCGACCGACATGTTGTCGAGCATCCTCAGGAGGGTCTCGAGCTTCTTTATGTGGAACCGGTGCTTCTCCAGCTTGAGCTTGAGCTCCTCCATGCGGTCCTGCTTCTCCTTGTCCAGCCGCTTCTTCTTACCAACTAACAGTGACTCCACCTCTGACTCGAATAAGTCGATCTGTAATTGGAGCGAAGATTGTTCTTTATATTACGGGTACCAATTAAACGACACTTGTCTTATTTTTTATGATGAGAGGTAAGATCTGTGTGTGGTTCGACAGGTAGATACCGTGAGCGTGCTTGGAAATAATTTTGGCCACTCTAAACTGAGCCATGTATATAATACTCGCTTATGTATGTAACCAAAATTGCGTACAGCAGAGACCTGACAATAGTGAACCTCGATCAAAGCATATTTTCTTCGTCTGAGCGTATTTAATGCCTTAAGCTTTAATTTGAGATGATGAGGTTGCTAGTATACCACAATAAGGAATTCTGATACAGGTTTAGAATAGCATCAGATTACTATCAAACTTAAAAGACACAAAAAAAAAGTTAAAGTATTGTTTAAGATACGATAACCTGTCAATAACATCCACTTGCTACCTGCCACATACAATGTAAAGAAAGATACAGGTAGCATCTTAAAACACCTTACTAAGTTAAACGCATCACCATTGACCTTTCCACAACTCCTTTGTGATGGCGTAACAATGGGTAAACGCACGTGAATCGAAGCAAAAAACCTGCCCTCCATTGTGATGCAGTTACATCTCGCGGGGTCTGATTGCCGCTACGAGTTCGCGTTACCAACAAATCATTTAAGACCATTAACGTAATTGATAACGTGGCTGCTTACACCGATCATCGAATGAGACATTCTACGGTAAAAAACTAAGGCAAAAGATAATTTGTTTGGATTTTATTTTTAACTAGCTGACCCGGCGAACTTCGTATCACCTAACAAACTATATTTTTTTTTAAATAAAAGTAGCCTAAGCTACTTCTTGTTACATCAGCTATCTGCCAGTGAAAAGTCCCGTCAAAATCGGTCCAGGCATTTCAGAGTTTACCCGGAACAAACAGACAGACAAAAATTGTAAAAAAAATTGTTTTGGTATATGTACCGTGTAGAAAATGCACTTAGTAAAAAGCAGTTATTTTAATATTACAAACAGACACTCTAATTTTATTTATTTGTATAGATTATTTTAAAATAATGCGTTTACGATAATATGATATTGTATTGAGATGCATTTAGGTATATAAAAACGATTATTATATAAGGAGCGGCATGCGTAAACATCCCATACAAATATATTCTCATACGTGTTTTAATTTGATTCAGGCTTGAATTAATAAAATCACCCATTATTTACTTATGATTAGTTTTTTTGTTTAAATGTATACCAGCTATGATTTGGACACGAAATTTTGATGGCCATGGTAATTCCTGTTTTTAATAACTTGAGTATTTCAATTTTTTGTCTGCATTTAATAAACACCTATTTATTATAGATGACTATGACAATGTAATTGATTTTATTATGATTATGAAAATGTAATTCATTTTATCTATCTATACAAATAATTGTAGTGTCTGTTTGTAATATTAACATAACCGCTTTTTACTAAGTGCATTTGGCTGTATACACGGTACATACACCAAAACAACATTTTTTACAGTTTTTGTCTGTCTGTCTGTTTGTTTCGGCTAATCTCGGAAATGGCTGGAACAATTTTGACGGGACTTTCACTGGCAGATAGCTGATGTAACAAGGAGTAACTTAGGCTACTTTTAATTAAAATAATAGTTTGTTAGGCGATAAGAAGTTCGCCGGCTCAGCTAGTACTATAATAAAAATCAAAGGGCAAATTTTCTGTATGTTGAATATTTTTTAAAAATTCGATTAGGGGGCACTTCGAAAACGCATTAGAGCACTTTTTTTTTTTAATTATTGTCTGTCTGTCTGTCCGGGCATCACATGAAAACCCTTGAATGGATTTCGATGAAAATTGGTAAAGATACTCTGGGTAATATTTAAGGACACTTTTAATCCCGGAAAATTAAAAGGTTTCCCTGGGAAACGGGATGAAGGTTTGTATGGAATATTTTTAAAACATCGACTGATTTGCTACAAATTTGCAACAAAATGTTCCTTGCTTAAATTAATGAAACATATTTTTCATTTTTCAAAATTTTGCAAAAAAAAAAGAAAATAATACAAATTAATGTGAATATTGCTTGTTTTTTAAAACCCGCTCCTGGAGGAACCCTTTGTGATTTTATCATGGGTTTCAGTATACAAATTACTAAATATAAGTACTTAAATATAAATTCACCGTTTTATTAATTTTCTTCTGCAAGAGGTACAAATAAGGTAAAACATAATTTCCGTATGCGAAGTTGCGGGCAACAGCTAGTTAAAAATAAACGTTTTTCATGTAGGTGACATACTCATTACATCTGATTTTACTACACACAGAAGCCAAAATCACCACTGCCAAAAAAGCCGTCGAGTCACACACATATCATACCCATAATGTAAGTCTGATAGCTTTAGGAAAACACAGACTTACTTGTAAATTAAGCGCATCAATAGATGTGATAAGCCACGAGGACATCTCGTCGCGTTCCTTCTGCGCAGGGTCTAGCTTCTGCGCCGCGCCGAGACCCTCTTTTGAGTATGCCTTGGTTTTAGTCTCTCGTTCAACCACTTTGAACCTTTCCATTTGCTGAAACAAACATACATAGGTGGTTAGCTATGTAAAGATATTAAATTAATGGCCTTCGACCCTTTAATGACTCCCTACAGAGCACGGGTCTTTGTGAAGACTTAAGATTCTAGGTTCTACTAGAGCATACTCAACCACACAACACCAGGGTGTTAGCGACTGCTATGTAATGTATGTAGTGATGACAATCGCCACCTACGGCTTTAGGTGGCCTCCGAAGCTCGGAAGCGCTTCAGATATTTTATCAGGGCACCCACAGAATTACCAGACCTGAGCACTTGTCCATAAAAATTATATTTTAATATAATCAAGGATCATCAAGACATACTGATTCTTTACCATCATGTGATTCTTCAGCTAGTTTATGAACTACTCACTTAAAAAATACATAATTTTTATTTTTTACTTCAATTTCGCATATAAAGATATATACATTTCTCTTATTATATCTTGTTTTCTTTTACAACTTATGTGACACCTTGCACTTTTGCTCAAAGTATAAGGACGCAAGGAAAGATTACAACAATACTTCTTGATTGCACTGATGATAAGACATATTTACTGTTTATTTCTTATAAAATAAATATTATCCCAACTTGAAACATCCATCTTCGTATGTTGAAATTTATCAAAAATCACAACTGACCCACATTTTTGTTTGGTTCTTCAATAGGAGAGGTTAGCACAGCCCAGTATTAGTTAAGCGCAAGTTAGTATTAAAAACATTATGAAGTTTATATCTATATACTATTTATTTATACATATAACCATTTATTACTACTTCATTATATTTTATTTGTCATATGGGTAAGGGTCTCTGAATATAAAGAACTTAATTAACCATTAATTATTATGAACCTATAGTTGAATGAACATAGAACAAGTTCAAGTCCTATATTATTTCACCTTAAAACAACTGGGCTCTCATTTAACTGATAAAAATGACCATAATAGCTAACATCTGCTATATCTTCGTAAAAAAAAGATATGTGTGAAAAACAGTTGAATGACAGAATGTGGTGGCATACCCAAAGCCAGGTGGCTAGCAACAGCTGTCTTTAGTTTATAACAAGTATATTACTCAATTTATAGATTCTTCAAACTGTTTTGTAATATATTATGTGAAATATACCATCAAATATAATACACGATTGGTATGGATCTTTCTTTTCTTTTCTTCTTCTTCTTTTGGACTTAATTTTTAGGGTTCCAAAGGAAAATCGGAACCCTTTATATTTTCATGTCTGTCTGTCTGTCCGAAGCAAAGCGCCGAAACTCTTAGTTCTAGAAAACTGTAATTTGGCATGGATATACATATTTATTAAAACTCCAGAATTTTAGATTAAAATATCGAAAAAAAAATTATTCATTACGCACCCTATAGCATGGGGTATCGTTGAAAAGGTGTTTCAAAAATATTTTGGGTCTTTTGAAATATTTGGCTTTAAAGTGCTAATTTTGGTTCGAGTCAAGTGTCCTCCCCCTGCCGGCTAAACGGTGGGAGTTGGACAACTGAAAAAATTCTCAACAATAGGTTATAAGGAAAACTATCACGGCTATGTTAGCATAAGTAGTTAATGAGAAATAGTCCATAAACTGACTACTTCAGAACCCTACATGGCACATGGCTTGCCCGGTTTTTCTAATTAGGGTTCCGTAGCCGAATGGCAAAAAACGGAACCCTTATAGATTCGTCATGTCTGTCTGTCTGTCTGTCTGTCTGTCTGTCTGTCTGTCTGTCTGTCCGTCCGTATGTCACAGCCATTTTTTTCCGAAACTATAAGAGCTATACTGTTGAAACTTGGTAAGAAGATGTATTCTGTGAACCGCATTAAGATTTTCACACAAAAATAGAAAAAAAACAATAAATTTCGGGGGTTCCCCATACTTAGAACTGAAACTCAAAAATGTTTTTTTCATCAAACCCATACGTGTGGGGTATCTATGGATAGGTCTTCAAAAATGATATTGAGGTTTCTAATATCATTTTTTTCTAAACTGAATAGTTTGCGCGAGAGACACTTCCAAAGTGGTAAAATGTGTGTCCCCCCCCCCTGTAACTTCTAAAATAAGGGAATGATAAAACTAAAAAAAATATATGATGTACATTACCAAGCAAACTTCCAACGAAAATTGGTTTGAATGAGATCTAGTAAGTAGTTTTTTTTTAATACGTCATAAATCGTAAACCGCAAAAAACATTGATCAAAGTTACAACGAACTACAAGAACTTTTATATTATGTTACTTGCTGCTACGGAACCCTTCATGGGCGAGTCCGACTCGCACTTGACCGCTTTTTTTTGAACTTATGTCATTCAATATTTTGTGTATATATGAAATAAACAAAATTTAAAAGCATAAAGTGTACCTTGATATTATTAAAGGTCAGAATTATAATGTGAAAAATGACATGTTTATTTATAATTTTATTCACACTCAACTTTATATTAAGTAATATCAACAGAAACATCAAAATAAGAGAAAGAAACATGAAAAACATGGAAGCCATTAATATGTAAATGTTGTTTTTATCCAAATCAAAGCATCACATTGATTTGAACATTATCAAAGGTTTATGAATAACTATGAATATGTGATAAACAACAACTTATTGTATATTAACTACTTACTGAGATATTGATAGTTGCAGTGAAGCCTGGTTTATTTCTCCCTATACTTGATCACTCTTTTTAACCCCCGATGAAAACAAAGGGGTGTTATAAGTTTGATGTGTCTGTGTATCTGTATGTCTGTCTGTGGCATTATAGCTCCCAGATGGAGGAACCCATTTTGACCTAGTTTTTAATCGAGAGTGTTTTTAGCTATGTTTAGTGTAAATAAAACTGTTGTGGGTTTTTTAAATTTTAATTTAAGATTATGTTGTGATAGGTTACATTCACATGTATTATTTCTGTAAACACAAACTATTTAACATAATACATGTAATGAATGAACTTGGATCTAAAACAAAACATTCCAAATTGTTGACACTGATAAGCTTAATCCCCATATGAGTAATTAGTCAAATATACTAGAATATATTATCTGTGGCATGTATAAAATAGTTAGTAAAGGATAACATGAAAGGTCACTGCCCTTGTTTACATGAAATTGTTTTTCAAAGACATCCACCTGGCTAACACTGAGTTATGCTCCAATGAATTTCAAATTAGGCTCGTTTCTGTGTCAACAAGATACAAGTGCAAACATATTATTCTTGTTTAGATATGAAGTTAAAAGTAGGCTGGTCATTAATATATCAGGATTTTCAGTCACTGTTGATGTTTCATAAAAGTTGAATTCACCAACTTATAAACTAAAATGTTCCAGCCAATACTAGGGGAAGATAAACATAACAAAGATTATAATCATCATCATATCGTTATGTACATATTAAAAATGTAACTTTCTGATGTTTGTACATAGAAGATATTTGAGAAAAACTATTATGATGTTATTTTTAATGCAATAAATTTCATATCAATGATTATAAGAAAGATTGTAAACAAATAAGACAGTGTCGCTTGAAAGAATGCTAACCATATTTTTTTCAGAGTGGAGTTACTAATGAATTTATATTTTAATAAGAAACTTATGAGTATTAGGCTGAAAGTCTTATATTCTGTTTAAAATGTTTTGTTGATGTGCTGTACATTGCAACTATCACAAACTGACCAGCAACATTTCAGTAAATAAATGTTAGGACTGCAAGAACACCCTACAGTGTGTATGCAAGTAGTGTATAATATCATATAAGTCACAAAGGTTTTCCCCACATTTTACATTTAAAATATATTTTATAATTGTATGATACAGCACAATATTGTGGACAATTATGCATATTGTAACTTCTTTCACATGTATAGAAAGGTCAACAAACTTCTGTCTCTTGGCATAAGAGCCGCTAAATTATATTTCTCATAAAGTAGATTAGATAAACAAATACAATTTTAGAAAGAGTTTAAAGGAATATATTTTTATATGTTTGTGCCAAGATATATTTGATTAGGAACAAATAATGAGAAAACCTAAACTAAACACTTAATTTCTTCATAACATTTTTAAAGTTATGTTTCCGACTTACACCTAACCTCTCTTATTTTGGAACAATTAGCACGACCAACAGCAAGACAGCTATAAAGTGATATTTTGAGTATCTAAATATATCAGTACAGTACCGAGGCATACATGATGAATACTTCAATCAAAATACGAAGAACGGAAAGATGGAGAATAAAAAAATGTCACTCACTGTTTCAATTAGTTTCCTATAATCTAAAAGTGTACTCTTATCCTTAATCTCCCCGGAGGCGATCCACGACTTGATCTGATCACGTAGCCTCTGGAGCTTCTTAATTTCCTTTTTGAGATCCGCTTCATACTTCTCCTTTTGATTACTGTTCGTCGCATTGTGTACCTTCTGCCAGATGTCCTCAAACGTCTCCACACCCTCCGTTACCTTTTTTAAACACCTGTCTATTTCACCTGCAAAAACCATGGTCACTTCACAATATGTCACTTGCGATATGCACCTCTAATGCAACTGATGATTTATCGTCATTATCTACACCTCAAGCGCGTTTGGACGAGGAATTTATAATAAAACCAATGTACTGTAGTTATGAATGCAACATAAATCACGTTATAATGCCTCCGGTAGAAAAACTCACGAGTGTAAGCACGTAGCATCTCGCAACGCGTTATCAACAGCACTAAACTGCCCAGTTTGATGTTTCACTGAAATATGTTTACAGCTGCGATGCGAGCAGTGGCATCGACACTCTCCCAGAGGTCTCCACTGATGGACAATAGAACTCTAGAACACGTATCTACATAGGTTGGGGTCAATCAATCTCTAACCTGATAACGTTACGAATTACCTTGTAATTTCCTTGTCGCAGCCATAGCTATTTACACATGTGGACGAACGTTCCGTACATATCCTAAACATACAAACTATTTACAGTAAAATGCACAAAAATTATTGATAAACAGACAAACTACACATCTGAAGCTTTGTTCGATTCCAAGATGGCTACCGTACACCGCTCGAACTGTTAGTGACTGAACGCATCCAGGCCGACGATTACAGAATCAACCTGTCTCGCGCCTGGAATGATAATTAGCACGAAGCTTTCATAAATAATTACGAATAAGTTTTCACTAAAACAACAAACTTCAAATTTTCCATAAAATGATTTTAGGTACGTCGCGTAGACCAATAAAATCAAGTGCGCAGGCGCAAAATAATAGAGCAAGGCATAGACAAAATAGCAACAAAATGGTTATTTTTTAATGAAACAAGAAACAACAAATTTTGGTTCAGTTATTCCAAATTAAAAATAACTCAAAAAAACTAAGTTTATGAGTAAATCTTAAATCATAGTTAACATTGAATTATTTCTAATACTATTAGAATATTTTTTTTATTATTTAATGTAATCGTGTTTTATATAATCTGTACGTCCAGTACAAAATTAGTGTTATAAACGCCTACTAGATGGCGCCCATTACAAATCAAAATCCCGAATGCGGATTAAATTGGAATTAGAATTCACAGGCCCAAAATTCATAAGGCCTATTGAATAACTATGATACTTTGAACGTGTAATGTGCACTCTATTCCCGTACACTTTCAATTCAATAACGTACTCCGCATGGATATATTACTTTATCTGGATTATTGACTTTGTGGAGGTACCTGAAGTTCAATGATGTCATAATGGAATGACCATTCGACCAATCACAGGACGAATGAGGTTGTATATGAATGTAGGGTGCCCACACTCATTTAGAAAAAATATGTCCTATTTTGTTATGGTTTTTCAAAATGTTTTCTATTGGTAATTTTTCTGGTAGTAATAAATTATAATATAGAAATAATACGTTTTATTAAATTTTCTTTCAATTATTGAATTAAGATTAAATTTAATATTTAAGATATGCAATTACGGTAAATTTATAATAAAATAATATTTATTATTCATCATAGATGTTTTTATATCATTATAAAAAAATCACAATCGAATGATATGTCCTGGGACTATAAATAACATGGATACAATACAAAAATGGTCATTCCATTATGACGTCATCGAACTTCAGGTACCTCTACAAAGTCAGTGATCCAGATAGAGTAATATATCCATGGTACTCCGCGTCTCTGCGAATACTTTGTTTGCTCTATGGACATCGTGCCGCAGCCGGACATTCGGACATTTACAAAAGCAAAAAGTAACGCCATCTAGTGACCTAGATAATTAAACTTTAACAAACAACTTGAAATCTGCCACGATTAGAAATAGGCAATGTCTAGGAGCTGGAGGAAAAAATGGTAAAAAATCGCACATTTTACATATATATTTTTTACATTGATATTTCCTAAGGTAAAGTAAGGTTAAGGTTTTCTTTAATTCTCTATACTTGAATAAAACATACCAATCCTATTATTTTGTTTTCAAGAACAAAGACTACCTTATTAAATAAGTATTCCAATAAAAATTCAGCATTTTCCGAATTTCCACCCTGAAAGGACTGAAAAACGTAACAAGAGTTTATAGGTATAATATGGTTTATATCAATGTCATAATACCTAAATTGATTACTCCCTTACCTACTAGATGCCGCTATACGATTTGCTGATCATGAGACGCCCATATAAGCTGAATCTTCGCTCCTCTGATTCTCTAGCCCTTGTATTTTCCTCTCATCGCACATGTTTTATGTCCAACTCTTTCACGTTCCAAGCTATTCGGCTTTGGAACTCTCTTCCCAAGGACATTACAAAATTATACTCAAAATTCTCTTTATAAAAATGTTCATGCTCACTTTCTAAAATGACTCTCTTACTAAAATTTATCTTAAGAACTCTTTTTCTTTTTATATTTATGTTTTTAATGCAAAATTTACTATATTTAGGTACCTATATAGTTCCACTTTTCAGTTTTCTCTTCAGTCTTTTCATCATTTCCCCTCCCATATCAATTCGTTAATATATTAATTAAAATAAAATATTTATATGATTGTTTTCTATCGTTATTGTAGCACCTTCAACCATTCTCTGCACATCCTGAAGGTTGACTGTTAGGCATAGCATTAAAAGTTCGCCACTTGCCCACTTGTACCACTTTTTTTTGGCCCGGTTCGCCCCCCCCCCCCCCCAGATCCAGGCCTGCTAAATTCATTTTTATTGAGATGAAGTCGTAATACTGTCGTTTAATTTCACATCCATTTTACTGCCGAACCATTATGGAAGAAATTATTCACGACTTTCAAGACTATTAAAATGTTTATCTATTGATGATGTCAAGGGAGCAAAGACGACGTTCGCAATTTAAATCAATTTTAATGTAATTAATTTAAATGTAATCTATACTAATATATAAAGAGGAAAGATTTGATTTTTTGTTTGCATTGAATAGGCTCCGAAACTACTGAACCGATTTCAAAAATTCTTTCACTGTTGGGAAGCTACACTATCCCCGAGTAACATAGGCTATAATAAATTAAAAAAAAAATAGGGATCCTTAATAAAACTCCAATAATGTAATCCAAGGTGTAAAAAAATAAGAAAACCGAAGCAAAGCGAGGGCAGTTACTCGTAATTTATAATTACATTTGCCATGTATCAATATTTATTGAAGTTTTAGCTGACAAATGTGAGAAAAAGGCCGCCAACTGTAGCAGCCTAACGGCGCAGCGGCGCGGCGCGGCGGCGGCTGGCGAGCCTTTTTGGAGGCGCCACATTTTAAAATGTAGCGGAGTACGACGATAAATGGGCGCTTAGTTAATCTGATAGTCGCTTTAGACTTGGGTCCCCGTATAATTGATACGGCTAATACGCTCCTGTAAAGGAGTAGGCGGCATTAAGAAGGTGTAGCACAAACGAGGGATCAGCGTTAAGATATTATGGACCAAATTAGGCTCCGAGTTTATTTATTTTATTCCAAGATTAGGTAAGCACCTACATTGTGATAGATAACAATAAGTTAAGTTACGTTATAGGTAGGTAAATGTGCAGTTAAATTATGCACCAGTATGACGCGATGAATTTTACTAGTAATACTCTGAATTACACTCTAATGCGTTGGAGCAAGAGTCGCTATTTATTTAAATGATTTTGCGGAGTGCACCTTCTTTACTATTATAAGTAGGTAATATTATGTCTTCTGTGGTAATACATACACTACCAAATGTTACTTACATGCTAAAAAAATTCAAACATTCTGACCGCGGCTTTGCCGGCTTCCAGGTTAATAAGTAATCTAATCTATGTGTCTAAGTACGTACTAAATTTTATGAAAATCCGTTCAATAGGAAGCATGAAAGAGTAACCAAACATCCTCACAAACAATTTTTAATAGGTACCTATGAGTAGGAATCTTTTTAACCGACTTCAAAAAAGGAGGTGGTATTAAATTCGACTAAAAATATTTTTTTTTTATGTTTGTTACCTCAGAATTTTCGAATTCTTTTTTAATCAAAAGCTGGTGCTTGTCATGGGACCATGAGCGAAATCTAACAAGTAGTTTTTGAGTAATTTTGAATTCGGTTATTTTTTGTTAAAAATTATAATAAGCTGGTTCTTTAAGTCGATTTGTAGACGCTGTCCTACTACTACAGTTACTCTAAGTCTTATTTTATGTGTGTGCATGTCCGATCCGTCTCCGTCATATTATTATCTGCAGGGACCGATAACACTGTCCGATATGCGGAATGGTTTCATTGTTACTAGGTAGTCTAGGTACAGTCAGCATCAGTAGATTAATACCACAAATACGTTTAATAGGACTGCAGTGATACATAAAACTTCATCACTTAAAAATTCATAATAATTTAATATTTAATTATTTTGTATTTTCTTTATTTCTGCTGTTTCGAAAAGGGTTTTTTGCATAAATAAATAAAATACAAAAAAAATTACAAAAACGGCGATAGAGTTTCCTTTCGTATATTAGAATACGATTATAGAATAGGATTGTAAATTAATGTATAGTTCGTCGGATAAATGTGAATATATGACTGTAAAATAATAAACTTTGTAATTTATAAATACTTATGAATACTACTGCAAATATCATATTAATTTATATACCTACCTATAACATACATAAGTCACGTTTTGCCCCGCCTTACTCTACTTCAGATATTAGTGTTTGCGTATCCAATTTCACAATGTTTATAAAAAAAATGATGAAAATGAAGTCCTCACATTTATCCGTCAAACTATACCTACTAATTTATAACCAGCGGGGAGCCGCTTGCAAGACTCGTATTTTGCTATTGATGACTATAAGAACACGTAGCATTTGTTTTTGTTGTTATATCTATAGAAACATGTATGTACCTCTCAGATGTACCTATAATCCCTATTGAATAATATGGGGCCATCCATAAATTACGTCACACTAATTTATGACTTTTTGACCCCTCCCCCGTCCTTGTCATAGCTGATCACATTTGTGAGACCTCCCCCCTAATGTGACGTCACATATTACTATGAACGTCACATTTTTTTATAATAATCGAATAATTGGTATGTATACTTACCTATACATACCAATTATTCGATTTTGAAATGTGACATCACGAAATTTAGGACCCCCTCCCACCCCTTGTCACACAATATCACACTACATCAACCCCCCCCCCCCCAACGTGTGACGTAATTTAATTGATAATTGATAATATATTAATAATAGTAATAACATTACTAATAATTGCAAGTGTTCTGACTCTACATTTACACACGTCATTGCCTGCGTTAATTACGAGTGGATTTATAACCAACATCTATCAATTAAATATTAAATATATCATTGAATACTATTGTCTAGCCTCGAGCGTCACTATATTGATCTCAAGGTTTATGACAATGTCTAATTCAATTGCATTAAGCACTTTAAAACAATGCCAAAACGAAATCGCTATTTCTAAGCTACTTGTTTGACAAATGTACTATACGTGCTATGACGCATATCACTATTCACTACTAATCCACTAAGGGTCGGAACTCTTCATGGATCTGCCCTTTCTCCTATTAGATATACGCTGTGCACTAGCGACATGCCCAGACATCCAATCGCAGGATTTGCCCTATTCACATTTATTTCTATATAGGTATGTGTCGGTTTATTTTGACCTGTGTTCCGAGGGTACAACGATTACAAAAATCATTACCAGCAGCAAAAGATACTGAGATAATAATAGATAATTTACGATCGCCAATAAATGTCTCTTGATTCTTGAGTTATGCCTTAGTATTTCAATTTATTTGATTTGATAGGGGAATCATATTATTGAATGTAGCAATAATAGCTTCATGAAGTTCTACTGCCAACAAGTAAAGCTTGGCTTCTATCTTGGGTTGTATGATGAGAAATCATTTAGTAATCATTCATAGAGTTTTGTAAGATTCATTCAGACTGAATGATTGAATGGAAACAACGAATTTTCACGCCGCGCCGGGCTCTCCAACGGGCACTATCAACAACATTATTCATACTCAGAATTTGGGATTTGTTATTACTTTTATAATCCAGTAATAAAAATAGAGTCAAGTGCGTAAGATGGTAAAAAGAGTTCTCACGACCCCAATACCAACACGCTCAAAAGTTAACGCTAAAGCATTGGTAGTAGATATCAATTTAGCTCCATACAATAGAAGTTACGAAACTGAATTTGATTCTATTTATAATTATTAATGCATAATGTAGGTACGTAATAAACAGGAAGGAGAAATATTGAAAGATGTAGAGAGAAAATACCTGTGCGGCACTGAACAATGTATCTTCGGTTGAAGAGCTTTTTTCCATTGGATTGTTGTTCGATTGGACTGTTGACCCTCTATTGAGTTTAAAATTTAAAGTAATAGTAAATAGTAATTTCTATTAAAGCCTGGGTAAGTTACTGTGCAAATCAGCAAATAAAATACAGAAACAGTTCTCGTAAACTAAGTAATTAACTTCAGCTCATTCAACTCACAAAAAGATTCTACAAATCAGAAGTGTCAATAAAGAAGAAAGAAAACGATTCGCTTTAACAAAATGGCGTTTAGTGATGTTTACGCTAATGTCGCCGTCGGGGCTGAAGGACTGCAAATAACACATTTAACACATCGCAGCCGTGACTACGCTTTTAGACTGTCACTTCGCGATGAGTTGGGTTACATGTAGGCTTGTAGGGTGCCAGATACATGCTTATTATTTTCGGGACAATTTTCCTTTTTAGTTTTGGGCGCGCATTGAGCGTACGAGCCCTTGAGCACTGCACTTAATATCAAAGTGGCGCCCTTTAAAAACCGGCGCCGTAAGGGGCCATCCATAAATTATATCACACGTTACGGGTCGATGTAGTGTGACATTGTGTGACAAGGGGTGGGAGGGGGTCCTAAATTTCATCACGTCACATTTCAAAATCGAATAATGTATAGGTAAATATTAAAAAACAATTAATGGATATAAAACTATTTCGGAACTGCTGTTTTAATTTAATAATTTGTAGGTATAAAATTTCATAATATGTGACGTCACACTAGGGGGGGGGGGAGATCT
Organism: Thymelicus acteon; assembly: GCA_951805285.1. Taxonomy (NCBI): domain Eukaryota; kingdom Metazoa; phylum Arthropoda; class Insecta; order Lepidoptera; family Hesperiidae; genus Thymelicus; species Thymelicus acteon. The sequence goes on along the minus strand of OX638226.1, from coordinate 16,788,819 downwards.
CACAAATGTGACCAGCTGTGACACGGAAGGGGGAGGGGTCAAAAAGTCATGAAATTAGTGTGATGTAATTTATGGATGGCCCCTAATGGCACTACTGTTGGCGCCTCTATGATTTTAAGCACTCTTTTTGTCGACGCGGTATCCAAGACAGAGAAGTCTAATTACTGAACTCGGGACAAGATAATTATACAATTCCGGGACAATCCCAGATATGCCGGCCATTTGGCAACTCTAGTTATAAGGGGCGCGAGGCGCGAGGCTAAAGGCGCACCTTCTACATATCAATCAATTATTATGATAGCTAAAATGAACTATGTTGAAAAAATCTATTTATAAATGTTCCACTGTTGGACTCGGGCTGGGAGAAGACTACATTGGGAGGAGGATCATTCTCCACCACGCTCGTCAATTTCCGGATTGTTAGACTTCACCAATGATGTTCTATTTTTATAATATCATTGGACTTCACTACTTTGTGCATTTTTTGCGCACCGTATTTTTTTCACTAGTTATCATTTATAATGCTCATAAGTATAAAAGTAATTTAGAAAATTAGGGGTACTTGCACATCGTGCATCTTCATAACCATTTTATTTCGACCAATCTTCTCAAAACACAATTTGCTCAGTAACGACGCATGTCATGTGGACCTTATTGCTCAGTTGATATTGATCCCGGAAGGCCAGTTCCGATTTAGATTCTTTGCTGAGGCTTGATATTTATGTTTTGCGTGTATGCCACAAATCCCAATCGTGACATGGGGAATCCTCGTGAATTCTACCTAGTTCATTCGAGTCACCACACAATAAAAGTCACAGAAAAATGTTTACCTTGGTCGTAAGGGGCCATCCATAAATTACGTCGCACTAATTTCATGACTTTTTTACCCCTCCCCCGTCCTTGTCACAGCTGGTCACATTTGTGAGACCTCCCCCCTAGTGTGACGTCACATATTATGAAATTTTACTCCTAGAAATTATTAAATTAAAACAGCAGTTCCGAAATAAGTTTTACTTCCATTAATTGTTTTTTAATATTTACCTATATGTACATACCAATTATTCGATTTTGAAATGTGACGTTACGAAACTTAGAACCCCCTCCCGCCCCTTGTCACACAATGTCACACTATATTGACCCCTCCCCTCTCCTCCTAATGTGTGACGTAATTTATGGATGGCCCCTAAGCATAGCGTGAGGCTGACGTCACCGATTTACAAATAGGTACAGCCAAGTCACAAGATTGTTTCTCACCAGGAAGTATTTGTGACCGTATTTATCTGTAGTGTAGGTGGCTGTAGACTGTACCGTAGGTGTATTGATTGCAGGTACCTGGCTAATGGCTCAGATGACCAAAATTTGACATTTATAAAATTGGGTTTTATTGGCTTTGCAAAGTTGAGTGAGACTGTTTGACTTAGCATTAGGGTTGCCAAAGGGAAACGAAATTAACTGATTTTACGGTTGGTTAACGTTCACGATGTAAAATTGTAGAGTCGGGCTTGTAGAGTCGGGCCTTGCAGAGTTTAGGAGCTTGGTCCTTCATGAATGAAATCTGATATTTTTTTACACTGAAATCGTTGTAAGATTATGAATCTTGGTCACATTATACATATAGGTCTTGGCAACCTATTTTAGGTCCCTACGTCCTTTAGAATTTAGATCAATAAACCTTTAGATCAATTTAAAATAATTTAAAATATTAGACTAAAATAATAGTAGAAGACCCCTCGTTGGTTTTAATTGCGTCATTAGAAACAATTAATCTGCGTCATGGTTCAGGCGTGGTGCAAATCAATTAATCTCGTGTTTTGCACATACTAGCAACAATCTTTTACTTCTTCGGTTTCATCTTGTAACGAAGGTCGGTGATCATGAACCTTAGACACTGCAGCTCTAAATAAAGCCGGTGTTGTTCTTGTACCATTGACGGAAATAAAATCCCCGTGATCATTCTTAGGTACAACTGAAAAGTTGAATGAAAGGCATACATGGAAATAGATGGAAAGATCTTTAAAGCAGACGATAACCTACGTCGGAGTCCGCTATTATACTCGTAGAGACTGCCTCAGAGCAGTATATGGGAGTATATTCTATATATACTTACAAGGGGACTTTTATAGTAGGTCACATTAGATCTATTATCAATATTAAGGATCATTTAAACAAAAGAAATTGTAAAAAAATGTGTAAAACATAATAATATCTTTATTAATTACTTTGTTTTTCGTCCTAATCAAAATCTTTCCTCTTTAGGCCCGTGCCGATATTAATGACTCATTGCCTTGTAAATAAACAACTATAACACTCGATAGGGGCTGTTTATAACTATGATTTACGATATACTATATCATTGGACGAGGTGCCGTTTAGTATTGATTCTTAATTACACAAAGGCGTGTTTGTTTAACACAGTATGCATCGGTTGGCGGGTGCTATAATGTTGTGTTTAAACACTTGACAATACTTCACAAACATGTTCAATAATGCTATGTTTGAAACATAGCATTATTGCACGTAAACACGTGTTTTAATATAAATATTACGCAGAAATATTACTGTATTGTGATTAGAAAAAGCTAAAATGTCGACTTGGTAGTTCTTCCATTCAGTTTTCCTGTAGACTTCATGAGGCGATGCGTTCGATTCGATCGGAAAATTTGTGTAGAAATCGATTTCGGAGAATTCAAATCATTATCATAATAAATTTATATGGATGCATAAAACTGTGTGGGATTCTAAAGGCTCTAAAGCCTCTACAGGAACTATGCTATAGGCACGGACCTAAAAAAAAGACGGACGTAATCCCAACAACAAATTCAGTGAAGCACCCATAGCAATACCCACTCTCTATTCGTACAAGTACGTACCCACACATTGACACCACACTGCGTCAATCGCGAATCCAAAATTACGCACACATGGTAAGCGGGCGACCATTGCTATGCTTCACTTTCGATTAGACGAGGTTACGTCCGTCTTTTTTTCAGGTCCGTGGCTATAGGGTAAAGATTAAACAATATCCGTATTCAAGGACCTATCGATTTATAAAGTTAATCCAATGATAATGCATTTTATTTGATTGTCGCTTGATCTTATCCTTCAGTTAATCTGCGAGCGCTGGTAAAAACAACGCAGTAAGCATCAGGAATTTTATCTAAATAATCCAGTCGTAAATAATTGTAAATAACATAATTATTACGACCATAAATGGTAGGTAGAGGTAGGTAAACTACAACAAAGGAATTCGACAAACATTGTTCAATATATTGATAACTAATCCGACACTTATCAGATTTGCACAAAGTTATCTTACTTTATGGCAGAGAATGAAATAACAGCGATTTTGCGAGTGTATTCACACTCACAGTTTAGATCAAAATTAAATACGATAGAATAGCCGTAGATGTATTTGTTAAATTTGGGGCTACTGAAACAAATGATTTTCCAATTGGTAATCAGTTGCATTGCCGTAGTTACAAAATCAGTATACAATAATTTAAGAATAGAAGAATGTGAAAAAAATAACTTGCTTCCATTGAAGTATATGGCGCTCCACCCACTGAAGACGCGTCCCGCCGCGGTGCGCGGAGCGGCAGATAACGCGCGCGGCGACGGAGGCGCAGATCTGCCTTACCTAGCGGTGTAATAATCTGCTCCCCCGCGCGGTGTAGCAGATTACGACGGCATAAACTCATATGTTTACCGCGCGATCTGTCATATCCCGCGGTACGCCCCGCGCTTCCGCGCAGATTGGCAGAAACTGCGCGCGGGGCCGCCTTCCCGCGCGTTTCCGCGTCGGCAGTGTGTTGTGCTAGGCGTGATTTCTATATAAATTGAGATATTTGCCTACAATGGTAAAATCTGCCATCCCGCGCCCCGTCGCGGTGCGCGGTGCAGTGGGTGGAGCGCCTAATGTCATAGAATAGACATCTCGAACAAAATGTGTCCCGCCGGGAGGTTCTATTTTTAAAATTGAGCCCCCGTTCTCCTTTCAAAATCGAACGAATCCATTGGGACATACGTTGTGTTCGCGGTTTCGGTTCTATATGCTAGTATTAATACTTCAATGCTTGCTCCTCTTTTCTTTCTTGTCCGACAAGGCATCATCTATGCTGTTTATATGATACAGTTTAGGTAACCACGATAATAATTATGTATATTGCACACCGACATTTAAACCCAGTTCCATGGATGGTGATCACTGCTTGGTCACGACACTGTTCAATCAAATCAATACATAGCTACCGAATACAGTATAAATCTGAAGGAGTATTTTTTATGGAAGTAAATGTTCCATAGGTGAGTCACCTGACAGTAGGTAAGTGGTCACACCATCACAAATGCATTGCCGGACAAAAAAGAAAAGAAAGAAGAATACAATTTCTGCTATTGCTTCGATCATGGGTCAGAACACACCACGAGGTCCACTAGGCCATGGACCCTTCTGTTGGTACCGCCCATCATCCAGAGTAATCCATACAACAAAAAAATAAAAAAAACCTATAAATGCTTCCTGTAAATATAGAGTCCCCTAGGTTCGTTCCGGAATGGAGTTTTACTGACGAAGGCAACTCGGCCACGGCCAAAAATACGAGCAGGTCAACACATTAGTTGATTTGTTGATTCTTTCATATTATGCTGCTATATACAGATATCTCAATACGGAAGGGAGAGCAATGTGTTTGATGTATGTAATGTTTATTTTAATAAAAATAAATTTGGCTCTATATCCTTCTATATACAGAATTCTTAACTGTTATAACAAAGAAGATGAGTATGAGTGACTAGGTTGTGTTATTGTTATGATATAATTCTTGACAAAAAATAGCCGACTTCAAAAGTAGGGATAACTCAAAAACTACTCGTCAGATCTCACTCAAATTTAAGTGGGACCACATTACAAGCACCAGCTTTCAATTTAAAAAAGAATCATCAAAATCGGTTCACCCAATCGAAAGTTCTGAGGTAACAAACATAAAAAACAGTCGAATTGAATATGAATACCTCCTCCTTTTTTGAAATCGGTTAGTAAAAGAGTGCGGAGGTCAGTGCCAAAATAGTTTCTAACGATAATGTTGACATGGTGCCTGAGACTAAACCGATGAGGTAAGCGACCGAAATGAAATGCTGGCAGTGGGGTCCTTCCTTCTGTACGTTGTCTGCCATTATCAGGGATTTTCCTTTTTTTGAATTACCTGCACAGGGGTCGAACTGTAGTCGACAGGTCGCTAGGTTAAGAAACGGCAGGTGGAGGTAAGATAAGTTTTAGAAGAAAACACCCAATTTCCCCTGCTCTACGGCTATGGTAGACGTGAATGGAACGGAGGTAAGATAAGTTTTAGAAGAAAACACCCAATTTCCCCTGCTCTACGGCTATGGTAGACGTGAATGGAACGGAGGTAAGATAAGTTTTAGAAGAAAACACCCAATTTCCCCTGGTCTACGGCTATGGTGGACGCAAATGGAACGCAGGTAAGATAAGTTTTAGAAGAAAACACCCAATTTCCCCTGGTCTACTACGGCTATGGTAGACGTGAATGCAACGGAGGTAAGATAAGTTTTAGAAGAAAACACCCAATTTCCCCTGGTCTACGGCTATGGTGGACGCAAATGGAACGCACATAAGATAAGTTTTAGAAGAAAACACCTAATTTCCCCTGGTCTACAGACAGGTCTCTCAGTAACAGTCGTACCACTAATCATCTGGGTCATCAGGGGATCGTTTATCACCTATTGAGAAAATATGGAGAAAATAATCATAATAATAAGCCGATCTTACTTACAAATGAGGACTTTCAAGCAAAATGCTTTTTTAATTTTTTTTTTGTTTCCGTATCCAAAATTATACGTAGATTATATATTTATTCTTGTTATGCAATGTAACGTTATCGACATCTTACATAATTTAAAAATAAGAATCCTGCTACTAGATTCTTGTCTAAATTTTATTACTATTATAATTGCAAATAAATTCAAGCGGAATCTGTGTGTTGTATTCGTTCGTGAGTCATCTCTTTTATAGATCATGTAAATAATGTGTCTAAAACTGACCTTGTCTACTTGTTTAAGGAGTGGTCTCTATTTGCCACTTGACTTATGACCAGTTCTATGTAATCGAGTGGACATTGATGGTTAAAGAGTAATTAATTTGCATTTCTATTATAAAGTTGTTGCCGGAGCGGCACACCGTTATCGATGTATCCGGTTTATCTTGTTTCCTTACAAACCAATGATATTTAAAAAAATATAGATACCATATGCCCTTACAAATCAACCAAAAAATCTGTTCCGAAAATACATAGCTACAACACACACACGTTTATCTTTTGTTTCACTACACCAATCTCATTGGTATAATACACGAAGGCATTTTGACGCTGTATATCAAAGGTCAAGCACTTCTGACAACAACAAAAACGTGAGTATCGTCTTGTATTGACAGAGCAACTACGAGCAGAACGGTCAATTGCCTGTTATTACGCTCTTTATCGTCCTCGGCGCGCTAGTGACATATCTACCTCTTTTTTACATTATTATATCATTGTTACTAACTACTGCTACTTATCAGATGAGTCACCTGATGCTGATAGACCTTGGTTGCCACCATCCTTTGACAACAGTAACACCAATGCGTTACGGTAAGAAATAAGCGGGAGATCCCCTCATTTCTGGATTTTCGATCGAAACATCTAATAATATTTCATGGTCGATTTTAGGAGGGTATGGTGGGTTAGCCAAGGTGGTAAAAAACGTATGCGTAATATCTAACATATGGTAGAGAAAGACCTATATTTTTTTACAAGATTGTGCAGCATTCATTTAACTCTGAAGCGAGTTTAGTAGCCTAGTACCATTTGATATTCATATTTTTTAGGAACTTTTCTTGTAGTGTAGTAGAGCCAGTTTAAAATTGATTCCTTTCGTCTTTGTAATCGTTTCCTTCCTCTGCCAAAATCGCTACGTCGATGATTTTTCTTCGGTGATTAGTGATGTCATGGTATTTAATATTTAATATTCATATTCGGAGTTAATGATGTCCATTGGTTGGAATTTACGGAAAATAGTTGAAAATTAGGTTCGCAGCTTTCTTCGTCACTCTGGGACCACTAACACAGGTGTTCTACTAACTCTACTACACCTTAGTTTCTACTAATCGGCTACTAATCGGACCTTCACATCGGTAGATTCTACTGATTTATAAATGTGAATGTTTGTTGAGATGTATGGATGTTTGTTACTCTTTCTCGTAAAAACGACTAAACGGATCTTCATGAAATTTAGCATACACGTAGACCATGATCTGGAACAGGATATAAGGTACTTATTATCCTGAAAAACACGGGCAAAGTCGCGGGCAGAGCACTAGTTAAGATATAAAGTTAATTGTTACAAAACACGTAGCTTTATAGCTTCGGCTTTACGAAACTATAGAATTCTGTGCTGAAATCTGCAGCTTTATTCAATATTGATTTATAGACCTAGCGATTTAAAACGAAATAAATAATTTTATTTTTGCTCGTTACATTGTTCTTTAGTCGTTTATCCAGACAGAATACTGCTTTGTATTTTTTAAATTTTGTAGTCATAAATATACATTTTTGATGGCTGTGTGATGGTTGTTGGTAGTGTTAAATTCTGTGACATCTGGGTTCGGGAATTTTAGTACAATTATACGTGGATAGAAAATGAAGTAGGATGTACGAATATATATTAAATATTCCTATTGTGTAAGTATACCAATACCGAATAAGCATACCAATGTATTTTATTTTTAAACGATGTGCTGAGGAGTTTCTTTACGGCTTTTTTCTCCTCCATGAAAAAAGCACCTTTCCGAAAAGCTAGTTGATACAAAACATAAACGTGTACTTATGTACGCGCGTGCTACGATACGCCGATCGTAGCCGATCGTGCCTCTCTCTCGCTTTTGCCGCTCTCTCGTTCGCGGAACGCTACATTTTTTCGTGCATGCGCCCGGCGTTCATCGTTTTAATAGACGTTATCACGTCAAAAACAATATTAAAAAAACAACATTCAAAAGCAATATTCTAACAGTATTAAAAAAACAGTATAATAAATATAATAATAATATTTTTTTCAAAACGAGCGTATTTAAAAAAGCGCGTGACGTTTTTCGTCACCGTCGTTTTTGTGTCACCATCCGTGTTACAAATCTTAAAATTTCACTCTCATCATTGTTTCCATTTATTTCATAACGCGCCTAAAGAAGTATATAACTTCAAAAATGACTTGCATAAGTGTATCAGTATAACATGTATGAATAAATGATTTTGAATTTGAATTAGTTGAATATTATTAGTTTGGTTGTATGACTTGTATGCTTGATCTCACATAATTAGATAATACATAATTAAACTATGTGATGGGGACATTATTTTTACGAGCAAACATAAATCTGTCAGCAACAATCCTGTTTGTGACTGCTGGCCATTAAATGTAATAGTTAGCGAGCTAACGTCATACTATTAATGTATTTTGTCTTACCAATAACTTGCCATACCTGTATATGTAAATCGCATTATCAATTACTTCATTATCTAAGATGTAGTATATTGAAGTAATGATTTTGTTCAAACACACGTATAGTCCAACTAGCTGTTGCCCGCAGCTTCGCATACGGAAATTAGATTTTACCTTATTTGTACCTCTTGCAGAAGAAAATTTAAAAAGCGGTTGAAGTACGTATATTTAGTAATTTAAATACTGAAACCCACGCTAAAATCACAAAGGATTCCTCCAGGAGCGGATTTTGAAAAATAAGCAATATTAACATTAATTTGTATTTTTTTCTTTTTTTTTTGCATAATTTTGAAAAAATGAAAAATACGTATTCTATCAATTTAAGCAAAGAACATTTGTTGCAAATTTGAAGCAAATCGGTTGATGTTTTAAAAATATTCCATACAAGATTTCATCCCGTTTCCTGGGGAAACCTTGTAATTTTCCGGGATAAAAAGTATCTTAAAATATGACCCGGAGTATTAGTAACAACTTTACCAATTTTCATCGAAATCCATTCAAGGGTTTTCATTTGATGCCCGGACAGACAAACAGACAAACAGACAGACAGACAGACAATAATTCTAAAAAAAATATTTTTGTGCTCTAACACGTTATTGAAGTGCCCCTTAATCGAAACTTTTAAAAAATATTCAATGTACAGAAAATTTGCCCTTTGAGTTTTATTATAGTATAGATGATAAACGCTAACAATAAAACCCTAACACACTCATACCCCCGCAGTAATTTATTACCTGTATCGCGGGTGGCATAGACGACACATATAACACATCACAATCACACCTATGACCCGAGTACAAATATTTATCTGTCACGCCCGGCCGGGAATCGAACCCGGGACCCCTCGCTTCGCAGGCAGGGTCGCTACCAACTACATAGACTACAGGGTCGACAATGATGTTAAATTAAACCCATGAATTCCTATTCCTATGTATGTTACTATTTCTAAAGTCTTAACAAATATCTAACTATTATAAATAAAGAGGAAAGTTTGAATTAAATTAATTCTTTCACCAATAGGATGCTCTACTGTTCCTGTGTAACAACTGAATGCGCAGTAGCATTTAGGACAAACATTTATTTGGCATATCTACCTTGACCGAGACTCGAACCCGAGTCACATTACTTATTACCAACTAGGTATGCAATGCAGGGTATGTTACTTAAAATGTACAAAATATTTATAACTACATGCAGATCAAAGTGTTGTAATTGGTAAAAAAAACAACATTTTATTCTGAATATAATAGGAATTAACCTTATTTTATATCCTCATTGTATTGTAAAGTGTACTTCAAGTTGAAACGAAATAATAGCCCATAAAATATTTTATCTCCTCTCTTTATCACTTTCATTTTCAGAACACAGCGCTCATCAAGAACGAGTGTATTCGGCGTCCGAATTATTTTTTTATCGTAACATTCATGACATCGTTAAAAACAAAAAATAATTGCGATGTGGATTCTTTTACCGCTCATTTACACGCGCGTGTGTCGGATCGTCTCGTGGCGCGTCCGTAAGCCACGCCCCCTACGCGCGTGTGAACACCGCGCGAGCGCTCGCGCGAGCCCCATTTGGCGCGCGCCTAGAAAACCCAAGAAAACCGCTCCCGACGCGAGCCCTGCGAGCGCGAGACGCGCCGCGGTCTGGTCCGCGAGCGCTCTGTTCACACGCGCGCGTACGCGCGCGTCTCGCGGATTGTCTCGTGGCTCGCGCGCGCGTGTAAATGGGGTATTACCGCTCATTTACACGCGCGTGTCGCGGACCGTCTCGTGGCGCGTCCGTAAGCCACGCCCCCTACGCGCGTGTGAACACCGCGCGAGCTCTCGCGCGAGCCCCTTTGGCGCGCGCCTATAAAACCGCTCCCGACGCGAGCCCTGCGAGCGCGAGACGCGCCGCGGTCTGGTCCGCGAGCGCCCTGTTCACACGCGCGCGCACGCGCGCGTCTCGCAGATTGTCTCGTGGCTCGCGCGCGCGTGTAAATGGGGTATTACAATACTTTGAGATTTATAAATTCTTATGTGATTAAAAGTTTGAAAAACACCTGAAAGATTTCCGATTTCCCAAACTTCAGTATTGTGAGACACTTAGATGTGGATAGACGCGTGTCGCTTGCCTTAGGAGACGCTTCGTGATTATTTCGAGGCGGAAATCAAGAGTGATAATAATATATGATAAAACAAAATTAGTTTGCTTCATGTTGTATAAAATGAGTTACAAATAAATAATAAAAAGTGCATTATACTTATTTCAATTCAGAACACTTTATGTGATACATACGGGTACTTAAGAAACAGTTAAAAATGTGATGATAATTTAAGCATAATAATGGTGGAAAGTGCTGTGTAAAATGCAGTTAGTTAAAAACTTTAAAGTACTTTTTTATTTTGAAATGACTTATAAAAAAACAGTGGCTGAAATATAAATTAAATCACAAAAACTATGATGGTCATTAAATAGTTTAGGAGTGTGAATTTTGTTTAGACAATGAAGAAAATATGGAAGTTTTGTGTTGTGGCCGCGTACCTTCAAATTATGGGTAAGTTCATAAAATTGAAGTTCACTCGATTTCTTCTCTCATTGTTATCGTGGAAAAAAAAAATCAGACTTCATGACTAGTCCTCAAAAATATTGTCACATCTTCGTGCACGGAAACAGCAACACATCTCTGAGATCTTGTTAAAATGACCCGAGAGGTCATTATAATAATCGAAATAAAATAATAAACTTGTCAAGACGTGCGAGTTAAACTCCCTTGGAGAGGGTTCCGTACGTTGATTATGTATTTACCGTTACTTTTCTATTTTATTTATTTTTGCCATTTTTTAAGACCATAAACTTCTTATAGGTTTTTCTGTAATATTTAAGTAAAGAACTATTCTCTGTATTTTTTTCAAAATTCTAGCGTCAGTTTCGGAAATAAGGGGGGAGAATGGTCTATTTTTATCTTTAATTTTCGTTTTTTCTTGAATAATTGTAAAACTATATATTGCAGAACTATAAGAAAAATATACTTGAGATCCTTACAACAATCCCTTTCATTTGAGATACCACACGATACGGTTTGCAAAACAGTTTTTGTTTAATTTTGATATCATTTTTTTTTCAAAATTCAGTTGTTAATGTTTACCTTCGTCTTTAACTTACAAAAAAGTACATAATTACTAAATTTTAACTTATTTGGTTCAGAAGTTTCGGAGTAAATTGGCTGTGAACGGCGCGGCGGTCGCCCAAACGCACAAGTGATGCCATACGGGTTTTTGTTTTCGTTTTTTCGTACGGAACCCTAAAAACGAGATAGTAGGTAGTACATGCACTGTACTGGCCACCTATACTATACTATGTGACTATTTGTTTTGGGTATCTACATCCTGATAAGTAAACATTTTTTATTTGCTGTCTCCAAAAGATATCATAGAAATTGAATTTAGTACACATAATAGCATGAACATTCTTTACAAGTAAAGCTGCTTCGATGTAGAGTCTGTTTAATAAAGCATTAAAAACAGTTTTTCCTAATGATTATTACCTAATACCTAAATATGAACAAATATGTATTTTCCAATTTGAATAAACGGAAAAAATAAAATATACATGAATTGTAATGTAAATTAGTCTACTCATGCGAATTGTATTGTAAAAAATTTTACATAGTTACATCACTATGTTCCCTCTACGATTACACAATGCTTTAATTACTGGTTTGATGATATTGATATCTTGTAAATTAAAAGATGGAAGTCTAATATTTTAATTTTAATTAACTTCCACGACTTTGAATGGAATACGGCGGGACTGAGGTCGAATCTCAACTTTTAAACACTAATTATCATCCTATTAGAATTTACCTTCTTATTTTGCGCCAAGGAAAAGATGGAGTAAAATGTTTTAAATAATGTTAAAAAAATTACCTAATGGCTCATTTATTTTTGAAAACGTCGGATCGGAATAAAACTTGTAATCAAACGACAGCCGAAGTGGAAATTTTCTTTAATTTTCAATACTATTTCACTTTAATTACGTGACCATTACTCGTTACATGAGGTTAAAATGTAAACAAGTTCTTTGCTGAACACATCAATTTATTTAGTCAGTAGTTACGACTTACAGGCTAGTTTACACCCAAGCGTCTTAACTGATCTATTGTAATTACGACCTATTCGAATCCAAACGTCTTCTGATCTATTTCCGAACGAAATTTTATAGTATTGTATTTGTAGTGGATTTGATAATATACGATAACCAACCTGCATATTGCATCCAGTAACAAGATCTTATTAAAAAAAAGAATTTATAAACGATCATTTATTTTTTATTTTATGTCGATTTTAGTATACATTCCTATATACTTAGAAATCTTTTTCGTATCTACTTAAGGTAAAAGGTGCCAGAGAATAACATCAAATAAAAAAATTGGAACGAAATATATTTTTTGCATGAAAAAACTATAACTCAAGCCTTTTAAATAATAAATAATCGTCGGTGTCAATAATTGAAGCTACGATATGGCTATCTTTATGTTTGTGTGAACTGTTTGAAGTCATAAGTCATTTTATATTTAGTTGGCTTAATATACATGTAAGATAATAATATGTTCCGATAAGTGGTGTTGTAGGGTTATTAATAAATTATTTGTATATGGATGGACCGAAATAATTTATAGGTTGTTAAATGTGCTTATCTAGTATTTTTTTCTTTTAATACCGATAACCTGATAAAAATCTCCTGAAGTTCCATGTGACTTGTTGCTTGATTAACTAAATCTTACTTAGTAAAACTGTAACTGAAGGATGTTTGTTCCGGCTCATAGACGGCTAAACCGATTGCGATGCAGTTTTCACTGGTAAACTTGGGTTACATTTAGTGTTTATTTTATGTCACTTCAACGAATTTTGCCAAAATATTTTTGCGAATGTGGGATCTGTCATAGGGAAATTAGTTGAGGAGGATTAAACCAGAAATGATACTCGAGGTAAAGGACAAAAATACACGCAATTTAAACAAAAAACCGAATTTTATTTCGTTTTACGTAAGAATTTCCTTTGCTGTCATTAGTGTAGCAATAATTTTTTTAACCGACTTCAAAAAAGGAAGAGGTATATTCAATTCGACTATATTTTTCTTATGTTTGTTACCTCAGAACTTTCGACTGGGTTAACCGATTTTGATGATTTTTTTTAATCGAAAGCTGGTGCTTATCATGTGGTCCCACTTAAATTTGAGCTAGATCTGACGAGTAGTTTTTGAGTTGTTTTGAAGTCGGTTATTTTTTTCTTGGTAAAATTCAGATTATTTTATGTAAATTTCTTATTTACACAATTTTTTTTAATGGAACTAACATTTTTTATATACCACTATGTTTTCACAATTATTTCCTAAAAAGTCCTCCTTGATTTCGAAAAAATATGATTAACGTTTAAAAAGAGCACTCAGTTCACACGCATACTAATTTTTTTATGCCACAGGCATCTACCACTACATAATTAGTGTTGTTATGTTATATTGTACCTATGATATGTTATGTACAGCAATTACTCACACAGTACACAGGCAACTTGTAAACAAACACTGATTAGTGATTACAATAGACTGCATGACATTACCTTGATAACAATATTGTATAATTTCTGCAATCTGCGTTATACATATTTTCCATCAACTTAGCATTTCGTACCGCTTACTTTTTATGACGTCAAATGTTTTTTACGTCGTAGGGTAATACTGGCCAGTTAGAAAAAAATTAAGAGGATAAAAAAAAATTACAAGCTGTTTTTGAAAACCAAAATCAGATTTTCTAACAGGCTAACACGGACCTAAAAAAAGACGGACGTAATCCCAAGAACAAATTCAGTGAAGCACCCATAGTAATACAAACTCTCTATTCGTACAAGTACACACACCCACACATTGACACCATACTGCTTTGACATTGACACCATCGCGAATCAAAAATTACGCACACATGGTAAGCGGTCAGCCATTGCTATGCTTCACTCTCGATTAGACGAGGTTACGTCCGTCTTTTTTTCAGGTCCGTGCAGGCTAAGTGATTATTCCGGGAGAATCGCCTTGGTCCTATTTTTGTATCCCACCTTTTACCCAGTTGTTACTCGTCTGGAAAGCGAGGAGACCCGGCAGACTTATGTGAAAAAATTTTTCTCAGGTCTTAAGGATTTTTGAATTTTGTTGTCTTATTGGTGTTGTCCTGTATCACTAGAGGATACTATAATGTCACCTGCGAGTCCTAGTAATGATGATGATGTGATGTGAAAAAAAATGTGGAGACATGTAGAAAACTTCGATAGCCTGATATTTAGGGATACACCTACTGACTGATGCAGGATATCCTATACGCTATCAGTCGGTATACATAACAAAAATGTTATGATTATGTTTGTGTGTAGCTAAAACTATCCACCACCGACGTTTATCAGAAGACCTTGTTTTAAATATAGATTTAATTAATCCAGATAACGGATCTTTTAATTGATTATAATTAGCGTTCATTTCGAAACAGATTCAGCTTTTCCTTCAAACGATACTTGTATAATCGAAACTTGTTACTAATTGAAAACACTGTCTGCCAAATAAAGATTCAGGGTTTCATTCGAAAAAAAAATTTTTATGATATATTTTTACCCGAACTTTATTCAACTTAGGTGTGGTGTGGTGTGGTATATTTAACAAAAACCTTAATTAAATTTAATTGGTGCTGGAATATCGAAAAAATCACCGTAGTGATTTAGTATTTTGGGTCGGGGCGGCTTAGAATACTAACCGCAATCACACGCCGAATGGGTGTCGTAAGAGGTCACTAAAACCGACCCGCTGGTGGGAGGGCCCCTCGGCGGGATTATATTTGTATTAATAGTTCATTAATAACATTATTACTATTATTATTTGTTTATTGGGTACCCCTGGATAGCCTTTTGCTTGGGTCAGTCAAACGACTCGTCATGCTCCGGCTGGCGGCTTGAGAGCCAGTTCTTTCTTTCTCTTTCTTCTCTCTTTCTTGGCCGGCAATGCATCGGGGCGACGATAGCCACTTACCATCCGGTGGATCATTAGCTCGTTTGCTGCCTATTTCCATAAAAAAAAGTAACGAATAAGTCATGATGAATTCTATAAATTAAATTTTGGAAAACTGATTTAACGCGACTGAAATTATATTATCTTTGTTTTCTTTCATATTTTGTGCCTGTCACGTAAAGTGATAAAACATATTATGTGTACATATAGTAAAATTTTACTGAAACGTCAAGACTCATAATTGATTAGGACAGCGATCTTCGAATCGCGAGTCGATACGGTACCAACCAACACTTTCGCAATACTTCATGCACAACGCTGTTAAAGTCTAACATAGGTTTTAAGTTCCCTGAAGTTTTATAATATTTATTATCTTAACATTTATTCATCTAAACTTCATTTTAAGCAAAACAACGTATAAAAAGATCAAGATCAAAACAGTCAACTACAATATCTCTTTACTTCAAATTCACTCTTTTGACATTGAAAGGGCTGTAATTTTAAAAAAATCAATTTAAAGTAGTATGAATTACGTTTTTGAAATCTCCGTTAAAGAGGCAAGATTTTTAAGCAACAAGCAAGAATTTCCCAGTACATTTTTTTTAACCACACAGCGTCAAAGTTATATAGAAGAAAATAAAAAATGAAAACTTTCAAAGTACTTAGATGATTTTTTCCCAGGGTTTCTTGAGAGATTGACATCAAATTACAATCTGATACTGTAGAATAACTATCTAAGAGTGCTTGGAAAAAAACAAATATCGAAATGTGACAATGGTCACACTTTTACTAAAGTAATTTTTTGACATCTGGTAGGTTCCTCGACCTATCTCCAGTTTCCATTTGTTGTACTACTTTTGTGACACCCTGTATATTAATTATTGTAAAATTAATTTCAAATAATGAATGAATAATGTAATAAATAAGTAGTACCTACCTATAACTTATCAAGTTTATAAAATAGTCTTGTTAGGTTGTTCGGTATTCGGTTCCTTGGCGCTTCTATTTTTTGATATATATTAATTTAAATTGGTGTAAAATTTAATGATCTTGTGTCAGCGTCATTTTTAAATTACAAATTACGACAAAAACACCTTGGTAGGTTTATAAAATAAATATGATTCGTCTAAAAATTGGACTATAGGAAGACTGTAGAGGCGCTAGACGCGGCCGTTAGGGGACACAGGTTATTGCGCACTTTTCATTTCATTTTCATCGGTTTGCTTATTCTAAGTATAAATCAGTGTTGACGCTGCGTGACTGACAGATTACTGCCACTATAACTCATCGGTAACGTTTTACAAAAGTCCACCGTCGCGGTCGCAACGACCGCCGCGCCGCCGGCGCCGGGCAGAGTACGCAGTTTCTTTGTCGGTGCCGCGAATTTCGCAAAGCGAAATGAAACTGATTTCTGTCTGTTTCCAGCTGTAACAATAATTCGAGTGACGTCATGATCTCATAAATGAATAGTGAATGAATATTTTATTATGATGACCAAAAATTTCTCCAACTGGTTTTTTTCGCCCATGAAATGATGAGACATGAGAAAGTCGCCAATGCAACGTCGGCTCTAAATGATAAGCCATTTTACACCTACACACCCAACACAATCAATTCACACAAATATGTAAGCAGAATAGAATCGATTAGATTAGACTATTAAAGAGTCGATTAGTTTGTTAAATCTCTACTATTTCTAGCTGTCAAATTCGGAAAAAATAAATATCCACTAAACCCCTATTTATAAATCGAATATCCGTACAACCATCGTACAACATGACTTATCTATATCTATATATCTATATATATAAAATTGAAAAGCGACACACCGCTGATTAAACAAAAAATCTCAGAAACTGCCGAACCGATTAACATGAAATTTGGCACGGAGATAGTTTATGCTAAGGAGACGTCCACTAAGAACGGATTTTTGGAAATTCATCCCCTAAGGGGTAAAAATAGGCGTTGGAGGTCATTTTCATACAAACCAACTTCGTCAGTTTTAGAGTTATAAATATGAAATTTTTTAAGTAAGTTTATAGTAATAAACAAAAGTTAGCTTTAATATAATTTTTTGGAAAATCATCCCTTAAAGGGTTAATTTCTTGGATGGACCCACGGACCTTAAAAAAATACGGACGTAATCTCAAGAACAAATTCAGTGAAGCACCCATCGGAATACAAACTTTCTATTCGTACAAGTAAACACGCACACATTGACACCATCGGCCGCCATTCCGGCGCTGGACCGCACTCGAGTCATACGGACAACGGGAGTTGATAAATAATAATAAAAATGCCTTTGTGTGCTGTTAAAAGTTGCAAGAACAATAGTAATTCATTAAAAAAACATAAAGGGATCACCTTTCACAAGTAAGCTTGTAATTTAATCACTGATTTCTTTTATTTTTCCTAAAGTTATTAACAAAATAAACTACAAAAATTGTAACCACAAAATCAGCCAGTGTTGCCAACAATAATGCATATGCAAATACCCAGAATGTGTGGGAAAATTATAGTATATATAAAATCCTCGAGTTTCTTACTTTAGTTTAATAAATATATTTTTGGGGTTCCGTGGTAAATAACAAGGAACCCTTACCTATATGTTTGCCATGTCTGTCCATCTGTCCGCGGCATTGCGTACAAACTAACAATATTGGAAAGCTGAAATTTGGTATAGATTAAGGTATATTAATTACGGATAATGGTAGAACAAAATTTGAAAAAAAATTTTTTAGCTACCTCTCCTTTAAGTGAAGTGGGTAAACCAGTGTATTTAATCTGTTGTCAATTAATAAAATTCATTAATCTCATCAAAATAATTTGCTTTTATTGAATGTGGAATGTGTTATTTTCGATTTACATGCATTAAGTATTTAAGTAGATAACTAAATTTTAAGTGAATAATTTTTAGTGCGCGTCTAAACGTAATAATTCAGTAAAGCTCCTAAGTTCATACAATTCTTCACAGCCTACATAATTACTTATGCATTTTTACTAAATTTTGACTAAAAGGTGTCTGTCCAACCATGTTAAGTGATAAGCCCTTAACAGAAAAATAGAAAAAATTCAATCTTTTTTTTTGTTTACTTGCGTACTAAATTTTAACTACTAAATTGTTCGTTTACCGTATTAATTTACTTAAAATTTAGTTATCTACTTAACTACTTAATACGTGTAAACCGAACATTACGGAATGTTATTCAGTAAGTAATACATTTAGTGTTTAGATTTTACTACTACATAACGAAAAAATGGGGAAATGTTCATATTGTGGTAACCCCAAAATTACGCACACGTAGTTAGCGATCGGCCATTACTATGCTTCACTCTCGATTAGACAAGGTTATGTCCGTTCTTTTTTAACGTCCGTGGATGGACCTTAGTACGCAACTTCGTCATTTTTGAAGTTAAAAACATGAAAATGTATATATTAGTTCAAGATTAGAAACAGAATTTAAAGGTTATATGTTTTTTGGAAAATCAACCCCTAAAGGGTTAATTAAGACGGCGCAATTTAGTATGGCAACTTCGTCAGTTTTGAAATAAGAAGGGTGAAAATTTGTATATAAGCTTATAGTTCGACACAAAAAATATCTGTATCACTGTTTTCTCGAAATTCATCCCCTACAAATAGGGGTTGGAGGTCATTTTCATACAAACCAACTTCGTCAGTTTTAGAGTTGTAAATATGAAATTTTTTATGTAAGTTTATAGTAATAAACAAAAATTAAGTTTAACACATTTTTTTGGAAAATCATCCCTTAAAGGGTTAATTTAATGGATGGTACTTAGTAGGCAACTTCGTCATTTTTGAAGTTAAAAACATGAAAATTTACATATTAGCTCCAGTTTAGAAACAAAGTTTGTAAGTATTATGTTTTTTGGAAAATCATCCCCTAAAGGGTTAATTAAGACGGCGCAATTTAGTATGGTAACTTCGTCAGTTTTGAAGTAAGAAGGGTGAAAATTTGTATATAAGCTTATAATTAGACACAAAAAATAACTGTACCATTGTTTTCTCGAAACTCATCCCCTAAAAATAGGGGTTAGAAGTCATTTACATACAAATCAACTTCGTCAGTTTTAGAGTTATAAATATGAAAATTTTTATGTAAGTTTATTGTTATTAACAAAAGTTAAAATTTAGCTGAAAATCATCTTTTAAAGGGCTAATTTAGGGGATGAAACTTACTACGCAACTTCGTCATTTTTGAAGTTAAAAACATAAAAAATTATATATTAGCTCCAGATTAGAAAGAATCAGTAATGTGTTTTTTTGGAAAATCCTCCCCTGAAGGGTTAATTGAATTAGGGAGTGCAAGTTAGTATGGCAACTTCGTCAGTTTTGAAGTAAAAAACTTGAAAATTTATATATTAGTTTAAGATTAGAAAGAAAATTTAAAAGTTGTGTTTTTTTTGGAAAATCAACCCCCAAAGGGTTGAATAAGCTTATGCAAGTTATTACGGCAACTTCGTCAGTTTTGAAGTAAGAAGGGTGAAAATTTGTATATAACCTTATAGTTAGACACAAAAAATAACTGTACCACTGTTTTCTCGAAATTCATCCCCATAAGGGACAATACTAAGGGGTTATAAATATTTAAGAAACTACGTTAATTGTAACAGGTTTTTTGGAATTTCATCCCCTAAGAGGTAAATAAAGAGGTTGCAAGTTTTTCCAGGACTTTGTCAATTTCAAACTCAGAAATATGAAAATTAATATGTGAGCTTATAGTGAGAAACAAAAAATTTGTGAAGAGGACTTTACGGACGGGAGCGGGAGGTGAGAGGGTCAGGAAGCGAGAGAGGGACCGGGAATGGGAGAGGGAGAGGGACAGGGAGCGGGAGAGAGAGAGGGAGAGAGAGGGAGAGGGACAGAAAGCGGGAGAGGGCCCGAGAGCGGGAGAGAGAGAGGGACAGGGCGCGGGAGAGGGAGAGGGAGAGGGAGAGGGACAGGAAGCGGGATAAGGCCCGGGAGCGGGATAGGGAGAGGAAGAGGGAGAGGAAGAGGGACAGGGAGCGGGAGAGGGAGAGTAAAGGACAGGGGTATTATTGTCTGTTTGTCTGTCCGGGCATCACATGAAAACCCTTGAACTGATTTCGACGGAAATAAGTTAAGTTGTTCCTTATACTTTGGATCACGTTTTAAAAAACTTTTCGTCGCGATGAAATTAAAAGTTTACCCGGGAAACAAGATGAAACTTAGTATGGAATATTTTTAAAATACTAACGTCTTGCTTTAAATTTGAAACAAACGTTCTTTATTTAATTGGTGGAATACATATTGTTTTCGAGTTTTTCAAAATTTTTCATGAAAAAGAAAAAAACAAATGTTTATTTTTCAAAATCCGTTCCCGGAGGAATAATTTGTGTCGTAGGTTTCAGTATATAAATTCCTAAATATAAGTACTTCAATATAAATTAACCAGTTTTTACATTTTTATCTGCAAGGGGTACAATTTTATTAATATGATAAGCATAAATTCCGCATGCGAAGCTGCGGGCAACGGCTAGTAAACCTATAAAAATGTTTGATTACGTAATTAGGAAACCTATACATACATTCTACAGGTCAAAATATTTGCTCTTCTTGTGAGTGAACTGTTAACAGGACGAGGCGCGAGGGCGGCCCACGCTATTGACAATTTGACACGTAATTCCGACCCCACCATATTATTTTGTTCGGCCTCTTTCAATTCATGTCAGCCTGGTAATTGTTAAATTGGTATATTCTATCAGATAAAAACCATCCTTCCTTCCGTAGTGAGTAAGGTTTGTAATGTTAACTACATATAAAAAATAACACCAAATATTGGGCTGTTTACCCGTGCACCCACTGCATCAAGGTTGGAATTTTTAAAATGGGGCCTCCTCAAGAGGAGAATCTCGTGCTCAATAGTGGCCGTGGGCCATAAGTGGATTGAAGCCACAATTTTAGGAATGCTTGAATGGTAGGTAAGGATATAATGATCTAAGCTGGCCATTCTAATGTTAAAAAGGTTTTGGGTATTAAAGTATACCTATCTATCAGCTTTTAATAGTCCATTGCTGGAATTAGGCCTCAAATAACTTAAGCACTTCTGATCGGTCCTTAGCAATCTATGTATATCCAACGAATGCCCGATATAGTAGGGGACGTCCATTATTCCTTTTTCCGCGCGAGACATCATAAGTGGAACTTTCTTTCCCTTTCAAATGTTATTTACCACATTAGTTTCAATTAGTCAACAGAGAATACTTAATTATGATCGACATTGGACACGGTATATATTAGTTTACCTATATGGGAACTGCGTTGCATACGCCTATTACTGAAATAACGCTACTTTTTGCCGACGCGGCGACGTCGACCAGCAGTAGACAAAATAAGTAAAACATTTACATGGTAGATGACACATTATATTCTACACACAGGATACAGACATTAGTTAGTTCAAAAGACTGAGGTATTGTTTACCAAAGTGCTTACCAAAGTTCACCAAGAAGTAACTACGCGTCCTTTTCTTGATCTTATTAAGAAACAAGCTACACCCCGCTGTCACGTAATTTACTACCGCATCTCGATGTAAGTACGAATAATAACGAAATTGGAAAATTGTTTTCGATATTTCTGTCTATTTCTATTTCGGTATGATTCTTTTTCGACATGTGAAGATTCAACATCCCTTTTAAATATTGCTGCTTCTCTCCAATCTTCTGGTGTTCTGTGTTCAAAGATGGTGACCATTAAAGAGTACACTTGAGTCTAAGTGTCTACCCTAAATGGTGCCTACCATAAAACTATTTTATAAGGTTTTTCCTACCACTTTGTAGGCGTGATAAACATGTACCCTACCTACCAATTCCAGAAGCTTTCACTAGAAAGCTACGACTAACTAGGTATCTACGACAAGCTCCGTTCCGAGTACGGTACCTTACAACCGGTGTGGTCGAAAGATTGAGTGACCGCATAGGGATGGCTAAATTTTGTAGCTTTTCAGACTTCACTGACTTCAGAGGTTTCACTTTTCAGTGAGCGGCATGTAGTTGTTTTAACATTGTTAATGTATTTGCAAAATCAGGTTTCCAGTCCAAGTACACGTCAATTTATTTATTCTTGGGAGATGCAGCACAGTTCGTGTTTGCAAATTCTTTCGCAATGCGTTCAAACGTACGCATCTTATCATCTGTCAGTTTAAATTACTCATATTGCATGTGCAATCGTTTGTTAAAGCAATTGTAGTAAATTGATCCATTTCTCTGCACAGAAAATTGTAGTGCAGTTTGTGTGTGACACCCGCACACTGTTAGTGTTATTTGTACTTTTAAATCATTCTTAATTGTAAAGTAGGCATCACAGAGTACTTAATCACTATGGTAGGCATTCAAAATTTTGGGTAACACTGCAAATGTCGGAGGAATCTTATGTAGAGGCCCGGAAGGCGGCGAGATAAGTACTACTTTCTATCCTGGAAGATAGAATAAGCCAAAGTTAAGAAAATCTGTTGCTATTTAGTTAAAAGCAGTTTAAGTTGCCAAATATGGTTAAAAAAAAAATTCAAAGACTAAAATCTACGCTAGAGTAGCGTTTTTTCTTCTTTGTTAGAGTTGCTGTTGGCCCTAGCGGCCTTTACAGCTTCACGATATCGCGACAGAGCTAGACTCTAGACTCTAGACTCTAGCTAGAGTATCGTGATGTAATGAGTGAGTCAGGTCCGTGCCCTGCATCGTCTCTAATGGTTGGAAGCCAAATCGTGTTATTTCAAAGATCAGACAGCTGGAAGAGGGTTTGATTGACAAGTTGTTTTACTTTTCGAAGGCCGCGTATGAAGATGAACGTGGGATGGCGGATTATTCAAGAGGACGTTGAACGTATAGGAAGCGGATGACGTACGTAACGTATTTTTACTATGATACGGGTACTCACGATATATATACGTATCATAGTAAAAATGTGTTCAGTCCACGATGAGTTAAGTTTAAAATCATGTACGTAAATATTACAATATGTAAATGTAATAGGTATGTATTCTTAACATTTAATATACAGGGTCTTCCGTAATTAGTGGATAAACGTTAGTAAAACCGCATTTAGATTATCTAATTGAAGTTTGGGGTGGGGTACTGCAGCTAAAACGCATATAAAACCATTGCAACGAAATCAAAATAAAATTATCAAAACATTATTTCACTACGATTTCTTAACTTCTACAAATAAAATATATAAAGAAACCAATATTATGAACCTAATGCAAATTTTAATTTCATTTAAAATATTTTACATTTTATTAAACTGCATTTTTTTAAAAACTAATTGAACTAAAACTAACAAAAGAATATATTACTATAACTTAAAATAATAAAAAGAAAGATGTTAACTAAAGTAAGTAATATAAAAAAAGTATATTTACAAGAGATAAATGTCATCCAAAATTCCCAAATTAGGCATTGTACCCAGAACGCTGGCAGCATTGCCCCGCTGTATTGCCAAACTAATTCTTTGAGCAAAATAGCTGCCAGCCTTCAGGTCTCCAGAAGTGCGGACCAGTCGTTTCGACATGTCTTTCATGAAACACTTCATGTTATCCGACCACGTACCCAAAGTTTCCATTGCAAGCGCCGCAAACTCATAGTCTTCTGTAACAGAAGAGTATTTGCGACGCTTCAGAAACTGGGCGCGATCGGCTGCGGCCCCAGCTTTAGTGCAAGTGTCATGCACATAAGATGGGGCCAAAGTGTCAACACATGTTACATCCCACACCAAGGTGCGACCTAATCTCCATGGCACAAGAGTTGCACCGTCGGGTCTCTTACCATCGTCTCTGCACATACCGCATGGTTCTAGCGTAGCAGGTACAGACACGGTGACAAGAGCCCTACGGATCAAATCATTAATTGTGCCATGGCGATACAATCGGCCAGCACTCTTAGCGCAGGATAGACCATGTCGACCCAACTGATCCACATTTTGGCCACAAATGCAAATGTGAGGTTCACAGACTTTGGCACCGAGCCGGAGACATATGGAGATGCGTAGGATCGAAGCATCTAAGATAGTGCCAAGATTGTGTGAAGGCAGAGCGTGCAACCAGTAACTTGAATGCTCATCAGAAACCGCTAATAGTCTCGCCCTGTCCGTGTTGTCCACTGTCTGATCAAGGAGAGAGGCAAACGTCGACTTGATTCCGGGCATGTCCCAAAATTTTTGTTTTAAACTGTCGACGGGGATACTTTCCAACGGAAACATGGCCCTCCAAGCACTCAAAGCCTGACTCAAGCCTGCCACCCGAACATCAGCTTGGTTTAAATTTAAAATATCGCTGATGAGGGTGATCGAACTGTGAGTCGAGGCTAAAAAAGCCGGAAGAGCCACACTTGCGGTGGAACGAATACCTAACCCACCTAATTTAATAGGTAGGCATGCCTGTCTCCAAGAATTATATTCGAAATTTAAATTTAAAATTTTAGAAACAGTTTGTTTTAAGGCTGTGTCGATAAGTTCTGTAACCAAAGGGAATTTCCAAACAGGACAACAACGAAGTAGATACATAAATTTTGGGGTGAATAAGCAAAGCCGAAGGAAATATATTGCCATATGTGGTTTAATTTCAAAAAGACGATCAGAAAATTTATTAAACAAATCTAATTTTGAATTTACCATATGTGTAACTGCATCCTGGAAAATGGGAGCGCCTAATAGATTTAAATTCATTTTGGATTTGATGGATATTTCAGGAGTTATTGTATTAAATTTATGAATAATTTCGGCACGTTGTATGTCTGTGATGTCCTCTGAAATATATAATTCACATTTTTTGTCATTGATCTGAAGTCCTATTGTATTAAATTGATCGATGACAGTTTTGAAATCATTAAAAACTGAGGATACAGTTCCACCTAAAGTACCATCATCCAGGTACCAAACGTTAAATTTTGAATTTAACTGAGTAATAACCGGATTAATAGCCAAACTGAAAAGAACAGGTCCAAGAGGGTCGCCTTGTTGACATCCCACGGCGGAGTCGATTTCATTATTACCAAACATTAATTTTGAAGGAGTGCCATAACATTGCCAGACATAATCAAAAATTTCAGGAACTTCTTTTTGAATTTCAGATAAAAAAGCACTCCTGTGAACAGAATTAAAAGCATTTTTGATGTCTAATTTTAAAAGAATGTTGAAATCAACTCCATTAATAAAAGTACGAGCTGCATGTACAGCCGCCTCACAGCCGCTTTTAACTCCAAAACCAAGCTGCCGAGGTTTAAAATGATTTGTTAGCCTAGGGCGAAACTTTTGACAGCATACTTTGGAAGCTATTCGTCTGAGCGTACTTCCTACTGCAATTGCACGAATGCCTCCATCTTTTTTCTTCAGAGCTATAAGATTAGCACCGTAAAGGATAGGAATTATTGTTTCCGGTACTTTTCCGGCTAACATTAAATTTATTAAAGCTGTCAATTGAGTTAAAAGCTTTCTCCCAGCATCACCCACCAACGGATTTGTGAGATCTTTTAAATGTTGCGGAGAGATGGCATCTAAACCGCTAGCTGAGCCATTAGGAAAAGTACTAATGGCATTTAATACATCGTTCTCACTTACCGTTAGAGGCTGACTCTGAGAGAAATTCTGAATGTCAAAAGGCTGTGTGTTATTATTAATCGTGGGATGTTTATCACGGAGAACTGTTAGGGTTTCTGATGTCGGTGCAGCTAATGAGTCATCTGAAAATAAAAGGTTAGCCGCATTTTTCAAGTTGCCATCTGAAATTTTATTTTCAATATTCGTGATTACATTATATTTAATTTTAGAGTGTTTAATTTCAATGGTTGGGAGATTACCTAATGCAAATATATAAATATAACACATGCCTTCTTGTCAGAAAAATTTTGACCAGAGACATACATTCAAATATTACGTTCACGAAAAAGTTTTCAGTAACAAAACGCATGACAAGAAAAGCAAATAACATTTGTTTAATAACTCCCAGGACAAACTACGGCAAAAAGAGTATTTTATTTGAAGGTGCTGAACTGTACAACAAACTTCCCAAAGATATTAAAGAAATAAAATCATTTAATGTGTTTAAAAGAGTACTCCGAGAACATATTTATAAAGATCTAAATTCATTGTAATAATAATAAAAAGCAATAAAATATATAATACTATAAAAACACACACACACACACACACGCACACGCACACGCACACACACACACACGCACACACACACACACACAAACGCACGCGTACATGCACACACATATTGGAAACTACATACTACAATTTGATCATATACATAATTAAATAAATAAATAAATAATAGATTTATATAAACATGTGAAAAATATATAAATTAACAAGAAATGCATATAAAAACTTACCTTTAACACGTACTATGAAAAAAAAAAACATTACTAAAAATTAAAATTTATAATATTCAACTATAATAAATACACACACAAAAAAAAATTTTTTTTGACACATAATACACATTTAAATATACACATATATAATTATATACTTATGCAGATAAACAGATAAACGCGCTCAATAAAACGCACATATCCTAAACTTACATTAACAACAGCTATAAACGTAAATTATTGTTGAGTCGTCACCCGCTACATGTTGGCCGCAACCTTATCTTCCTTGTTTTGGCTTGTGTGCAATAACTTCTCATTCATTCTCATAACTACCCTCGTTTTGTTTTGTTTTGTTTGATCTGGTTATGTTTTGTATTGTACGAGTATTAGTTAAATTATTTGTAACTACGCTTAGCGGCTTAACATTGTATATTAATTAGTACCTATATATTTCTCTGTAAGTGAATTGTTGTAAAATTCTTTTGAGAAATAAAAATCTTAAACCGTAAACGGAAGGTTGGTGGATGGATATTGGTGAATTTACCTATCAAAAAATGTAAATTCCATTCCATAGACCTATTTTCAGATATATTTACTTGAAAAGAATTAAATATAACAAAGACCTGTTACAGTATCTGGTCCACCCAAGAATTAAACCTGGGAACAGAAACTCGGAATACAAATTCTCTCCCTTGGCTACAAAGTTAACATTTCATTGATCAACAAGTCCGATATATTTGATAAGATTCTATTTTTTTTTTTATATATCTTATAAGTTAATGCTTGACTACTATTTAATTATTACTACTACTATCTAACTGTTTCGCTCAAGGATATAAAAATAAATTTGTCAGTCAGTATTATATTATCACATTGCTGTTGTATTTTGATAACATTTTAAACTTCGGGGGCCGCTGAACTTTTAATTGGATGGATGTGTTGGTGTAGATAATGTAGTAAATCGACATGTTGGTGTTGAAGGTCATGTCATGAGTGTTAAAAATAAACACAAGAATACTTCCACCAACCAAAGGATGAAAATAACATGTCTGGAAAATAATAGGGTAGGTTTTTGGATAATTTACGTAAACTGGGACTGGGGTTGACACCGAACGAGGGTTAGAAATCAAAAAGGAAACAGGCCTACTGAAACTAAAAAAAATCGTAGCATAACTAAAGGCAATACCATAGGCTCGCCGACAGAAAAGCGGACGATTCGCATTATTATTTTTTTCATTTAGATTCAATTTTTAACGTTGGTATCACTTAACTCTTTCACTGATGTGCCGAGCCGCAGTAGGCGTTTTCTGCGTATTGATGACACTTTATATACTACTCAAAACAAAATAAGGGCCACCCGTGTATTAACACTTTAATGCCATTTTTTATGGAAACCAGTAATTACATAAGAAAAAATAATAGTGTTGAGTCCTTTTTGTTATTAAAACTCTTTAGTGTAGTACCTATTGGTAGTACCTATTGGTGACCCAATCGCTGGCACGATAAAAAAAAAACCTTTGAATTAGAAAATTTTCTGGGAATTCTTTCGTTTGTTTTTTCTGTTGGAATTGTTTTAACATTGTTATTCTCAGAAAAAAACATTTTTCAAAAATCAAATTGTTGATTTATTGTATTGCAATAATAATCCAACGTGCCCGTAGACATACGGACACGGTTACTGCAACCAGAGCAGTAACAATGATCCAAGAAGTACGCTTGCAGCGGTATGTTAGTTTGCAGCTTGGTTTTTCTAGGAGAGCTATGCAAAATGCCTGGAATCGCTTTCAAGATACTGGAAGTGTTGTAAGGAGACCTGGTGCGAGTAGAATTCGTGCTACCACAGCTCGTGAGGATCACTACATCCAATTAAGTGCCCATCGAGAACGTACAGTGACAGCTCGCAAGTTACAAAATAGACTGCTGCTGACGACGGGCATTTGTGTCAGTGAACAAACCATCCGGAATAGACTGCACGAGGACCAGCAAACCCCAAAACGACGAGTGGTGCGAATCCCTTTGACCAGAGATCACCGTGCAAACCGTTTAAGGTTTTCGCGACAGTATTTAGACTGGGGTATAAATCAGTGGAGAATGGTGCTCTTCACAGACGAATGCAAAATAAAATTTCTAAGTGATGATCGTCGTATTAGGGTCTGGAGACGACGTGGAGAGCGATTTGCGGAAGGTTGCATACAAGAAATTGACCGTTTTGGTGGTCCCAGCATAATGATTTTTGATGGGATCAGCTTAGTTGCAAAAACGGAGCTTGTTGTTTTTAATGAGGGTACCGTAAATGCACAGCGTTACACAGAGGAAGTGATCAACCCTCATGTGATCCCATTTGCACAGCGGGTGGGTCCTGAATTTCTGTTAATGCAGGACAATGCTCGTGCACACTCCGCTCGAGCGACCCAACAAGCACTGGACCAAGCTCACATTCGAGTTTTACCGTGGCCAGCGAACAGTCCCGATTTAAACCCGATCGAGCATCTGTGGGACCAACTAAAACGATACATCAGAGATGGCAAACAGGCAATCTACAACCAGCAGCAGTTGATTGACGCTGTGAAAAGAGCATGGAAAGAAATTCCAGCAGAAAACATAGCTCGTTTAATGGAGAGCATGCATTCCAGGCTTCAGGAGTGCGTAGCTAAGAGAGGAGGCCATACTCGATACTAAAATGACTAAAAAACCCTACTTCAGTTTTATTTTTTACTTTTTGGTGACTTTCCCATGTAACATTTTTCATGAAAATTTCGTTCATTGTGTTATAATCATGTAAATTACCTTCTTTTTTAATAATTAATTTAAAATTAAATTAATTTAAATTAACAGTAGAACATTGTTTTACCACTACTTACCCCAATCATTGCATTAATTATGCTATTTTCACCGTTATCTTCATGTTACACCAAAATTACCAAGTGGCCCTTATTTTGTTTTGAGTAGTATAATATTTAATTAACCAGATTTTGTATTTTCTCTTTATGTGAATTTGTGAATTCTTTTGAGAAAATAAATGTCTTTAACCGTGAATGGGATAAAAGACACGGTACTTAGTTCTTATTACTAAAAACACTTTTATTCCTATTTTAGTTGAAAATATCGTACCTGTCTGCACCCCTAAGCAAAACATTTATTCAACCGGGAATCGAACCTGGGACTGCTCTGCAATCAGTCACTACAGCTAGGTGAGCTAGGCAATAGTGTCATCTAAAAACTTAAAAGATACTTAAAAATATACATATACATAAACATAGTTTACGCCCCAACACAGTACTTAAATCGCTGCTTAGTAAAGATTCACAATACACATTCTGTACTAAGGAGCGATTGAAGTAACTGTTAGTGACTAAGTTGGGGCGTTAATCTTTTAAAGTAGGTGTCGTGACTCGTGAATCTTGATACTTATCTCCATCCGAATTCGTCTCTACGACCCATTGTTCAGGAGGCTGTATTGTGACGTGGCAGGCGAGGTCGCACTGTCAAATTATATCGACGCTTGAAAGGCAAAAATTACCAAGCGACATGTTGACAACTTTACACTAGAGCATTTTAAAGTTTTTAATTTTAGAAAAAAAAATTATAAAATCGCCTATTAGTCATAGCTACTTAATTCCAATGAATGAAAGCGATTTTTACGACTTTTTTCTAAAATTAAAAACTTTAAAATGCTCTAATGTAAAGTTGTCAACATATCGCTTGGTAATTTTTGCCTTTCAAGGTCGATATCACTACGCGATTCATCCATGTCTGTCGTAGTATCATCTAGGGTCATCGTAGGGTCATCTGAAAGATGTAAGTATTGCATCAACTATAACTATGTTGGTAATATCTGCATTACGTGATCACTGCTAGTATATCGTAGTTTTTAGAGTTCGGTAGCAAAAACGGAATTTAACGGAACTGGAAAGGATAGTTGAAGCTCAGGGTTAGCTCAGAGATCCTTAGCATTATTAGTAGTAGTTATTATATAGCTGTCATTTGACGAGGGTAATAATTTATCAAGGTGACAAAATACTTGAATAGAATGGTAAAAAACTTTTTAGGATAAGCAAAGTCTACGCGTAAACGTGTTTTTTCCATGATGTAGGAAATGGTTGGATCGGTCATATCTACATCATACTTACACAAACGTTGCGAGTGTGTGAAGATCTTATTTCAGGAATTCCAGGAATCCCTTTGAGAAATATTAAACTAAAATTCTCATTTTCGTTGGAATAAAGTGTGTCTAAACCTGCAGCTAAATTGGTAATGGGAATGTGAAAACATAACGAAGTTGAAAGGAAAACTGCCAGAACTAGTGATGCTTATTAAATCGATACATACATGGTAACCGGATATTTTAGTTAAAAATTGTCAACGCTCTATTTTTTTGTAGCTGATACGTCATTGTATCAATGGCGTGTAAGCCAATAATCCCAATGGACGACTCCGCCTACGCTGCCTATGACCACACCAGTTTTTCCACGAACAGATGGTGTGATGCAGTAAGTAATATAATCATCAAATCATAATTTTCAACGTAATGTGAAAATTAAATCCATGATTGAATTTATTGGCGCGTCCAAGTCTGGTATGTTTGTTTTTCCTCACCGCGTCTTGAGCCCGGGCCAAATCGCCGGCGGTCGGCCCCTCAATGATGACAGATTGAAGTCGATTAGGATTTTAAATATTTATCCTATCATAATCGTTTACGCTAATTCAGACCACGCCTTCAGACTTTTGCGTCGTAAAATGTTAGAGGCAACTTCGGCTTACCTTTGATTTGATTTTTAATTATCTGCCGAGTAGTTTCAGCTGCAAGAAATCTTTTTAGGATTGCGTAGATGATTGTCGTATGGGTACTACAGAGAACTACTGAATACAGAGATAGGATTCAGCTACTCTATAATTTTTAGTTTTTAGTCCTACGCAACTCATTTTACGCTGATGAAAGGTAGTACCTAATGGCAACCCTTTTATTTAATCTGAGCGGCAACCATGTGAAAATCATGGCTAATCGTGGTTTTTTCACGTCACATTCCAAGTATTTTAAATTAATCTTGAAAAATGTAGCACTTGTAGATTGTAGAGGATATTTATAATTTAATATAAGTATAAGTAGTAAAAAAGCAGTGATAGCCTAGCGGTTAAAATGTTGGTCTCTTGAACAGAGGGGCCCGAGTTCAAATCCTGGCACGCACCTCTGATTTTCAAATATTATGTGCGTATTAGAAGTTAATTATCACTTGCTTCGGTGAAGGAAAACATCGTGAGGAAACCTGCACACCGGAGAGTTCTCCATAAAGTTCTCAAAGGTGTGTGAAGTCTACCAATCCGCACTCGGCCAGCGTGGTAGACTATGGCCTATACCCCTCACATTGTGAGAGGAGACCCCGAGCCCAGCAGTGGGACAATTATGGGTTGTTGCTTTGCTTTTATAAGTAGTACTATACATTATATCACATGGTACATAAATATTTAATACCTATGGATTTCAATAATAAAGGTTATCTGATAAATTGTATGGCAAATGATAGCACTATTCGCAGCCGATAGCAGCTATTGAAGTTTTATACACCCCGCGTACACTGACTGAAAGAAATATTTACGAGATGAAATTAGCAAAACATTATTACAAAAGTGATGGTATTACTACTAAGTGTGATATTAATAGTGAAGACATGTGAGGAGTTTCTTTACGGCTTTTCTTCTCCTCTATGACAAAGCACCTTTGCGAAAAGCTGGTAAATTAAAAAAGATTATTTCATTTCATTTCATGTCATTTCATCGATTAATTTGCTGGGAATATAATAAAATATAGTAAGCCCTTGTCTATAGCAGTTTTGAATACCCACATTAGGTACGTAGACTAATAATAAATTACTTACACTAAAAAAAAACGTAATAATTTTTCAGAAAGATTTACCAATACGTAAATAATTTGTAGCTAAGTTATCAGTTGATGAATTGTACCATCAACCAAGGCTCTATGCGGGTGTTTTGAACATTTCTGTTTTATACTACTCCTCATA
This sequence comes from Thymelicus acteon, assembly GCA_951805285.1. Classification (NCBI taxonomy): domain Eukaryota; kingdom Metazoa; phylum Arthropoda; class Insecta; order Lepidoptera; family Hesperiidae; genus Thymelicus; species Thymelicus acteon. The sequence goes on along the minus strand of OX638226.1, from coordinate 16,755,877 downwards.
TTGCAGCAATTTATGGTAATTAATTTGCATATTTAAAACAATTACGAACACGCAATGCATTGGGAGATTGTCGATTGGAAAACTTACAATTTGCTATTGTTAACTTGAATAATAGAAGGTAATGGTCAATGTATTGCTGCATCGAGAAATCTACTTCACTTGTTTTACATCTTATTAGGGTTCCGAAGTAAAATCGGAACCCTTATAGTTTCGTCATGTCCGTCCGTCCGTCTGTCCGACTGTCTGAAGCAAGGCGCCGAGACGAGACCCTTAGTGCTATAAAGCTGTAATTTGGTATGGATATACATATTTATTAAAACTTTAGAATTGTAGACTAAAATATTGAAAAATATTATTTTCAGGGTACCTTCCCTATAGGTTAGGGGCCATCCATAAATTACGTCACACGTTAGGGGGGAGGGAGGGGGTCGATGAAGTGTGACATTGTGTGACAAAGGGTGGGAGGGTTCTAAATTTCGTGACGTCACATTTCAAAATCGAATAATTGGTATGTATAGATAAATATTAAAAAACAATTAATGATAATAAAACTAATTTCGGAACTGCTGTTTTAATTTAATAATTTCTAGGTGTAAAACTTCATAATATGTGACGTCACACTAGTGGGGGAGGTCGCACAAATGTGACCAGCTGTGCAACGGGGGAGGGAGGGGTCAAAAAGTCATAAAATTTGTGTGACGTAATTTATGGTTTATGGATGGCCCCTTAGTGCAGGTAACGTAAGGATGAATTTTTTATTCGTCGCGTACTCTATAGTGTGGGGTATCGTTGAAAAGGTATTATGGATTCTAAAAATATTATTTCTTCCAAAAATATTATGGATAATGCAAGACCATTTCTTGGATTAGGGGTCCGCTTGCGAAATATTTGCCTTTAAAGTGCTGATTTTGGTTAGAGCCAAGTGTCCTCCCATGCCGGCTAAACGGTTGGAGTCGGACAAGTAAAAAAATTCTGAAAAATTGGTTATTTTATGATGAATTTACAAAGAAAACTATCACGGCTACGTTAGCATAAGTACCTAGTTAATGAGTAATAGTTGCGCGTGGCCTGACACGCACTTGACCGGTTTTTTAAGTAATCAGCCGAGATAAACCAGACGAGTCGAATAAGGGTACCCTGGTTGGTACCTTGGTTGGTACCCTTTACCTTTTGTCTAAGAAAGAATCAATGAATCCATTTATTAATCGCCTTCCATTTGCGGCCGAAATACTTAAAACATTTCCTCTCAATTCTTGCATGAATGACAACTACTAAGCAATTTTTTGTTGAATAGCCGACAACGGAGCAGAGATGCCTCCTGATGATAACTGCCATCGTCGGCCGTGGATAAAAGGCATCACCGATGTGTTGCTGGCCAGAAATAGAGAAACCATCAAAAACAAAACTTGTAAAAAAACCAAGTCTCGCAACTCAGTTCTTCTAGCGTAAAAAGTTGTGAGATCCATGTAATACCAAGTCGGTTAATTTACTCAGTTCCTACTTAAGGGTCCTTCTGTCTTAAGTTATTACGTAATTAGCTAACCTAACAAGTAACAACATATTATAGTGACCATATTATCAATATTAAGAATCTTTTATGTTTTAAATAAATAGATTGACTTGACCATCGCACGAAAACACAATGTATCTCACAAGTAATACCTACATATTATATTAAATTTGATTGTTTAGTGCGATTGCCAAGTCAATCTATTTATTTAAAACATAAAAGATTTTTAATATTGATAATATGGTCACTATAGGATGTTGTTACTTGTTAGGTTAGCTAATTACGTAATAACTTAAGACAGAAGGACCCTTAAGTAGGAACTGAATAAATTAACCGACTTGGTATTACATGGATCTCACAACTTTTTACGCTAGAAGAACTGAGTTGCAAGACTTGGTTTTTTTACAAGTTTTGTTTTTGATGGCATCTCATTTCTTTTTGTAGATAGTTCTACTTTTTTTCCTTTTACAAATTACCTTTGAACATAATTACCTATATCTAGGTACCTACCTACACCTATTATTCCATTATATTATATACAGGTACACTGATTCATTCACTGCAAATGTTACTTTGCTATACAGGTACAGTGATTCATTAACTGCAAATGTAACTTTGTAATCCTATATATTTATATGGGATCACAAAGTTATTTATGCAGTTGATGTATCTAGAAAACTGGACCGAAATTGCAAAATATTTTAGTTTTTCCTTGATCTATACACTAAACACTACTTGTGTTCCAAATTTGAAGCTTCTATGTCTGCTAGAAGTGCCTTAGAGTTTTGATGATCGGTCAGTCAGTCAGTGAGTGACGAAATTAAGAAACTTTGACTAGTTATAATTCTTAAACTACTGGTTCAAATTGAATGAAATTTGAAATATACCGAGTTTATACAATGCCTGCTTGGTTACTAAAAATTCAGGCTTCTAGCTTTATTCACAACGAAGTTATAGGGGGTCGAAAATAGCCTGAATTGCTTCGAGAAAAGGATGGTACGGCCGTGCCGCTTTTTTGCTCGACTTGGCGGGGGCACTGCCGTGCCCCCAGAAAAGAGAATGTCGATAATATACCTACTTGTTGGTGTTATTAATCTATAAACAAATAGAATTGCAGTCTGTAGTTGGTTCCGGAAGGCTCACACTTGATTGCTACGAAAATATTTTTTTAAATTTAAAATAGATGGTATTCGCTGTCATCTGCTTTTTTGCTTGATGTAAATTTTATGTGCTTTAAATGGCTCTAATAAAATCCCTGGTAATCTGGTATTTTTAGTCTGTTTTTGCCAAAACCCTTCAATACTAAAGCTAAGACCTCAAAGCCAAGTCGTTTGGCGGCTGATTGACGCAAGAGGGCTGTAGGTAGACAGGCGAACTTCACGGGAAGATAATACATATTATAATAGCAAGACAGGTAAATACCCTTTACATCAGGCTTATTTACGTGTTGTGTTAACGTGTCAGTTGTTTGCTGATGATTACATAGTTATAGATTACATCCACGAGAACAGGATTTCTCTTCCTTCACCTCTTATCACTGGTCTATTAACGCTTTCTTTTATCGTACAAGATAATGCAACGTTGGTTTTATAATATTTATCTTAATATATATAAATTACGTGTCACGTTGTTTGTCCGCGACGGATTCCTAAACTACTTAACCGATTTTAATCAAATTAGCACACCGTGTGCAGTTTGATCCAACTTGAAAGATAGAATAGACGGAACGTTTTAATAAAAAAAAACTTTTGACAGAACGAAGTCTGTCCGGGCAGCTAGTGTTATACGAGTACTATATGTGATAAGCAGGGAATGTTCAAAAAGTATGTATTGGCCTCAGTGGCTAGATTAAATTCTCTCTTAGATTCCGTTCGTGTATCTCTTGCATTCCAGATCACGGGATTTCTACATAAGTAGGTACCTACCTACAATAGGCGCGCGAGTTGCGCGATCTACCTGTTTTTAATTAACCGCCAAGATTATGTTCTTTTTCAAGCTTGAATAAAGCAGTACAGCGTGAAGCTGTAGCGGTCGCTAGAGCAACTGTTTCGAAAAAAATTGTATGAGAAATTTTATTCAAAAATTTTTTTCAACAATTCTCCATCGGAGAGCAACGTCGCGACCACACAGGATAATCACTTTACAATCGAAAGAAACCCTGCTTCGAGTAACTATGCTGTCTAAAAATATACCTACAGTGCAGTATTACAATTTTAAAATTGAAAACGCAACTCAAGAAAAGTGCGTCTGACAATAAAACTTCAGGTTTTATATTTGGTTCGCTGTAAAATTGTAGAAGAGTAAATTTAACACCGTCTTTATTTACAAACGTACAATATGTTATCTCTGACTCGCACGACTGGCACTGGCCGAATAAATTACGAGTTAAATCCCCCGGTGATCATGGAGTTACTTCTTGAAAACGCTTCAATATGTTGCTGTAGCAAGATTTATTTGTATATGCGTATAGAACCGCGTCAGAACAAAATACGACTTTAATAAAAACTAAACGCTACACAGTCATAGTACACCACACCACCACCCTTCGAACGGCGATGATAAGTCGAAGAAATAAAATATTTATTTGTTATGCCATAGGACCTTAATAATATTGTTATACATAAATATTTTTTTTCAAGAAGTTAAGAACCGGATGTTACGTAAATTATATCATTTAAATAAGTAGGTAACTTCATTTGTCGGCTTACAATAATTTATAGGCGCTATCGCGAAATACTTCACAATACATGCAATGTTTTTACACGGATACTGAGCGACTATTTTTATCGAAACTTATCGTTTGTTATATTTTTGTACGATTGTATCTGTTGAGTTGATTCCGATGTATTTACAAGTACCTACCAGATTTTAAACACTTTAATTGATTTTGTCCCGTATAGTGCTTGTTTTAAGAATTGTGAAAGATTTCCAACCTCTTCTACTGATTTCTTCAAAACATAATATGACGTCATGAAACCGGGCAAGTGCGTGTCATGTGCAATGTGTGTGTGCGCAATGTAGGGTTCCGAAGTAGTAAGTTTATCGACTATATTTTTACTAATTTTTTCACTTGTCCACTTGACTGTAACTAAAATTAGCACTTCAAAGCCAAATATTTAGCAAACGGACCCCAGAATCCTAAAATGGTCTTAGAAGACCCATAATATTTTTGAAAGACCTATTCAACGATATCTCACACTATATGGTACGCGACGAATAAAAAATTCATCCTCACGTTACGTGTAGGGGATGTAACCTGAAAAAAAATGTTTTTCAATATTATATTCTGCGATCAATGTGTGATGTCTTGTATCAAAGTGTATTTGAGGATAATCACATCTTCACATGTCAATTTTTCAATGTCCATCTCGCAGTTGTTAGCATGGATTAATGTGTATTTAGAGAGAGAGAGTGGCTCCATCCATCCAGAATCCAAGCCAACATTTACGCTATACTTTAATTTAAACCTTTGATCCATTCTCTACATGTACTTATGTACCTATCGTTTTACACAATAATATAACCATGTAACGCCACCTAACGGGATTCTTAAACAACTAAATTTTCGACTACTTTGTTCTGTATTTGCATTTTTGGGCATTGTCTAGTACCTAAGAGAGCAGAAAACTTTAATCTTACTAATTCACAAAAAAAAACAATTCCTGTTCTGCGAAAATAAAATGGCGTTTTTTTTTCGAATGGTCAGTTGCTATTTACCATATCGGCCTTTATATACAGCTTCACATGGGCAGAGATATCAGTATCTATGGCTACTTTTATTTTTACTAGCTAACTATTTCGTATTGAATTTTATGGCCGCTTCTCCACAGTAAACATATGCTTCTCGATGGTGCTGGCACACGCACATATAAAGTGTTTTTACAATACATTACCAACTCAATGTTACAGTGCTACCAAGTTATCTGTGAAATGGCGAAAATTGGAACTAATGCCGCGTCATTCATAAGTTCTTTGTGTTCATTCATTTGACATTTACTACGTCTCGAATTGCGTCAAATGATTGGTCCAATGCGTCTGACAGCGCCCTCCCTCAGTTCACAGATAAGTTGGTCGCACTGTAACCTCCGCGCCACTCGCACACAGGTTTGTGCAGTAGTGCATACACAACACGAACATTACATGTCGTTGTTAAAACAAAGTACTGTGTGGTCGTTGTCCTGTCGTCCCATGAAGAAGCGGTCTATTGCCGATGGCGACTAACAGACTTGACGATAATTACTATATAATAAAAGCTCCCTTATGATATCTAGCACCTCTTACGAGCCCTACTTATCATACGGCATTATATAATCAGTAGAAGCGGGTCTAGGCTAGGGTTTCAGGCTGCGCGCGCAGTCTCGTCAAACCGATACCGGTTAAACTTTAACTGAAGCAGCGGCCGTGTGGCCTAATGGATAAGGCGTTGGACTTCGGATCCAAAGATTGCAGGTTCGAGTCCTGTCACGGTCATTATATAGACGATGGTACGAATTTATTTTGTTTTGGGATAATTTTATCTGGTCGGTGAACGTGATGTTGAATTACGGATAAATAAAATGTAACTTTGTCGAGAAATGCCCAAAAAGTATTTTGCGTAGTTAATAGTTATCTTAATGTAGCAAAAATTAAATGAAAAGAAACAGACTGAAATAAGGGAATAATTAATTTAAAATACCTTTTACTTTTTCGCTATCAAGATCGTAAGATAGATTGCTGTAGACTGTGGTAGAGCCTTCTGCTAGCGGCAAACTATGAACAGTTCAGTGTGAATATTTTTAAATTAATGGTATGTACATAATGTTGTACCTATGTTGGGGCCAGTTGGGACACTGGTGCCCACAACAGGGTCGCCAACTAATGTGGGCGCCACAATATTCTTGCATAGGGCGTTAGTGGCTCTAACGCCGGCACTGCGGGTATCCACTAGTATTAAATTTTAGTGCAACCCAAAAATATTTTACTCTTTTTATTTTTATACATACAATATCATTGGTGCAACCATATTCTTTTTGTTAAAATTACACAACTATTTATATTCAGGAGGCAACCGTTCTGTGTAAGCGTTATATACAAACGTTTAGATGTGTTTGTTTGTCACATTAACAGCTGGCTCCACAGTATTCTACCAGGGCTAAATGTTCCAAGTAATGAATGGCTCACGTACCACTAAGTGGACGTGTCAACACGACGAGGGTAAACTCACGATTCCGAGTTTTCTTAACAAGTACAACCGGCCACTCAAGAAACTCACGCGGTTTAATTGAAACGTAGAGCTGTGATACGAATTTATATAAGTACGAGACAGCTATGAAATAGACAAAAGAATTAAGATTCTTCAACTAGAGCGGCCGGCGAAAATTTGCCACTACTAAAGCCAGATTTTCTGAATGTATTTTATTTTTAACTCTCCTGTCCTTTACTGCGGTTTACGATCCGATTCCTTTTACATCAGGTGATTTACCTATCGTTAGCGATTTATCCTACAAGCTAGGTGAATTTAATCATTGGTAGGAAAGTCTTATATACATAATATAAACTCATTATAGTCCGCGCTAAGTTTTCCCGTATCGCACGTGGCATGGACAGCACAGATAACACATTATTAACACTATAGATAGAATCTCACGAAAGCATTCATCTGTGACATCAATGTTTGCCCCACAGAACATCTAACTAATTACTAGATGTTCTGTGGCTTGCCCCGACCGGGAATCGAACCCGGGACCCTTCACTTAGCTAGGATAACTAAATTATTCGCTGGGCTACAGAAATAAATAATGTATGGACCCATAAATAAAGGAAACGACTTTCCACATTCACCCTACTTACATTCAAAGTTTCACAACATCTTCAAATGAATATTTACTAGAGAATAACAAAGCTATGTCGCCTAGTGTACGGAAAGACTAATTCTTGGATAACAGGCAATTAAGGAAATTAAACACTGCGCCAATGTAGTCTTTTTCATTTTAACGAGAGACTTTTATTAGTAGAGCCGATAAATAATACGCAATAGGCTCTGAGGGCAATTACTTAGTTCCCAATTACTTTGTCTACAGACGCTGTTAATGTTCGGTGTTATTGTATAAGTTATAAGAACTGAAGTATTTTTTGTAACCTAATTTTTTGTAGGTAGCATTTGCCCATGATTTCGCATGCGCAGAATATTGTAATTCCTAATAGGTTCGTCTCGGCTTCCAAGCAACATATCACGACGCAAAATGCATCATGCCTTTATTAAGTAACCTCCAGTCAAATAATTGTGAAATAGCGTTCAAATTCGTCGAATAGGAACCTTCTTTAGGCACAATTCCCGACCAAACATCCAGACAAAAATTCTAAAACTTTTACTTTATCAATAATTGGATACGCCGCCTTTTTAACCATAGAACTTTGACGCATCTGAGTTTTAAATAAATAAAAACTAAGCGCATGGACAGGCGTTGGTCGTGGTCCACCTGTTTAGTCCACCTGGGTGGACCACGGACACTTTTTTTTGTCGGTGGTCTTCTTTTAGATGTGGCTTTCTTTTAGATGTTCACCTAGGTGCACTAAGGTGGACCACGGGCAAAAAAAAGTGTCCGTGGTTCACCTAGGTGTACTAAGGTGGACCACGGGCAAAAAAAAGTGTCCGTGGTCCACCCAGGTGGACTAAGCAGGTGGACCACGGACACCGCCTGCGCATGGATTAGGTATTCTACTTACTCATTATTACTTCAAGGCATGAAAACTCTTGATCACTTCCTTTTGAGTAGTTCAGCGGCTTCCAAAATATAAAAACCTATTCGAAAACTACATCGCTCTTCTGTTAACATACCGAATGCATAATAATATCTTTCATTCTTCTATGACCATGACGATTATTTCCAAGTAATTGTGCTACGCACTAACCTGTGATTCAATATTTGAATATATTTACAACATATTATCCTTTGGAAAATAACTATGAGACGCATGACATGCTTCAAGAATAAAAATCAATATTAGTATTGGAACAGCAACTGTGCGCCGCATCGCCAGAAGAACAGTTCAAATATCAATAAACAACTTATATTTGTTGCAGTGCGACGCAGGTAAACTGAACATATAAAGTCTTCAGTCACATTTTACTAAGGAAATTGCATTAAGGTAGAGTTACCTAATTTGATTTTCAAAGTTAATTTCATATTGAAAGTCACGCAAAATATCGATAAGAAATTAAGAACAATTTCATAATGTTGACAAGAACATAATGCCCATGTCCTGGCAACATTTGTACATTTGAGTTGTCAGCCGAATTATGGATTCGACTATAAAGTATATTTCATACTGCTAGGTGATTAGGTTGTCCTTATCCAGAAAATGTGTGGCAGAACAACGTTTACCGAGTCAGCTAGTAACTTCTAAAACTCCTTGGATATTAAGAAGTTGATATGAATATTGTACGTCCACTTAAGGTATTGATGATTTAAAAGGTACTAAAAATAGTAAAGGGTATTGCTATTATTGAAGTGAAAACTTCTTTAGTTACGTTGGGCATTTTTGAGACGACATTTTAATCGACACCTACCTGTAGCGCCATCTCTGAGAGAAGTACAGAACTATAGTTACTTAATTTACAGCTCGTATTAACATCAAGATTGTAGTTTACATAATATGTAAAGTACACTAAAAATATAATGAATAAAAAACACTCCATTTGAAAGTATTTCCTACACAATAAAATATTACTTAACGATTCAAAAAATACACACATAATTATTCAAGGTTTCACTTCTGTCGGCACTCCCGGAGTGCATGTTTTATTATACAACTACCAAATTTTTCAAAGCACGGAAGAGTTAGGAATTTATTACAACCAAACCCACATACATATTTTAAGTATCTAAAGGTAAGATAGTCCATGTCGTTCTCTATATAGCGACGGTGACCACTCTCCATCAGGTGGTCCGTGAAAAGATACAAAAATTCATCCGTGACCATGATCCATGCAACTGGGTCGAAATATCGGAATACAAAATAAATACCGTGAGTACTCGTATTTATATAATAGTAAAATGTTCAGTCCACGATGAGTTAAGTTTAAAATCTTGTAAAGATACAAATGTTTATTACTTTTAGGGAAGTCTTGATAACATTCCTTGGTGGTATTTTAAACATTAATTAAATACTCGAATAAATGATACGGAGAGGATTAAAGTAATTAAAAGAGATGAGCGTCCTAACCTGGTTCTGTTATCGCAGTAATTCGACGTAGTTAAGATAACAACGGCTATAATTGACTTCACCTGTACCTACAAAGTTTGTTTTGACACCACTCGTTAACAACACAACTCGTATATTGTGGCCATAGAGACAAAAATAAATTAATATGTACTTATACCTATGGATAGCTGATATTTATTTATTTATTCATTTCAAAATATTATCACTAACTAACATTACAGGTATGTCCTAATGCGTTAGTGTATTTCAAATTGCAGGTAACATTATGATATTAATATGAATTAGGGCTTGTTTCACCATCTTCAAGTAGAGTCCTGAATAAGCTATTCGCCGGTTAAAGTGACGTTAAAGTGTCATTTTACATACACGAAATGTCAACTTAACCAACGAATAGCTTACTTCGGACTTACTTGAAGATTGTGAAACAAGCCCTTAAACTAACAATAAGTACTTATAAATCGTCATTACAAAAATTAAATAAGTCAATATTAGTAAAAATAACCATGTCATACTCAGTAAATCATTAAACTATGAATAAGTCAATAATAGTAAAAAATTAATCATTTCTGAACATAAATAATTACAATTCAGTCAATATTAGTAAAATATTATCACTCAAAATTTTGATTCAATGATTTGAGATTATGATCTTTTTATGGAAACGGCAAACGAGCTGACGATCCACCTGATGGTAAGTGGCCATCGTCGCCCATGGACATCAGCGATACCAAAGGCATCACTGATGCGTTCCCGGCTAAGAAAGAAGAAGAAAGAACAAACTGGCTCTCAAGCCTCCAGCCGGAACACTACAAGTCGTTTGACTCAACTGATATATAATAATACCAGCAATATTAATGCCTTAAATATTGATAATATTATTCTTATGTGAAACCTCACCACCAAACTGACTGGCTACTGTCGCCTTTTATGACAACCTAGTATGCCGGCATGGGTTAGGAGTCAGTACTAAGTATACTAGGCCGCCCCAATACGGCTAAACATACTTCGAATTAAAAATTTGCATTAATGGGCCCTACTAGATCCTACTAAGCTGGAAAAATTGATAATATTATCTCGTACTGATACAATAGCCCAGGGGTATTGTAAATCGAGCACTCACCTGCAGCGTGCTATCGAATAAATTGGAATATTTATATCATTGCTTTTATCATATCTATCGTTTATATTATTGACCGATTTATTATTATACAGATACTGTTTGCTTCGCTTCTCCCACTGCTATCTCTATGCGAAATAGAAATAGAATTAGATATCTTTATCAAACATAATTATGATCATTCAATTATTTAGAAATAGCCCTGTAAGATATATATATCGACGGTTAAAAGGCGAATTGATTCAAGCGCCATCCTGGGCGATATTGAGTTATATACATCATTGGAATCGGCGAATTTTTCCGCGTCGATTGAGCCGGGTTTGAGGTTAATCTGAGCACTTTTTTGGCGCTTGGCTCCATGACAAATTTGGGTATCATTTTTGCTTACGCGGTATCAAGTGTAGCGAATTTGGTTGTTTTTTTTCAAAGCATGTATATAGACCCACGAAAAAAAAGGGTTTTTCTTACTATTTGTAGTTTAAGCCATTTATCCTCGGATGGAATGAAATGGTATCGGCATTTGAATTCTTTTACTTGATCTTAAATAATTAAACAAAGGATGTTAATTCCTTTTTGCTTGAACCAGATTTATTAGTGTATGTAACTTTAATCATTTTGCCTTGAACATTCAAACATTATCTCTGTCGCTTGAATCAATCTTACCTGAACTAGTATATTGAAGAATATGACTTGTGCTAATTTTCCTTGACCAGTTTTAAGTCTTTATATCATTTAGAACCATTTTCTTTATGCAAGAAATAAATGTCTGCACGCTTGATTCCTTTATGTTAGTTTATTAATTAAACTAATATCGTACTTCAGTCAGTTTACTCCTTTCACCTTGCATTAAAAATGGCGTTTAAATCACAAGTAAAAGAACACGAAACAACGCATGTAGGTACAGTAGAACCTCGTTAAGTCGAACCTCGATAAGTTGAAAACCCCCAAATCTCGAAAAAATGTTTTGTTCCCTTCCCCGTCATACACCAAAACCTCCATTACTCGAAATTAATTTGAGTCATTACTCCTTGAACAGTTTGCAACTAGGTGAGCGGTTTAAATCATTTATCCATGAACAGTTTACAACTAGGTGAGCGGTTTAAATCATTTATCCATGAACAGTTTATAACTAGGTGAGCGGTTTAAATCATTTATCTATGAATAGTTTACAACTAGGTGAGCGGTTTAAATCATTTATCCACGAACAATTTATAACTAGGTGAGCGGTTTAACTCATTTATCCATGAACAGTTTACAAATAGGTGAGTGATTTAAATCATTTATCCTTGATCTGTTAAAGAAGTCATTGTACACTTGAATTATTTTGCTTTGAACAGATAAATAGTAATCGTGTACTTTGATTCCTTCTGCCCTGATCAAAGAATTGTGCAAAATGGCTCAAGTTACATCTTACTCCGTTAAAAAACACCTTTTATTTGTTATATATATATCAAAAATTAGCACAAAATATGCCGCTTTATGATTGGGGAGACTCGTCAATTTTTATTGTATACTTTAGGAACAATGATTTTTTTTCTCAAAAAATAAACTTTAAAACGCTCTCCTGTAAAGTTCGCAAAATGGCGCTTGAATCAAGTCGCCTTTTAACCGTCGATATGTGCTATATCCACGCATAGCACGTTTTAAGATACGATACATATCCAGATGTATATTCAGATATGTATCGTCGTGTTAAAAATTTTCGCTAAGAAAGCCCTCATCTCTCTGCACCCTAATCAAGAGAGCACATAGACATACACGTTTATTTACGTAAATATTTGATATTTGGTATAAATACTAGGTAATTCTCTTTATCGTATTGCGCGTCAAAACAGGAACATTATAAAACTGTTGCTATTCTTTGATGTTCACAGTTTTTATGGCGACAATAAAACGATAGACAAATTAGGTAACAACTTGGTTAATAATGATAAGATTATTTTTCTTAAATAACTCGAGATTTTCTCTAACGAAATACGAGTATACCTATTTTCTATATTTCTAACGAAGTATAAAGTAACGCATTGTTGTTCAGTTTTGTAAAAATGTAGGCTCCACTTCCCTATTCTTGAGCTCACGTAAATGTGGTGACCTATCGACAAATAACAACTTTATATATTATTAGTCTGTCTTGTTGGACATGGATGGTAGGGTTTTTGCCCACCGGGTAAGAACCACCTGTAGGTACTTCTAAATCCTTTCTAATGTCAAAAAAAACTATTTTTGTATGTTAGTCGATGTTCGGTGGTAGGAAATAATGCGGGTTTCGGGAAGGTAAAACTTCATTGGGGTTTTCTGTTTTTTTTGCTATCCTTAAGAGATATCTTTTATTGCCGACCATGAACATAAGACTAAATAACTCCAAAGACTAGGGTACACTACAGTCTACACGTCGCTAGCCTAGAGGGAACGGTGAACCCGTTTGAATGGCTCTCCAAAATTGCAACTGAAATGAAAGACGCAATTCTATGAAAGTAATTTATCTTCGTTTAACTGCCGGATGCATAAAGCGTGATGTAAATATATAACACTACAGCTGTTTCTGTTTCTAATGACGCATTATACCAACGCAAAACGCAACTGCGTTTTCTGCAACGGCGTTTACTGCAACAGCGCGAAATATTATGTCAGTTGGGGATTCTAACGATTTTACTAGAGATGCAAAGGAATATATTTTACAAAGACGTATCTTTTCGTCTAACGTCTATTTTCTAGTAGCTTCGTAGCTCACCCAGTGTTAGAGCTACCAAACGTATCGTCAACTTTCCATCACCACTCAGTCAACATTCCCAGTTGTAAATAATCAGTCGTAGGTATTTCTTCAATCATGAATACACCCTCAGGAATGTGTTATCCAAAAGTTATTTTTGCGCCGATATGGAAGCACGCCCACAGCGCGATGTAAATTTGGATCGCATTATGGTTTTCATGAATCATTTTTATTGCACACTTTACATTCTCTTTCAACACTCTTTTTTCTCATCTTCATAACACAGGGATGGGCCAAAGACTTAAGGAAAGAAGTTAACTGTAACAAAACTCAACAGATACAGGCATTAACAAATTGTCTGTCTACGTATGAAGCGCGGTTATGTCGATAGATAAATAATCGTAACTCACAGCCCTAATTCACGACGATGGGAAAAGTGATTGACCGAATTATGTAGCTGCTCTACTTTAAGTAGGTATATGAGTGCCCGCTAGTATAATAATGTTATGAGCCAGCCTTGCTTCGTTAGATTTCCTCCACCAATCACACAGTGGCGCAGCGTTGTGGAGTATGCCCGTGCTCAGAATGGGCCAAAGACCTTTAATAGGTTATAGCCAGATCTTCTGAACTACGAGGGGATTACAGCCATGAGTTAAAGCCACACTAAGAACAAATTTGTCATGATTGCTCATTGTCCGTTGTCCGCAGTACCGCGGGCGGCGTGTACCGATGCGGCCGGGACCGGGACCAGGCCCGGGACCGGGACCGGCAGCGGCTCCGTGGTGCTGCACCACACCAACGTCACCAGGTTGACGGCGCGGGCGCTGCACGCCGCTGGACACCATCTCCATCGCATCGAGCATTTGTAAGCTAAACACACCTTTATCAACAAACGCTTATTAATTATTATAAAGTACACAGGCAAAAGAGTAAGGTTTGCTACAAAAACTAACCGTAATCACACACAAGCAATTAATACACGAACAAACAAAAGATCAAGTTAGTTAAGGTATAGATTAATCTTTTTAACCCCCGACGCAAAAAGAGGGGTGTTATAACATCCATGTTTGACGTGTCTGTCAGTGTGTCTGTGGCATCATTTCTCCTAAATGGATGGATCGATTTTGATACGGTTATTTTTTGTATAAAGCTGACTGATCGAGATGTCTAGGATTTTTTTAATATAATTTTTAGCCTTTTACCAAATAGACTACTGGCCCACCCACAAAAATCCAGGGTCATATGAACCACCTGGTGACCTATATAGGACGATAGAAGAGCATAAAATAATAAGATTCAGCACTATGCCGTCACTTGTAAGCTGTCCAACTGAGTGCTGGTGAGAATTCAAAAGTGCAAGTTGGGTGAGTAAATTTTGGTCATATATTTCTGTACGGCATTTTTAACCATCGATAGGGCCATGAAAAATAATAAGAAAGCGCGCAGTGCCGTACAAAAAAGGTGGTCCACAAAGTCGGTAAATGATTTTGAATTCGTGACAATTTCGAGGGTAAATTTGGTCATTTGATACAGTACGGCATCAGTTTCATACTGTTGCAATACAGCTTCTAATCCATTATTCCGCAACGCCGTACAAAAAATCGTGCGACAAGGGGAAGAAATCGAGGGTTGCAACCCCCTCTTTTGCAGTGGTCCGGGGGGTCATTTGAAAAAGTACGGCTTCGGTTCCAATACATTTTCTAGGACTCAAAAGTACTATTAAAAATAATGCCGTCAAAAAATGATAGTCCATTTGAATGTATAATTAATAATTATCTTAATTTCATGGTATACTTGATTTATAAAGCTGTAAGGTCATTTGACCCTGTACGGCAACTTTTTTTTTAACATGACATTGTAAAATACAATTGTTATATAGTATTGCCGTACAAAAAAACTGTCCTAAAAAAAATATAGAGATACAAAAACTGAAATTTTTGAAATTATTGCAAAAGTTTAAATATTCATAGATTAATGAAATATAGCAATTTTCTACCTTTTTCCCTTGTTTTAAATAGTATTAAGATAAATAAATTAGGAAAAAATTATGCCGTACATTTTAATGCAGACCATATCTTTTAGGCTGATGAAAATGACGCTACCATTTTATGGTCCAGTCATCTTAGTAAAAATTTGGTAAGAATTGCGGAAATTGAGATACCCAGCTGAATTTTTGTATAAACTTGTATTTTGGCGATCTAAAAGTTGTCTCAAAACCTGCATATGATAGGATGACCGCGTCTATTAAAAATTTGTGGACAAAGGTCACAAAAATCGTTTTTTTGCAAATATCTCATTTCCTATGAAATTTTCGCTATTTGTATCTTCATCAATATTGTAGAGAATTAAATTCCCTTCAACTTTTGTTTCAAAAATTTTTTTATACGTTGAATCGTTTTCGAGATACAGGGCGGAGAGAGCGCGGTTAGAGCATCATGTAAGGTCAACCGGTATAGCCCCGATCAAAACACGCTATATAAAGTTTATTAAATGAAGGGAATTTAATTTTCTAAAATATTGATGAAGATACAAATAGCGAAAAACTCATAGGAAATGAGATATTTGCAAAAAAACGATTTTTGTGACCTTTGTCCTCAAATTTTTAATAGACGCGGTCACCCTACCATATGTAGGTTTTGAGACAACTTTTAGAATGCCAAAATGCAAGTTTATACAAAAATTCAGCTGGGTATCTCAAATTCCGCAATTCTTGCCAAATTTTTACTACGATGACTTTATTTATTACTAAATTAATTTTACTACAAACCTTTGGACCAACGAAAATGTACGGCATGTAAAAAAATATTATTTATGCATAAAATACTTTCAAAATAAATTAATTTTATGTTGTATCAAATGACCCCCCGGACCACTGCAAAAGAGGGGGTTGCAACCCTCGATTTCTTCCCCTTGTCGCACGATTTTTTGTACGGCGTTGCGGAATAATGGATTAGAAGCTGTATTGCAACAGTATGAAACTGATGCCGTACTGTATCAAATGACCAAATTTACCCTCGAAATTGTCACGAATTCAAAATCATTTACCGACTTTGTGGACCACCTTTTTTGTACGGCACTGCGCGCTTTCTTATTATTTTTCATGGCCCTATCGATTGGTTAAAAATGCCGTACAGAAATATATGACCAAAATTTACTCACCCAACTTGCACTTTTGAATTCTCACCAGCACTCAGTTGGACAGCTTACAAGTGACGGCATAGTGCTGAATCTTATTATTTTATGCTCTTCTATCGTCCTATATAGGTCACCAGGTGGTTCATATGACCCTGGATTTTTGTGGGTGGGCCAGTAGTCTAAAAGCTTTACACTTTATTTGCCACATAATGTGTCCAATAAATTTAAATATTTAAATGCTCATCTATTTTATTTCAGATCAATTATAGATGCTCCTAATTTAGAGCACATAGCTGTTGAAGATCTGAGTAAGATGCCTAATCTCAAGTCATTGTGAGTACCTCATACAGTGTACCAGTTATCATTAGCCATAAACTTAATAGTCATACATAACCTTAACTAGAGTCACGGTAAACATATTATTAGATAGCTCCGTGCTAGAGTTCCATAAAAAAGTATTTACTCATCACATCGTCTCATATTATATTGTGCACAATCGTCCCACAGTCAAACTATTCGAATTTATTAGATTCCTATATTGTGCTAGAATTGTGTAACAGGGGCTGCTCTAGGTAGGTACCTACAACTACAGCTACCAGTGCTAACGTTAGAGCCACTGACGCCCTAGGCAAGAATATTGTGGCGCCCACATCCATACTAATATTATAAATGCGAACTAGTAAGGAAATAAAATCGAGCTTATTTGCTCGAAATTTTTTTTACTGAACCAATGCAATGGGAACGTTTATTAAGAATTTTATTTTCCTTTTTTTGCTCTTAACCCCAAATGTAGCACCCTAGGCCGTCGTTATTTTTTATTATTAAATGGCATGCAGTGCATGTATGCATGTGAAAATGAGGATGTGACGTTTTGACAGTTGCTAAGCAACTGACTGGAGGGTAATGGACGGATAAAATACTGAGAATGGCCGTTAAGGCGCAAAGTTTAAAAGACATTATTGGCCCATTCAGTAAGAGATCCCTAATGATCCATCCCATCACTCACCTGTTGCTATGTAGGCAGGTAAATGATGATGGTACCACGGCACTTCTCACGTCATGATATTAATCACGGTACTCTTGTGTAAATTACATTACCTACATATCTCTTGTTTTTCACGCAGTGCCCCGTTATCAGAAGTAATACTCTAGTATTAATGGCTTCACTTTTTATAGTCCTGTATTTATGACGTTAAAACTTTAATTGTCAAACTAACATTTTTATTCCATGTAGGATGTAGGTAATGTTCCAGTTAGTTACTGATAAAATCACATTTCACATATCGATACCTCTGGGCTCAAAGGGCGTAAAGCACATTTTGGGCCATATGGAGTTAATAATACCATCGTATTCAGTTTTTCATTCTCTATCGATTGGTATATACGAAGTTGCCAAATTCGCACAAAAATGTTCTTTACGCCCCGTCTATTTTGGTCTGCTAAACCAGAATGAAACAGGAAACTGGGCTGTAAATTACATTACTGCGCAAGTTAAAAATGTCCTAGGTTGTATAGGAATTCAATTATGAGTATTAGGGCGTATAACACATTAAATCTCAAAATAATTATAAATATTACCTGAAGTTTAGGGTGTAAAGCACATTATTCTATTATTCCCATATTATTCCAGACTCAAAAGGCGTAAAGCTAATTTTGGGGTTCATGGAGTTTATAATAATTTTATTCAGTTTTTCATTTTTTATCGACTAGTAAGTATAACTACACAAAGTTTCAAAATTCGAAGAAAAATGATGTTTACATTCCATGTATTTTGGACCGCTAAACCAAAATAAAACAGAAAATCGGGCTATATGACATTCCTGCGCAAGTCAAAAACCTCGTAGGTTAATAATTGTTATACATAATTTTAAGACATAATAATGTAACACATTAATTCTCAAAATGTTATTGTCCCTTACAATCATTCAACATAATCAGCAACTGGACACACATAATATGCCCGTTGACTCTGTCCACGCCACGATTGAAAGAGAAGTGCAAAAATTAATTGTATGGAGTCCATCGCGATAGCCGACATACTTTGAGACCATTCGGAAAAAACCTAAGCCATACAAAGTCATTGTTATGGACTACACCGATTTTTAACCGACTTCAAAAAAAGGAGGAGGTTCTCAATTCGACTGTATTTTTTTTATGTGTGTTACCTCAGAACTTTCGACTGGGCGAACCGATTTTGATGATTCTTTTTTTAATCGGAAGCTGGTGGCTGTCATGTAATCCCACATAAATTTTATTGAGATCTGACAATGGCATCCATGAGAAAACCATATAAGTCTTAAATTTGTATTAAGAATGTGCGCAACAAATGGATGAATAACTCAATATCACGCCAACCGATTTCAATGATTCTTTTTTTAATCGAAAGCAGGTGCTTGTCATGTAGTCCCACATAAATTTGAACGAGATCTGACAAGTAGTTTTTGAATAACTTTGAAGTCGGTTATTTTTTGTTAGTAAAATTTAGATTATCTGAATTTTTATCAATTAACTGACAATACTTTCACACCAAGCACATTGAAAAATATAAAACTAAAACAGATTAGAATAGCTACATTTAAAAATAAATATGAAAACTAAATAAATGTCAAATATTCCATGGCAGAGGAAGCTGAAACTCAAAATATAACGTTAATGGAAAAGCCATTGGTCAAAGGAAAAGGCAAAGGCAAAGGAAAAAGTAAAGTAAAGGACAAGTCAAGCGGAAGCAAAAAACAGGAAGCGGAAGAAGTTAAGCCACTATATACAACTAAATTAAACATAGAGGAGAGTAACTAAATGTGGGCTAGTGCTTTAATATGGGCTAGTAATAATTCTCGAAAACCTACAATCGAAAGACACAACAAATGACGATCGTCTATCGCATTCATTCGCTCTAACATCGTACTCACTCAATCTCGTCATTCGCGCGCGAGCTGTCGCCAGTGTTGGCCATACTTGGTTTGCTGCTGTTGAAAAATTTTCTGTGGTACGTATCAATGTGTTATTTAATTAACGAAAATTAGGTCTAAATACTGTAACTATGTGTTTTGTTGCAGAATATACGTTCAATTATACGATTTTTGGTTGATTTATTGCTTGCTATATATAATTTGTGAATTACACGATCAAGTTGATTTTAGTAAAGAATTTTGAATATGGGCTATGTCTATGGTCCTGAATATGGGCTAGCCTGTGGCCTCGGTTATAACTTCGTCTCCATATAGAAATGACCTTATTGAAACAAATAAGAAGAAAATTAAAAAATAAAATGAAACAAAAGATAAGAAACCCAAGCAAAAGAAAAGAATTATAGGAAATAAGAAAGCCAAGACCAGGGACGAAAGTGAAGGTGAAGAAGATATCCAATTTGATTCAGATAGTGAACCAGATGCCCCTATAGGAAGAGAGGCTCCTGACACTGCCGGTGCAGCGTGTATGTTTTGTGTATGTTTATTTTCGTACAAGATATTATAAGTTTCTACTTGTAGCCCATATTTGAGTACCTGTTCCATATTTAGCGTCTATTTTGATATTTTGTTTAATGCTCAATTTAATAATTTATTATAATATTAAGAACATAAGATTGTTACTTAGCTCTTTAAAAATGTATGTATGATTATTTTCACCTCAATAAATGGTTATTTTTTTAATAGTTTTTTATTTTTGAGGCAAAAACAAAATGGTAGCC
Organism: Thymelicus acteon; assembly: GCA_951805285.1. NCBI lineage: Eukaryota > Metazoa > Arthropoda > Insecta > Lepidoptera > Hesperiidae > Thymelicus > Thymelicus acteon. The sequence goes on along the minus strand of OX638226.1, from coordinate 16,735,512 downwards.
CATATTTGGTTACTTTCCTCTAAACAAAAAAAAATACGTGGATTTGACACGTCTCTGTGACAACGGTACTATACCATGAAGAATATAGAAAGCTTACATGGAGCTCTTATGTTTGTGAAACATTAAAATATGAAACTAATGAAGAAGATAAAGAAAATGAAAATAATACTGAAAAAGAAAATAATTCTAAAGATGAATAACCCAAAAATTGCTTAAAACTTTCTTGTTTGCCCTTTTATTACGTATAATAAAAACTATTAACAATTAAATTAATTAATTTTTAAAAAGCTTTTTGGTTATTCCCATAATATCCATTGGGATGGGGATTATGAGAATAATCCATCAGGATGGGATGGGGTACCCCCCACTCCGTTTAACCCTTTTTATTATGAAAGTTGTACAATTTTAAATGCAAACTTTGTGATTTACAACACAATTTATCATTGCTATTATCATTTACTACATAATATTATACAACTTTTTTACGCTAGGTTATCTTTACCGCCAAAGTTAATAAAGTTAGCTTTTAAATGGGTGTAAAGGACATTTTGTAGTTTTTTTTAGGTGGTAAAGCAAAACTATTTTGGAAACTATTATATTTAGACTTCTTTTAATAATATTAACTTAAAATATAGGAAAGTGTAAGTATTTCTCTCATAGAATGTTTTTTTATAATCATTGAGACAAAAAAGTTATAGCTAATTTTGTTTTATTTTTTAGGTTTTTTGGCTCTCCTGAAAAGTAGCTGTTTTGTGCTATACGCCCTTTGAGCCCAGAGGTATCGATATGTTTGAAAATGTAAACGGCCATTCTACATAGAAATTCAATAGCGGGGTAGAGAATCTACTTTAAAAATCAACGTTGGGGGCACGTTAAATATTGTTAAATATAAATATTATTATTACTTGCACTTGCCACCTGTACCACCTGTAGGTACGCTTATTACTCTTAGGGCTTGTTTCACAATCTTCAAGTAGAGTCCTGAATAAGCTATTCGCTGGTTAAAGTGACGTTAAAGTGTCATTTTACATACACGAAATGTCAACTTAACCAACGAATAGCTTACTTCGAACTTACTTGAAGATTGTGAAACAAGCCCTTATTAGGTCAACGAATTATTATTATTTTGCTTTCAGTTTTATATCGCAAGCGCCGCTGTTACGCCGCATAGCGCCTCTGCCGTCGTTGCCTGAATTACGCACATTGTACGTATGTATGTCCATATTATACCTACTTATTTGGTTGTCTAGTTAACGCCCCAACTCAAGAGTCACTAACGGTTACTTTTATGGCGGGGACTTAATTATAGTATTTGGGTTGTCCCGCTATGACATAATTATTAATAAAAACGAACTTTTCGTCAAGGAACAATATATTTTCTTTTTGACTCCGTCAGTAGGAATCTCTATCTCCCTTCAAAATCAAATTATCAAAAACACATAAAATATAAATGTAGAAAACTGCCAGCATATATACAAGGAGGATGAATACTATATTACAAATGAGAAGTGACAGAAGAGTATAAAAGATGCCGTACCGATCGCCACACTTTAATTACTCCTTAGTAAAGAATAGCCATACAAATTATGTATTAAGAAGCGATTTAAGTAATTGTTAGTGACATTGAGTTGGGGGGGTAAGTAGATCACTTACCAAAAAGGAATCTATGTTTATGGAGACATGTATGAATGTTCTCCTAAAATTTTGAAAATGAAAGTCTCCAAAAATTTTATGTGAAAATTCCGTAGGCATCTACTCTACGCAATAAGATACTTAGATTGGAATAAAATATATGATAAATAATATTTTAGATATCTGTAGAACAGGTTTTTCTTCTAATTACCCGACAACGCTGTTAGTCACTGAAGAACCGAGGAATGCAATCGTCCTTGTTTCTATGCCAATTTGAAGGTATCATAATTTTATTATAATATACTCGAAGGTAATAGCATGCTGGTCTAAATAATGAAGAGTCAAAAAAATATGACACATCCTATCTAGTGTAGTTCCTGCATTAAAATACAATTTAAGCCTATAATAAGTACCTTCATTCTTATATTAACAAAATAATTAAGAGAAGATAAGGTCAACAACACCAACAATTTTTTACAGCATGATAACCACATCGGGTCTGCTGGAGGTGCCGAACTTGAGTCATGTGCAGGACAACAGCAAAAACAATGCCACCACGTCATATCTACAAGCTGTGTGAGTAACCATTATCATTGCCGGTCAATTCTATCGGTATCAGGCTTTTGAATCTTATGTGGGCCAATGGCCTCGGCAATACTTTATTTTTTAATAATAATTAGGACGAAAACATGTCCAGGACCCAAATTAATGTACATATTATGTCTTTTTCTTGAGAGTATCCATCTGTGCTTCGGAGGACACGTTAAGCCGTCCATGCAAGTCCCCGTTAATAATGCTACTTAGCAGTCGTTACTGACATCTTCGGATGGCATAAAAACTTCCAATAGTGCCGACCCTTGGATTGGTTGGGTCACTTACCCCACCCATGCGAAGTGAAACACCATAGTAATATGCCTGTCGACGGCTCCCCTCGTATTTGAGGAGGCCTAGCGTGACGAATGTCCTGTGAAGGTCAGCTAAGTAATCCATCTGTTCTCATGCAGTGACCTGGAAGGCAACCACATTAAGCGGATCTCCGCGCACTCGCTTCGTGGACTCCGCGCTGACCAAGTGTAAGTCACTAGGTACATACCACTGTGCTATTTACTATCGTTTTGTTTATGTTATTATGTATGTAGTGTAATCTTATGTTCGCTTATGTAAGAATAATATAAAGGAATTTCTTAATGTAGTATATTATCCTTCTTCATAACTTTTGCATAAATGACATTTTCATAGAAAAAAACTATTTCCAAGTTCAGATCATTTACAGCACTTAGTGCTTAAGGAAGGAGGCTTAGGGAAGAATGAAGTCAGTAGAGCTTCTACACAAACGAATTTCATAATCGTAAACTTTTTTTGCTTTGCATTACCACTAAAGCTAATTAATTTTGTAGCTTTTATTTCTTTGGTAGTTTTTTGTTTTTGCTAAAAACCTTATCCAACTAATCCAGTGACGAATAGTTGAATGACCACTATTTCTTTATTTCAGATCCTTGAACTACAATCTGATAGAGGAAGTGCCGGCGTTCGCGTTTAAAAATGCCAAGATATCAAAACTGTGAGTTAAGGCTCCCTTATAGCTTAGGTATAATCTACATAGTTAATTGAACTGACTGATAATGTAAAAATATTCAGATTATATGAACGTTGGTACATTAAACTCGTCTCCCATTTATATGTATAAATAGTTATGTAAATAATGCGTCCATTGAGTAATATTTTATAATTTCAGGAGTTTCAGAGGTAATACTAAGCTAAGAAGGTTGGATGAAATGGCGTTTGCTGAAAATCTTTTGCTTAGACAGCTGTAAGTATCTTGCTTCCTATCTGAGCAATATGTAGCTATTTTTTTTAAATAGAAATATAAAGAATAATATGGATAAATATTATTATTTTTAGGGATGTAAGTGACACTATAATCACTTACATACCTACAAAAGGATTAGAAAAACTGGAGGTCCTTAGGATTGAGAAGACTCCATCATTGAAGTACGTCCCTTCTATTTATGAATTTCAGGTAATTGAATATCGCTTTGACAGCGATTATAGCTACATATTTGGTACCAAAGATATTAAAAAAATGTATACATAAATTATGGTAGCTATAGCAAAAATATAAAGAAATAATGAAGAGTATTTAGCTATGTAATAAAGTTATTATAAGTAGTATCTCAGGGTAGTACATTGGGGCCACTAAATGTTTTTGTTTAAAAAGCTTCACAGTTAAGTGACTATATTTTCTTCTAGAATTTGCAAAAAGCGTATTTGACGCATCATTTCCACTGCTGCGCTTTTGCGTTTCCAGAGCGACATAACCCAGCCAGGCATGCGCTGTACGAAACACAGAAGGCTCTCATGGCACAGGTATAAAATGTACTTAACAATAAGAACGTGTATATTAAAAAAATGTTAAATGTTAAATAGTCGCTTCCGGATAGATTCGCTTCATTAATTGATACATTGTTTAACTCTTATTTTAGCACATACATTTCAAAGTTTTCGTGAGTGATTTTTACTATAAGATTTAAAATAATATTCCAGAGTTGTGGACAAGGGAAAGAAAAAATTACAAATTCGCAAAGGAAACGTCGATCTATGGCGCCGATGAGTTCCAAATTGACGCCGAACTTTCAGTAAGCTAATAATAATCTACAACATAAAGAGATGCAAAATGCTAAATTAATGAATGAACTTATTTAAACTGAGATTTTTTTTTAATAATGTCCACATTTGCAACTTTAAACTGTACCTCCAACAGATAAATAGTTGAAGAGTAAAGAATATTTTCATCATTTTAGGGCTCTAGATGATGACTCAACCGCAACAACAAGTGAAGAATATGATAATGTACCCAATGATGACTATTTCGCTGATTCTGGCAGCTTCGAAGATGAGGAGCAAGGAGACTTTCATGAACTTGTAAACAACACACATATCCAAGTTGCTTATAAATGCGGAAATTTTAGTTTCAGGTAATTTGAAAATTTAAATTATTAGGCCAAATTACCTACTTACATTTTATATTGAAATGAAAAAATATTTAGGCGCGTTGGGCGATGGCGATGTCACACATTACACTTCCCTTGAAATAAGCATGCTATGCTACAGATTATTTCTATTATTTTGTTTTCAGTAGGAGAAAAGTGGAGTGTACGCCTCTACCAAATGATCTCAATCCCTGCGAAGATGTCATGGGCTGGACCTGGCTGAGGGCCAGTGTCTGGTTCGTCATCACGGCTGCCGTGGTCGGCAACACCGCCGTGTTACTAGTCTTGCTCACCAACCACACGGAACTCACCGTCCCAAGGTTCCTCATGTGCCATCTGGCGTTCTCAGATCTCTGCACGGGACTGTATCTCTTCATGCTGGCCGTCGTAGACTTAAGATCCTACGGCGAATTCTTCAACTACGCCTACGATTGGCAGTACGGCGTCGGTTGCAAGATCGCCGGATTTCTATCAGTATTCTCTGGACAGCTATCAGTATTTACGTTAACAATAGTCACGTTGGAACGCTGGTTTGCGATCACCTACGCTATTTACTTGGAGAGAAGAATTTCCTTGATGGCCGCGGCGAAGATTATGATCGGAGGGTGGTTATTTTCGACCCTCATGGCAGGCTTGCCTCTGGTTGGAGTTTCGGACTACTCCTCGACGTCTATTTGCCTGCCGGTCGAAAGTGAAAGCGTGGGCGTTGCTGTATACCAAGGCTCGTTATTTTTAACCAATGCGATCGCTTGGGTGACGATAGTGGTCTGCTACGTTCAGATATACAGGTCTCTCGGAGGAGGCGGAGAGAATTATGGAGGGAGAGGTGCTGCCGCCGCAGCAGAAAGACGCATAGCGAATAAAATGGCCTTACTAATCGGAACTGACCTCCTCTGCTGGGCGCCAGTGGCTTTCTTCGGGGCGACGGCGTTGGCAGGAGTTCCCTTAGTAGACGTGAGTCACGGGAAAGTGTTGCTCGTGTTCTTCTACCCCCTGAACGCGTGTGCGAATCCGTTCCTCTACGCGATCTTGACGAAACAGTACCGACGGGATTTCATAACTTTAATAGCGCGGACGGGGAAGTGTAACTGGTTGGTGCAGAAGTACAAGCTGGCGGCGACCCCCCCTCCCACCGCCCACACGAACCAGTCAGCGCCGGCGCCGTTACTGCCGCTGATAGACTACAGATCGAATTCACAAGTCAAAGAGAATGGAGAGGCATTGCTTTAAATGTTCTAGATGTAATTTTAGGATAAGTACTGATATTATTATACGGTTATTTATTACTACTGACTTTTATTTTATTATAATTATCAGCTTCTTTCATAATCATTCAGTGGTGACACATGTGTTTCCTAAAGGAGAGACATTCATATGACATAATGATGTTTTCAGGTTATTTGCTAATGTGATGTTTATTTTGTGGACTTTGTCTAACCCAAAAGTAGACCTCCCACCCCCAGGCAGAAGCCAGGTACCCCACAAGTGTGTTGTTTGTAAAAGAGTAAAGCAAAAAAAAATAGTAGAAACTTGTTTATTCATAGTGAAGTATCAACTCAAAAAAATGTGTGCATTATCATCCAAATCACTTATGATATCACTAGAAATGTACTCTATCACTAACTTATCACCTTCTAACAAAACCTCCTTCGTCATTAACTCTGCTATCTCTACATTCATTTTTGTAGGGCTTATGCAATATCCATCTAATTGCCTGAACAGTCTGAGTTTCGTATCGCCCATTTTATTATTGTCATTCCTTATGTTGCAAGTATCACATATACTGTCAATAGCCCTTCCAAGACTCCACTTTGCACAGAAGAAAACTGGAACTGTATCCTTTAAATCTGGGTCTAAATTAACAGATTCAATTACCTTTATGTTGTCTATATCCTGAACAGTTCTGACAGGTTTTGGTTCATTGTCTATAGGTTTCTTAATAGCAAAGTACACCCTGTCTTTCGGAGCAATGCTTTTAGGGCCAAGAGCCTTCTGCTTGACTCTCATAAGGTGAATTTTAGATGCCGTTTTTACTTTAGCTGATGATTGCAGTGCCTTACGTATGTTTTCTGTTATCTGAAACAAAACATGAAGAATTTTGATTGCAGATTTGCAATAATTTTTTACAATTGTTAGTTGGTTGGTGAGGGCTACTGCGACAAAGTTAGTATTGTAGCCGTAAGTGATGATGATGCCATGGTGTTACTCATGTTGTAGTCTAGTGACAGTAATCACTTACCATCAGGTGGCTCAGTTTCTTGTCTGTCATTGATTGCATTGTTGTTTGCATGATGGTATACTTGATCGCCACCTAACTACTAATTAATCTCAGCATATTGAGCACATTCAAGACATATTACTCTCACTAAGCCTAATTTGAGAAATACTATTGATGGATAACCTGAGAATAAATCAAAACTATGGATCCAGTGTTGATTTATGTGATTTTACCTTTTCCTGTAGATGTTTATTGGCTTCCTGGAACTGTCTCCGAGGTGCTTCAAACTGCTCTATTTTTATTGCCATTGTCTCATCGTCTATTTCTGGACATGAACTGAAATAAAATGCAATTTTTTTTATGTAATGAGGACAGCAAAACGAGCTTGCAATACCACCATCCCATACCACCCATGGACATCAATCACAAACCTTGAATATGCAAAGACGTCATGAAGTGGGTACTGTTAATGTTAGGTGGTAATGAGAATATTATTCTATTATAGTTATTCTAAGTTAGTATCGAGTAAAAACTATGAATTTGAAATAACATTTCAATTATACTTACGGATGAAATCTATGATCAATACAAAAATGCTTATTACATTTACTGCACAGCATTTCATGGAGGTTTCCTTTCCTGCATCCGTTTGATGAACATCGGAATATTTGGTCATCATTTTTGTGTTCAAATTCCCGCGGTTTTGGAGCCGACTCACACTGGCCAGAGAGACAGTGGTCATGGAAGTGAACTCGACAGAAAACCTTCCCGCACTTGCACTGCAGCGGCAGGAAGTCCGTCTGGTTGCAGTCTTCGTACTGACAATGTTCGCCGAGAGTAGGAAATTCCATTCTAAGGGTTTTGTAACTTCTTTTTAAAAGATTATAACCTTAAATATATATTTTATGCAGTCGACTTTCTGAATGCACTGAATATTATATAATATAGCAGACTATTTATTTCTGTAAGTACTTTAGCTACACTTGCAAATAGGATAGTGTAACGTAAATAATAAAATTATTTATCAATAACAAATCGTTCTCTCTGTCGTTCAATTCAAATGAATCGACAAAATTTGACAATTTTGACATTACAACTCTCAATACTCTCATCTCAAAAATGACAACGACAAATACCATTCGACAATCGGACTATGATAATGACAGGCTTTGATTAATTTTTCTTTAATCAATGATGACAGGTAGGTACAGCTTTATGACTTGATATCTTCTACATACAGCCATTTTATTAAAACATTACTATTTTTATTTAAACACGTCTTGCATTGAACTCTTTTTTTACAGAAATAAGTCTATTGCTTGACCACAATCGCACAATCCCACCCAATGGTAAGGGAACGTACCCAAACCACGTGACCCATTTTTTACCCCTCTCCCCCCCTCGGTAACCAACCGTAGTATATGAGAAGATCCCCCTCCACCCCTAGTTTTCACGTGACTAAATTTTTTTGCAAACAGAGTTAGAAAAATATAAATTAGTATCTTTTGCAGAACTTTAATAAAAAAAAATTGTGATGACGTAAGTAATCCTCTAAATAAGAGGTCCGGTTTTTGCTTTTTTTTTTCGTACTGAACCCAAAAACAAGCTATTCCGAAACTACTGGACCAATGAGTTTAAATTTGGTACTTAAATTCCTTTTTCACTGGGTTCTAGAAGGTTCAGGTAAACAACTGAATTTGGAAAAAAATCATGAGATCAAAAATAAAAATAAAACCGTTTAGTAAAACGTGAGTAAACCGTATCATGTAGCATGTCAAATGCAAGGGCTTATTGTAAGTTGCAAGGATCGCAAATATATTTTATTAGGTGTTTGATGATTCTAAAATTTCTAATTTTGGTTAGAGTCAAGTGTCCCACCTGCTAGCTAAACGGTTGGAGTTAAACAAGTGAAAAAATGTTCAAAAATAGGTTAAATGATGAATTTACAAGGAAAGCTATCACGGCTATGTTAGCATTATCAGTTAATGAGTTATAGTCGGAACCCTACATTACGCGTGACCTGACACGCACTTGCCCGATTTTTAATTTTTAAATTTGACATAATATTTACATTGCACTATAGTTCTTTAGATAAAGGCCTTCCGTTTATTATTATGAGTACAGAATTAGATACAATATGCGGTACAACGGTAACAGTACTATTGTGGAGTATGGAGCACCTGCTAATGCAATTAGACATCTATTATTTGTGTATGCATTGAATTGTGGGGTAAGTGGTCAGCAGTTTATCTATTAAAAAAAATTGAATTTTCAATTCAAGCGTAGTGAAATACAGGTAGAAAAAAGAAAAAGAAAACGTCAATCAAGTTAAACAAAGCATATATTTCAGCGTTTCCTCTTCCCGCCGCGTTTGTTCCCGCCCTTGGCGCCCTTGCCCTTGATGCGGCGCCGCACGCCGGCCGCCTCCTCCGTGTCGTCGTCGGACTCCGCCCCCCGCTTGCGGCCCTTGCCGCCCCTCTTGTCTTCTAGCTCTTTCATTTCCTGTTGTAACAGATAGTTTTATGAGGCAATCATGTTAAAAGATAGATGCACTTTTTATAGTGAAAAACAACTATACGCCATAGCAATCATTTTTTTTAAACAAAACATCTGTTTTTTTAGTATTATTAAAACCATTTGTACCTAAATAGTTTAATTTTATGATTTTAATAAACTATGTTTTTGCGGCTTTTTTTTTGTTTTTATTAGGTCCTAGATAAAACACACGCAATCATCAATCCTACAGCCAAGTAAGTCCTTCGAATGCCATTATCATTAAAAGTATCATTATCCAGCAACATACGATCTTGGTGAGCCGCTGCGCCTCGGCCACGCGCTCCTGCAGCACCATGACCTCGGCCTCGTCCGCGGCGTACAGCGGCAGCTTCTTGCCGATCAGCTGCTCGATGCGCTGGTACAGCTCCACGTCGTACTGGGGAAATAAAGATATAGCATCAATATCTTTGCTTTGCTGTTCTCCTGGTATAACTCTACATCTCTCTTAAGGGACTATCCATAAATTACGTCACACATTAGGGGGGAGGAGGGGGAGGGTCGATGTAGTGTGACAAGGGGTGGAGGGGGGGTCCTAAATTTCGTGACGTCACATTTCAAAATCGAATAATTAGTATGTATAGGTAAATATTATATAAATATATAATATATAAAACTTATTTCGGAACTTTTAATTTAATAATTTCTAGGTGTAAAATTTCATATGTGACGTCACACTAGGGGGGAGGTCTCACAAATGTGACCAGCTGTGTGTGACAAGGACAGGGGGAGGGATCAAAAAGTCATGAAATTAGTGTGACGTAATTTATGAATAGCCCCTAATCTCAAATGTAACTTAGCATATGGCACTGTTATTTCTTTAATATATTATACTTCGGCCGCTGTATCTTGGCGCGTCTGAACTTCGCGCAGAAGGCTGCGCAGTAACATAATTCGCCAGTACTCGATACGCGGTGTATTGTGTCTCAGTCATACGTTAGCATGTTCGTGTTGCCATCTCTGTCTTACATGCGCTAAAGTTCGCAAAGCCTATGTTCAGACGCGCCAAGATACAGCGGCCGTACTGTACATAGTATTAGTTATAACAAGATTAATTATTACAACACTATTTGCTAATGCCATTTGCTTGGCTACCCACCTGAGACACAGAGCTTACGACTGTCCCCCAAACATTTGATCAAACATTTGACCCACCTGACTGACAAACGTGATGGCCTTCCCCGCGCGGCCGGCGCGCGCCGTGCGCCCCACGCGGTGGATGTAGTCCTTGCTGTGCAGCGGGATGTCCAGGTTGATCACCACGTCCACGTGGGGGATGTCCAGACCACTGCAACGTGATGCTTGTGTTAACAGTTACGTTAGGCGAGGCCACAAGACTGCAACAAGTCGTAACGCAAAACTTTCGTCGCGTACGGCATCGTAACGACGCGATCGTCGGATATATCCACAATGCGTTGTGTGACGTCGTATATTTGCAGTGCGCTGTCACGCCGCAGTATTGTGGCCTCGTCCTCAGTTAGTCGTAGTCAGTTCTTAAAATCTGATATATGTCAGTCAGCCATAACACACATAATTAAAAAGTACATAATATACATAAGGGGCCATCCATAAATTACGTCACACGTTAGGGGGGAGGGAGGGGGTCGATGAAGTGTGACATTGTGTGACAAGGGGTGGGAGGGGTCCTAAATTTCGTGACGTCACATTTCAAACTCGAATAATTGGTATGTATAGATAAATATTAAAAAATAATTAATGGAAATAAAACTTATTTCGGAACTGCTGCTTTAATTTAACAATTTTTAGGTGTAAAATTTCATAATATGTGACGTCACACTAGGGGGGGGGGAGATCTCACAAATGTGACCAGCTGTGACAAGGGGGGGGAGGGGTCAAAAAGTCATGAAATTAGTGTGACGTAATTTATGGATGGCCCCTAAATACATAATTAAAAAGTTACACGATCACTAGTACTACAAGGTAACTCGCCCTTTTTTTGCTTCGAAAAACCTATATCTTTATTCATAAAATAGTTATATATAACGCACTATATCGACTTGGATATTAAATATGAATAACACTTACATTACAAAACACATTTGCATACGTGCAAACGTGCATGCGTGAATACATGAACGTTCTTTTGTATCTGTCACAATAACCTGAAACTCACCGAGAAGCGACATCAGTACAAATAAGCACAGAGCGGCTCTTGCTCTTGAACTTGTTGAGGGCAGCGAGCCGCTTCTGCTGCGACATCTGGCCGTGCAGCGGCACCGCGGGCACGCCGAGCGCGCGCAGCAGCAGCGCCGCGCGCAGCGCGCCCGCGCACGTCGCCACGAACACTATGAACGAGTTGCCCGCCATCTCGTTCAGGATGTGCACTAGGTATACGTCCTGGAATGGGTGCAAGTTGTTAGGAGTTTTACTAATTACTTATTTTTATATTATTCATACTGTCTGATGACACGATAATCTAGTTAGTGAGGATCAAATTGGTAATCTAAATTCCAAACTGTTTGGTAGACGAAAAAAAATTCATCCCCACTTTACCTGTGGGGGAGTATAACTTTGTGTAAGATTTTATTTTACGACTATTAAGTACCGTATGTATACTGGGTGTTTTTGAGGTTGTGCACAAACTTTACCAAATGATTCTATAGCATTTACTAAACATATCTTATACAGGTACTAGTGCATTATAAAGCTTAGTTTTTAAGTTATTGGTAATTCCATTTAATATGGGTGTACATTGTAAAAGGGTCTTTATTTGTGCTATGTTACCGCTCAGTATGGTCATAATCATTCAAACTATACTTGTTTCATTTTAAATGTCATGACATTATTGGCTTGACTTGTCAATAAAGGCCCATTTAGACAGAGAGCTTCTCGTCTCGAAGAAGCCACGATCAAATTAATAAAAAATCTTTCTTACATTTACACCTCTCGCTATTTGACGACAATTTCCTCGCAATGGAATATTGATTGTAAACTTAACTCCAATGACAAATTTCGCACTCAAAACGTTTTCAACCGTCTTGTATGATACACATATGAATTTGAAAAATGTAAGTCGAATACAAGTCGAGATTTTCGTAAGTAATCTTACGTACAATGTGTACTTAAATAGACGTAGGAAATTATCGCCTTGATCGATAAGTTACGAATGTCATATGAGATAATCGTAGGTGAGAATTTAGTTCTTTCCTGTATGTAAACATTTGATACGATAATGTTATGGCGATTATTACCAGTGATAGTAGTGTACGATAGATACTAGAAACTCTCCGTCTAAATGGGCCTTAAAGTAAACAAACATCGTAAAACTTTTCGAACTAGTATTATTACCTATTTGGTTTTGTTAATGTCACTGGTCGCACAGACAGCAAAATCGATGAGAAATAATTGTTAACGTCAATAAAAGTTTACTAATGTCAAAGTTTCATATCAAACATAATGCGACGTTGCCAGCTTGCGTAAAGAGATTACACATTAGGCAATTTACGTTCAAGTATTTAGATTGTATGAAAATGAAAAATAAAATAAAAAATTAAAATTTTAATAATGAATCCATAACGAAAGATGACCAATTTAATGGTCTGAATAACAGGCCGAAGTTCGTGCACAACCTCAGGAACACGGTGTATATCTATGCCAAATAACGGCTTTCTAGCACAAAGGGTCTCTGCGCTATGCTGCAATAGGCATGATGACAGTAAGTAAAAATTACTAAAATTATGTATTTATTTAATGAAACCCTATTAACTCGTTAGGATCCGCGTGATCGCGGTACCTTTGAGTTCGAACGTGCTGGAACGTTCTCGGTAACCGACGGGTTAATGGATTACAAAACACGCATATATCGTGTTATTATGAGCGAGATTAACAATATTTTTGATAAAATAAAACTACAAAATACGGCAAGTCGCCATGATAGCTTGAACGCCAATCAGTCTCAATTAGCGCGAATTACGTCACACTTCTTAAACAAATGAATATCACCATACTGATAATGACGACTTGTCAATTATTTTCCTTAAGAGTGACGTCATATCGACGCCATGACAGTTTGAAGCGTTTTGGTGCGAATTTTAAACTTATAAATTGAAATGCATTTATTTTATACTAAACCTTATTTTTTGCGGAAATATGATATACATTGTAATTATAATATATTTCCCAACAATATAGAACAGTATTTCAAAATCTGTCATCATGCCTATTGGACGGACGGACGTGACAAAAACTAAGGGTTCCATAGTCAAAACAGGACCCTAAAAAGGTGCTTCCAACAATGTAGTCTTACACATATGATATGTTTAGTAAATGCTATGCTAGTACCTTATACTTGACAGGTATGAACAAGTAGTATTGCTGGAGTTTCTCAACAGTCTGGTACTTAGTAGACACTTCCACCTTGACCGGATCCTGCAAGGATGCTCTCTGCAACTTTTGCACTTTCTTGGTCATTGTGGCGGAGAATAAGTACGTGCGACGCTCACGGGGAATCACGCGGAGAATCTTATCCACCTCCACTTCGAAATCCATGTTCAGTATGCGGTCAGCTTCGTCCATAACCTGGATAAAAATAATTTTAATCTAAGAACATAATTTTTAACTTCACTTGGAATAAAAAAATGCTGCATTTTCTGTATGGAAAATTAAAATCAATATAAATCCTCTTTATTTTCTTATGGCCTTAAAAGAATCATGTGTGTGTGAAATTTCAATTTTCTAGATACACTGGATCTAAAAACTTTTGACTCTATCATCACCATGATTCTTATTTTTTGCATTATATTTAAAGAAAAGGAAATATTAGTGCAATGATATTAGGAAGCATACATTCAGTTATTGTCAATGTCAATCAAAGCAATTTTACCAATAACAATTAATAGATAGCAGAATTTTTACCAGATATTTCAAAGCCTTCAAATTGAATCCCTTGGTATTCTCTAGATGGTCGACCAAGCGACCAGGAGTGGCGATGATGATGTGAGGCTTCTTGGACAGCATCAGAGCCTGGGCTACCATGTCCATTCCACCTACTATGACTGCACATTTCACACCTATACTAGCACCTAAAAAAAATATTAAAATGCTGAAAAAAATATGCCTAAAAAAAATATTAAAATGAAATAGCCGGCAAACAAGCTGACAATCCACCTGATGGTAAGTGACTATCGTCCCCTATGGACATCAGCAACACCAAAGGCATCACTGATGTGTTGCCGGCCAAGAAAGACAGAAGAAAGAGGAAGAAAAAGTTCAAATAAGTCTCATTAAATGACAAAAATACCAAATATTTTATTTTTATATTTCATACATTCCATTATCTAGATTTTTGATTATCTGAATGCATAACCACAACAATTAGTCCAGTTAATCCAGTCTTTATTGTATGTCAGAATGGGATTGGGGTCAGTATTTTAACCCATCTCAACACAACTAAAGTGTCATAATTATTATAGTTCAAGGAAAGTTATAATTTTTTTTATAATAAACTAAGTAACTTACCAAGTGCTTCAAATTGTTCTGATATCTGAAATGCCAATTCTCTGGTAGGCGTCAATACAAGAGCAAAGTATCTTTGTGGGTTCTCCAGTAATGCTTGCAGTATTGGTAGGGCAAAGGCACCAGTCTTGCCGGACCCAGTTTCTGCTAGACCAATGATATCTTTCCCTTGCAATGCCACTGGAATGGACTCTTTTTGTATTTTTGATGGGTTCTTCCATTTTAATTCTGCACATGCCTCACATAACACATCTACTACACCCTGAAAGCATTAAGAAATTGTGTTTAATAAGATTTCTCATATGGCGCAAAATAAGAGAAAACCTTATGCAACCATTACAATTAACAGATATAGTATAGTTTAAGTAAAATCTTAAAACTTTTGATAAACAATAACATTTAACATAACCTTACTTTTGCGATGTTAGCAATCACATAAACGAATGACGAATGGAATAATTATTAAGATGTAACTAAAATCACAATAAAGATTTTCATTACATATTATCAGAATATTTTAAAATTGACAGCAATAACTGCAGAAGATTCATAATTACCAAGTCTTTGAAAGTTATCGTTTCTTCTTCTTCTAGGGGCTTGTCATTTTTAGTTTCTTCTTCTAGCTGATGGCTTTCACTATCACTGACATCACTGCTATTATTTTCACTATCAGCGGTCATTGTTTTCAGATGTATTTTATATTATTTCATGGTTTTCCTGTAAAATGTTTCTCTCACACGTGAATAGTTGAATACAAGTGTCAACTGTCAAGTCAATGAAGTCAAGCTGTCAAGTCTAAGTGTCAAAATCTACTAAATCTATGGTCAAAATCAAATTCAAAAGATCAAATTACGCCATAGACAAATCTTCTTGAGTCTATTCACAGACTATGTAAATATTATTTTAATGTAGGTAAGGTATGTATTTTAATTCGTTACATATAAAATTACTTACTTACTTACTTAGTTACAAGCTTACTTACTTACTTACATAATTATTTAGTTAATTAATTGGCTCTCCTTTCCTCTATACTCCATGGTGTAGGCATTCTGCAAAGGCTGGCAATGTCAAGTTGACATAATTGACATTTGAGACTATCGTCAGTGTCAAAATGTTTTGTTTTAATTTATAGGTTATCCGTTCGCGTATGTTTATGATCTATAAAATCTTAATTTACAATCAATTACGTCTGAAATTTCAGTAGATAATGGCGAAACATCATCCAGATCTTATTTTCTGCCGAAAGCAACCTGGCGTTGGTAAGTGCCTGCAATATTTTGTTTGTAATGTAACATAACTACACAAATAAAAATAACGCTTTTAATTCTGTTTCTTTTCCCAGCTATCGGTCGTCTTTGTGAAAAATGTGACGGCAAATGTGTTATATGCGACTCATATGTACGTCCATGCACATTGGTGCGTATTTGCGACGAATGCAATTACGGTTCGTATCAGGGGCGATGTGTGATTTGCGGCGGCCCCGGCGTCTCTGATGCATACTACTGCAAAGAATGTACCGTTCAGGAGAAGGACGTAAGTATTTCTCAGTATTTAAGTTTAGGTCTCTGCTTGTTGCTATCCAATTGACATTCTTGGCCAAAGTATATTTGACTCTTATGAGTGAGTAAGACTTTTGAGTAATTGAACTCTTACTTTAGGTGGCCTTGCTTTGCTAGTTATTAAAATTCAAATAGTATGATTTATTTGTACTCTAAAATTGATAACTAATTAAAATGTCTTCAATGTTATTTTGTTTCAGAGAGACGGGTGTCCCAAGATAGTTAACTTGGGTAGTTCAAAGACTGACTTGTTCTATGAAAGAAAGAAATATGGTTTCAGAAGACATTAGTAAAGGTGACAGTTGTAGTTTGTGTGTGTGGAGTATGATAAGTTTATTATAAATGATAGTAATAATTGAAATATTATCATTAAAACCGTGAAAACTGTTCAGAAGCTCAATTAGTGACCTTAACACCTTTAGCACCCTAATGCAAAAAAAAATGAAATATGAAATTCTGGCGATAGAGAAGCTCATGCAATTGAAAACATGACACATATTTATGTTACGTCTCACTCTATCTGTCTGTTATTTCCTATAAATGCATCTTATAAAATGGTTTATAATTTTTCTGTAGCTGTATTGGTGTGCTACACCAACGTCGCAAGCAGTTGTAATTGGGTTAATATTGAGAGGGGATCTTAATTTAGATCCTATTTGTGTCTATGCCACTTTTACGAGTAATAAAAAAGTAAATAATTTTACAGATGGTTGTAATACTTGTAATTTTCATTCCAAGCTGATATGATGATGTAAAAAGGACTTTTCTTTTAGTATATTTCTATACTGTATTATTTTAATTATCAGAAGGTAATACTGAAATGTAATTAAATGAAACATCCATTCAAAATTAGTGTTTATTTCACTCATTATTTATTATTGGGGTACGGCTAAACTAAGTTGAAAAATACACTTAAGGTAAATTACATTTATGCTACAAATTTTAATGTCAAATCAAATCAAATGTTTTTATTCAAAATTGGTTTGCTTTACAAACACTTTTTGAAAGTCATGCAAGTTATGCCAATGCTTCAGACAAAGCCCTACTGTGAGAGGGCCCGGGAGAAGAAGCAGCAAGAAACTTCTGGGTTTGTTTTTTTCCTGCTCACAGTTACAGATAGCACTTATCATCTACTACAATCTATCTTGAAAAATCAATGTATCTTGAAAAATATCATATTTGCTCTTTGTGTGATATGTCAGACTTAAGCAATTTTTTACATTGAATGTAATCCACATTATTGTCAATTTACTATTATATTTTGTATAAATACATTTAAAAGATGCAATAAAATTAATGTTTTTTATATCTATGGAAAACAGGCTAACTATTTCAAGCATAAACCTATATGGAATCGGCTTAGATTCAATGTTGTATGAATAACTTCAACAGATTTGTTATCGATTGATAGGGGGAATAACTAAGTTTTAATTAGGATTATTATTCATGAATATTAGTAATAAGAAACACAGAAATTTCCAAGTTCAAGTACTACATTTTTTGACATAATGGAAGAAAAAAATTATTACACTGTATTACGTAACAATAATAATAATGTCACAATACAACATAGTACAGTTTTCATAATACAAAACTAGTAGTGGTTGGTACTAGCAACAAGCAGCCAGCAAGAGTAATCCACCAGCAAAGATAGGTGGAACATAAGAAATTAAACAATATATAACATCTATTTGTTATATGTAATACTATAGATTTATTCCTAAAATTATTTGTGAAACAAGCAGTACATAATTGTATTAAAATATAATATACAGTTTTCATATAAACTATTCTAACTGTCTCCGCTGACAATACTATTTGCTGAGCTGTTTGGGTTCCTCCAGATATTGGGCTCCCCCACTTCGGAGAAGGTGGAGCGAGCCGGGATGATGGGGGACCTGATGCACACACTGAAATTACAAAATATTATTAATTGGGTTGTACTGACACAGAGAAGGAAAATTCACATCTAATTGTATGCGTTGTGTTGACGAATTGCGATTAAATGTAAGCGTAAAAATATCTTATTTCAATTGTTAATTTAATACCCATTTTCTCTGTTTTATTTTACTAGGAATTTAATATTACAAATTCCTAATCAGTGTTATTTCCTAGTTAGATGTGAATCTTCCTTATTTGTTTTTATAGTCTAAAACTAAATTATAGTCTAAACGCAAGCCTATGACTACACTAAGCCGTTTTGGCAAATCCTATAACATATTGCTATGTATTACACACGTGTTGCATTCAGTGATTCATCAGTTTCCGTTTTAGTAATATTTGATACATATTGTCAAATTAACTTAGTTAAACGATTGTTTATTTAGTATTAGTTAGTTGGCTGTGCAGTGTGGTCACTCATGCAACATTATGACAAACTGACAAACCTCAGACGGCTGTACTGTAAGAGCCTCAGTTAAGTCCAAATATTGTCCTAGGAACACGATTTAAATACAATTTATTACATGTTATCAAAATCAGTGCAGGTTAAATAAAAAGGTTTTTTTTTCATCATTTATATTTATATTTCTAGAATTGCCCATAAATACTATCACGACGTCACCGACGCGTTCCAAAAGAGAAGAAAAAGATAAAATGCAAAGAAAGTAACTTGTGAACTTGTAGATTCAAATACACAGTGTGTACAGTAGGTACACACTCGTAATATTTTTAGTAGGGAAGTTGGAAATGTGTACTTCATAGTCACTTTCCATCATGTGGGATTGTACTCAAGTTTCATAATAAACCGCTTTTTCCTTTATCGCGCACTCGCGCACACCACATACGAAATCATGGGATAGATTATGAAAATCATACCTACCATGCCGTGTTAACAACTCTTTAGCGGGTTACATCTGAATGAACAGAACGCATTCGTTTGACGTCAGGATCCCAATTAGTCGGGTGGATCCGATATAAACGCGCGTTATACCACCTTTACCAAAATAATAAGTAGGTATTCCAATAAACGTTGATCCATACTCACGTGTTGACATCCTCAAGCTTCTTCAGCAGCCGCTCGTTCTCGCGGCTCAGGATCTCCTGGTCGCGCAGCAGCTGGTCCCGCAGCACGAACAGCTCGCTGTTCTCCAGGCGCAGCGCCGAGTTCTCCTCCATGTGCAGCTGCACCAGCGCCACCAGCTCGGACTGCGGGAGCTGGTACAGCTTGTTGCTCTCCAGTGATGGGGAGACGCGGGTTCTTTGGTCTTGAAGGATAAAATGTTAGGTACATTTAATGGGAAGTAATTATAAGTTCTCAGTATAGGGATACGAACCAAAGAATTCAGCTGAATTTCCGAAAGTATTGTAAAGTAATGATTTTTGTTATTTTGAGACAAACAGAGTCAAAAAACAAAGTTTTGACCATTGAAGTATTACTAGCATATAGAACCGACACCGCGAACACGATGTATGTCCCAATGAATTGGCGCCGATCGGCTTCAATTTTCAATGGATTCGTTCGATTTTGAAAGGAGAACGAGGGCTCAATTTTGAAAATAGAACCTCCCGGCGGGGACACACATTTTGTCCCAGATGTCTGTTCTATGACATTATACTTCAATGGTTTTGAGGAAGAAATTAATATTCTTACTATACGCGTCGACACTTATATCAGTTTGCACGTGCAGCGCCGTCCGCAGGTGGTGATTCTCAGCTTGAAGCGCGTCCACTTCTCTCTTCAGACTCAGAATTAGAGCGTCTCTTGCGTCCTGAAATCACGATAAAGGCGTTTCTGTAACTAGCCGATGAATGAGCAGACGAATCACCTGACGGTACCGTCGCCTGAACATCAGTCACATATTATTTCGGGGTCGCTGACACTTCGACCGAAACACAAAAAATTACTCTCGATTTCAAAAGAAGTTAGCTACCATATAGCGTGCCAGAGCCGCCAGACGAGTAATAAACCTTAGCTACCACCATGCAAGAGTACCGGGATTAAACAGGTCACCTAGTTTATAGAGCCCAGCCTCCAACAGCAGGGAGCGTTCCCTCCCGTAAACTGTTTCCAGCCCAGAGGCGGGAAAACTTCTCATACGTCTCTCTTATTTACTTATTTATTATGGATAAACAGCGTCTATTGTTCAGCAGAATGTAACACGAGCTGGGGAGTTTGTTTTGGTCAAGGATAGATGCAGCCCCTTAAATGGAGATTTCCCGCCAGGCGAGTTGGTGTTTTCTGGGGGCAGCTGATCTGACGATGATGTTGATTCAGGTCAGCGTGACGTCACCGTGTGACGTATAGTACAATGTCGCCACAAATCCAAGGGTCGGTTGCAGTTGTAAAATAGGTCAGTTGATAGAACGTACCATCTTCACAATGGGTTTGCTTTTGATTTTCTTTGCTCGCGCCGCGTACCGCAGCGTGTTGATAGTTTCGCTCAGATTGGATCTGCTTGGAGCGATGCACGCAATCTGGAAATATATTGCACTTGGATTGACCTCATTACTACACTATAAGCCAACTGCTTGCTGTCATATTACTCGTGTCACGTGTCCCAAAAACCAGTAAGGGCGGCATGAAAACTTCCGAAACTTGTATTGGCCACTGACCCCTCCACCAATCCGCGCTGGAGGGTGGTGGAGCATGCCTTAAACCTCAAGAGAAGAAACCCGTGCTCAGTAGCGGGCCGTGAACAGGTTGAAGCCATAAAATGCATACCCACATAACTATGTATAATCCATACACTATACAGTCCGATGTTTAACGGTATGTATTAGTGGTCAGTGGGTGTGTGACTGACCATGAGCGTGACCCCGCTGCCCGCCAGGCTGTCGGCCAGCAGCTTGGTGAGCTTGCTGTCGCGGTACGGGATGTGGCCGCGCTTGCGCCCGTCGCTCAGCTGCGCTATGCAGTAGCCTGCCAAACATACAATCCTACTTTAATCCTTATTATGTGAAGACCTACTAGTATTATAAGTGTGTTTGTTACTCTTTCACGCAAAAATTCGACCCCTTAAATATTATTGACGATTCTGTAGCCTAGTTGGTAGCGACCTTGCCTGCGAAGCGAGGGGTCCCGTGTTCGATTCCCGGCCGGGGCAGATAAATATTTGTACTCGGGTCATGGATGTTATCGTGATGTGTTATATGTGTCGTCCATGCCACCCGCGACACAGGTAAAAACCTAATATGAGTGTGTAAGCGTTTTTTTTTTATGTATCATTTCATACCCAAAACCATGAGACTCCTGTTGATGTTATTGGCTTCCTCCAGCGTAGAGCCGGTGCTGTGCGTCCGCTTCGTCATCTCGCTGCCGGCCAGGTCCACGAAGTTGATCTTGCCGTGTGTGGAGCATGTGACGTCACCGTCCGTGCGCACGTCGCGCCGCACACGCACACACAGCAGCGTGTGCGAGCGAGAGGAGTGAGCGTTCATCGCGTGCGCTCCTACCGCGCGGTTGCGCATTCCTAGGAGAAGCTTTAGCTTTACTACAAAACGAGGTCAAAGAATGAAAGAAATGATGATCATCTTAGTAGATTAGCATAGCAGGGTGCTCTGCTAGGAAAGAAGCCTAGGCTCTCTTTTGATGATAGATGATGAATAGGTCCATCTAAACTCCATTGTTACAGCACAATATTCAAGTCATTACCGACACACTTCAGGGCAAGGATATCTCCTCAAAACTACTCAAAAAGCAAGAAAAACCCTCAATAATATCATGTCCCCACTTCCACCGACCGCGTCTTATGTTGCTTGATTCGATCAATCACTTAGGATTGATAAAGCCAGCGAGCCGGACACATCAACACCTTTAACTCGCTATTTAATTAGGTAGGTACCTTCCTCTAAAACAGCGAACAGGTCATCCAGCTGCTCGCAGTCCACAGTAAACTGGTTCTCCACGTAGAAGCTCCTGCTCTCCTTGGACCATCGTACTTGTAGAGGCTTTCTCGAACTGCCGGGATTCAGAAGATCTATCACCTAAAAAAATATTGATATGCACAGATTAATTGATTGATGTTGAGATAAACTGTGTAACTATTAGGTAACTACTATATACTACTACGGGCTCGGGTCTCCTCTCACAAACAAGGGGTGCGGGTCATAGTCCTCCACAATGGTCAAGAGGGGATTTGTAGACTTCATACACCTTTGAGAACGTTATGAACTCATTCTCTAGTCCAGTCTAGTAACTCTTAGGCCCGTATTGATAAATCGATCTCTGCTCAAGAGCACGATTTCAGATCTTACAAATGTCATTTTTTCGTACGATTTGATATATTTCCGCATTTTACGAGTATACCGAATCTTGAGATTGCAGAGATCATAAGACTCAGTCTTTATATCGCTCACCCGGTAATACAACGGCACATTTACTTTTGACATATTTTACAGAAAGGAGGATCAAAAATGTTTAAAATAAATTTGTGGGTTCTTTTTACGTTTTTTACAGATTGTATGGGTTTGGGTACTAGTATAGACAATAGTATAGACAAGATTATGCACTTTTAAACACATTTACTATTTGAACTCAATTTCGCATTTTTTGTAGATGTGCCATTCTATTACTAGGTGAGCGATATAATCTGAGTCAACATCGCGGTTTATCGGTCCCTAGGGTTGCAGGTTTCCTCATAATGAATCATTCACCGTTGCAAGTGATATCTAACTTCTAATGCGCATAACTTAAGAAAATTAGAGTGTGCGTGCAGAATCCGAACTCAAACAGACCCCGCGTTCGGGAGACCAACCTTCAATCCATTATGGTATCACTGATTCGACTCACCTTCTCATTATAAATCTCTAAAAAAGATGCCTTCAACACGAAGTGGCAATCAGGGCGGTCCTGCAACAGCTGGAACAAGTAGACGAACGACCTGACCACCAGCCCGTGGTCGGGGGCGTGGGGACTCGCTCCCTTCTCCACCTGGAAAACAGTTGGAACACTCACATAATTACAGCAAGAAATAATTTAGACCTCAGGTGTGAGGTGTTTCAAAATTTTCTTACACATACTTACCCAAAAAACGTTAAACATAAAACCCCATGTACTCTGTGCTAGAAGGTAAATAAATGTGACGACAGTTGTACTTTTTTTAAACATTAAGCTGCTCTTAAATACTGAGCACATAAAACTGATAGAGTTCATATTATTAAATATTTTTTTACGGTCCTTCTATAATCAAACACGATTTTTTAATAAGAGTGTTCTTCTGGCTAGCAAGTGATTATGGACTTATAATACCTTTAATGACATTCATGGGCTGTGACTTTCTAAAGTACGGTTAGAAGTGATTCGCACACAGGGGGAGTATAAATGAAACTATTTTTTTTTAAATATTAAAACTTGGATTTCTCGAACGTATCGTAACAGACTGCCTGCCAGGTACCCCTGCGCTCATACGGTGAGAATACTAGGGCTCCACACATTAACTGTAGTCAAAAAAAGACAGTACGTATATTAAATAGGCTTCGCTCGTCTAATGGTTATTCATGTTACCAGCTGAGCTACAAGGTAGTTTACGATGTCGCAGTGAATTACGATCGCTTCAATTAACAACAATCATTATGGAGTCAATCCAGGCAACTTTCAAGGCCACTACGTACCTACTAACGATAAAATTATAGTAATTTGGGTAATGTTTTTCCAAAGCAGTGTCCGGGCAAATTAAACATTTATTTTGGAGCGATAACACCGCGATACACCACTAACGAGCACGACATTATTACGTCACGCGAACCGCGATGCTTTTACCGTCATTAAAATGTAGCAGAAGCTCCATGTACCACCACCACAAGCTGTAATAATATATTGATGTGAAACATCTTTACGCGAGGGGTAAACCTGATTTTAGACTTGGCGATCGTGGCGACGCTGTCATCTGTCAGCCGTCCCATGACAGCTGTTCTTTTTTTAAGATTTAATAAACGCCCCAAGATTCCTTGTGTGTCACGGACAAAATACAAAATGATGTTTCCATCACAAAAACAACACCTGAGAAGAAACATTTTTCTGACACAAAAATGTCAAGGCTGGGAATCGAACCCAGGATTCTCCGCTGCCTGCGAACAGGGTTACCTTCTACCAACTGAGAATCGTCAAAGCTAAACTGTGAGATGTATAATACGCCATGGTGTTTCTATGTAACAGGTTAAGTTAGGTTAATCAGGTGATTTTTATATTGTTAGAGTAGGCAGATAAATCATATATATATACCTAATATAATTATATAACCTCCCTTTGGAAGAAGACTGCCCAAATATTTTTTCTTGGAGTCGATAGTGCCTCTAGTAGGTACTATGGGTTGTACAGTCACCTGCAGAAAAAAGTAACCCATCTGTTTACAACGTAACGGGCAACGGAAACGTTGCTGTTCGTATATTTATTTATGAACCGCAATTGAATTAAAAATCGATAACAACCGTAGGTACCGAAGGACAAATGCAGAAGCGATTCTTCTTTATTGAAAAATATCGATTAAGAACCTAATTATTATTTCTGATAGTGTCGGAACTACTACAATTACAAATACAAAGTTCGTACCTACGAGTATATTATAACTTATGTTCAAATTCTATTATAACTTATGTACGTAAGTTATCATCGTACAATTACGAGTATTAAGGTATATTTGTTTTCATCCCTTAAAACTGTCTTGTCAGCGCAGGCCATTAGCATAACCCTCGACAGTATCTTACACACCAAGAAACAAAACAAGGAGGAAAGACGACCCGTGTGACGCAATGGTTACCATGCCGGATCGCCGTGCCAAGGGGCTAGGGTTTCGATGCGATTCTCAGAGAGCCGGAAATTTGAATAATGAATTTGAATTTATGTTCTTGATCTGGGTCGAAGTCAAAGTCAAAATATTTTATTCATATAGGTATTATTGACACACTTATGCACGTCATCTTTTTTTAAATCTACCAGCTTTTCGGAAGGATGCTTTGTCATGGAGGAGAAGAAAAGCCGTAAAGAAACTCCTTTTAAAAAATATATTACAAAAAAGAAAATATTACAAAAAATATTTAATAATCTGAGCGGAACTGGTTGCAGAGCTGGTCATTTCCATGCGTCTTTGTCATTTAAAATACTCGTCTACACTTTAATATCCCTTGCCTAACAATTGTTTTTACACGTTTTTTGAAAGATTCTATTGGCAAGTCACGTACATATTGATTTTGGAATTAAATTATAGAAATGTACACCAATTGTGGGCTTATCTATTCTTGTCTTTGTGTGTTGTTCGTGGCACCCGCACACAAGGTATCCTAATGTGAGGCTATGAATGTGATGCTTTATTATTTAAAACTAGCTGACCGGCGAACTTTGTATCGCCTAACAAACTATTTTTTTTCTAAAATAAAAGTAGCCTAAGTTACTCCTTGTTACATCAGCTATCTGCCAGTGAAAGTCCCGTCAAAATCGGAACAGCCATTTCAGAGGTTAGCGGGAACAAACAGAAGACTTGTGACAGAAAATTGTGAAAAATGTTGTTTTGGTATATGTACCGTGTATACATCCAAATGCACTTAGTAAAAAGCGGTTATTTTAATATTACAAACAGACACTCCAATTTTATGTATTTGTATGTATGTATGTATAGATTACAGTGTCAACTTACCAGTCCAGGAGGTCCTGTAAGTGTGTGTGTCTTGCCGCTGCCCGTCTGCCCGTAGCAGAACGCCGTGCAGGAGAACCCTTCTACTGCCATCTCCAGCAAACGTTTCACGCCAGAATATTCCAACACGTCTTCCTGTAACAAAAACAAACTGTGTCACGAACAGAGGCCGTTAATTGTTTCACTTAATGATGTAAATATACCGACGATCCCGTCGAAATGGTCATCATGGGCCTCAAGTTAAGAACAGAGGCCGTTAATTGTTTCACTTAATGATGTAAATATACCGACGATCCCGTCGAAATGGTCATCATGGGCCTCAAGTTAAGAACAGAGGCCGTTAATTGTTTCACTTAATGATGTAAATATACCGACGATCCCGTCGAAATGGTCATCATGGGCCTCAAGTTAAGAACAGAGGCCGTTAATTGTTAAATATCACGGAATTAAATAAGTCAATTATGTTAGATGACTTTACCCTAGATCTTGTACCATCTAAATTCATCTGATGGTGCGTGAACTGTAATAGGGTTGACTTTGAAACGGATTAGAACACGCAACTAAAGCCACTGAATGAATTATTGATTTATCATAAGTCGTCATTATTATATCGTGACGTTTCTACGTCTATTTCATAACAAAGCTAACGATTATATTGGCCATGTTGACATTTTGGATGAAACACCCCTTTCACAGAAACACTACTGAACCGATTTTCATGTAATTTAGCACACAGATAGACCATGACCTGGAATAAGATATAGGGTACTTTTTATCCCGTATAATTCTTCACAAAAATAACCGACTTCAAAATTAGGGATAACTTAAAAACTACTCGTCAGATGTCGCTCAAATTTAAGTGGGACTACATGACAAGCACAAGCTTTCGATTAAAAAAAGAATCATCAAAATCGGTTCACCTAGTCGAAAGTTTTAAGGTAACAAACATAAAAAAAATACAGTCGAATTGAATACCTCCTCCTTTTTTGAAGTCTGTTAAAAACGCGGGCAGAGCACTATTACCTCATATAAATATCAACATTTGCTACATATCAAGTCCAAAAGCCCACCTGTGTGGCCGCAGGCTCGAACACGACGTTATAGGAGAAAACCTTGGGCTTCTGTCCCGGGCCCGTGGCGTTGCAGATCACCTGCCCCTTGCCCGGGAACTCCAGGATGTCCCGCTCGCGTTGCGCACGCTCTGTCTCATTGAGGGGTCTGACTCTGAAATAAAAGGAGATGGACTTAGATGACCTCGTAGCGAAGCGTAGCAGTTTCTAGGATAAGACTGAGTACGATTCCCGCCTGCTTTTTTGCCGGGATTTTTTTTGTGATCGATAAATGCTGAAGCTCAAGTTGTGTTGTTTAATAACACTCGCAATACAGGGAATTTTAGACCCTAGGCCCGTATTAATAAACAGATCATAAGATCTCTACGATCTCAATATTCGGTTTGAGAATATGAAATATGTGAAGTTTCTGGAATTAAAAGCTCTCAAACCGAAACGTGAGATCGCAGAGATCTTAGGATCGGTTTATTTATACGGCCCCTAATTCAGGGTCATAAGTATGTTAACGATTTTATCATTTTGCATCAAAGCACTTTTCCGATTAAGTCGATCATAATGAGTCTAACTAATCTTGTATCTAAATTTCTATCTAGCTAATGCATATGATTAATATCCACAGACATATTTAATATCCATCCGCATACTTTTCAAATGGTGTAAGAAATTTTCAAATACTTGGGTGTCCCGGTTGCGGTTACGAAGAAATACCCACACCACACATAAAAAACTTATAATACAATTTGCACTCTTGCAAATCTGAATGAATACTCATACCTGTTGTTTTATCAATGAAGTCGAATTTAATCTGTGCGTGTGTTCGTGGGATGAGTGGGAAATGGGATGGGGTGCCTACCTAGATACCGTAGACAGAGAGAGAGCAATGTATGTTCTTCTCATTCGAGAAGCAGCAGCCTGCCTGCATTCACATGGCATTCACCTGTTGAAGTAAAGCTTTCTGCAAAAATCTGCTACCCTAGTACTTCAGAGGCCAACTCACCTGTTCTTCTCGTTTATTCAATATACCTTATCCACTACTGAAATGAAAAAAAAGTCAGAAAATACTGGTAGGTATTAGAGGGGATTTTATGCATGTAACAGTCGGTTTATAATGACTGCATGAATTTTTCCACGTTATCCATCAATTATCGTTTTTCTGATGATAATCCTATGAAAGTTGGTCTCTACACTGTTTTATAATTTAATACCGCTGTATGTATTGTACAGTACATTTATTATACGAATTACGATATGCTTTTTAGAATTCATATCAAATCTACAATACAGATATTAACCATAATAAATTCATTACTCTAAATAAAAATTAGGTTTAGATGTGTACCTATACAGGTGGATACAGCCGTGAAATGGATAGTTATTATACCCGTTTCTACCTTACTCTATGACGCTATCTGATCGATGATGTCGCGATTTTCCCGAAACGTCACAGATGTTTTACGTACGCAAGTGTGAAATGCAAGTATCTTTCCTTTCTCGCTTACGTCATAAATTTTCAGCAGGTGGTTTCAGCCTCTACCGTTCCTGTAATCCCAATACGTTCGGCTACGTTACCGTGTAGAGAAAATTCTATCAGGGCTTTGTGGCGCCACTCGCTTCCTCGATTTTTTATTTTAAAGAATAAATAAAGTCAGTAATAAAAAATAGTTTAATAACTGACACCCAACTACATGAAAATAACGCTCTAAGTATAAAGTATAAAAAAAGGAAAATATTCATCTGTTATGTAAAAAATTATAAATAAATAAACTTCTATTAAAATTAATAACTACGCGAATTATTAATGCAGTGTTATAATAAATAGAGATATCAAGAGGATTACTGTGGTCTTAATACTCATAAATATGCTACCTACATAGCCCTAAAATTTAAGATCATTAACTACTGATATAATGTACCTGACTAGGTAAAAACGATACCTAAAAAAGATGAATAAAAAAGAGTTTTTTTAAAGTACGTGGCTGTTTACTTAAAAAATACATAGCGTTATTAAATAATTATGTAACATAACATAACCTTGATTTTGACGTGATACTGATAACGTCTATTAAAACGATGAACGCCGGGCGCACGCACGAATAAATGTAGCGTTCCTCGAGCGAGAAAGCGGCAAAAGCGAGAGAGAGGCACGATCGGCTACGATACGCCGATCGTAGCCGAAGCCGTAGGCGATCGTAGTTGAGCGGAGCGGAGCTTTGTCATGACGTTGTCACGTTAAACTACCGTCCGTAAACCGACTTTACAGATAACCATTTTTTAGCGTGGCGTACGATGGAGAATCAATAAAATTAAAACATTTAACACTTGAATAAAAAATAAGCAAACATTACGTCTACCTTTAGGTACATCTTACACAAAATATGTTGGTACTTTTTCATATAGCTAACTTTATATCCCTTATTTTTGTTTATTTATATCAGGCTAGGCAGCGTCTGAAAACGTTTCAGTAGATGGCGTACCTACATAATACTACTATAAGTAAGTAAATGAATATGCAGGAAGTTCAGTTTTTCATTTAATTAGTTTTCATTTTTAGGGTTCCGTAGCCGAATGGCAAAAAACGGAACCCTTATGGATTCGTCATGTCTGTCTGTCTGTCTGTCTGTCTGTCTGTCTGTCTGTCTGTTTGTCTGTCTGTCTGTCTGTCTGTCTGTCTGTCTGTCTGTCCGTCTGTCTGTCTGTCTGTCTGTCTCTGTCTGTCTGTCTGTCTGTCTGTCTGTCTGTCTGTCCGTCCGTATGTCACAGCCACTTTTTTCCGAAACTATAAGAGCTATACCATTGAAACTTGGTAAGTAGATGTATTCTGTGAACCGCATTAAGATTTTCACACAAAAATAGAAAAAAAAACAGTAAATTTTGGGGGTTCCCCATACTTAAAACTGAAACTCAAAAATATTTTTTTCATCAAACCCATACGTGTGGGGTATCTATGAATAGGTCTTCAAAAATGATATTGAGGTTTCTAATATCATTTTTTTCTAAACTGAATAGTTTGTGGTAGAGACACTTCCAAAGTGGTAAAATGTGTGTCCCCCCCCTGTAATTTCTAAAATAAGGGAATGATAAAACTAAAAAAAATATATGATGTACCAAGCAAACTTCCAACGAAAATTGGTTTGAATGAGATCTAGTAAGTAGTTTTTTTTTAATACGTCTTATATCGTAAACCGCAAAAAAACATTGATCAAAGTTACAACTAACTACAAGAACTTTTATATTATGTTACTTGCTGCTACGGAACCCTTCATGGGCGAGTCCGACTCGCACTTGGCCACTTTTTTACTCTTCCGACCCTTGTTTTATATCTTATGATGGTAAGTGGCGATGTAGTCATGGGTGGTAAACGCATTAACTTAGTAAAAGCCTATCTATTCACTCTTGCCTTGAAGATACATTATAATCCAGCGGAAATACCGACGCGGGCAATTTACATTTATGTTTGGCTAGATTTGGTTTATTTTTCATAACCACCTTACGTCATGACGTATAGAGGGCACCACAAGTATTGTGTAATAGTATGATCTCTATACTAGATTTATGATTTCCTGGTACTCCAGTCTCTCGGGGATCAAATGATCACTGGGGCAAGGGGCCATTTCAACAGTTTGCGACCCCTTAAGATCACAGTCACATCAGTCACAGACTTCACAGAAAACTAAATTGAGGTCAAGATTAAATATTCCTTCAGAAATTAAAAACAATTAAGAATATGATAACTAAGATAATGTGAATTATCATCATCCGTTTTCTTCGCAAATATCTTCTGAACGTTTTGTTATTTCTTGTCATTTTCTTGATCTATAAAATTAAATGATAGAGATGATAAAATTACTACCGCTAAGGTCCAGGGAATTTGATCCGCAAAATTGTAGCTAAGCCAGGAACCAAACAGCGCATGTGTGAAATGAGTAAAGGAATACGCAATATTTTGACGTATCGCTCTTGCACCGTGACGGGCTGGTAAGCATCTCTTACGTTTCTGTTAACCTGGTACTTGAGCCTCTCGCGGGTCAAATGATCACATGTTGAATGTCGGTGGGCGGCGCCCAATCCTAATGGGCGGATCCGGATAAATTAAACACTACACACCTACGCGAAAATTTGTATTGAAATTTATTTTTGGTGCCCAATAAAATGAAAATATTTTTTATTCAAGTTAATTTTTATTGATTAGTCTGAATGAATTTTCTTCTAGGTATAAAAGGAAAGCTTTTATTTCCTTTTCCAATAGCCTTTTCCCAATATTCATTCTTAAAACTTCACATGCATGACTATTGCAAACAAATTAAAATACGTCAATAACATTTTCCTTATTAAAAATTTGAAACTTTTTATTGAGCTGAATTTTCCGATTTAAGTACGTCAACATGACGTCAACAGCCAATAAGAATTCAACGTACTCAGATCCAATGTTATATCGCAGGCGTTGCTAAATAAAACATTTTTATTCGTGTTAGTTATCAGGTCGCATCAATAATTTATGTTATTTTATGTTCGGTTTATAGTTTTATGTCACCTCGTCATGTCACGCTACGGAGTGAACTTACTATGATAATATGCTATATAATATGCTAGGGTTAAAAAGCTCCTTCCACTCCCCTTTCCGCTTCAACTCAAGCCAACTTTCTCGAGAACCAACACTTCATTGGACGATGCATCTGTATACATATTAATTTCGGCCGTTGACATAAAAATAATAATATTGCTATACACTCATAGACCAACATTAGAACTGTTACCGCTCATTTACACGCGCGTGTCGCGGACCGTCTCGTGGCGCGTCCGTAAGCCACGCCCCCTACGCGCGTGTGAACAACACGCGAGCGCTCGCGCGAGTCCCTTTGGCGCGCGCCTAGAAAACCGCTCCCGACGCGAGCCCTGCGAGCGCGAGTCGCGCCGCGGTCTGGTCCGCGAGCGCCCTGTTCACACGCGCGCGTATGCGCGCGTCTCGCGGATTGTCTCGTGGCTCGCGCGCGCGTGTAAATGGGGTATTAGAAGTCCCTGTACTCTTGCAATGCAACGAGCTCAAGGATTCCAAGAAAAACAAAGTTCCTAAATTCATATCAAATCTTCATACCAATCCGCACTTGGCCAGTGTGGTAGAGAATGGTCTTTGTTTATACTCAAAATGTGACAGGAGAAGAGCCGAATATTGAGCCTTTAGATGGTGACGATGGTAAGTGTAATATTTCGATATTAGAAGCTGGGACAACACTAGGACACCACCGTTCTAGCCAAAACACCATTTAATCACGAACTAAACTCGTGGGTAGGCTTGCATAGACAATCGCCAACTCGTATACACATGCATATATAATACCACAAAGAGTATTTGTCTTTAAAGTTGATGGTTGCTTGAGGTGAAAATGGGAGGTTAATTTTTAAAAAGCGTAGCCGAGCTATGCGAGACATTGGTTACCAGTTACCAGTTACCTGACAACCACGTTGATGTTGTCCTCGTCCGAGTTGAGCGTGGTGCTGGAGCCGCGGGTGCTGATGCGGTCCACGCTGCCCGCTCTGCTGCTGCCACTGGAAATAAATATGTTTATCTATATTCTATACATGTAATACATTGTAATTTTAGCCGTATATGAGTCTGTAAGCGTTTATTAAAGTTATACTTCTTTAGGCGCGTTATGAAATAAGTGGAAAGAATGATGAGAGTGAAATTTTAAGATTTGTGACACAAAAGGTGACGAAAAACGTCGATTTTGTAACGCGCGTTTCAAACGCTGTTTATTTGTTGGGCAGGCAGAGTATTAACCCCAATCCGATGCCGACATACTACAGTTTTGTGAGAGTTTTTTCTTTTTTCCTTTCTTTTCAGTTTTAGCCGGCATCGTATCCATTGGTGTAATTGATGTCCATGGGCGAAGAAGGGTCACTTACCATCAGTTGAGTCAGCTCTACTAATTACATAAAAAAAATCTGAGTCTTTGCCTGATCGATACCTGCACATTAACGATTTCTGAGAAAAATAATTAAAATTATTAACGCAATAGCGCAGTAACAATGATTTTTAAAAGTTTAGTATGTTTGTCGGTTTGTCTGTTTGTTTGTTTCCGTTTATTCCAAAAACTTCGTAACCCGTGGATACGGTTTTCATTGATGTATTTTAGTAAACTTATTTAAGAGTAACATTTAGTGTTTATGTTTTCACTTAAGTTGGTATTTTTTAAGTAAAATTCAATTTACCTCCATGGGTGCTACATACCACCTGATCAGGTTGCATGTTACGCATTTATCGAATAAAAAAATCCATAAAAAGTAATTACTTTATATGGCTCCACAAGGTGTTGATCTAAAATTAAATGCCTAGTAAATTTTTGAATAAATGGACTACTAACGGTGATGATTACCGAACTAGTCTATGGCAGTGACCCTGACATGTAAAAGCTTTCAACTGTATTTGCGATCAATTTAAAACCAGTGACTATACTTTGCACAATTTCCAGTATCGATAAACTGTTCATTAGAATTTTATGTTTCGTCGGAAGAATCTATCATTTATGAAACTCAAGGGCAGCCATCGATTGCCGTATGACAATAGAAATGCAATTTGAAATAGTCAACACACACCGTGAATATCGTGTTTGAATTTCTTTGTTTATTTCTGTACATTTAAAATGGAATCCCTGTTTGGGCGCCATACTCCCGCGTATCATTTTGCCTGTCTAATAATTGTAACTAGTCGTTAAGGATACAACAACAACAAATTATGATTATAATGTTGATATTCATACTGTTTGCGCTTTCGTGCTTTGGAGTATTAGTATTTGTTCAAGATAGGATCTCAAATGACGAACACGTTCTTGTAAAAGAGACGCATGAGGATCTCTCAAATAAGGGGCCATCCATAAATTACGTCACACGTTTGGGCTCGATGTAGTGTGACATTGTGTGACAAGGGGTGGGAGGGGGTCCTAAATTTCAAGACGTCACATTTCAAACTCGAATAATTGGTACGTATAGGATTAAAAAACAATTAATGGAAATAAAACTTATTTCGGAATTGCTGTTTTAATTTAATAATTTCTAGGTGTAAATTTCATAATTTGTGAGGTCAGACTAGGGGGGGGGGGTCTCACAAATGTGACCAGCTGTGACAAGGGGGAGGGGTCAAAAAGTCATGAAATTAGTGTGACGTACTTTATTGATGGCACCTAAAAGGACTGAGGACGTGTAAGAAAACTTGACAACTTGACAAAATGAAATTACTGCTGACAGGTACAGGACCTATTCACTTCTAGCGATTCCGTAATGGAGTTATGTTCTCGGAGTGTTCTCGTAAACACATTCAGTTGGACGTCAAATAGAGCTTCAATGAATATTGGAGCAGTTTCCCGCCTTTCACCGAGATTGACAGCTCGTTGCTCGATGTGAAACACGCGGTCCGTTCCTCGTGACGTCCAAATGTCAAGGTTAAGTGTTATTGACCAAATGGTTAGCGATAAACACCGGTAACGTATGGAAATAATAACGAATTCTTTGAATAGAAATATATTATGCTCCATTTTCATTATTCTATTTCAACAGATGACAACTGAACAAACAAGGCGCTTGATTAAATGAAATGATTCAGTCATCATGACATCTGCCAACCAACACCAAAGACAATGACATCATCAAGGGGTTGGTCAAATTGACGTATATAGTAGTGGCTGGTCAAGAAGGAAGCAAAGCAACTTCATATTTTTTTATGGAAATAGCCGGCAAACGAACTGATGATCCACCTGATGGTAAGTGGCTATCGTCGCCCATACACATCAGCAAAACCAAAGGCATAATTGATGCGTTGCTGGCCAAGAAAGAGAGAAGAAAAAAAGAAAGAACTGGCTCTGAAGCCCCCAGCCGGAACACGAGTCGTTTGGCGGCTGACTCATGCTCAAGGGTGGTAGCTATCCAGGCGAACCTCATGGAGAAATAATAATAGTAATAATGGTATTAATTAACAATTAAAATCAATATTACTAATATAATCACTTGAGGGGCCCTACCACCAGCGGCATATTCTCGCTCTTCTTCATTCAACAACAAAAATACGTTATAATAAAAACAGTTAATTCTAGAAGTGAGGAGGTAGCCGGGCATGTAAAGAATGAATAGCTCTGTGTATACTCATACATTTCAGCAGTACTCACTGTTGAAATGAATGGTATAGTGACCAATTACCTCGACTATGAGGTCCTGGCCTACCTCGTCAATCATTCACGGATGCAAGGATGGATAAAGGACCTAACTTCCAAAATTACTTTATATTTCTTCACAAATACTGAATTAATTGAAAATGCCGAGACTAAAAATTGATAAATATGTGTAATATGGATCAAGGGTGGTTTTAAATAGAATTTGAATACAAAGCTAAAAAAGTGTCTGCTTCAAAAGTAACTGATTGAAGTTATTGAAATCAGAATGTCAACGGTATTGAAAGAACAGCGTAACACACAAATCACAATACAACATAATAAATGGAAACTATCAGTACGTCTGTAACCTCACAGCAGAGATAAAGTCACTGATGGTTCGGCAGATTATTATACATTGTTATATGCTTAACTACACCAGAATCATTATGGTTAATAATAAATAAAAATAAAAAAGCCTTTTATTCCATGTAGTATACATAAATTGTTATAATATTGCAATAACAAACGTGGAGATTTATTACATTATTATGGTTATTATGATTAATATGTTAATTATTGTGGTCAATGAAACCTTAACAAACGATTAGGTTAACTGACTGTACCTGCCATTATGATAATGACCTCACATCGGAATCGGCAGAGAGATAATTCGTGAGATTACAAGATTACCGCACTTGTGAAATTACAAGATTATCCCAGTTCCGCAGTATTATGAAATTATTAGATTCTTGATAACCTGCAGTTCCGTATTAATACTCGTAAATCAGTAATTGGCAGTTATTTGCAGACCTTGCAGCTGTCAAAATGAAATCATACTTTTTAAGCTATTCGCCCACGACCGATAATCGGTGACCGATTTTTTGTAGGAGAAAAATGGAACGTACTGATAGCAATAGTGCAACGCATACGTCCTACAAAAAGTTGGTCAGAAATAATATGGCAGGAAAAATCGGCCCGATTATCTGTCCTACAAAACGTCTGACGTGGGCGGGAAGCGTTAACCAAGATGTAGGATTTGTAGAAGTAAAGGTTGTAAAGTTAGCTCTTCATTCTTCTTGAACCATGCAATTTATGTTCATGTTTGTTTATAAGGGCTAAAAACCAACATTACTCATAGCCTGAGTAACCTATTACGTACCTAAGTACTTGTCTTATTGCGCCACCTTAGCAAGGTCAAGGCTGGAAGGGACGCCCGGACGGTTACGAAAAAATAATTGTAATTCGCGTTACTCAGCAGGAAATGATGTTAGGTCAATGTTGGTAGGTATAATGATACCTTAATTTTATCATATAGGGTTGCCAACTCTCGAAAGAACCAACCAAAGAATGGATTGGGATCAGAGTTGCCAACTCTACAGTTTTTTCGATATCCTAACAATTTTTAGTTTAGACCTCCAAATCTACAGTTTTTCTTTTTAATACTAAGGCCATCTATTTTATTCGCTGCGTAACCCAAACTTAGGAATAAACAGTCTACCACCACCATAAAATGCATTTTGAATACAAAGTCAGAAATTAAAAATTGTTATGAGTTCAATGCTACCGATGACCATTTAAAGAGATTTCATAAAAATATGTAGGATTTTAAACATAAAGATGAAACTGAAATTCAAGAGGATGTGCAGATTGAAAACGAGTCAGTTTTAGTAGAAGTTGTTTAAATTTGTTAAGATTTAAAGTTGATTTACGAATACATTCAAGTATAATTTTCTTACTATAGTATGTTGTTTTATTGATTACAGCTATTAAATAACACAAAATAAGAAAAACTGTAGATTTACAGTTTTTTAAGTATAATTTTGTAGTTTTCTACAGGTTCTACTGTTTTAATCTAGATTAGGGTTGGCAACACTGGTTGGGATATGATGAAAAAGTCATAAGGTCTCCGAAAGCAAAGTGTAATTAAAACGTAGGCAAAACGGAACACTTATAGTTTTGTCACGTCCGTCCATCCGTTCATCCATCCCGCAGCATAGCGCAGAGACCCTTAGTATTAGGAAGCTGT
This sequence comes from Thymelicus acteon, assembly GCA_951805285.1. Lineage (NCBI taxonomy): Eukaryota > Metazoa > Arthropoda > Insecta > Lepidoptera > Hesperiidae > Thymelicus > Thymelicus acteon. The sequence continues at coordinate 16,698,282 of OX638226.1, read as the reverse complement.
ACTTTGGCATGGGTATAATTATATACAAATTCATCACATACACAGTATATATTATTCCGCACTTTTCGCACGCCGATAAGTGGTAGAATGAAATCTTAGAAAACAATTTTTCAGAGCTCCCCAAACGTAAAGTGAAGATGGTTTTTTAGGTTCCCGTAGCCAAATGGCATTATATTATACAAATTCATAACGTATACAGTATATATTATTCCGCACTTATCACACGCCGATAAGTGGTAGAATGAAATCTTAGAAAACAATTTTTCAGAGCTCCCCAAACGTAAAGTGAAGATGGTTTTTTAGGTTCCCGTAGCCAAATGGCATTATATTATACAAATTCATAACGTATACAGTATATATTATTCCGCACTTATCGCACGCCGATAAGTGGTAGAATGAAATCTTAGAAAACAATTTTTCAGAGCTCCCCAAACGTAAAGTGAAGATGGTTTTTTAGGTTCCCGTAGCCAAATGGCATTATATTATACAAATTCATAACGTATACAGTATATATTATTCCGCACTTTTCGCACGCCGATAAGTGGTAGAATGAAATCTTAGAAAAAAAAATTCAGGGCTCCCCTAAACGTAAAGTGAAGATGGTTTTTTAGGTTCCCGTAGCCGAATGGCAAAAAATGGAACCCTTATAGATAATTAATGTCTGCCTGTCTATCCGTCCTTATGTCACAGCTACTTTATTTTTCACTCAATAGTGTAGGTACCCTTGAAAAGTTCTTTCCAAAATAAATTACGAGTCTGCCTAGACCATTTTTTGATTTAGAACTCTGCTTACGAAATATTGATGTGCTAATTTTGGTAACAATTAAGTGTCTCTCCTCTGCCAGCTAAACGGTGGCTGTTGAACATGTGAAAAAATTCATAAAAGTGGTATAAGTAAGATGAATTTTCGAAAACATGACGATTATTTAGAGTTCACAAGTTACCGCGTCGATCAAGTTTCAACAACGGAACACTACATGCGAGGCCTGAAACGCATGTACCTGTTTTTAATATTTTCTTTGTTTATGTATTGTACAAAAATATAGTACAATCGCCTTTGGTCAATCTCTTACTTTCGGACACTAAATAGCAAAGAACAATAAGGATGATTATAGGTGTTTCTTTTTTTGAACTTGCAGTTTCATGGAAAATAAATTAATATTTCAGTTTTTGCTGACTCATTAACAGTAGTTCGATGTCCTTTCAGATATAGTCGGAAAACATGGCTTGCCGGAACATCGTCATGTTTCCATTCATGTTTTATAATGTGTTACTCCATTATTAGCTATGCCATTCTTCGTTTCTTTTTTAACAGCTCAAACACAGCCCCGTAATGAAATTCCTTGTGATACATTACAGGCAGCGTGGGTGACATTATTACAAAGTTACGAACACCACAGATTCGATATCAACTTGCTTCTGTCACATAACTAAATAATATGCTCTAGCCTGAAAATGAGTTCGAGAGCTTTCGCTCGACAGGCAGGGACCCTACCAACGTTGCTTTTTAGGGTTCCGTAGTCAAATGGCAAAAAACGAAACCCTTATAGATTCGTCATGTCTGTCTGTCTGTCCGTCCGTATGTCACAGCCACTTTTTTCCGAAAGTATAAGAACTATACTGTTGAAACTTGGTAAGTAGATGTATTCTGTGAACCGCATTAAGATTTTTACATAAAAATAGAAAAAAAAAACAATAAATTTTGGGGGTTCCCCATACTTAGAACTGAAATTCAAAATTTTTTTTTCATCAAACCCATACGTGTGGGGTATCTATAGATAGGTCTTCATAAATGATAAATTGAGGTTTCTAATATCATTTTTTTCTAAACTGAATAGCTTGCGCGAGAGACACTTCCAAAGTGGTAAAATGTGTGTCCCCCCCCCTGTAACTTCTAAAATAAGAGAATGATAAAACTAAAAAAAATATATGATGAACTATGATGAACCATGCAAATTTCCACTTAAAATTGGTTTGAACGAGATCTAGTACGTTGTTTTTTTTAACACGTCATAAATTGTAAACCGCAATTTACCTCGATCAAAGTTACAACATGTGATGCATGTTGCATGTTGCATGCATGTGAGTGATGTATCGTTTGAGTATGTTTAATGGGAATAACGCATAGAACCCTACTCTAAGGATCACGATTTAAATATATTATGTATCAATCAATTAATAAATCAATACTTCATTTGCAGGATAAGGTTACATGCATACATATTTAGTTTCTCCTATCCTAGCCTATTAGGCGTGCAAAGTTAATGTAGTAGCATGCATTATTAATTAAATAAAAGTTCATTAATTAAGAATTAAATATTAATTACAAACATAAATCAAATAACAATAAATTCTAAAAATTAAAAATTAAAAGATTAAGGGCTTGTTTCACCATTTTCAAGTAGAGTCCCGAATAAGCTATTCGCCGGTGAAAGTGACGTTAAAGTATCATTTTACATACACGAAATGTCAACTTATCCAACGAATAGCTTACTTCGGACTTACTTGAAGATTGTGAAACAAGCCGTAAGTGTGGGATTAAATTGAGTTGCATTTAAATTGTCAAATTGATCTAATTATAATTTATCTACGTCATTACTTTTATGCTTGGTTTTATGTCATGTCAGTAACATTTTTTTATTAGATATTCATTTACATTATTTGACGTGACAACGTCTATTAAAACGATGAACGCCGGGTGCACGCATGAAAAAGCATGACTAACTGTCACGTTCCGTGACGTCATGTCACGTTCCGCGAGCGAGAGCGCGGAACAAGCGATAGAGAGGCACGATCGGCTATGATCGGCCGAAGCGCTCGGTTCGTGCCGCATGTATCTCTCTATCTCTATCTCTTAGTGCAAATAAAAGTTAATTTATAAATGAAAATGTAGATTTCATTTCACTCCTTTTCCTATACAAAATAATGGTAATTTAATTCAAATGATTCAATTTTATCTATAAAAGTATGCAATCATTTCATCAATGTTTTGTCATGACATTGTCACGTTAAACTACCGTGCGTAAACCGACTTTACAGTAGCTCGAGCACGAATATTTGCGAGAAAGTATTCGTATGGTTAACGTAAGCAATTTGTATGGCATTTTTTCAAAAGCGCCCCTATCGTACGTAAATGGTACTAAAATGCCATACAAATTTGACAGATTGCTTACGTTAACCATACGAATACTTTCTCGCAAATATTCGTGCTCGAGCTACTGACTTTAGCAGCTTTGCGTATTTTTTTATCTAACTTAGTACACGCCTATTCACTCGTGGTCTCGTGCCTTGAAGACACATTATAATCGAACGGAAACGGCGACGCAGGCAATTAAGGATTCATATTTAATAACTGCACTATTTTATATGGACGAGACGAACATATTCTCTCTTTGTTGTCTCTGTTTAATTGAAGGGTTAGATACAATATTGTTTGAACCACAGACTTCTAATAACCATCGACATCGCGTGCCACAGCTCACTAAACCTGTTATTATACTGTGATGGATCTAGAAACACCCCCTGAATTTGGACAAAAGGTTTCTTGACCAGTAATTTACGTAACTAATGGAATATTTATGCTGACGGCACTTTTAGTAAGAAATTTAATGATTCACAAACACCATGACTTGACAAGTTACTTTTATGTTAATAGCGACCTTTAGGTTTCCGCTGGCCATGGACGACAGTGACCATACACCATCATTATTACGGTTCGTTTACTTGTAGGCTAATAAAAATGACTAAGTTTGGTGAACTATGTTTTCAACCCAACCGCATTAGTGGAGGGGTTAGGAGCCAATCCAAGTGTCAGAACTTTTCATACCGCCCAAAGCTTCCGACCTTACGAAAAAAATTGGCACCGATACATTTACGTGCTATTTTTAATTTATATATAGCACGGAAGCGCTCAAGAATTTTTTCCCACTAGCATTCCAACTACCGACCGCGGCCACTGTTGTTTAATTACTTTTGTCGATCACTTAGGATCACTAGCCGCCGAGCTATAAGCGCTATATTTTTTGCCCGACTGCCAGGAAGGGTTATGTTTTTCGCGCGTCTCTTGTATGTATGTATGTATGCATGTAATTTTTTTTTATGGAAATGGCCGGCAAACGAGCTGACGATCCACCTGATGGTAAGTGGCTATCGTCGCCCATGGACATCAGCAACACCAAAGGCATCACTGATGCGTTGCCGGCCAAGAAAGACAGAAGAAAAAGAAAGAAAGAACTGGCTCTAAAGCCCCCAGCCGGAACACGACGAGTCGTTTGGCGGCTGACTCCTGCTTGAGGGTGGTAGCTATCCAGGCGAACCCCATGGAGAAATAATAATAGTAATAATGGTATTAAATTAAGAATTAAAATCAATATTACCAATATAATCCCTCGAGGGGCCATACCACCAGCGGGCCGGATTTAGTCGCCTTTTACAACACCCATCCAGCGTGGGATTGGGGTTAGTATTCTAAGCCGCCCCAATACGGCTAATGTAATATTCTTTATTACCTCATATCTTCCAAGCCGCTGGACCAATTTATATAATTAAGATATCGTTAGGTGCATCTTGACGGCCCGACGAAAAAATATGGTGTCTGTGATATGCCATTGTTTGATGTATCAAAAAGTTAAAATAAATCGAATAATGCAGTAAAGACCTTACCATAACGCTTCCCACACACGTCCGATAATCGGTGACCGATTTTTTGTAGGAGAAAAATAGAACGTACTGATAGCAATAGAGCAACGCACACGTCCTACAAAAAGTCGGTCAGAAATAATATGGCAGGAAAAATCGGCCCGATTATCTGTCCTACAAAAAGTCTGACGTGGGCGGGAAGCGTAAAGATTTCAAAAAGGTATATAATGTGCAATCGGGTTCATTGTTTTTTTTTTTTAATTTATCATACTTATGCCCCAACTCAGAGTCACTAACGGTTACTTAAATCGCTCCTTGGTACAGAATTTGTATGGTGATTCTTTAACCGTGAGTGTCCGTGAGTAACTCTGAGTTGGGGCGTTAGTTTGTTAGGTGCTGAATTAGCCTAAAAGATCGCGTGTTCATCGCCGTGGGCTAAGTGCGAGCGGTAAGGGTCTGATTACCGCTTAAATATTAACTTGATAGTCCAAGCTCTATTTTATTGTTTTCCCGAAAAACATTTTACAGCCTTTCGCGGAATTTATGTTTAATAGGTGGTTGCATAACTGAACTACAACAGCCCTTGCGTCTGTCTTAGAAATCGAATAGAGTATGTGTGTAAACGTTTTTTAAACTTTCAACTTCAATATTTAAAAAAATACTCTAAAATGTTCTCTTAAGTGGTTCACTTTTATGAAAACAGAATGTACCTATTATATAAGAAAAACTTCCGCTTATTTTCCACCATAATCATTACCATACCTGCCATGCCTGGATCTGCTTTTAAAGCTGTCGTTGTCCTTGCCCCAAGTCTTCACTAGCGCTGGAAGCCCAGGGGAACTGCTTCCCTTCACCAGCCCAGCCGCCGCCCCGGGCTGCTCCGTACTCCTGGCCTTGCGGGTCTTCACCTCCTTGCCTGATGATGATACATCTTATCTTGGTAGAGGTCCACGTTTTACGTTTTACGGGACAATTTCATTGATATAAATTCGGATTAGAAAGTGTTATTTGGTCTTAACAAGCTAGATAAGCCGGGGCGCGCACTTTGCGTTTTTGCACGAATCGTGTAGCGTAACAAATCCTATGCTGGATCGCCGTGAATAATCCTGGGATCGATTCGATGCGAGGCGAAAAATTGAATTTCTGTTCGGTCTTAGTGTGTGTTGTCCATGGGACCCACAACACAGGGAATCCTAGTGTGGGGGCTATGAGTGTGTTGTGTACCGGTATTTCACGACCTGGCGAAACACGGCAGCAGCCGCATCGCAAAAGGAAAAGTCATAGTACACGCTTAATACTTTGTAAATGCTTTGTTACAACACAGCGGTAAAATCGTATAGTGCGTGCCGAGGCTGATTCCTCACATTTACTTCATTCAGTCCACAATATTTAAATTTTCTTGTTCGTTTTGCAAATTCTATTGTTATCGTGTTAGCTGCTACTAACAATAAAAGTTGTATAAGCCTTAGAAGACAAATTACACTGGATGGATCAATTGATTTAGTTATCAATGCATGCAGTGATAAGTCAATGGTGTATCTAATAAAGATAAATAAATAAATAAATAAATAGATTATATTATAACGGCAATAATAATTATAGCGGCATTAAAGGCTATTTAGGTACCTACTTCTGTGAGTAAATCTCTGATCATTATAAAAGATAAGTATGATCTTACCACTTCTACTCGTAGCTACCAGAGTCTCAGCAGATCTAGAAATGTTTCTGGACAGAGCACTAGGGGGCGCCTTCATAGGAGTGGCTTGTCGATGGTAGACCATGTCTTGCTTCAGCGGGCGGAACAGCTGCAAGTTCTTCAGCGCCATGACTCCGATGATAGGCCATATTTAATGTTTGAGTTGCACATGTCTTTCTTGTTACTTTTTGGTGTACACTGTGTCTTGTTGGCCAAAATCTTTTATTATTTTACCACCCGTAAAAATACACTTCTGCTCACTTACATTTTTTGTTTATTTTGTCACTTCTTATCCCATGTTTTTATCATTATAATTCATTTTTAACTATAGTTTTTAACAAGGTCGCTTGTAGGTGGGCGATTCTTTGAAAATAAAGAAATTGAGCGGCAATTAGAAAATATCATACTTCTTTATTGTTATAGATTATGACAAGGTGCTTTTTACAACCACCGAACCGTCTTTTACTTGGCGCAGTAGATGTTATACAAAAATAATTAGTCCAAATAGCGCAAATTGTGATGAAACAATCCAAAATCTAATTACCAGTAGTGTCCCTTTTCCCCGATTTCAACAAATGATGCTGTATAAAAAAAATATACAACCGAAGAACGAAGTTTTCTTCAACGATTTCGATAATAGACTAGTATATGCATGCCTTACATTAAAATCATGATGCAAAGAACATATTTTCGTTATATAAAATCATTTTGAATTTTGTCCCAGCATTGTTATATAATTACCATTCATTAGGATGGTCACTTCAATTTTGTTGCTTATTTTGTACTGTACAGCGCTCCTTTAGGTATAAACATTCGACCACCAATCGTGGCTCCCTCTTCGAACAAACGGAAGTGTCAAAACATGCTTCAGCACGACGTAATATAAAATTATTCCACTGCACGAGTGCTTTGTTTCAAAATATTTCTCAGTGCCGTTAAATTTTTTGAAGGTAAGTAGATATGTTTTTCTGCCATAATGTAAGTGGGTGAATATTTGAAAATAAGCATATTCGCTTGTTTCAAAGAACGCATCAAAGATTGTTACCAAAATTGCTCTTTATAGATTTTTTATATAGTTTATTATATTACATTGTTATATATGTGGAAGGGACAATGATAAAACTAATAATGTAAAAGTTATAGACAAAAGAAGATTTTTTGAAAACGGTAATGATATTTAAGACGAATGGTAATTATTAGAAATAAATGGTAATTAGAAAATTTAAAATAGCAATTAGAAATGAAGTAACTTCCAAAATCATTCAATCATTTTTTCATAATAAAATAATCATTTTTATGGAGACTGAGTTCAGCTGCTTACGCGGTTAAGAAAGTAAGGCTCTTAACTGACGTAGAAACAGCACGGTTCGTTTATTTTAGCTACTTTCATAGTGTTATGTCCTATGGTCTGTTGTTGTGGGGCTCAGCTGCAGATATTGAGTCTATATTTATTTTACAGAAAAGAGCAGTCCGTGCCATTTACAACCTCAGGCCTAGGGACTCGCTTAAGGATCTCTTTAAGGAAATTAATATTTTAACTGTGGTGTCACAATATATATTGGATAATGTTTTGTATGTTAAGAAATATTAAGATAGTTTTCTTAAGAAGAGTGACATCCACAATATTAATACGAGGAACAAGGCTAAACTGATTGTACCAAATTTTAGACTATGTAAAACTAGTGGCTCGTTCATGGGTACATGTGTAAAGATTTATAATAAAATTCCATCGAAACTTACAGAAATGCCTTACCTTAAATTTAAAACTCATATTAAAAGTATTCTAATGACGAAAGGATATTACAAATTAGATGATTATTTTAAAGACAAGACTGCTTGGACATGAGTTTTATGGATATAGATTGTAGTAGATGATAAGTGCTATCTGTTAAACGGGGAATACACTAGACGGACATACCCACGGGCAAGTCTGCAGACAAGCCCGCCGGGCCTCGCTACTATAGGACTGTGCAATGTTTGCTAGTGTAGGGCCGTTGCAGTCAGTCTGGCAGACTTGTCTGTTGCTTGTCCGCGCGATCTCATTTTGTCTGCGGGGGCACAGACATGCCCGTACGTGAGTGGTCACCGCGGGCTGTCTGTTCACAGACCCGAGAGCGACAGCAACTAGGACAAACGTCCCTATCTGATTTTATTTATCGAACTGTGGAGTACATGCGTATAAAATGAGTTTTAATGAAAATGAAACAATCTGGGCAGAATTCCTAGCGGAATATAGAACATATCCATGTTTATGGAAAATAAAAAGCAAAGAATTAATGAACTCCGAATTACGAAATGCTGCCTACCAAAATTTAATAAATAGATGTAAAGAAATATACCTCGATGCTTATTTAGCTTACGTTAAGAAAATGAATAAAAAAATATAAAAAAAAACAAAAAAACGTTGCTGGGTAAAAAAACTAAAAAGAGAAAAATAAGCCCAGTAGTTTAGAATGTTGTTATAAGTCGGGACCCATTTTTCAACTAATCAAATCTTGTTTGTTTTTTCCAGCAGCCCTGTAAAATTTAAATGGGTCCTGACTGTAAATCCTTCTATGCTTTACTTGTTCAGTATTACTTTTAACAACATTCTAAACTACTACTTTTTTTTTTACACTTTTTAGTTAGGATTCATTGAATTCTTTATTAGACGAAGAAAATCGCAATGTTTTCATTTCATTAAGGGAGTTAATAAATTAGCGTGAATGGTTGTTTAAACAACTTTAAGTCGTTATAATATATCCTAATAGTCAAACAGTACATATTAATGCAGCACCAGCGATTATAGCGATTTTCCTTCGTTGCGTTGTCATTATATTGTGTACGCACAACACAACTAATCGTTAAGCCGCTCCAACACAAACTGATAAGTCTGTGTAGTGTATTGTGGCGACAGACATGCCCGGCCAGACTGCCCGCGGGCAAGTCCGCGTAGTGTATTCCCCGTTTAACTGTGAGCAGGAAAAAAACAAACCCGGAAGTTTCTTGCTGCTTCTTCTCCCGGGCCCTCTCACAGTAGGGCTTTGTCTGAAGCATTGGCATAACTTGCATGACTTTCAAAAAGTGTTTGTAAACCAAACCAATTTTGAATAAAAACATTTGATTTCATATAAAACTTGAAATAACAATTTTAATGATTCAGTCTTCTTTTTAGAGATATCGATATAATTATAGTTAAAAGTAAATAATTATAGTAAAATAGTGGATAGTAACATAGCAGTTACAAATAAAATCAATAATGTAATCATAATTAATACTATTAGTAGTACTACATTTGGGCATTGAACGTAGTTGATATACCTACAATTATTTTTGGAAAAAAATCCCATTTTGAAAAAACTTCGTTTCGGCGGCCAGTGATGAAACATGTGTCAATTAACGGAGTAAGTGATTATAATGAAAAATTATTCAGTGATGAAAATAAATATAAACCGTTAAAATATAAAGCAAAAAAAAGGTCTTCGGTAAAAAAAATTGATAAGATTACATTATGTTATTACGATCAAAAAGAATTCAGTGATGAAATGTTGACAGTACTAATATTATACACCTTGTCATCGATTTAACTTCAGTTTGCAAATGTAGTTTATTATCAGGAGTTACAGCTGAAAGAAGTGTTACTTTCTCATTATCTGCAAATGGTGTCTTGATTATAACGTTAGATGTAATTTTTTCATTTTGTTTATCGTCTGCGTAAAGTACTGCTTAGCTCTATTGAGCACTCCCAATTTCTTTGCAGTTTGGCCTTACTAACCAAGTGGTCCCGAAATTGCACTTCATTCGAAATGTCGACACCACGGATCTCAATGCTTTTGGAGATGTTAAGAGGAGTGTTCTGAAACTGTGGTGCCATGACGACATGGGTTTTCTTAGCGGTTAACGCGCAAACTTGTGTCTTCTCAGGGTTAAACTGGACTAAATTTAACCTGCCTCATTCCGAGACGCGCTCCAGAGATGTCTCGACTTCAGATACAAGTTTCATCCTCTTCTCCTCAATCTGCATCCGAGAAAGATTTGTTCGGCCTGTATAACGAGCATCACCCGTAATATCAACAGCATAGCAATGGATATTCCTGATGTCAAGCATATCATTGATATGCATGATGAACAGTGTAGGTGAGAGCACAGAGCCTTGAGGGACGCCAGCATTTATGGGCTTCGTGTCCGAGCATACTTCGTCAACAACGACCTTGATGCTCCGCTCCGATAAAAAATTGGCAATCCATTTGCACAAATTCTCGGGTACTCCGTAGGAAGGCAGCTTAGAGAGTAATGCCTTATGCCACACTCTATCGAAGGCCTTTGCAACATCCAAACTTACAGTCAATGCTTCTCTCCTGCTCTCAATTGATCTATTTTAGTGGTATCAAACCATCTTCGCATTATTGCCTTTCAAGTATAACCATTTTTGGGCACATCGGTAGGATGGTTTTAAAGTCTATAAAGGACATCCGTACAAAATTGTTTAAATTATACAGAAGATATACCTTTACAACATGTAACATAGTGTTGTCATAAACTAAAGGTCATATTGATTATCTAATAAGGACTCCCTTTAGAAATTTCTCATTATCTAATTACCATCCAAACAAGCTCATTACCGTTTTATTAAAAAAGAATGGTAAAGTCCGGTAATTAGATAAACGGTGATTAGAAAATCACACATTTTCTTGAATTTCTCTGTATTTAGTGACTGTTATTATTTTTATTATTTATATATGTAAAATAGTTGTCTATGCAAGAACCTAAGACAAGAGGTACATTTCAGTAGCATTGAATATATTTCACATATTTAAGATTTAATTGAGTTTTGAATCGTTATAACAAGTTATTGTTTGCTGTGTCTATTAATACCTAATTCAATGAAATTTCACTGTTCAGTCTATAAACCAAAACGTTATGCACCTACAGCGGAAAGTGAATGAAGACCATCGTCCTGAAAATGGAAGCGGAAAATAGTTTCTAGCCACGTTTTGTTATATTGGTAAGCTCGTTACAGTAGGTACGGCTATTATATTAGTATTTTGACTTTATCTTTACAACAGATATTATATCGACTTAATTTTATTAACACCATTTAAAAGATGTGTGCCCATGACCGATGGTAGATATGGTGACCATTGCACCTACCATTGCATTGCAGCACCAGTAGAACGTCTCTTTCGTTTTATTTTAAAAATTAATTATCTAAAGCTGTACGTATGTTTTGTAGCTTGTCCGATAACAAGGTAACTTTATAACAACTAACTGGTCTTCGATAACAAAACGTTGGTGTTATGCGGGCTTTTCATTTTATTGCACCCATCCCAATATTGCCACATAACAGGAGGGAAAGTTTCTAATTTTATAGTAGTAAAAGGAGTTTTTAAATAGATTTTCAAGTGTCTAATCGATAGCATTGAAGCAAAATATCTAGTTAATTCACTTTTATCACACTTTAGAAACTGGTTAGGTACCCTATCGTGAACCTTTTATTGCATTGATCAAGTTTATAAAGGGACTAGATACCTATAACAGTTTAGGGTTACTGGCCATTGAATACTTATGTCGCAGGGAAATGAAGGAATCCTTGATTTGATCAATTCACTAAGGTTTATTTCATCATTTCCCCTACCACAGCTTAGTGATTTTCACTGAAATTCTCTAGTGAAAGGACGCAACGGAGTCGTCATTCTTCTTACGGGGCGTCCATAAATTACGTGAGGCGTTTTTAGCGATTTTCAGATCCCCCCATCCCCCTGGTGAGTTGTCGTGAGATTTGGCGAACTCCTCCACCATCCCCCTAATCTCATATCTCATCAATATAATATGTTTCTGTAAAGTGTCCACATTCGACAAACATCTTAATTTTATGCACTTTGTTTTAGATGTGCAAGGTCCTATCACTTATCAGTAGTATTTGACATTTTAGTAAAGGATTCTTGACATGTCTTACTTCATTAAAAAATATTTTCACTCAGTTGTATTGTTTGTTGCGAAAAAAAATAACGTGAGATTGGCCGAGACCCCCCCTCTCCCCAACGAAAGATTAGATGAGATTCGGATCGACCCCCTCCCTCCCTAAACGCCTCTCGTAATTAATGGACACCTTGACGGGATTTGACCAAATCCCTTAGAGGGAATTGATCAAATCACAGATTCTTAATTTCCCCGCGACATTTATATAATCCCGAAATTGCCTAATAAAGTAACAATAATAAAAAAATTCGATAACTTTAAAATTGTTATGTTTAGATTATAATTAAAGTACCTAAAATAATAATGAGTGTTTATTGGATTGCTAGGATTCACGGGTAGTTATATAATGTTTCTAGATTATAAATGTAATAAATAGTTCTCCAAATACATTTCAACGATGATATACCTACCTAATACATTTTATGTGGAAGCACAGCTCCTGAATATCAGAATTAAGTTATAACTTTTCCAATTTAAACGTTATTTAGGTCATGAGCATTTTTATCGACCACTTTACTTCAGTATTTAAGTTTTGATTTCGATTTTGTCTGACACAAAGCGGCGGGAAAATTTCACAATATGGTGGCACGGGTGTCAGAAACGCGCGCGAGGCATCGACTGAAATACTAAATTGTTCGAAGGGTATGTAAATGTAAACGATGGGGGTTTTCTTTCATTGAGAAGGTGTCAATGTGTAGGTGGTTGAAATAAAATTTCATTTACTTATTTATTAATGCTATTTTATGTTGGATCTATTGACTTGGAACTATACATCTTGCATGTAGAGTCACGTCTTTAATAAACTTTAGAATATATGTATGTTAAAATTGTAGATGTAATTGATTTATTGCAATTTAGCAATTTAACTTATTTATTAAGAAATATTACTTCACCTCGGTACCTGAGCTCTATTTTACATAAAGTAGGTAAATAAAGTAAATTGGTATTTCCATAAAAAGTTACCATAAGTTTTTTTCATTTATTTTACACACATTTTAAATATTAACAATACAAGGGTCGGACCTTGCAAACCACGCAGGGTTTATAATGTCCGATGAATCGTTCTTAATACATAACTCGCGTAACTCATTCTAAATACATAGGCAATCATTGTGTAAGTAGATAATAGGCTTTCAGTTTATTTTTATTATATTTCACTATTAGTGTAGAAAGTTTTTAATGTATCAGGCTGTGTGGTAGTATACTAACCTGTGCTATTCCCTATTTCTCTTCATAATTCATTCATTGTAGAATATAGGTGACACGAATACCGCGTTGCTTTCCTTCGGTTTTCCTATTTGATAGTCACGAATTGAGTCACAAATTAAATGGACCGACGAATTGAAGAAGACAGCGAATATCCGCTGGAGTCAGAAGGTTCAGTACCGGTCAGAGTGGCGCATATTAGGGAAGGTCAGTGGACCTCTAAAGACTGATGTAAAGATAGATTAGGGGAGTATTACAAAGTCAACCTGGTGTCTGTGTTCCGTGGTCAACACGTACTTTTAATCTTTTTAATCGTCTGAAAATCTTTCGCATCAAAATATAACTATTGCGTCGACGCCCTTGGTCAGATACCTATGTATGAGCCCTGTATGTTTCAATGCAAAATTTGTGGCTAGTATATATTTTCAATGCAAACGATATTAGTATTTTATACCAATGGTGTAAAAAAAGTAGTGTTACTAACAAGAATAATACTCAAAATTTTACTAACAAAAAATAACCGACTTCAATATTACTCAAAAAGTACTTATCAGATGTCGTTCAAATTTATGTGGGACAACATGACAAGCACCTGCTTTCGATTAAAAAAAGAATCGTCAAAATCGGTTCACCCAGTCCAAAGTTCTGAGGTAACACACATAAAAAAAAATACAGTCGAATTGAGAACCTCCTCCTTTTTTTTAAAGTCGGTTAAAAATTACTATTCACCACACTGGTGTGACAATCTGGTCTGACTACGAGTCGGGCGGGGATATTTGGACCCCAGTTAAGCCTGTCTTCTTTCCGTTTCAATAATTTTCCTTATATATCACGACACACTACACTAACGATGGCTATATTTACGTAGCAGGCGAAATAGTTGACGATAAAAATAATATTGTTAAGTATAATGTAATAAAGTGGATTTATTGCTTTAACAGCGCACAGATTTTAATGAACCAGTGTGGTCAACAATCAACACTGGTCATTAAACTCGCACCCCTCGGCTTGCCCCGGTCGGGTCCCGGTGGGTGACGTCACTAGGTAAATAATTAATTGGTGCAAACAAATGGGGCCACACTACGCAAGGAACTAGCAAGACTGTGATTGACAGGTTATGTCGATGTTACTTGATAAATGGTAACCGTTTTTCGTAATTCGTTTAGTACGCATGCCCTGTACGAGCAAGTGAGTTTATAAGCTCGTATTTTTAGATCAAATTTTTAGAATTCGTATTAAGTACTAGTGATTATTGAGACATCCAAAGGGTCAATTAGTACAATAGGGAAATTAGTGCAATAATTTAATAATGAAAAACAGCACTGCACGAGACCATTATTTCGTGTCAGCCAATGCTGAGCCGTCTCCTTTTGCCTTAGAATATTAGTTCTTTTCTGTTTTTTTTTTTTACCTGTATGTAATATGTTCCTGGAGGCAATAAATGTTTATTATTATTATTATTAATTTTAATCCGTTCATAGCGTTACAGCCCTCATAGTTTGCCGGGTTGTGTTTATCTTAAACGAGTAACCGCCCTCTCTTTGCTTCGGTTTTCTTATTTTTTTACACCTTGGGTTACATTATTGGACTTTTATTAAGGATCCCTAATTTTTTGAAAATATAATATATCGGGGATAGTGTAGCTTCCTAAGAGTGAAAGAATTTTTCAAATCGGTTCAGTAGTTTCGGAGCCTATTCAATGCCAACAAAAAATCAAATCTTTCCTCTTTATATATTAGTATTGATAATCGGCAAAGTTAAGCAACAGCAGCCGCGGTTGGTAAATGGTTGGTGACTGCTACTGGTAAAATGTCTTGAGCGATTCCGTGCTTCGGAGAGTACGTAAAGTCGTCGGTCTCTGTTGTTAATGTCGGATGCCTTCGGGCGGCATGAAAACTTCCGAATGAAATCATGCATGAAATGTTCCGAATGAAACATTTGGATTTCTTAACTCTCCAGCAATCCGCTTTAGCCCCAATAAGAGGAAAGATCCGTGCTCAGTAGTGGGCCATGGGTTGGATTCAAATTTCATGAAAATCCGTCAGCAGTTTTTCCGTGAACGAGTATCTAACAAATATCAATTTTGATAGTATAATTTATGTAATTATATATATATATATATATATCTATAATGGTGATCCGATTGAAGTGTTGGAGAACAGATCCCCAGCTGAGGAATTAGTCTGTGGTGACAGAGACTATTGACTATTGTACATATCTACGAATAATGTACGATATTCTGATAATAATCTAAATTTTACCAACAACAAAATTACCGACTTCAAAATAACTCAAAAACTACTCGTCAGATCTAACTCAAATTTCACCCAATTGGTTCACCCAGTCAAAAGTTCTGAGGTAACAAACATAAAAGAAATACAGTCGAATTGAATACCTCCTCCTTTTTGAAGTCGGTTAATAAAACAGCTCGCCGCATTGGGGCGGCTTAGAATACTAACTCCAATCCCACGCCGGATGGGTGTCGTAAAAGGCGACTAAATCCGGCCCGCTGGTGGTAGGACCCCTCGAGGGATTATATTTAGTAATATTGATTTTAATTATTAATTAATACCATTATTACTATTATTATTTCTCCATGGGGTTCGCCTGGATAGCTACCACCCTTGAGCATGAGTCAGCCGCCAAACGACTCGTCGTGTTCCGGTTGGGGGCTTGAGAGCCAGTTCTTTCTTTCTTTTTCTTCTCTCTTTCTTGGCCGGCAACGCATCGGTGATGCCTTTGGTGTTGCTGATGTCCATGGGCGACGATAGCCACTTACCATCAGGTGGATCGTCAGCTCGTTTGCCGGCTATTTCCATAAATAATAATAATAATAATAAAAAAAAAACAGCAATTCACTGATCATTACAGTATTTAGGTACAGAAGATACTACATGGTCTAAGATCCCGCCATAGAACGACCTTCACCGAGCTGGTTAATGGATGAAACCTATTTTATATTAAATTTAATATGTCCTTAAATATATTGCATATGGGTTGCCTAAAAAATTTCAGTCCAGGATATGATAAATTAATAATTAAAAAAAATATTTTTTGTTTAATATTTCACCGGTTTGGTTAATAGACAAATTCCATACCAATCGAAAGTATGAAGTCCATGGAATGTGCAAACGTTAGGTTGCCTATTTTTTTCCCGTCATAACACTCGGGTTGCCAGGTATAAACAGGTAAGTTGATACTAGTAACTTGCAACGGTCTGGTTAATGAATGAAAGTTAAATGAAAATAAAGATTATTTCATTACGAACACGGTGGTATAAGGTTGTCTGCCAAAAATCAGTCCTGACTTCCGGTTGTCGAATTTTAATAATCTAAATTTTACTAACAAAAAATTCAAAGTTACTCAAAAACTACTCTCAGTCTCGTCAGATCTCATTAAAATGTGGGAATACATGACAAGCACCTACTTTCGATTAAAAAAATAATAATCCAAATCGGTTGGCGTGATATTGAGTTATTCGTCCATTTGTCGCGCATGTTTTCTCATGGATGCCATTGTCAGATCTCAATAAAATTTATGTGGCATGATACATGACAGGCGCGAGCTTTCGATTAAAAAAGAATCATCAAAATCGGTTCGCCCAGTCAAAAGTTCTGAGGTAACAAACATAAAAAAAATACAGTCGAATTGAAAACCTCCTCCTTTTTTTGAAGTCGATTAAAAAGTGAAATATTGCTGCAAGTCATTATCGACGTTTTGTGCAGATACAAGAATTATTTTTCATGCTTCTAAAGCGGAACCAGGCTCAAGAATTTTAATTAAAGCCTCTGATACTGACGTTTTGATAATTTTGTTGGGAAATATGCACAAAATTATTGAATCAGAAATTTGGCTTGCCAGTTCAACAACAAAAAAGACTAATAATCAACCTGTTAATTGCATTAATTGCACCGATTTAACGTTGAAGTTAGGAATCAAATTATGCCAAAGTCTTTCCGCCTTCCATGCGTTTACAGGTTGTGATTACACGGCAGCATTTTATAATAAAGGAAAAGTAAAACCTTTTCAGCTATTTTCAAAAAATGAAAGATATCAAACAGTTTTTGCATCATTAACAGATGCTGCTGATATTTTCATTGACAAAAAAATGAAGTCCGTTCAAGAATTTACTGCTAGTAATGTGTGGCATCAAGAACTGCACCAAAGTGAATGATGCGAGATATCGCATTTTTATGAAAAATTACTCTGCTAAAGAAGACAGCGAGAAGTTTTTAAAAAAAATAAAAGGCTTGACTCTAACTCCATACCGCCATGCTGGATATCATTGACTCAAAAAATTTTACGAACTATTTTCGTAAATTCCATGTGGCTTAATGCAACGGATCCTTTATGCGTGAAACTTCAGCCTGAGAACTGCGGTTGGTTCTTAGATGAATATTTAAAACCAGTAGGATTTATTGGGGATCATACACCTATAAGGATAGAAGACATTGTCCAAACAACTGAAACAGAAAGCGATGACGAAGAAGGTTCAGAAGTTGGAGATCACAGTTATATGTCCGATGACTCGGAACCTCAATAATCTGAAAAAATTAAAAAACTAATAGCATGTTTGGATATAGCATAGCATAGATGGTTGGTTGCGACCTCTCAGTCGCACATATTTACTCGCAGCAATTTTTCACTTTTTAAACTTCGACAACCGGAAGTCGGGACTGATTTTTGGCAGACAACCCTATACCACCGAGTTTCTAATGAAATAATCTTTATTTTCATTTAACTTTCATTCATTAACCAGACCGGTGCAAGTTACTAGTATCGACTTACCTGTTTATACCTGGCAACCCGGGAGTTATGACGGGAAAAAAATAGGTAACCTAACGTTTGCATATTCTATGGACTTCATACTTTCAATTGGTATGGAATTTATCTATTAACCAAACCGTTGAAATATTAAAAAAAATATAGTTTTTTAATTATTAATTAATCATATCCTGGACTGCAATTTTTTAGGCAACCCATATGCTATATAATTAAGGACATATTTTTAATATAAAATAGGTTTCATCCATTAACCAGCTCGGTGAAGGTCGTTCTATAGCGGGATCTTATACCAACACTGGTACAGAAAATACTGAACATGGGGCATAGGTTTTCTAGTTCTATCATCGCAAACAGTAGAAAATAGGACACCTAAGAATACAATCATTGTCTGCGTTCGGCCCACATGTCAGGGAAAGTATTAGCATCTGATGATAAATGGATTCCGTTGTAATAGCAAATTGCCTTCAATATTGACTCCGATTCTGGCTAATGAAACGCCGGCACTGACTAATGTCCGATGTAGATATTTAGCTATGGAGATATTTCACGTTTTTACGGACAGCAGATAGTATTTTTATTTCCAACTGCTGATGGAATGTTACAACAAGAGTTGTCCAAAAGTACATTTTTTATAAGATAGCCAAACGAGCTGGAAGTGCCTTCGTGATCTCCATGGGCGACAGGATCTGTGTATATCCTGTCGTATCCTGTACATACTATGTAACGAACCTTGAACAGGACTGCAGGAAGAACTGTACTCTGTAGTCAATGAGTACGTCCTGTTAGTATTAATTTTTTTTTGTTTAGATGTTAATAAGAATATCAGTTACAGTGAAACCAACTTACCTGTGAACTGAAAGGAGGCGCTGTCGGACGCATTGGACCAATCATTGGACGCAATTCGAGACGTAGTAACTGACAGATGAATGATCACAAAGTACTTATAATATGAATTTTAAACATGGCGGCATTAGTTCTAATTTTTGCCACTTCACAGATATACAGATATACAGATAAGTTGATGACACTGTAGTTATTTAATTTTTAATCCTTAGTAAGAGAAATGTGGGAGTCATAACACTCAGGACTGCTAGTGTTGGTTAGTCGTGTTAGTTTAATATTAATGATTTTCCAGTTACTCATCCATCCATCGTTAGTATTTCTCCCACTGAAAGTTGGTTTGCGTTGCTACCCCTAAAGATAGATGGTCCACTCTTATATGTATAAGTGTAACCAATAACCAACACCCTTTCGACTGGAACGTGCTATGCATACTTTTACCCCAAAGACGCTTGCCAGCAGTAAAGACTTGGGGTAAAAGTCAAACTCCATGCTCATGGTACATCCTGCTGACCTGCAAGCGAGGCAAAAATGTCAGTGTCCTTGTAACGAAGGTCGATACGCTCTGAACCATAAAATGTTTCGTTGTTTCGCTTGCAACAATTAACTCCAAGTGATCATGATCGGTGAAGATTATTTCGTGATTATTTAACACGAGTAACCGTCCTCGCTTTGTTTCAGTTTTCTTATTTTTTTACACCTTGGGTTACATTATTGGAGTTTTGTTATTTCCCTAATTTTTTTGAAAATATAATATAGTCTATGTCACCCGGGGATAGTGTAGCTTCCCAACAGTGAAAGAATTTTTCAAATCGGTTTAGTAGTTTCGGAGCCTATTCAATGCAAACAAACAATCAAATCTTTCCTCTTTATAATATTAGTATAGATAGCTGCAGATATATACCTACCTAATAACGTTACGTACCTACCCTGATTTGATTTCGCACCTAACAAATGTGGGAAATAAATTTCTCAGTCTACTCAGGATATCGCTCTTGTAGCGTCAACGAACAGCAGCGTAACAAATTCAGTCCGTACTTGTTTATTAAATTATTATCTGATTGTTTCGGTTATGGTTGCACTGCTGTACATTCTGGTTGATGTCACAGCGTGCAAGGTTCGTTGGTTTCCGAAGCACAATAACACGTTGCGCTCTGCTGCCGTCGTTTTGGGTTCGCACCTCGCGTAGTAAAACTGTTTCCATTGTTTATGTGGGAATGGTAAGGTTGTAGATCTTTGGGCCGTTTCTTGGCGGTCATACTATCATGTCATACTAATATGACCAAGAAGAATAGTTTGTATCGGTGGTCATATTATTTTAATGAACACCATATAGGTACAAGATTTTAAACTTAACTCATCGTGGACTGAACACATTTTACTATAATACGAGTACTCCCGATATTCGATTTTGAAATGTGACGTCACGAAATTTAGGAAACTTGTCACACAATTTCACACTTCATCGACCTCCCCCCCCCCCAAACCTGTGACGTAATTTATGGATGGCCCCTTATCTTCCGCACAGGGGGTGCTGATGTCCATGGGTGGTGGTACTCGTTTGCTTGTTTCTGTTTACATAAATAAAACTGGCCAAGTGCGTGTCAGGCCAAGTGCGATGTAGGGTTCTCTCTAGTTCATCGGCCATTACTGATAACTACTACTACTAGATCGTAATAATATATTTATATTACTGCAGTGAATTTTTTCACATGTCCAACACCTGCCATTTAGCTGGCAGAGGGGCAAAAAAGGTCTTTGAAGAACATTGAAGTATAATATCATAGAACAGACATCTCTAACAAAACGTGTGTCCCACCGGGGGGTTCTATATTCAAAATCGAGCCCCCGTTCGCTTTTTAAAATCAAACGAATCCATTGAAAATTAAAGCCCAATTCATTGGGACATACATACATCGTGTCAGCGGGTCATACGGGCACTTTATCTGCAGGGGAGGCCCCCTGGTTGCAGCTTTCGACAACTCTCTTGGGTCTAAGGATTTCTGCCATATTCTGCGGACGGACGGACAGACGGACATTCCATTTTGACTACGGAACCCTAAAGATGCTTTACGGCTGAATGTAGCAATCGCCTTTGTAAAAAATTGTGGCAAAAAATTTACACCGGTTGCATTATCAGCACTCCATAAAAACGACAATGGGCATGCGTCGTGTGAAACAATAGTGCTTCCTCTTCCTATTCCATCAGAGCGAGAGGTTGAGGGTTCTAATTTTTTGTTATAATTTATCACATGTAATTCAATTCAAATATTCTTTATTGCATTACATCAGGCAAAGTAAAAAACAGCGTTTAATTAAAGAACCGCGTTGAAAAAATATAGATGATAGATAAAAAAACAAGACTAAAATTTAAAATTAAAAAAAACCCGCCTGCTATCAATAAAGCTGTCATATGATACCTTTCATGATATACCTTTTTTAAATCCTTATGGTGACCTCTTTAATTTGATTTCCATATTGCGTTATTCGATTTATTTTTATTTTTTAATACTTCAAACAATGTCATCTCACAGCCACCATATTTGTTTTTTTTTAATTTCACTTATCTAAGAACACTTGGATTAACGAAACGAATCTAACGATATTATAATTATATCATCTGTTTAGCGGTTTGGAAGATACGAGGTAATAAAGAATATTACATGCATACATACAAATTAGAAACATACATACAAGAACGCGCGAAAAACATAACTCTTCCTGGCAGTCGGGTAAAAATAAATGCTGACGCATTTAGGACCTTAGGTATGTCTACGAAGATAAGACAAACACTTTGGCCCGATTAATTTGTCAGTGACAAAGATGTCTGGAATCAAACAAGGGACTCCTCTTTTGCTAAATATACTCATAGTTACTAACTAGAGCCAAACAGCTACCGAGTTACAGGGCTGTATAATTTTGTTTAAGGATCTGCAATCGGATTCAGATTGAAATCGCATTTTAAACGAGTTCCATATGTTTATATACTTAACACCATGTGGATGATATAAAAAATCCATCAAATAAAATACCCATGCGTAACCTTCAAAACCGGTGGCCCTCAAGAGATAGACGGACGGACAAAAACAACAATTTTCCATAATTATTATAAGCACGGGACGCATGGCCGGCTGGTCAGTACGCCATACGTAACTGAGCATCGCGGATCACAAGCCGATTTGAATAAAAAAAAACTTTAACTTTTTAAATAGTTTTGACAGTTCAACATAGACAATGTAAACAGTTGAAATTGTTTATTTTATTTTATTTGGGATTTAGAGCGGTATGCAAACTGGTTTTGTATGCGGCTAGTGTTATAGGACTTAAATAGTTGGAGAGAATGAACTTTATAGGTGGTGACGGTTTATAAGCTTTATATATTTTCAAGATGAAGCGGGCCTTGTTGGTGAGTTTTTATGTAAAATAATTAATTTTAATAGTTTTTATCTAAATTAAGATTAATACTTGACAACCCATGATGGTAAGTGTCGATGCAGTTCAAGTGAGAGCACTAATTAGTAAAAGACCATAAACTCTCCTCTCAAACATTCCCAAATTATAAAAGGATCGGAACACACATTTGTTATTTATTCAGCATTACATGAAACCTACATTTTATTCCGACTCCATTACCTACATAGTTCAGATTATTTAGCCCAAAAAGTTAGTTAATGCAGATTCGGGTTCAGAAGTGGATTGTAATTCTCTTCCTGAATTTTTACCGCATGTGGACAACTCTACATAATTTAGACATTTTTGCACTTAAATATTTTCAACTAAAAAAAATAAAAAAATTATATAGGTTTCAATTTTTGAAGTAGGTACCTATTTTTATTTACACTATCTATAATATGCAGGATTCTGTTTCTGTCCAACAAGCACTTTTTACAAATACGAGTACAAATACAAAAGTCAGTCAGCCCAGTTTCTTAGGCAGTACTTAGAAAGATTTCTCTCCTTTTGTGATCTGCTAATAATATTTTAATCACATTTCTCCATCACAGCTAACATTTTTGATGTTCAACAATAATATCAAAAAAAAAACAATGATCCTTTTTTCTAGTCAGTTCAATATATAACTTAATGTAATATAAATCCTAGTGAATATTATCTTATTAGTTGTGTGGCCTGCGTGGGTAAGGGTTAAGTTGCCAAGAGTGACCATAATGCTATAATATACGTAGGTATCAAAGGTTTATTAAATGAAATACCCATTGAAGCTGTATAACGGCAGTATTCTCGTATATGAAAGGATCACAGAGGTCATTACCGGCCAATCTCAGTGTAGCGGAATGTATGCGTGTAGATTAAATAGATTAGTGCCAGCTGTCTTGCGCTATCGTCAGGGATTTGTGAAACCGGTTTCAGGAATCTAAATGCAATTTATAATAAAATTAAAGGTAGCCATGAACTTGAAAATACCGCAACGAATGTATTCTCTTGTAAGTTGTACTGTTTTAATCAGACTGTCACGCATTTTCTTTCACTATTTTCCGTCACGGGGTTAAGAATGTCATGATAACTTATAAACTGAATTATTAATAATATGATTATTTTTAAAAACCTGCCAGAAATTATAAAAAAAGATTTTTTTGCCTATGAAATTTTTTATCGATATTTTTCATGTTTATTTATCTATTTGTACATTTTAGGCAAACTTACAACTATGTTGTACTTATAGAACACAAATTAACTAGGGCTAATTACAAAATTATTTGATAATAATATTAATGTTCTTTTAGTTTTTTTTATATCGGTGATAAATATAATGTTCAGCGACCTTCGTTCAGTGGTCCCATTGTTGGTCAGTAGGAACCAAGGACAGCGGCCAGGAGAGCTTACCCTAAACTCGAGGATAGAGCTTTACGAAATACATTAACAATATTTTTTAACTTTTTGCTATAGGAATAGCTGGAAGGATCTGAAGGAATAATAAGATAAATTACGTGTCACATTGTTTGTCCGCGATGGACTCCCAAACTACTTAACCGATTTTAATCTTTGCACACCGTGTGCAGTTTGATCCAACTTGAAAGATAGGATAGATGGAAGGTTTTAATAAAAAAAACATTACAGAACGAAGTCTGCCCGGGCAGCTAGTTGTATATATGATAACTACAAATGGGATTGTAATAATAGTTATAATTGCTATCGCAGCTCTATGTATGAGCATTAACAAAACGAATCCCATAACCTCTCGTTCATTGTTCTGATAGCAATTATTAAGCTATTACAGTCGTGTATGATGTGCTTAACTTATCCAATAATTACTATATGGAGTTAGTACAAAGGAAACAATGTACTTAACGAAATAATGACGAAGCGCGCCTGACGGAAACGTAATAAGACAGAAGGTTTATTTATTATCCTATCTAATAAGAGAATTAGTAAAGTTAACTTAGCGATACCTACCATAGAAGTGATAGAATATTTAGGTAAAAATAGTTATGTTTACTTCTTTTAGGATTGAATCCAATATGACGCAAAAAAGAGAGAGAATAGTTTATTTTAAACGTTGAAAGAGATGGGTCAATATTTCTAACCTGAAAGCCACTAATTTCTATAGACCTTGCTTCAAAATCAGCGATATTTGAAACATATTTTCACCCCTTAAAATCAACCCTGATTTTCCAAAAATGTTATAAAAGTGTTTCATTATTTACAGCCTGAAACTTGAAAACCAAATCCCAAAATTTCATCCCTTTTATTATTGATTTTCCAAAACCTTTGAAACAGAACAGCATTGACTGTAACCAGTTGCCAGACAACTAGACACAAATTTTCATGATGCTTGCTCAAAAATTGGCGAATTTTTAAGAGACCTTGTCTGAGATCTTTGTTACAATACATGAATACATTATCATATCTTCAAGATTTAAATATAAAGGCAACTTAAATAAAAAATATATAAAATTAGGATTTCAGTAAGTATCTACACATAATAGTTTCCATTTTTAATTAATTTAAACTAACAATAATTACCTTAAATTCGCACAAATTAAACATTCATGAACTAAAAAAACATTTCCTTGATCATAAAATTCAGTTTGTATTACCAAAAACATAATTACAGCTAACTGTTTCATAATATGTAAATTAACTCAGCTTAATAGTTGTACAATGCAGTTTTATCGTAGCCTCTATAGACAATAGTCTACGTCACGCGGGGTAAAACAAAATGGCGCCACAATATGGACCTTGGTATATTTTAATTTACTATTGTAAGTTTTTTCGCCTACGCATAGACATAATAGGGTCATTACGTTACAATACAACTTCAATATTATGGTTTTTAGGTTTTTTTACCACACACCAAACGCACGTTGCGTTCATTTATTGCGAGTGCCATTTGGTTCATTGATTTATTCTCGCAGCATAGGTAGATATTATCTCGAATGCGAAAATCTGTGTAATATTTGGGCTGGGGGCTGCGGTTTTAATTTAAGCCTTCCTGCTGAACAATAGCCCAGGCACTGACAGATCCAGAATTATCCCACCTGCCTAGTACCACCCTCCTACAAAAATTGACCGTGAAATATTTTTGTGTATCGGTCGCAGTTTCATCGAGCCAACATTTATCTTTCCAAAATAATTACTTTTTACATATTATAACAAAAGGCAAATTTACTTATATCAATCTACAGCGAGAGCATTCTTCGTATTGTATTGTGTGCAAAATCACCGCTATTTTAATCTCTGTTATACAAATAAGATAAAATCTAACTTGTGCAAATAATTCAATGTTATGATTACTTCTGAGTAACTCAGATAATCCACGATGCGATTTCCTCATTGTTCAGAGTTAACAATAAGATATTTTTATACTTACAAAAACTTAATTTGTACTACTAAGTAACCACTTTGCTTCCTAATTTTTTCCAGGCTTTGTTTGCGGTTCTACTAGGAATAGTCGAATTAAAGGTAGTGAATGGAGAAGAAACAATCCTTTCCGCTGTCCTCACACCAAATGACAAAGATAAATCTATCCGCCAAGAGAGAAGCTACGGTGAAAGATACGGTGCTAGCCGTTTCAATGATGATAGGCCATCTAAATGTGGGACGTGCTTAGAAGATAGATATGATGACAGAGATGATGACAGGGGCAGGGATAGATATGATGACGATCGACGACCAAACAGACCGACGTACGGTAACAGACATGACAGAAACAAGAACTATGACAACGATGATGACGACAGAAGATATAGCAATGATAGAAAAACTGGTCAGAAGAACGGTACAGAAGACGAAAACGACGATGATAAGAAAAAGCATCACGATGACAAGGACAGAGATAGAGATCGACCAAGTGGCGGAAGACGTGACAGAGACAGAGACAGGGGTAGATACGATGACAGAGATAGATATAGTCCAGATTATTATGATAGATTCCTGAGAGATCCGTACAGAGACAGAGGCAGATACGATAGACCGTATCATGAAGATTCGTATAGAGAACGAAGGCCTTATTATGACAGGTACGATGAGGGATATGGGGGCAGGTACGACGGATTCGGATATCCGGGGTACCGGCGTCCGGCTTATGACGACCGCTATGACAGAGGAGCCGGATATGATGATTACGGTGGATATGGCCCCGGCGTTGGCAGAGGACCTCATGATAGGTAAGGTTTAAATTATTTTATACTTCATTTTCATTAACATTTAGTACCTACTGATTGTGACGTCACTGTGCATAGCTGTAGACCATATTTGCATTACGAGTATAACACTGTTTCTGTTTGAATGGCACCTGTAAAAAGTAAAAAGAACTTTTTCAATCTTTTAAAAGAATCAGATTCCGGGAACTTTCGCTATGACGTAAGAACAATTAGTCATAACAGCTGTACAGTTAGGAATTTAAATGTCAGTAAACAATATAACAAACATCAGTAGAATCGACAATGTTAGCTTTCACCAAATTACACTATTTTATTGTGTTCAATGACCGTGATTAGTAATAATATGGCGAATTGGACCAATGTAACATAACGGTCGACATTCTGTACGCAGGAGCAATGGCGGTACTAATTTCGCGCCAACGCGGAAAATCGCCAGACGCCATCAATGTTCACTCAGGTTAACGAACCCATTGCTAATATAGGTGCCCCTTCTCGTCTATTGAATATAGTATAAATGGTATAACGCAATAATTGTTTAAGTTACAAAAGGAAAACGTCGAAGGCCGCTGAACTTAAAAAATAGATATTCCTTTTTTAAATCATTTTCAAATAGAGACACTATTACTTTACTATACTTACTATATTACTTTTTGTTGGAAGGAAACACTGTGTTAGCTTTGAGTTAAACCACAGAAAAAATAATAGTACTTATTAAACATTAAGTAGGATATATAACTACATGGAAATCATGATCACGTGAGGTTTGCTTAGCGTGGAACAATTCACAGCACGTGTGAAAAATACAATGACAACATGTAATAAATCTTCAGCAACAGGCCAAGATGCCAACATTAATTTCATACAATTATCCAATTTGCAACGAGATACTTGTTTGTATACAATGTCATTAGCCTCCTAACATAACACACGTTTTGGTAAACGCTAATCATATGAGTATTTTTTCATTACACCTACGAAGGCTGCAACGTAATTTTTTTGGCTTCCACCATAGAGGATAACGACAAAAACTAACCCCTGAGAAAATATTTTAAAGTGATACATACTTGTTAGAGAATAATCTTCAAATCTAGGAGAATTGCAGCGTATATTGTATTACTAATTATACTATTTCTTGAATAGCAAATCCTAAGTGGACTGCTATTCGTTATTCCTAAAAAGATTATTATCATATTTTATTATATCTTATACTCTGTATCAACACTAAAGATTTAGCGCTACATTTATAATATTTCTATAACTCCGAGCGCTTTTTTGTTAATGTTTTTTTCTCATCACCCAACCACAAATTAGTTAGATCCGCGGTTACTGAACTGGTTTACGAGATTGAATATGACATGTGTTAATAAAATCCTAGTAAAACCGTCGCTTTTATTTTTAGAACTTTGAACTTTGTTTATCTTTATGTTGTGTTTGATGCTTTTCAATTTTAGAAACTGATATCGTGAACAATGGTGTTGTTATGGTGGATTGGGTCTAGAGAGTAGTAACAGTTCTTTAGCGTTTGGTACGTTACCAATATAAAAATGAAATTAGGTAACTCTGTTTACCGAATTGTATTTTTTTCGACCGTAAAAGGAAGAAAAAATTTTTTCTAATAAATCGCTGAACTAAGAAGTTCTTAAATAATATATCCAAGTACTTCCTAAAAAAATTATCTCACCTTTAAATTGATTAAAACTTTATAATTATATCCCTTACATTTTCTACCTTTAATCAGACGTTCAAAACGATTCAATACAATTACAATCTAAGATCGTCTCATAAATAATTTACTCCATTGCAGTACATACGTCATATTATTTTCACATGGAATGTATTGTAGTTTCAGGCCCTGGGACGAGACGTACCGCGGCCAGGCGGGGTGGGACGCGGGCGGGCGCGGGTACTACTTCGCGTCAGGCCGGCCTGACGCTGCCTCGTCCTGGGCCAGGCCCGAGTACTCTAGGTAGGACTTTGGACTTTGTTATCGTTACAAATTCAGTTTTTGCAGCGTACTTTTGTTTCTTGATATTTTCTATAAATCGACAAAGTTTTTTTTTAATGATTTCGTACAGTTTTAAAAGAATTGCAAAAAAAATATGATACATACAATTAATTTTTCCGATGTTTTTCAAAGATATATGATATTGCCCTTTGAAGGAAAATTAGGAAAATTTCGATTACCTATTCAAATACCGATCAACGCCAGTGGAATAAAAAGTATATTTTTTGTCGATTATGTCAAAACTACTATTTTATCATACTAACAATCTAATCAACAAATTTTCGGCGGTTTATTTACAGTTAATAAAAAATCCTAAGCTAAACTAAGTATATATTGTCAAAGTAAACGTTTACAAAATCGCGCTCTCTACTCCCAAACTGACTATCACATTTTTTTTAAATTTTTATATATCGGCTACAGAAGTAAACTATTAAATCTGGCCAGGGAGAAAAGTTTTAAAATACCCAATGAGGTAGTGCAGATGCATTTTATTCTTAGTACGTTAAAGAGGGAGGTGTATGTTGGTACGTGTTGGTGCTGGTATGTATGTTGGTATATACTTTTAATTATTGTAGTGCATGTTTCCGTCGTGGGACGTGGGAGGTGCCACGCATGTCTTAAAGTATATACCATCATACAAGTTATCCGCGGATTGTTGCAAAGTAGACTAATACTAACTTAATAACAATGGATTTCCGCAAAGTAACGCCTGATACTATTAACTAGTACGATAAGGCGTAAAATGAACTTTCGACAAGAATTTGTAACAAACCGAATTTAAATAAAATATTGGGTTTGTTAATTCCAGACCGGAAGCATCGGTTAGCAGCTGGCAGAACGTCGGGTACGGTAGTGGGTACTCCACAGGGTACCGAGACCCGATAGACTACCGCGGTTCGGTCGGGTACTCGGACGGCGGGTACCGACAGGACTTCGCAGCCGGTTACGGACAAGCCACAGGGTACGGACAAGCCACAGGGTACGGACAAACCGCAGGGTACGCACAAGCTGCAGGTTACGGACAATCCGCGGGGTACGGACAAGCTAGCGGATGGAGAAACGTGGGCGAACGACGACCTTATAGGGATCAGAGGTAATTATAGCACTAATTAAATTTAGGATTAAGAATCATGTGGGTAAGATAAAAGTTAAAGCTAGCACAATAAAGACTGAAGAAACTGCAATCAGTTTCAGATTAAGTTAAGCGTTCAAAATGCAAAATCGTCTTTTCCAAAGCTTAGCGATAGATATGTAGAGCGTTATGAATCAATTCAATGAATACAGCTACTATAAAAGTTTCCGCAGTAGATAGCTCGTTGTTGGGATTAGTTTATAGGTCTACCCGGCTACCCTGGACCGGCTGGAAATGGCTGGTCCAAAAGCATCAATAAGAAAATTTATCAGATACTCATCATAGTAATCTTACCGATCAAAATGTTGTAGTTACATTTACATAGAACAAAGTAACAAGCCGGTAACCCTCTAGTTACAGAGAGCCGGTAGAGTACGGCTCGGCGGGGTACTCCAGCGGGTACCGACAGGACCCGGCCGGGTACGGGCAGGCGAGTGGCTGGCGAGACGTGGGGGAACGACGGCCCTATAGGGACCAGAGGTACACACACGCTCAAAATTAAAAGTATTTTGTATTTACCGCGTTTTAATACTAAACACCCGATTTAGTTACAAGATGATTTAAAAGACACATTAAATATTTTTGGCGTATGTTTCAAAGGCTCGCAAAGAGCATGAATATAGGTAGGAGACATTGTGTTGCATTATCTGTAGGCGCTGTAACGTAAGTTTTAAACATACCATATATACAGTGCCACCAACTTATCTGTGAATTGGAGGAGGGCGCTGTCGGACGCATTGGACCAATTATTGAACGCAATTCGAGAGGTAGTAAATGTCAAATGAATGAGCACAAAGAACTTATGAATGGCGCGGCATTAATTTTCACCATTTCACAGATAACTTGGTGGCACTGTATTATTAATACGAGCATACCTAGTCCTAGGCCCTAGACTTCTAACCAAATCTTCTACCTATAGATAAATAGGCAAAGGCAAAAGGTTAAAACAAATTAAAGAGTAACCGCAATTTCAAATTTCGAAACAAACTGCTATTTTTTTTATTGCAGCGGGGTTAGTCAATCAGACAAAGGCATCTATAAACAGCCAAGCCGCAACGATAATCGTTTTGACCAGAACCGTCAGGCTGGCTATGGACAGCAGGACTACCAGCAGAACTCTCTCAGTCAGAGTACCGTCACACCCGCAACCAGCTACCTGTATCAGAGAGAAGATGAACACGTCACGAAAACTGCTGACGAGACGACTAAGCCGCCATCTTGAAAACCGGCGAATGCATTTTATGTTACGTAGATAAATAAATTGTTGAATCATTGTGATTGTCACAATTTACAAAATGTAATACTATTTTCTGGTAGCCTAATTATAAAATATTGCATGTTTGAAATATAGGCCTACCTAAAAAAATAATTAAAAAACAAAAAACCCGACTGTGTAAAAAAACTAAAAAGTAAAAAACAAGCCCAGTAGTTCAGAATGTTGTTAAAAGTAATACTGAACAACTACACCATAGAAGGATTAACAGTTGGGAGTGGGACCCATTCTTCAACCAATCAAATCTTGATTGTTTTTTCCGAACCCTGTATTTAAATGGGTCCCAAATTGCCCGAATGTTAATCCTTGTATGGTGTAGTTTTTCAGTGTTAAGTACTTTTAACAACATTCTGAACTACTGGGCTTGTTTTTTTTCCTTTTTAGTTTTTTCACACAGTCGGGTTTTGTGTTTTTTAATAAATTTTTTATTTTACTCTTTTTAGTTAGGATTCATTGACTTCTTTATTACGATTATAAAACGTTAAAATTCGCAATGTTGTCATGTCATCAAGGGAATTAACGAGATTAGTAAATTAACGAGATTGGTTGTTTAAAACCAACTTAAAATCTTTATAAGTATATTGTATTCTAAACTTTCACTTAAAATAAAAAAATTATGAAAGAAACCTAAAAATAATTTTTGAAATCCTATTCAACGATACCCTATTTGACGTAATTCGTCGAATTTTTTTTCATTTAGACAGTATGGCATCTGGTTGTCCCTGTGGTGAATTTAAATTATTGTCATGTCTTTAGTGACACTCGCAAGGTTAAGACGAATCGATTGACGTAAGAATCATCAAAATCGGTCAACCCATTTGGTCTCTACAAGCCCACATAGGAACACACATACATACATAGACTGATAAACACATAACCTTCCTTTGCGTCCCTCAAAATGGCCTACTCTATTCCATTTATAAAAACAAAAATATTAGCATATAATTTTAACTTAATTTTTTGTGTGAATTTGTCAAATGAAATTAAAACTGACTCTCTGAATAATTTAGAAGGTTTGAGATTGTGTGCTATTTTAATTTCAGATTGACGAATTAATATCTATTATGATGAAATAAAAATGAGAACGTTAAAAAAACCGGCCAAATGCGAGTCGGACTCGCGCAGGAAGCGGAACACTAAAAAAAATATAATAAAAATTCCAGTCACCATTTTGACTATATTATTGTGAGTTATATTATATTAGTCACTCTGCTTACATTTGTCTGCCTCTTGCAAATAATTTAGTGATCAGCTTCCTTTAGTTCGTGAGAGTATGATGCATAATACTAATATTTTTTGGTTTC
The DNA here is from genome assembly GCA_951805285.1 of Thymelicus acteon. Taxonomy (NCBI): domain Eukaryota; kingdom Metazoa; phylum Arthropoda; class Insecta; order Lepidoptera; family Hesperiidae; genus Thymelicus; species Thymelicus acteon. The sequence continues at coordinate 16,665,823 of OX638226.1, read as the reverse complement.
AATAATTTTTTGTGAACGCAACTCAAAAATTATTTGCTGGTGGCTTAATTTTCTAACAGAATTTACTCCCAAATAAAATAAAATTATGAGTGAAAATTTGCGTTTTATTAATTTCATTTATCGCTAAAACGACGATAGTTTAATTATACTTGCTATAGTATAATAATAAATACAATACATAAGCTTATCACAGGTCCTTTTCGGTTAGCCAATCAAACTGTGCAACTCGAATATAATTAAATATCTAGCAATTACAGATACGATAAGTTGATATTATATTGCGTATCAGATAAAAAAGGTTCCATCGTCCACTTCGCATCAACTCCTTGTAAGTTTCATGACGTTATCTCAGACATTGTGATATAATTAAAAAATGCAGAGAAATTAGTGACCTATTCGGAATTGTAGTGACGGATCGTAAAAACATTAAAAAACGTGTGTTTTCGGCAACATCAACGAAAAATACCAGTTTGTTAAAAAATAATTCGTATTTCACTTTTTCTGCATTTCTATAAACAATTTTACGGAATAAAATTGTATCTGTATTGCAAAGACCCAAATTCAAAGCAAGATTTTAATATTCTAATTTCTAATTTGTTTATCTCTTTATTAAAAAAATACTAAACTTTCTTGACTTTCTTGTCCCAAACTTTAAAAAAAGTGAAATACGGGCTATTTTTTAATCTGTGTTAGATTCAGTGCAAGTAACGCATAGACTGGCTACAAAAAAGTATGACGGAACAAGATTCGTTGGCTGTGGAGGGAAATGCCGCTCCCGTGGTGCAGGATGGGCAGCCAGAAGCCAGGGTGGCTAACGGCGATGTGTCATCCAACTTATCTCCAAATACAATTGCTGGAAAAGAGTAAGCACATCTATTTACAGTTGATATTGAAATTAAATATTTAATTGACTTTTCACGAACCTACCCACTTGTTCTATGAAATAAAACAAAATAATGTTGATACACATTATTGAATTCTTCCAAATTTTTATATTTTACGGGTAGATCATTTGGCATATTGACATTTGACTGCTGACATTATTTTCATCAAGACAATTTTCCTGGGCTCTATAGGTATACCACAGACATAAAAAAAGAACAGACGTAACCTTGTCTAATCGAGAGTGAAGCTGACAGCTGACAGCTCGCTTACCATGTGTGCGTAATTTTGTAATTTTTGATTGGCGATGGTGTCAAATTCGTAGCCGTATGGTGTCAATGTGTGGGTGTGTGTACTTGTACGAATACAGAGTTGGTATTCCTATGGGTGCTTCACTGAATTTGTTCTTGGGATTATGTCCGTCTTTTTTTTAGGTCCGTGAGGTATACATAGACATTATGTCACGATTCACGATCCTTAAAAAAAATACCCAAAAAGTGTATCCACCAAAGATCAGATAGCCAAACTACATGACTATCAGAGATAAGTTTATCGCTTCGATCACTTATTATAAGTGATCGAAGGTTTATCGCTTTATTGACGCATTTATGCTTGTGATACCGGCACTTCTGACATATTTTTATAGCATTTATATAGCAATTATTTAACGCATTTATAAAATCCAAAAGCCTCTTCCTCTAAACTATAGCGTACCCTTAGTGAATATGGAACAGTATCGAAAATATTTCTTTGAAGAGACTGACATTGTATATTGCATAGAGCTTGAGAGATTCGGTACATTAATTCGAAAATTTAATAAAACTTATCGTTCTATGTATTAACATTCGTAACATTTTGCTGTAAATATTCAGAAGCAGAACCAGAAGCGGATGCTACAATGTCGTGGAACTTACGCGAGTGTGGACGCACGACATTATTACATTTTTGATATCGATCTATCGATAAGATTGATGTTAATTCGTACTAATCAACACCGATTAGTAGATGTAGGTACTGTTAATTTTTTCGGTTTGCTAAACTGATCTGCTAACGATTGAACATCCAGCATCGAATGTTATCGACAAATCGACCGACGACAATGATCGATTGAATATTATCGTTTGTTGATCGATTGATAGGCTACTCAAGATTGATCTCGTAAAATGTACCAAACGACAATTTATTACGTGTTTTATAGACCGTAATGATTGATCATACTGATCCTATACACTTTCGACCACTTAGGTGGTCGTTGATCAAAGCACCGATGACCGATCGCACTTTGATGCTATTGATAAATGTTTCCGTGCTTCAGAGGGCACATTAGGATGCCAGTCTAAGTCTCGATCATTGTATAAGAGAAGTCATTTAGGTAATTCATAGAATAAAGTCCGCGGATTCAAATTTTCTTTATCAAGGATTATGCTGCGTGTTTCACGGCATTGGCTACAACTCTTAATTGATCCACTAATGAGCACAGGTCTGTCCACTTGACAAGACCTAGACTCTAGGACCTAGGTCCTAGAGCATACTCCACCAACCCAAGTGTCAGAAGTTTACATGCCGAAATTGCCGAAAGCCTCCGACCTCGCTTAGCAACTGTTATCTTACTATAACAAACGGGATCGACGGTTTTACGTGCCCTTCAAAGCACGGAAGCGCTTAAGAACTTATGCCACTAGCGGTCACCCTTCCTTGACGTTATTAACATCAAAAAAATGTAGGTCCCGTAAACAATTTGAACAATCGTACTATTTTTCTATAATGAAAAATTTTATCTAATTATAATCGACCAGGCCTTGAAACATGTCCTTTATGAAATAAATTACCAAATGATATCGTGATACTTATACCTAACCATTTTATCACAAATAAAGTAACATAGATAGACCGAGATACCATTATTGAGTAAATTCTTATCTATCGAGTGTTTTATTTACTTGGGGAAATGTTATAACAATACGAGTATATAATATAGTTTTCACACGGACGTAAAAAAAAGAACGGACGTAACCTTGTCTAATCGAGAGTGAAGCTGACAGCTGACAGCTTACCATGTGTGCGTAATTTTGTAATTTTTGATTCGCGATGGTGTCAAATTCGTACCCTTGTGGTGTCAATGTGTGGGTGTGTGTACTTGTACGAATACAGAGTTGGTATTCCTATGGGTGCTTCACTGAATTTGTTCTTGGGATTACGTCCGTCTTTTTCTTTACGTCCGTGAGTTTTCATTATACCTTTTATGTTATAAAAGAACTACGATTTGCAATAAATATAATTAAAGTGACCGTCTGTGATTTCAAAATAACTGTGTGTTATTTACAAGATACTAAAACACGAATATTTTTTTTTATTTTTGTCTTTCTGACTTATTGTCTGTCCGGCCTAATCTCTGAAACGGCTAAATCGATTTTAACAGGACTCTCACTGGGAGATAAAAGAGGTAATAGCGCAACATATAGGCTGGATTTCCCACGGGATCGAGATTTGTGCGAGAAAATCTCCCACGCGAACGAAATCGCAGGCACTGTTAGTACCTATTTATTGAATAAAATAAAATTAAGCGAAATAGGAACTCAGCACCAACATTAGTCCAAAGTTACTGTAAAATGATAAATTATGGGGGTTGACTAGACTATATTTAACAAAAAATTATGTAATGGATATAAGTATTATGGCCACGAAAGCGTCGATGGAAGTCAATGATCCCATTAATTAAACATCACTAAATTGGTTTGGAAGTCGTTTATTGGTTTTATTGAGTCGGGTGGGCTTCCTAATTGTGTTTTGTAATTAAGCTCTTTTTTATTCAAGTTTAAGTAGGTCGCTTAATTTATTTGTTCTAGCTCCTAACGTATTTGGCCATTGGAGTTCAGTGGTTTCCTTTATACGTCTTGCAGCCCCGGATCTACGATTTTTTCGAACCGGGGCAGAAACTTGATAGTGGCGCCCCTCTCTCCAGCGTTTGAGATAAATTACTTAAAAAACTCAGATTTTGGCGCCCCCTGAAACTGCCGCCCGGGGCGGGTACCCCGGTTTACCCCCCCAAGATCCGGGGTTGTCGTCTTTAGCCTTTTAGTAAATCCGATTAGTACAAAAGTTTTTATTTCTTTAGTTCCCACGGGTGGTGTAATTGAGGGAGGGGGGGGAGGGGGGTTAGGAAGGAATGTTATAAGTAAGTGAGATTTAATAGTGTAGGTACTGAATGTGTCGATGTACCCCTCTAAAAGAAATCCTGGCGGCGGCGCCCAGTTAGGGGCGTTCATGCTCATTTTACCGAGACTTGTTCCATTCGAGGATCTTAGTTTATTTGTTTATTTATTCATTTATTGCCATAATTGTGTGATGGTTATTACAGGTCTTATAAAATTATGTAGTATACACACAACCCAGGTAGGGCACGGCAGGATAAAAAAAATAAAAAAGTAATATAATTATACACATAAATACAAAAATACAAAAATTTCCTGTGACATAATTTGCATTAAGTTTAAATAACTACCTACTAAAAAAATATTCATTCAATTCATTTTGGCATTCATTCAATTTATTCTGGCAATACTGGCATGTTTCTTGTCATAATAATTATATAAAATTAAAAGTTCGACGTTGGTTGAGTTTTATCAATGTTTGGGAAAATCTATTATTCACTATGCTTCTAACATAGCACTGTACTATCCTGTATTGTATATTTTCTTGCTATCACGAACGTTTGAAAACGCTGCTTAAAGCAGACCTATTGTTTGGCAGTTGAAGTGCCTTCCAATAAATTCATTTGAATCACATTGCACTGATATCAGTACAGCCGTGCTCGTTGCAATGTGGCAGGCACACACGCTCCAGCTCAATTAAGCAACGCACTATAACGAACTACATAGTTCTAAACGTATGTGTATGTGATAAGAATCAATTTGTATCAATTGATACTTATTGATCATCAGAGATTACAAGTGATTTGAATAATGTATGTCACGGAGACAGACCACTATGAAATACACAAAAATAATCTCATTGTCAGATCATTTTTTATTGATCTGATTGTGAGAAAGTAATAGACTTTTTATAAGCGTATTGGTCAACACAATATGTAAAAATAGATATTTGTTTCAATACAATACAGTATAACGACGAATTATAGAGTGGCACATATTAAATTAATATTTTTAATCCAGATATTTATAAGGAAAACAATAGGCAATATTATAAGGCGGCCAAAAAAAAACGTATAAACTTTTTAACTGGTCTCCGATACTGCAGCCGAAACAATTAGGTAGGTTTAGTGTAGGTAACCAATTAAAATATTTCATAATGCCACGTAAGTCTTTTTAAAGGCGAACCATAATAGTGTATTGTTCCAAACGAAACTCAGAAAAATAAATAACGTCTGGACATTTTTAAATACCCATTGATGAAAATTACAAGCATTCACAGTTTACAGCTTAGCCCTTATTTCACATTTTTGACAAGTTCCCTCATGTTTTGCTCTCGTGTGTCGCTCTCACATATCTCGCAATTTCTGCTATACTTACATACAATATCATTGGAATGGGGGATAAATTTCGAAAAGTATGCCCATCATATTTTATAAAGGTTCTCAGATTATAGAGAATTTCTCATAGCTGTCGTAATAAATTCTTTATTCGAATAGGACCTCGCCCTTGAACAAAATAAGACCTCTGATAAATACGATTACAAACAATAAAATCCTTACTACGAGCCATCAGCACCTTGACCACTTATTTGTATTCAAAGTAAGATTTCCTAAGGCTGAATCATGGAGCATTGAGATAGAAGGAATCTCATATGAATCTCATATCTCATATGAAGGGAAAGTTGAAAAAGTGCCCAGCTGTTCACAGAAAATAGAGGTTCCAATAATAGCCATTTCTGAATGGCGCTAGTGTGATACAAATAGCGAACCATGAACGTAGCTGTTGTAGACGGAGTGAAGTTTGCTGAGTTATGCCTAGTGCATCCGCAGCGTCACCCGTGATGAATGGCGCTAGTAGAGGTGGGTTATAACAGGTTAAACTTATATCTGTTATCACTGTTACTGTTACACAAAAGTAACAGGCACAAATATCTGTTAATAAATAACAGCCTGTTATTTTTCTACGCCTGTATTGAATAACATACGAATTCAATGCCCACCAGTGTTGCCAGGTCCAAATTACGGTAGATTTTTAAAAAATACGGCAAATTGTATGAGATTTGAGGTTTCTTCCTACTAAAATCTGATTTTTGTGTTGATCAAAAATTAGATTAAATTAGATCAAAAATTGATTTAGATATGTCAACATAATACAGCAATGTAAGCGTTTGAATATGCACATTGCCTTTTTCCGTAAAGAAGAATAGTAATATAGACAAAATAGTAAAATTAGTTTTTTATATTAAAAAATTAAAAGAAGTAGTCTTTAAATTTTTAAAATCATATTATATTATCAAAACATTGCAATATCCTTAAAAAAAAACTACATGATAAAAATTAATAACTAGAAATCGTGGCATAATTCCAACAATGTATCCGAAAAGAAAGTCTGGTAACAGATAATACGACTTAATTTCGAAACCACTTTTTCAAGATGTTTCTTCTAATGACAACTACCAACTGTACTTCAGGGATAATAAATACTATCTCGTTCTCTTTTTAGTACAGTATAACTGCGCAAGCGTGAGTGAAAAGCAATGCAAAATACTAGGTGCTTCTCTTTTTAGCAAAGGTCAATACAATGAGATAGACAAAGATATGAGATATAGATAAAGTAACAGCCATGTATTGTATGTGTCTGTTATTTTACTGTATTGTTCCGTTGTTAGTTGAAGTTTATTGAGTACGTATAGTTTCTTTTAATTCTGCTTTTACCTTTTCATATACTGACGGCAACATATTATTGGCGAAAAATTTCCTAGTCGAGATTGTGTAACTGGGAAATGCGTATGCCATCAATTCCCGAAAACCACGATCCTCAACCACCCTAAAAGGCTGAAAATCCATGATAAAAAGATTCATAATGTTTTAATCAATTTCAGATTTAATATTATTACCTCGTCTAGGTACAAAGTTTGTTATGAGCTGATGGCCATACGTTCTTCTTGGTGGCAGTGGCTATGAAGGTGGTCGTAACGATACCTGGGGTGGCGGCACACTTGATGACTGGGGGCGTTAGTATTGTAAAACTTTTATAACCTTGTTTGGTGTGTAATAAATAAATAAAACGCAGCCCCGAACCGTCGTTACAGCCAAATTTGAATGGGGCGGCGGGTGAGAATATCTGGCGGGCAATTGGTGCAATTGTCTATTCCGTTAGGTCCCTATTAGGGTATTTCGCGTTTAAAACAACAAATACATTGATTTGAATTGTATTGAAAAGCTCCGCCATAACGTTCCCATTACACTAATTTACTTCAGAAAGATTTTTTTTATTTTCGTTTCGTCCCAAAGAAAGCATAATGGAAAATTTAAATTTTTAAAATATGTCAACGAAAGAAGCGATCTTGACATTTTTAAAATCATATTATAAAAGTAAACTATTGAAATATCCTTTAAATAAAACTAGATGATAAACATTGATAGGAAGAAATCGCGACATAATTTCAACAATGTATCCGGAAAGAAAGTCGGGTAACAGATAGGTAATACGACTTAATTTAGAAACCACTTTTTCAAGCTGTTTCTTCCAGTGACAACTACCAAATGTATTTCAGGGATAATAAATACTATCTCGTTCTCTTTTTAGTACAGTATAACTGCGTAAGCGTGAGTGAAAAGCAACGCAAAATACTAGGTGCTTCTCTTTTTAGCAAGGGTCATTACAATGAGATAGACAAGGATGTGTCTGTTATTTTACTGTGTTGTTACTTGTTCAGTTGTTACTTGTTATGTTATTTGTTACTAGGTTCATGTTTGTGGAACAGGCGAAACAGGCAGGAACTGTTTTTTCAGTATTGAGATAACTGTTACATGGTGTTACTTTGAAATACCTGTTTGTTTTAACTGTTACGATAAATACGCCTCACCTCTAGGCGCTAGTGCCGCTAGTGTCCGCCAACAGCACCGCAGCGCCACCCGTAATTTTAAGTGTTTTTACGGACACCTTTCTTATACAGAGATGGCATTCCTTCCCTTTATTTTCCATGGGCTGAATATCTTATTCAAAACCACAGATTTATAAAATTTGTTCTTTATCAAAACATTCACACATGAAGAAAGAAAATACAATCTATTCCGACAAGGTCAATAGACAATCAATAAACAAACGCAGATAAAACAAAGGTCATAAATGGTAAAGGAAAAGTAGACATTCGCTATTATCTATTAAACGTCACTACTTATTATAACCACAGAAGAAATAATAGTAATAACTAGAATAATTCCTTTCGCAATGATCCTTTCATTCAAGTCAAGGTCTCTATTTGAAAGTGCTGATCAGGCGGGTACTTTCTTGAGTAGCAAAGACTAATTACAACTGTGATGAATTAAAAATGGTCCTTTTTGTCACATTATTAAAAAAAACCGGCCAAGTGCGTGTCAGGCCATGCGCAATGTAGAGTTCCGAAGTAGTAAGGTTATCATCGACTATTACTCAGTAACTATTTATATGCTAATATAGCCGTCAAACGGACCCCTAAATCCAAAAATGATCTAACCTGCAAAGTAGACTAATACTAACTTAATTGCAAAGTAGACTAATACTAACTTAATAATGATCTAACCGATGATATTTTTGAAAGACTTTCAACGATACCCTATACTAAAGGGTACGCGACGAATAAAAAATTCATCCTCACGTTACCTGTAAAGGAGAAAAAAAAATTTTTTTCAATATTTTATTCTATGATATCCATGCCAAATTACAGCTTTCCAGCACTAGGGGTCTCGGCGCTATGCCTCGGACTGACGGATGGACGGACTGACATGACGAAACTATAAGGGTTCCGATTATACTTCGGAATCCTAAAAAGGAGATAATTAGTTAACCTAGCCAAAATTTCGGATCAACGAAAATATCTAATACGAATAACCGCCCTCGCTTTGCTTCGGTTTTCTTATTTTTTTACTCCTTGTTGGATTGTTGGAGTTTTCTTAAGGATTCCTAATTTTTTTTTAATATAATATAAACTATGTTACTCGGGGATAGTGTAGCTTCCCAACAGTGAAAGAATTTTTCAAATCGGTTCAGTAGTTTCGGAGCCTATTCAATGCAAACAAAAAATCAAATCTTTCCTCTTTATATATTATATAGTAGTATAAATCAGAGTTAGCACATTGAAAAATAGTTATTCCGCAATTTCACACTAAACTGCAAAACATTTCATGAAATTAATTTACGTAACATAAAAAAATTAACGAGGTAATTTAAATGATTTGATACATTTGCTCAATTCTCACGCGTTCATAAATAATTTTGTAAGCTTACAACATTTTGCTGTCGCGTGTTTTCATGACAAATACTTATAATAGGGTATTTGACTAATTTTTAAAAATCATTTTAATTTATTCTTTATTACAAAATAAACCCACTCCATTGATATTTCCGAAAAAATTAACAGTATTGTTAATAAAAATCAATGTTAAAGTTTATACTTCCAAAACCGCGCCAAAAACGCTGTTTCTGTTATGGCGGCGGTCTATGATACGTGTGACGTCACACGCAAGTATCAATTAAGATTCTGCAAAGAAAAGATCTGATTTTTTACTAGCGTGTGACGTCATCAAAGTTGTCACCAATCACAGGGCGTTTCGGTCACTGGTAAAATTTCCTAAAATTACAGTATTTTAATTTCGTGTTATTTGCAAAAATATACGTGATTTACTTGAAAATAAAGTGAAATATGTTTTTTAGTGCTACTATCTGATAGAATAATAACAATTTGTAGTATATTTTCAATGTAGTCAAATACCCTATTGAGGAAAAAAATAGATACGTATTACAAATTATAACTTAACTTGCCTGTGTCTACAGGTTAATTGTTCAAAGACCTGTTAGAAATTCCTCTTTTTCTCCTCTCTGAATCCTGCCTACGCCCTACACCCAATTATCTCATTTCAAAAATTTTGTGGTTATCACCACGGACCTAAAAATAAAAAAAGACGGACGTAATCCTAAGGAAAAATTCAGTGAAGCACCTATAGTAATACCAACTCTCTATTCGTACAAGTACGTACACACACCCACAAATTGACACTTCACTGCTTCAACCGCGAATCAAAAATTACGCACACATGGTAAGTCGGCGGCCATTGCTATGCTTCACTCTCGATTAGACGAAGCTACGTCTTTTTTTCTGGTCCGTTGTTATCACTTATTTTAATCGTTTATCTAGAAGGTCTTAAAGTGATACGAAGTGATATGTGACATTAACTATACATACTTCGATATGGATGACGAACTATTTATAAAGTTAGCCAGGGTCATTGAAGTATTATTACTAGCGTATAGAACAGACACCGCGAACACAATGTATGTTCCAATGAATTGGCGCCGCGCGGCTTCAATGTCCAATGGATTCGTTCGATTTTGAAAGGAGAACAGAGGCTTAATTTTGAAAATAGAACCTCCCGGCGGGGACACACATTTTGTTTGAGATGTCTTCTATATGTATTATACCTTAATGGCCAGGGTACACTTTATTAGAAGTAGGACATAACTACCCGTAAGCAAATGACGTGGAAAAATTGCGGATGGGTGGGTCATGATACCATACACAAAAATTGCGCAGGAAAGCATTTTGTTAATTCAATGGAAGTTTCCTCATTTTTAACCGACTTCAAAAAAGGAGGAGTTATTCAGTTCGACTGTATTTTTTTGTTTGTTACCTCAAAACTTTCGACTAGGTGAACCGATTTTAATGATTTTTTTTAATCGAAAGCTGGTGCTTGTCATGTGGTCCCACTTAGAGCTAGATCTGACGAGTAGTTTTTGAGTTATTTTGAAGCCGGTTATTTTTTTCTTGGTAACATTCAGATTATTGAAGAATAAGTCATACCATAACGGATAACCAGAATTATAGTCATTAGGTTAGGTACATATAGACTAGGTATTGCTCCACAATTGTTGATGATTTACGTAGTTAAAACTCTTACGCCCCAACTCAGAGTCACTAACGGTTACTTAAATCGCTCCTTAGTACTGAATTTGTATGGTGATTCTTTACTAAGGAGCGATTTAAGTAACCGTTAGTGACTCTGAGTTGCGGCGTTAACATCAGAATCGGAACACTTTCGAAAACAATATAATTATTTTTAATGTTTCCTTTAATGAGGTATGTTAATTGAATTATGTTGATTAAGATAGAAATTAAGAAAAGAAATGGCTACTACAGTATGTACTTCAACTCACACGGAGGTGATAAACCTATGTATTTATATGAATATTATTTGGCAAATCGACCTTTCTCCTTACATTAGTTTGTAACTTTCAACTCAGTTTTATTACGTTAATAACTTTGTAACATCGTTTTCGCAACAAATTACTTAAGCCATTTACTTTTTTCACATAAATTAACCTTGAAGTTCAAACACATAAACGTAAAGTAACGTAAAAATGAATAACGACCTTGCATAATTAAATTTTTGCTCACAAAGAAATTACCACGTGTGAGGTCAACATGACAAAATTAATTGAGAAACTTCTCATTATTTTTAGCTCGGCGGAATAAGGACCTTTTCAGCGTTGCTATAGTTCTGAAAAGCAAGATAATAATATAATAATAATAATAATAAAATCTATTTATTGCCATAAAAAGTTACACTGACATCATTATAATGAACAAAGAAATAATTTAAATTATATAAATATGGCAATGGGAGCTGGCTCAGCCTTTACTAACGCGAGGCTGGGCTCCCGTGTAGCGCTGGTTTTCAGCCAGTCCTTCCTCCCTAGGATGTTGTGCGGGGGTTAAGATACTCCATCCCCCGGTTACCAGCGGATTATACCTACTTTTTGCCAATTTTTTTATATAATTAAATGTCAAAATCATAAATATAAATTAAGTGAAATAAATAAAAAATACATTAACATATGAACATTAAATAAAAAAAACCTAATAACAAAATTACATTAAATTAAAAAAAAAATTAAATTACATTGAATTAAGAAAAATGATTAAATTAAGGATAAAAAAATTATATTAAATTGAATTGAATTACATTAAGTTTACATTGAATTAACTCTTGCGTATGATACTGCCTGTGTGTGTGTGCGTGTGTGTATTACTTGTAATAATATTAATAATACTTCATACAATTTCAAAGTTAAGGTCAGAAACAGACGAAGCCGATTATTTTTATAATAAAGCAAAAAAACACTGTTAAAGAGTGAGCTAAGGCTGTCAATCGTTTGCTAGGATTATTTGAGCCAGTTTCGATAAACCTGTCCTTACTACCTGGCAACACAACTTCACACCTTCCTAGTATATTTCGGCACCGTGTTTCCATCTGGAAAACAATGAACTCGAGCGATGATACAACGCGCTCTCACTTGACCGGTCTGGCGTCTGCCGGTTGCCGTATGCCGTATGACGATGACGCCAGTTTACCGCCAACGCTTGTTTCGACTTCATGTCGCGTGGTTCCGCATCACCTAAACACGAAACTTTACAATTAAAAAATAAAAAGTGACAGTGACAGTTTTTTTTTTCGCAATTCGTCGTGGAAAATTAAACATTCAGCCAATAACGTAATAACGGGTTAGTGATAACGGCTGATAACTGAAATCGATACTCACGTTTTTCGGCCAAGAAGTTTAGTTAGTGCGGGATTTTTCGTGAAGTGATGCATCGGATGGAATGTGCATTGTCGAATGTGGAGATATTATAATCGAGTTTTGGTGTGAGCAAGGTGAGTTGAGCTTTTTTGCGGATTCGGCGGGTCGATGACTCCCGCAAAAGTTGCCGCATACGTCGCATTGATTCATTGCGAACTTATTGTCATCAATTAAAATACACAAACTGTATATTGTTAAATTTTTATGCATGTAATTAAGACAGATAAGAGGTTTAATACAAATACAATACAAAATATATTCGCGTGTTTAAGTAATATAATTATTAATTTACATTTAAAATACAATAAATATCTAAACTCTTTTAAACTTTGGCGAGCTAAATAAAAATCTCACTACCGTAGATAACTACTTTTCTAAATAACTTAATTTAAGTATACCTAATCCCTAATATTATTTTTCCCATCCGTATCGATGCGAGCAACCAATAACATCAACAGGAAAAATAAATTTCACTAGTTTTTGTCGCGCCAGGGAAATTATTAATACACATAAAAATATATTAACTTCGCAATGATTACATCTCGGCAGGGATTAATGTTATTTAACTGCTGCTCTTTATTTTTTGCTTGATTACTTAACTTATAGAGGATTTACTTACTAACAGTACAGACTGACAGTCGATTCCGTGGCCTAATTAGCAGTGAGCCTTCCGAGTAGTAAGGGGTCCTGGGTTTGATACCGGGTAAACATTTATGCGACAGATAAATACTTACTTAATTTTAGGATGTGCAAAATATACCTTCACGATTTCGTACTATACAAACATGATAAGTACAGAAAAATTGTAATGCGGGGGTGTGAAGATGATAGGGTTTATTTATTCATGTCATTATTATTTATTTACTATTTATTTATTTGCAAAGGAGCACATGGAATACTTTGAACTCCGCTAAGAGTACCTACCTATAAGCACTAAAAGAGCAAAAAAGCACGATCTTTACCATAGAACACAATATAATCTTTACTCACCTGAGATGTGTAGGCGAAACGCATTTTATTATTATTATGTATTTTATACTGAATAGATTGGGACATAAAACTGCAGACACAGAATAATACTGCAGGCCCCTATTTATTTTTATGACATTTAAGTAAGAATTGTATAATTCCTGCGGCTAGAAATTAGAGACCTCGTTTTAACTAAAGTTTGCATAACAATAAACAAATAAAACCAATGCAACTAAAATTGATGTCACATGAGATTAAAATTTAAACACATACCACAATAATAATGTCACCACGTAAATATTAAATCTTATTTAATTATAATAATATTAACAACAGGATATTGAATTAAAAAAAACTTGATCGGCATGTTGCAGTGCAGAATAAAAGTAGAGCTGTTGTTGTTGTTCCGTCTCAACAGTGTACAAACATCTGCGATTTTGGCGTAACGAATAGTCAGAGACCTTTATATTTTGATCCAGTTGCGTGAATGGGCCATGCCTACGACATAAATGTATTGATCAGTCGTTTTTTTATTATACTATAATAATTATTATGTACCGGTACTCCGGTACTACTTTTCTTTTAAAAAAATATCAAAATACCTTTGATCATACTGTTACTTTGGTGATCCTGCCTGCTAAGCAAGACGTTTTTAAATAAAATATTGTTACACATACTTAAAAAAATTATGTACATTATACGAGTAAAGAGTAACATTATTACCAATAACATTGGAGAAGTTAATAAACCATTGATCAGTAAACTTAGCACAGAAAATAGATAAATAAAGAAAGCGAACAAGATTTATGATTCCAAAGGTAAAGAAAAGGTTGCTTAAAATATATTTATACATAAAAGTCACGACAAAGACGCAAGTAAAGAAATAAATAAAAAGAAGTAACTAATGTTACCGGTTTTATAATAACTCATATCAGACAGATAAAACATGTTTCAGAGAAACCTTATAATAAATGATTCTTTGGTAGGCACAGAACAAGCCACGAATGTATCATTAGCATTGCAAGAAGTGCGAATAGCTTCTATTATACGAAGTACCTCTTCTGTATTCTGTTCACTAACCGGATACAAATTGGTGCGATAAATTTGTGAAACATCTAGGTTTAATTATACTTCGTGTCAATACCATACTTAATGTGTTACAAACTTAAAACAATACTGTACTTGGCTACGGCAATTTGTTACTTGTCCTCATTGAAGAAACGTTAATCTTTTTTAACTTATTCGAGCTGTTGTGAATAATGGATATTCCATCAATATTCACACGTTCTTGATAAATTATTATTTTTTTCCGTCTACTTTCTCAACCGTGAAGTGTTTTAATGCGTTCGGTTGCGATACTGGAAAGACAGTTAAGAAGCCAATTGGTTTTCCTCTTCCTGGTCGATAACTTTGAGGACCCTGGTGTTGTACATGTGAGTGGCAGTAAACACTTAGTATCAAGAAGAGTGGTGGTCCTCCATTATTTAGGGGCAGCATAATCAGGAGATACACGAGAGTTTATTTGGATCTATATTTCAAATATGAATGAAATCTCTTATACCACACACATCTTCAGTGTAGATCAAAATACACCACGTCTAAATCAGATACCGCTGATATACAACCGCAGAAGAATTGGGTCGCAGTGACAAGAGTCAAGGCACTCGTGGACCTCGTTCGGTGAAATTTAATTAGATTATGGGCAAGGTGACATACATATATGTTATTCCTGGTGAAGGTTGTTCTGAAAATACGCCCTCTAAGTCCAATATCCAAATGATATACTGCTCACGTGTTTTAAATTATGCCCTAAAATTATGAAGTTTTTATAGGGTTTGATGTATTTAGGGTTTCTCGTCGGCACGCATGTACTAAGATTATTTTCCTTTCTGTTGTCTACCCGTGTTGTATTAATTTTTGCTACTTATTTATAAATCATATTAGCGATTCTCTTTTTATACATATTATTATAATGTCATTGATACAATCTCCATCCATCCATCCATCTATCAGCCTTTGTAGGTCCACTGCTGGACATAGGCCTCCCCTAACTTGCGCCACTATGACCGGTCCTGAACTTTCTGAATCCAACGGATGCCCGCTGTCTTCTTCAGGTCGTCAGTCCACCTGGTCGGGGGGCGTCCTATGCTCCTTTTTCCGAAACGTGGGCGCCATTCGAGGACCTTTCTTCCCCAACGGTTATGGGTCCTATGCAATCTCTATCTTAATTCTATTACCCAATGAAGGAAGCCTATTCCTTGTGGACATGATTAAGGCGAAAATTGTTGCGAAAATAGGTCCGTAATAGGTCCGTGAAAGATTTCCATCATCAAGTTATATTTGACCATGTTCCTTTTAGTACTTTATTAGTACAAATTTACTTGAGTTTTTTATTTGGATTCCTGCTTTTAGCCATTCTCCATTTCCGGTGGGGTGACTGAATTTCAAAAGTTTAAAATGTTCGGCGTGACATGTCAATTCATGTCATCGAATATCACTTGGAATTTCATCCCAGTCTGTTTACGGTCGTATCTTTTTATTCATTATTTCTAGATAACTTAGTACGTAATGTAGTTATGTGTTATGACTGTTTGGCAGTTACTAGGCAACTGACTCCAGGATTATAGATATCTAGATAGAATATTGAGAAAGGCTTTTAATAGTTTTGAACTTCATCATTGCTACTAAAGCATTATGCATACGGCATTGGCTCTTGATTTCTTGACAAAACATCAAGTTTCAAAGACTCGTTTCTGTGTAACCAAACCTGAAGCGCTGTAACCTGCTCAGACCTGGGCCAAGGGCGCAAGCGCAGAAACATAATCTAAAAGGTCATTGGACTTCGCAGAAGTTACGGCGCAAGGTTTCTATTTGTTTATAACTAGTATTTAAATTTACTTTAATTGGGAACAAATACAGAAATCACTTCACATCCACCAGTACACACTTAAGCAGCATTATCGATATCTGTATTCTAATACAAATATAGATAATCCCTGTGGACTATGGACCCTTGGACCTATAGACTAAAGACCTATGGACCTATGGACCTATGGACCTATGGACCTATGGACCTATGGACCTATGGACCTATGGATCTATGGATCTATGGACCTATGGACTATCTGTGTGCAAAACAATAATTATTAGCGTGTGATGAAAATACAAACAAACAATCCAAACATTTTCCTAAACATTCACATTTAGAATATTGTAGTATAGTATTATAGTAGGATATAGTAGGATATAGTAGGATAGCTGTTGTTATAATGAAGCCCAAACTGCGCAGTAGGACGGAGGACAGCTGGGTTACGACGATACAGTCAACGTAGTATAAATAAGGGTCGTTGAAGGCCGGTTCTCCCCTACAAATCCCGATTTGTATACTCACGTACATTTGATTAATATGTATACATCTATACAAATAAATAAAATTGGACTGTCTGTTTGTAATAATAACTGCTTTTTACTAAGTGCATTAGGATGTATACACGGTACATATACCAAAACAACATTTTTTACAATTTTTGTCTGTCTGTCTGTTCCGGCTAATCTCTGAAATGGCTGGACCAATTTTGACGAGGCTTTCACTAGCAGATAGCTGATGTAACAAAGAGTAACTTAGGCTATATATTTTAGAAAAAAATAGTTTTTTTAGGCGATACGAAGTTCGCCGGGTCAGCTAGTTAAATATAAACACATCCAAATCGTTTTACAACATAGATATATGGAGCTAAGTATTCGTTTTTAAAAACGAATATTTGTTACAGTTATGTTCTATAGAGATAAATATTAGATAATAATTATTTTAAGCAATATTATTGAATTTTTTTGTAAGCAACTCGCACTTGACGGATTTTCAGTAGAACATGATCTTTTTTGTTGCGATACTTGCCAAATTCTGGTCTCCTGAAGTTACCTCCTAAGAAATTTTCCGTATTACCACAGAAGAAATAATAGTACTTATGTATTACCACAGGAGACATAATATTACTTATAATATTATATTACTGGTAACATTGTTTGATAGTGTTTATAGGAAGACCTTTTCTAGTAAATGAGTTTCCTAATAGGTATTATACAGGAAAATTACTAAGACCGAGTCGACATAACAACGTTTTATAAGGAACATTAACATTCGAATTTGCCATAAATACAGAGCAATGATGCTGTTTGTAATAACTTCTTACTTATTACGTGCATTTTATAACTTGAAGAATCAATGCCAGATATTTGTTTTCCGCATTTTACATCAAATAAGAGAAAGAGAATCAAAAACTACGTGTTTTGTTTTTTGAAGATTATTGGTACAGTCGGCCGCAGAAGTAGCTTAACATTTTAGTACCTTGTCACATTACATTTCTTGAATTTGTCATAGATGTTGCTAGGAAACCGTCGAAACAGTTACTATTACATAGTACTAAAATGTTAAGCTACTTCTACGGCCGACTGTACCACAAACAAAATTTGTAAAGGCGAAAATTACTTACGTACAAAATATTGCTGTTGTTAAAGAACATACTATACATTTGAACAGTAAAAATTCCGTGAAGCCTGCCAAGCTACAATAGTTATCAACCCCTTTCTTGAGGCAGCTGCCAAAAGATTCGTCGTCATCCGGCTTGGGCCTTGGGAGCCATTTCTTTCTTTCTCTGTCTTTGTTATTTCTTAACTAGCTGACCCGGCGAACTTCGTATCGCCTAACAAATTATTATTTTTTTAATAAAAGTAGCCTAAGTTACTCCTTGTTACATCAGCTATCTGCCAGTGAAAGTCCCATCAAGATCGGTCCAGCCATTTCAGAGATTATCCGGAACAAACAGACAGACAGACAAAAATTGTAAAAAATGTTATTTTGGTATATGTACCGTGTATACATCCAAATGCACTTAGTAAAAAGCGGTTATTTTAATATTGCAAACAGACACTCCAATTTTATTTATTTGTATGTAGTATGTATGTATGTATTGTATGTATAGATTGGCAACGTATCGGTGATGTGTTTGGTATTACTATATCCATGGGCGACGGTAGCCACTCACCATCAGGTGGATCGTTGGCTAATTACATAAGAAATCGGGAAACGATATTACGATATTAGGAAGAAGCGATCAAGCTTGTCTATCAGTTATAATATTAGACGATAGTGGCAATAAAGAAATTTCTTGTGTAATCGTATAGTCGGTATAGTGTTGGCTGGTTGGACGTGACAATACGGCAATGGCGTAACGTTCTATTATGCGGTTCGTAACAATAGGACATCTAATCCTGTTGCAGCCAACAAACGCTTCAGTTCCAAGCAACTATAGGAGTGAAAGTTATGAATTCATTTGACGAGAACTTTCCTGTCATTTAATAAGGTTAAAATACCGCCCTTTGCTTACCTGCATAGTCTGCATACACATAAGCAGATCTTTCTCCTTTCATTCGCTGTTATCTGGACATCCTTAGGATTGACTGGTACATCTACTGCTGCTTAGCAAAGTCAGTATTTTTGCTACATTTTAATGATCGTTAAGTTTAAGTTGTTTTTTATTAAATATACCAATTGACATGTAGACGACCAGGGACGATCAGGTACGTAACTTTATACGAACAAGCCTACTGCAAAACAATTCCCGTATTACAAACTGAATAGAGACTTCAGATCAAGGCCGTCTTTAACCTATTGGAGGCCCTGGCCATATTAGGATAATGGGGCCCCTATGACTTTGACAGAACACTATTTTTATGTTAGAATAAACAAAGAAAGTAGATAAGCAAGCTTCTAGATTAATTTTTATTGATTCATCTAAGCATGCTGAAATTGGAAAGCCTAATTTTTGGGCGAGCTTCGCGCATGCAAAAGCCAAAATAAGCAAATTGGTACCTATTGTAGTCAGTAATTTAGGTTCGATTTATATGAATTAAAAAAGATTTTCGATAATAAATATCGGTTATCGTTTAGTGATCTGGCAGGAACTAGGGGGCCCCTATCGATCACGGGGCCCTGGGCACGTGCCCAGAGTGCCCTGTGGGAAAGAGGGGGACTGCTTCAGACTGCTTGCCGCTCGAGGGTTATACGACCTGTAAAACGAGGAATCTTAATGTAAAGAGACTAAACGTCCGTTTATTTAATAAAGAGTTACCACAAAAATTCACAAGAGAGGGAAGCCTAGAGCGGGATTTACGTATGGAAGCCTTTATTTATTTATTATATTTTCAATAATCCAATTCAGTATTATAATATCGATCAACAGAAGGATTATTCAAAGGACTCGTGAACACGAATAAAATGAATCACATGTTTATTGCGTTGAGTAAATATTTTAACTAATGATGTCATTCGTACGCGCATTGTTCAGTCATTATACATAGTTAATGACATTGATAAATCAATCGTTATAGACGTTATTTTCCGCTATAATTGTGTCATTTTACTAATCTGAGGAGGCTTACGCCCCGCCCCAACTCAGAGTCACTAACGGTTACTTAAATCGTTATTTAGTACAGAATGTGTATGGTGATTCTTTACTAAGGAGCGATTAAAGTAACCGTTAGTGACTCTGAGTTGGGGCGTTAGAATATTAGGTGAGTGACCAACCCAAGTGTCGTCAATTGTCAAGTATATTTTTGTTTTGCCGCCCGAGGAACTCTGACAGGGCTTAACGACTGATATCTTAGGTGCCATGCATTAATTACGTCACACGTTAGGGGTTGAGGGGAGGTCGATGTAGGGTGACAAAGGTGACAAACGGTGGGAGGGGTGCTACTAACTCGTGACGTCACATTTTAATATCTAAAATATGTTTAATGGTTAGTATTAAAACACGTAATTTCAACTACCTAATAACGAAATACTTGAAAATATTTCCAACCTTACCTATATGATAAGGTTTAATGTGTTGATTTTTTTTTTAATTTGAGGAAGAAATAAACTTCTTTCGGAACTTAATTTATTAATTTCTACGAGTAAAATTTATAATATGTGACGTCACACTAGGGGTGGTCTCACAAATGTGACCAGCTGTGACAAGGAGGGGGGAGGGGTCAGAAAGTCATGAAATTAGTCTGACATAATTTATAGATGGACCCTTAGTAATAATACGCACTGCCTCTATGTGCCTCCGAAACGGAAGCGCTCAAGAAAGAAAACAAGCGCTCTACCATCCGACCAGTTGATCAATTAGGATCGACACAGGCCGCTAGAGATTTATCGGTATTAAAATGACCACAAAAACGCTATTTTGACATCAAATGCCACTTACAGCCAATTTAAATTCCATATGAAGCAATTTTACGTTGCCTAAAAATCTATTTGTCTTCAAGGTTCCATTTGCTTCAGTAATAAATGAAGATACCATTTCTATCATTATTGCGTGTTGCAAATCCTTGATTCAGTTTTGATTTGATTACTCTATCAGGGAATATCCAAGGGCCTATGATCCTTCGTTCTTGATCAGATCTTTTAGATTGGAACTATAAATCTATACTAATATTATAAAGAGGAAAGATTTGATTGTTTCTTGCATTGAATGGCTCCGAAACTACTGAACCGATTTGAAAAATTATTTCACTGTTGCGAAGCTACACTATCCCCGGATGACATAGTCTATATTATATTTAAAAAAAATAGGGATCCTTAATAAATTAAATTAAATTGTCAATCTTTAGTATTGTATTGTTTTTGGATTAAGTAGATTTTTTATGAATTTCGGGCGTTAGTAAACCTACCATAGGAGAGAGGATTTTGAGCAATATTATTATCAGTGCAAGATGGTGGGGCGACGGCTAGGGCGCCAAATTTGGAAAGGCGCCACATTTGGGGTGAGGAGCAAAAAAAAAGGAAAAATAAAATTCTTAATAAACGTTCCCATTGGTTGAGCAAAAAAATTTTGGAACAAAAAAATCTCGATTATTATTTTATTATACTTACACGAGTAACCGCCCTCGCTTTGCTTCGGTTTTCTTATTTTTTTACATCTTGGGTTACATTATTGGAGTTTTATAAAGGATCCCTAATTTTTTTGAAAATATAATATAGCCGATGTTACTCGGTGATAGTGTAGCTTCCCAACAGTGACAGAATTTTTGAAATCGGTTCAGTAGTTTCGGAGCCTATTCAATGCAAACAAAAAATCAAATCTTTCCTCTTTATATATTAGTATAGATTATATGCCACACATTATATGCCACAATATTCTTGCCTAGGGTATCTGTGGCTCTGACGCCAGCACTGCATCTTTGTGTTTACATTTCAATATCTTGATCAATATTAGCACATCTACTTATTACATCCATTTGCGGTAGTTGCAAATTAAAAACTGATGACTATTGTATAAGACTTGCTATCCGCTATAGTGCTTATGAATGAGGCGTCTTGTAACGTCTGACTCAGCTAGGCGTCGACTGATTTAAATAATAGGCTTCTTCATGGCATTAACTACGCTTCTTTTAATGCGTATACTGGAGACATCGATAGAGTTGTTTTCTTGTAAATTGGAAACTATGAATGAAACTAAAATATCCAAATTAAGTACTTATCTCTAGTTCATTACTTTAGTGGGATACTAGAAGGATAGACCAGACTAGATGCCGAAATCAATACATGACTATCATGTCCATGACTAATCATTAAGTTTAAATTAACAGCACTGTGGGTATGTTGATGAAAGAAGTTCAATCTACAATTTACATTTCGAAGGCAGCGGAAGAGAAAAACCTGCTGAAAGTTTAGGACAAGCACTAATCAAAAACACCGCAAACAGTCGAAGTGACTCACACGTCACTCCAGTCAGCTGCATAAACACCTTACAATATGCGTGTAACATCGCAACAAAGGACAGTAATACAACGGCACATTGTCAAAACTGTCCGTATTAATATTTGATCAGCTCCGCGATGATACGTAAGTAAACGTACGGTGCGTCGCATATTGTTCCGATCATAGGAAATTTGTGTATTGAGATCATTGAGTTATAAGTATACATAGAGAAGACATCTCAAACAAACTGTGTGTCCCCGCTGGGAGGTTCTATTTTCAAAATTGTGCCCCCGTTCTCCTTTCAAAATCGAACGAATCCATTGGACATTGAAGCCGCGCGGCGCCAATTCATTGGAACATACATTGTGTTCGCGGTGTCTGTTCTATACGCTAGTAATAATACTTCAATGATTGAGATCTGTAATTTTGTTGTTGAGAGAATCTCTTTCAGTCATCATTGATATCATGTAAGTATACTTGCAAATACTCTCTAAATTTTTATTTACACCTTTCTGGAGTCCGCATTCTTTAAGGCGTGGCCCATCACTAGTTTTGAAAGGCAATGAACTTTTAATACAAGTAACGAGTACAGAACTGCAGAGTGCAGATGCAGACATGTGCAGGTGATAAGTAGGTATAAACAAACACAATACAAACAGTACAACAATCGGACTCTATTTTTTTAAATAGTTGAGAACATGCTAGTTATTTATTATAGTTATTAATTAAATAATAAATATAATAATAAATATTTATTTCAGGCAATATCAGCCATTAAACTGTTAGTAACATTTTTTCTTAAAAACTAGGGGTTAGTACTTACAATTAAATCTTAATATAATAACAATATTCTAGGGACTAAAGATGCTAAAAATACCAAGGTGTTTTTTTTATTTGTTTTCCCTGAAAAAAAAAATTGTCGTTTGCGTGATACCCTGCACGGATTATTCTTAGGAGATACTTTAAACATACAGTTTGTGTACCAAACAAAATTACTCGCAGCCTAGTACCGTGTACCTAGTACGAGTATACATGTCTGGACTATCAGCACAAAAAGAAAATAACGTTTACGAGGTTATAAAGCCCAACATCATTTCAGTGAATTTTTCAAATATAAATTAAGCAGTAATTAAAAACAGAAACCACACCTTTATTATTTTAAATAATTATTGAAAATTATTAAAGTCACTTGAAATTTTTGTTATTTATTAAAATTTCAATTACCTATTCTGTCACTAGACTGCTTTCGGCGAATCGCATTAAGATCCAACTACTTACAATGCAATCGTAAAAAAGTCATCGTAACAATTAATGTATTTCTTTCACTGACTACCAGGTTCTAAACAATGTTGTGAAAATTACTGTATCGGAAAAACGCTTTCCCACGGCTGCTTTATCACGAAGTTGTAATGCAGGGAACAGCTTACGCTTACCGAGTTACATAACCCTGTGTTGTGTGTTCTTTGACTGATGTGTTACCCTTAATTTAACCCTACCTGCGAAATAAAGAATATTATTATTTGGATACTAGCTGACCCGGCGAACTTCGTATCGCCTTACAAACTATTTTTTTCTAAAATAAAAGTAGCCTAAGTTACTCCTTGTTACATCAGCTATCTGCCAGTGAAAGTCCCGTCAAAATTGGTCCAGCCATTTCAGAGTTTACCCGGAACAAACAGACAGACAGACAAACAGACAAAAATTGTAAAAAATAGTGTTTTGGTATATGTACCGTGTATACGTCCAAATGCACTTAGTAAAAAGGGGTTATTTTAATATTACAAACACTCCAATTTTATTTCTTTGTATAGAGTATAGATATGATGTATAGATTAAGTACTTCTGCACAATGCGTCTGATTTGAAAAAGCCTGTAGGGAGGCCTAGTAGAGTGAAATGGCTAGTCCATTTGATAATCATGTAGGTAACCATGTTTTATTTAAGTTGAGGACACTTATTTAGTCCAAAACAAGAAGGAAGGACTTTGATTCCGATCCTAAATTCATTCCGCTTTAAATTAAAATTATAACAGAAATTAATTGAAAATTT
Organism: Thymelicus acteon; assembly: GCA_951805285.1. Classification (NCBI taxonomy): domain Eukaryota; kingdom Metazoa; phylum Arthropoda; class Insecta; order Lepidoptera; family Hesperiidae; genus Thymelicus; species Thymelicus acteon. The sequence continues at coordinate 16,641,413 of OX638226.1, read as the reverse complement.
CTTTGTTTATTATTATGTCGAGACTCAATCATAACATTGAAATTGACGATTTCATGCAATTGGTCACTTTTCATGCTTAGATCAAATATTGAATTGAATTTATTCAATTCAACCCGTTTACACTATTCAGACATTTTTATTCGAGCATAAACTTTTATGTATAATGCCATTCACATTTAAAGAAATGACCATACGTTTTATTTTATTGTTGAAACAGTTTAAAATCCATTGTTGAGTATTTTTCTTGTAGTCTGAAGAACAGACGAAAAAACTAACGGCCCACCTCATTGGTACCGGTATCGTGGTCACCGTCACGTATAGCCATGAGTAACTGAAGAAGAGAACTGTTTTACACCTTTTTTAAACATTAATAATGGACGTTGTTTCTGAAAAACGTTCCAAGCCACACATATTATACGTGTGTTTTATTAATTAATTAATTAAAACACCATGTTAACGATTGAACGATATAAAGCCGTATAAAACTTGCCTATAAAAAACTTATCTCCAGTCGTTTAGTCCAGGTCATTGGTCATTTATCATTAACTAACACACCCTGTTCTGTAAAACCAGTTTATAGCACGTGTTTCATCGTACAATAATATTTTATAGCGTGACCTCTGTTACTCCTATACCCCGGTGTGCAATGCCGCATCGTATTATCACTGGGGAAAGTGTCACAAATAGGGTGTCAGTCCGTCTTAACAATCTCAGGACATTTAAGGATTAGAGACATCGTAAAATATCTTATCTGAAAATTTCAGATTTAAGGGCTGTATCTGGCAAAAGCTCTAAGCCAAACTTTGTTGGCCATGTTTCGATTGCATTGCCAAAGTTAATAGTCGGACCAAGAGGTCTTAACCGAAAAACGAAAGATTACAAACTTTTACGAAAGGAAAAAAAGGAATTTGAAGCTATCTAATTCCTGTTATCGTTTAGACCTATGATCAGTTTTATATGATTTTTCCTTATTGTCCGCAATTTCCCCGGCCGTGTGGTGACACCAGTCATAAGCAATGTGGGTCGGACGCGGACCGCCCGGACCGCACCCGGCACCCGGGCACGCCTTCATTGTCTACAGTGACGAACGGACAAGTCGGTCATCGTACAACAACTAGGGACATAAAATAGTAGTAATAAAAAAATTAAAAACCCTTACACATTTTTACCTATCCGCTCTAAGAATTTCCGTATCATGGTTAACATACATACTTACCATTAGTTTTTTAGGTACAACTACCCCTGCAGCTTATCTAGAACAAGGAACAAAAACCTTAATTTTTTTGCAAAAACCAAAAAAAATATTCGTGAATGTGTTTCTTTGCGTTGATGATATTGGTACTTTTATAATGATTTTATTTGTCAACTTACATTTTCTTAAATTTTTCCATAGTACAGTAGTAGTGTAGTGTAGTTTTACGGTACAGTAAAACTTGGTTTTCAACTTAAAATATTCGAGAATATATTACGAAAAAACGTAAAACAAAAACCATGTGAGTAAACACGGCTTCTTGGAATATAACGCATGCGATGAAATTATTTATTTCTTTATAATATAATGAAAGGGAAATTGTCTTTTTGGGCATATTATTTCATTTAATAGATACACATATTATTTTTATATAATAGCCCTCAAAAATTTATCATAACTTTTCAGTGCTTGGAATGTTATTTGTTAATTGTTATAAATGTACTGTTGTTATAAAATAATTCATTAATTAAAGTAGTTGCATAAAATTGCACAGATTGCACTGTGTTTAGAAGTTTTAGAACTGGCTAACTATTTAACTATACCTAAACACAATTGTGATAGTTTTCCATGAGTCGTTATAATATGTCGATAATTTTCTCCCGTACGTAAAACCAGTCATTTTCCTGGTGGGGAGACACTGAATTCTATAAAATTGCCCTATATCCAATGATCTTCAACAACGAAAAGAAGAAAAATATCCTCACCAATAGGGGATAACATTCCATTTTACCATTTATCGGTACGTAGGAGTTTTTACTCGTACTTTATGTATTTATACCCATGTCAAACTACGGCTATTTAGTACTAAATTGTAAGTAAAAGTAAAGTTTACTAGTTACTACAGTTATAAAATATTTGTTTTCTTTTTCTTTAATCAGATTATGAAAATTATTTCAAACGACGACGCGTCAATCCAACGATTTATAACTTTTTAAATATAACACTTTACGAAAGCCGTATTCTTAGAAACATGACGTCGCTGGATGACTTAGCCCATACAGCCAAGTTTGTTCACATCCGGCTAACGACATTTTGAATCACGAATTCGACATTGTGAGTTTTCATGCGTGGGTGCAGATGAATTGTTTGCGTCAATTTTAAGTTATTTCTCAAATTTAAGTGACGTAATTCTGATACCTTTAAACACAGACATAAAAAAAGAATCTTTTTTTTAGGTCCGTGCCTTTAAACGAGTAATTCTTGTATATATTTTCTGAATTTCGGAAACAGCACCACGATTTTCATGACATTTAGTATGCAAGCGGTTTCGGGGGCGATAAATCGCGCGATCTAGCTAGGATTCATTTATAGAAAATGTCGTTTAATCCGTGTTTTCAGGCAATGAAAAACTGCTACAATAGACTCTTCCTTACATCTATACTAAAGCATCTATACTAAGTCTAACACTAAAGCTACTTCAGTAGATGGCGTTGTTAAGCTACACTAAGCCAATGATTTCCAAAAACACGATTTACCGAAAAAAATACCGAGTAAAGCTCGCTCATCCGGGTATTAATAATAAAACCTACATTGTTAATGTGTTAATAATGTCCCAAGTAATCAAATCAATTAAAAAATATTGTAAACATGCAACTAAATACTAAAAGCTGCAGCACGCGCTGGCGTAGAAATAAGAGTTGCATTCATAGTCCTATTTGTGATCGCAAATCAAAACCAATGACCTCTTTCTTACTATATGCTAGCTAGATATATAAGGTCACTTCACTACCCACTTCAATTTTTTCTTGTAACTTGTCTAGACCATAGATAAAATACAATGGTATTCGTGTTAACGACCTGTAAACAATTTATCTCTATACGTTCCATGTCATTACGAGTATTATATTTATGTATAGGTTAGTGTGCCTGTAAACTTTTTATCAAAATGAAATAGTTTGTTACAACACTTATCGTTCTTTCAAGAATTTGTTATCAATAGTTTTTATGAAATGATTACTAGGAAATTTAAAACTTTATATAAAGTATTATGAAGGTATCTACATTTTACAATTTCTCCAGTATTTACATATTATTTCGTTATAAAAAGTCTCATTAAATAAGATAATAAGATATGTCGTATATTCTATCTTCCGGCTACTTAATGAGGTAGTCACTTGATCTAACGATCAGCCAAGAATCATCCAGAATAAATAGAAGCAACTCGTTCATAACGCTTTAACTCAATTATAATGAAAATATGGTATACAAGAGGTAATATTTAGGCAGTGATATGTGATATGTTTTGTAAAAGGGCTTTCGTAACATAATTATACATATAATGCCGTAACCAGTGAAGTAGGTATGTCTTATTAACTCTATTACCATACAGTGTGGCGTCAGATATATGTAGATAGGACACGCGTCGAATTGAGGTTGTTCTAAAATAATAATAATGTTATTTATTTATTAACTCATATAAATATTTGATTATATCATAATAGTTACTATGTAATCACCCCACATTTGCAATACTACACTGAGCGTCGAGGATATACAGCGCAGAGACCCAACTCCCAACACAGTATACTCGTAACAATACAGTAGCTAATCCGGAAGAAAGACCCACAGCGCAAGGCATTGCGTCATTTCAGTAGGGTTGTCACTTGATGCAAATTAACGTAGCAACTTGTATCATAGCTATAAACACGAAAATGTGTATTGAGAAGAGTCAAAATTGGTCCAGTTCTATTGAGAAAAGTAAGTACAGGCAGTCCTCGACTTACGTTGTTTCGATTTACGTCGTTTCAAGTTACGTCCAACAATGTTTTGATACTATTCCTCAAACATACGTCATTTGTTTCGATTTCCGACATAGGAAAAATAACTAGCAATTTCATAAGTGCATATATAATTATTTTAAGAACTTACTTTTGATAATAATGTATGTATATCCTTTGTTATAAATGCAGTTTTTTTTTTTTAATTTCGAGTCCGTGTGGATCCTAACCCTTGAGTTTTACATGTAAACATAATATGAAAAAATATGTCTCGACTTACGTCGTTTCGATTTACGTCGCGTATTTCGAGAACCTAACATGCCGTAAGTACGAGGACTGCCTGTATAAGAAATATTTTCAGAATCTCCGTGTACATAATTATATAACAAATTCCTCCGTTACTATCCTAAGTTTTACTTTTAAGCCTTATCGAAGTTTATGAACAGAACTTTAAAGAGGGTCATACGTAGAGACAGAGGACGTTCATAATCAGAATAGAAATATCAGTGATTTTTAAAATAACTTTAACACTAAAATAACGTAGCTACATTTATTAAGAAAAGTTACATAAACATGATATCAACAAATATTAATTGCATGTACAATAATTTGATCAACATCTTCGATACAATTGTGTATTAGGTATATTCATGTCAATGTAAGCTTAATTCGATGCCACTTCGATGCTCCAATATGATACGTGTCGGTGTAACCTCCCGTCACATGACGGTATGACGTCTCTGTCATTGCGTCATGCGGCAGGAGTGCCATGCCGCGCCGACACACGATCTCGCAGGCCTAACGAGTCCGGCGGCTAAACTATCTTATTACAGACCGCTTGCCTTCTCCACAACAAAACGGGTATTTCTATTGTTACAATTTCTACTTAACCGGTTTTAACAGATAAATGCTTTACGATATTGTGATAGCCGGTAAAACACCAGGTGGTCCGTACCTGGTTGTGGATTGTCGTTGCCACCCAAGAATATTTTTCAGAAATTTCATTGCAATCTCATTGCGAAATCATTACTGTGCAACTGCCTAAAGGTTGGCTGGCAGAGACTGCTTTTAGTATTAGGTCCGCCTTTTTGTGGTAAACATTTTGTGGAGTTCAATAAAGTTTGAATGAACAAATGAATACCAGTGACTTGATATTGATGTTGACTATGATACCAGCCATAACAGGTTGTTACTTTAAAAAAAATACACTCTTATAATTTCAATAGGTATACTATGTAAAGCAAAAAATAGGGGTGCCCTCGTCTGAAGCCAAATCTGCTTTTAGTATCAGGTCATATTTCTAAAAACTGCATTGCCATCAGAACCAAAGTAATAAGTAAATCTTCAACTCCTTAGCATAAGAGGAAGAAGATCTATACACGGGCTAAGCTAAAAAATAAAAGCATTTAAAATGTAGAGTTTCCGGCGTTCCTTGTCTCGTTTTATCTTCTAAAATTCTAAATAATAAAACACCTTCCGAAACAGTTGTAGAATAAATAAGTCAATGTGGTATCACTTATATTTGTATACTTTTCGCACTGAAGCAGCATGATGCAGGGGCGTAGCGTGGGGGGGCCGGGGGACCATGGCCCCGGGCGGCACATGAAGAGGGGGCGGCAAGCCACTCGGCGTTAAAAAAAAAAGATATACATACATTAAAATTAATATTTTTTATTTAAATTTTAATGTAAATTGTGCTATGAAAATAACAAGAGGGGCGGCAAAGATCATTGGGGGGCGGCAAATTTTTGGTCGGCCCCGGGCGGCGGGAACCCACGCTACGCCACTGGCGTGATGGAACATACTCCAGACCTCCCCATATACGAAAAGGCCGTGCGTTATAGTGGACCGCTGATGGTTTTAAGCCAATTGTAATATTTTTCGGTTGACCTGTAATAATCGCTTATAACTACGAGTACGTCTTTGTCAACGAGTAAGAGAATAATTTATAAATTAGATATTATTGTAAGCCTCAGGAAGGCAGGACCTCAGATTAAATAACAAGGCAGGATATAGTATGTAACGTAATGTAGCTATAAACTTTAATGTCCACAATAAAATGACTCTATGATTGTTATGCTTACAAATAAAAATAATGTCGTGCAAGTGCTTTGCTACATCACTTTCTATTCAGTGATGTGAATGTCTCTTTGCAGGAAGTTTTATCATGAACTAAGCTAAACGGTTCCGCGCCTGAGAAAACTATCGCGCCGTCAGCAGTTTTTACCACAATATTGTGTTCGTTTTGTATAATGTGTATGATACTCCCATTCCGGGTCACGTCATCGTTACCTTCCTTATATTGTTTTTGTGATCGCTTTTTTTGGAACAAAGTATCTAAAACACTACCTGTTCATTATATTTTTCTTATCAGCAGTAGACGGTGAACACAGAAATATAATAATAATAAACGTTTACACACTCACACCCCCGGAGTAGGTTTTAAGTATGACAAAGGTCATTAGGGATTATTTTGTGTAGTCTCTGACAATACAATATGCTTAATATGCGTAGAAGTATACTTCGGCCGCTGTATCTTGGCGCGTCTGAACTTCGCGCAGAAGGCTGCGCAGTAACATAATTCGCCAATACTCGATACGCGGTGTATTGTGTCTCAGTCATACGTTAGCATGTTCGTGTTGCCATCTCTGTCTTACATGCGCTAAAGTTCGCAAAGCCTATGTTCAGACGCGCCAAGATACAGCGGCCGTACTGTACTCAGTTTGGCCTATTTGTACATACATATATACAAAGCTATGAAAACACAATCAGTTTACAACAAACAAATGCTAAAACGGAATAATATAATAATAATAACGGAAATAAATATTGGTATCTTCTCTTTCGTTCACAGTCTTGTCTCTTTCTTTCCTTGTCATTTAGAAAAAATAAAAATATAAACATGGCGATATATAATTCGATTTCCAAAATAATTACTAATATTGACTTAAAAAAAACTACTGTTGCATTGTTCATGGATATCAGTAAAGCATTTGATCATGTTGAACATAATATTTTGCTAAACAAACTTTATAAATATGGCATTAGAGGACAAGCCCATGAACTACTTAAATCATACCTTACAGGACGAGAACAATGTACGCATATTTCGCATTTAAGTACTGTCACAAAAACTGAAAGAGATATTAAATCTGATTACAGAAATACAAAATACGGTGTCCCTCAAGGTAGTATTCTAGGTCCGCTGTTATTTTTGATCTATATCAACGATCTTCCAGTAAAAATTAAACATGATATTACTCTGTTTGCTGACGATAGTACTGTGCTTTTTGTAAATGACGATGAAAGAGAACTTGAAATTGACATTAATAATACACTTATTGATTTAATACACTGGTTAGAAAATAATAATTTAAGAATTAATTTAAAAAAAACTAATGTTATAAAATTCACAAATAGATTTAATAATAATATGAATTTAAATGTAAACTACCTTGGAAATCAAATTGACGCTGTACAGAGCACACGTTTCTTAGGACTGCAAATTGACAACAAATTGAATTGGAAATCACATATAGAGAATATATGCAACAAGCTTAGCAAATTTAATTTCCTATTACGTAAATTACGAAATATTATTAATCAGTCGACTGTGTTGACAGCATATCACGGTACCGTAGCATCGACACTTAGATATGGCGTTATATTTTGGGGGAACTCCACAAATAAACATTTAGCATTCAAAGCCCAAAAAAAATGTATCAGGGCAATATGTAATCTAAAACAGAGAGACACCTGCAGACCTCACTTTATTAAATTAAACATCATGACATTACCTTCGCTGTATATATATGAATGTGCAATATTTATAAAGGCTAACAAGGACAAATTTAACTTCTCTGATAGTGTACGTCGTAAAGACATGCTATGTGTAGTGCCAGCTAAAACTACCTTTCTCAGACAAAGCTTTGTTGGAATGGCATCCACAGTTTATAATAAACTCCCGACTTCCATAAGGACAATCGACGACTTGAGAATGTTTAAAGAAAAACTTCGCATATATCTAATAAGCAAATGCTATTATACTATAAATGACTTTATTAATGAACAAAAATGATATTAATAATCGTTGAATTTATGCTGGAATTCCGTGAATTATTTGACTATTATTATTTTGTATTCCCTTGTATTTTGAATAATTTAATTTAATTTTATATCGACTGACACTTTTAATACTAATAAGAGGCACGTGACATGTTAATTTAATTGATCATAATAATTATGTAAAATCAAATTGTAGAATAATTTTAATCAATTTTGTACGCCAATAATTGGCAGAGTAAGAGAGCTATTTACTAATGTTACCATCCTTGTGTACCTTATTTCACAAATAAAATATTTGATTTGATTTGATTTGATTTGATTTGTTTTACAGGATTAAAATTTCTCAGTAACCAAGAGAACGAAAAGCATCAAAGCGGAATGGCCGCTTAGCTACACTAATCCTAACAGCCACTTTGTGTGAACCGTCTGCGTGTTCAGTTAACCGTTAAACTGACGCTAAGTGAATTTAAAGTGTCATTTAAAGACTTCGCAGAAAGTATCAGTTTTTATGATGCCTGTTTAAATTTTTTATTGATTCACTAAATTTTAAAGGTGGTCCAAAAAATTATCAAAAGTAACCGACTTCAAGGAATCTTTGAAAAATATCAAAATCGCAATATGTTTGGATATAATGTTTGAAGAGCTCCTGCAAATCCTAATGGATCCTTTTTCAAAGGTAACAAAGATAAAAAAATACAAACGAATTGAGAACCAACTCCTTTTTTGAATTCAGTTAAAAATATTCATGTCATAAACTAAAAACCCCGCATTACAATTTCCTAAATAGCAGGTGGCATGGATCTTGGACATTAACACGTCACAGACACAAAAAAAAATCTGTCACATAAATGTATAGGTGAGAGTCGAACCCTTCATTCTTCATGCAAGGTGTTACCCAACATACTTTTGGAATTGAAGTAAATTGCTAAACATACTTTACATTTTAAAAAATTTTTAAACACACATTACAAAACATTTTACGATAATACTAGTACTCACGATATTTATTTTGTAGCATACGCATCCACCGAAATCAGGATGGCTTTAATGCTACCCTGGGACAGACCGCTTGACCACGATTACGATCTTTTGAGGTTCTTTGATATAGGCCACAACAGTTAGGCAAATGCACGGCACCTACCTGGTCTGCTGCGTGTACGCCTCGATGATCTTCCACCCGATGTGATGAGGTTTGTGATAGGTTTGAGTGTTGATACGGCACTGCTGATGATGGATTGATGAAAATATACGCGTTCGCGCCCGATTACACACGATTTAGAATTTTGAACAGCGAGATTGATTTTTGATGCGCGCGCGCCGACAGCGTCGTTGTACCGAGTCGAATTGCTAGACGATAGTGGCGCCCTCTTCATGACAGGCGTCAAGATTGACAGGAGTGCCGGCAAGACAGATTAAAAATAACTGTCATCCGTCACTGTTGTGGCAGGCGAAATTAATAAAAAATTGATATTTTACGGTAACGAAACATATTTTGTATTCCGATATTTCGACCCAGTTGCATGGATCGTTGTCACGGATGAACTCTGAATACGGATGAAACAAAAATATATTGATTTCGCCTTGAATACAATTGAATCCTCTCAATAGGGAATCGATTCTATATCGAACCAGACAATATATTTCTTGTAAACAGTCGGTGCTAATGGAAGAAAGTTGTTTGCGTGTGAAGGACTGGGGATGACTCACCTCACATCTGACATCTCATGTGCAATTTCTGTTCAAGGCGATGAGAGGATGTTTTCTCATTTACATAAGAAATTATGAGATTGTAATGATTCTTTGATCGTCTTTGTGAGGATACATGCAAGGTGGAGGATGATATAAACTTTCATATCAGTGTAATTAATTAAAATCTGTTCTTAAAATTTTATTTCACTTATCAGTCACTAAAAACTACTATTGTCTGAACCTAAACTACTGAAAAAGCCCTCGCTTCACTTCAGGAATACTGGCGGACTCGATATTAGTGTCACTTGATAATAAATAAAATTCATAGATACAACTTTCTAGTCTTTTTCCCAAGGGAACTTCTTTTCATGAGGTAAAAAGTTTAACTAAAGTTGAACCGGACTAAAAGTAATCAGTTTTCATCAAAATTCGTACACGGGTTCGGGTTTTCAACTTTTCATGTTATGCCCGGATAGACAAATAGACGGACAATAATTTAAAAAATGTTTTTGAACTCTCACTCATTATTCAAGTGCTCCCTACTCGAAATTTTGAAAACAGGATGAAGCGTATTCACTAGGAAAATTTTTAACTTTTTAAAGACTTCAAAAAAGGTTATCAATTCAAGGCAAAAATTTTCAACAAGTTTTTTACTTTTCACGTGTGCATGTATAGTTAAAATGATTTCAAACGTTTACTGTTCTCTATCTTAGCAATCAAAACGGGAACATCCGTTGTTAATAAATAATAAGAGACACGAATTTAGCGACGCAAGGTGATTGACTCTTGACGTTTTCGGTTTCGGTAAGCGACTGCGGGTTACCGAAATAGGCAGCAGCGTGCAGCGGCGGAAATGATGTAGCTATGTGCGTATAGCTTTATACACGTTGCCGTTAGCATAATGTGTTTATTGGAGACATTTTGTGTGTGCTAAAACATGGAGTGGGTTTTGATTGGTTTGTTTTGAATTTTTTTACGTCCAAATCAAATGGGGTATCGGAATATGCTTAGGACTTTAAATTATTATTACTTTATGCAGCTAATATAATAGATATGACTTGTATGTTGAAATTTGTTACGGTATGAGGGATATTATAATAATAAATACTACCTGATACTTTTAGTTTTTGTATTGATATGAACCAACAAAATATTTCAATAAATATAATTATAATAACATAACAATACTGCATAAAACTGATCGATTAGGATCAAATTAGGTGACTAAGGTAAATATTGCAAAATAGCTATAAAATCAATACTTACCTATCTACTCTTAATTGAAAATCTGGTAAATGCCGACATTGCATGGCTCATCGTATTTCAACCTCTTCAATATAATCATGGTTTTTTTTATTAATTAACATTTTTTAATTGACCTCTGCTGTTACAGAACCGACCCGCAGATCTACTAATAATAGATTTACAAACGATGACAATAGTAATAAACAACAATAAAATGGTCAATTTCAATTTTAAACCAATCTATTTTAAGAAACATCGCACCTCCTAATTCTAAGACCTGTAAGTCCTGTAACGCGTGAAATAGGTACATAAGTCACGTTTTCTTCAATTTGTTTCATTATTTTTAGTGTTCAAATTATTACATTTGAGGTCTATAACTAGCATGTGTCTAAGAATTAGAAATGCATGCAGATTAACCATGGTTACCATATCTCAGGACTTTTCCTCAGTTTTCAGGATTTCTAAACTTCTGGCAGGATTTCGACCGGATTTAAGAAAATATTTTCGATTATAAATAAAATTATTATAAAATAGACACTCGTTTATTCCACAAAAACGGTAAACTTTGCAAAAACACCTCCTCAGGTCCTCGTCCTCACGAGGACGTGTCTATATTCCAACTGGTGACTAATCGAGGGATCTGTATCTAACTCCAAGGGCAAGCTAAAGCTTACGGTTTAATTATATCTGTACGTAAACCACATTAGAATCAGGTCAGTGTGCCATTGCCAGGCGGACGTTGATAAACAAGGATGTGTGACGCGTGCTGAATGCATCGAATGCATTACATGCAGTGACATCACACCTGGGACGAATAGGGTGTCGTGTGTGTGTGTGTGCTCAGGAAATCCTTGCGTTACTTGCAAATTATATCACATATTCACAACATACATTATTCATTCTTGCTTAGTATAAAGCGAGACAATTTCAAAAGAACTACATTATAATTATTTTGTTGATACCTATTTTACTGCCAAGATATTGTTGCTTATGGCAACCGCCAAACGACTCATAATGTCGACATGTCGACATAGGTTGGGCTGGGGGCTTGAGAGCTACTTCTTCCCTTTTCCTCTTTATTTTCTTGGTATCACCGATGCGTTACTGACTATTTACATTATATTTTATTGTTTTTGACGGGAATAATTCAGCATGAGTCAACCGCCAAACGATTTAACGTGTTCCGGCGGGGGGCTTGAGAGCCAGTTCTTTCTTTGTTTTTCTTCTCTCTTTCTTGGCCGGCAACGCATCGGCGATGACTTTGGTGTTGCTGATGTCCATGGGCGACGATAGTCACTTACCATCAGGTGGATCGTCAGCTAGTTTGCCTGCTATTTCCGTTAAAAAAAACTGACAAACGAGAAATAACGATACACCTGATGAGTGGCTATCGTTGCCAAAGGCATCACTAATGTTGCCAGCCAAGAAAGAGAGAAGAAAAAGAAAGAAAGAATGATGACATAAGAATTTGTTTTAACACATATCTAGTATTAAAGTTTGGTGCGTTTGAATAGCATCTATACAATGTATTTAAATTGAAATCCGTTTAAGGAAGGAGACGCAGGAAGCGCAGTATAAATAAATATTTACCAATGCATCAAATGCGTTGTATAGAGGATTAAAGTATGGCGGCGTCAAGGAAAACATTGTTTTGAACTACAAATCTTGTTTACGTAGTAAAGTTGTTTATTGGTGTTTAGCCTTAAGCTGTTGACATTCGATCATAGCTAGTTTCACTTTGTCTTTAATTTTAGTACAGCTGCTGAATTAAATGTTGCTTTATATCGTTTTTACAGAACCTCGGACGGAGTATCATGTTCAGGATAATCGTTTATCACGTAACATAAAGTTATTACAAAAATGTTTTTTTTTGTAGATTATGTTGATTAAAAGATTCAATAAAAATACTATATGGCTAAGGCAAGTTAGGAAAAATAGTTCGAAAAAATATACTCTTATTTAACCGTTGTAGCGTACTAATAGTATCTTCCTGAGAATAAGGGAATAGTCGTAGTGTTTTGGTATTTGCGGCATAATGCCACATTGCCGTCGGCTGACTGACTTGACATTCCGCTAAATATCACCACGGTTCTTTCCTCGGCAAGGTACCTAACGCTTGGTAATCTCTTGCTTCGTGTCGTGTCGTCAGCCGCTGTTGGCATACATTTTCGATTCCTTTACTTACTTTTCCTTCCTTACATTTTTTAACTTCTCACTATACCGAAACTTAAGGTTCAAAAAAAAGTTCGTGAAGGTTTTGGGCGTATCTAGTCTATGCTTGAAAGTCTCCAAAAAATATATTTATATTTTTGTACATAAGCGTCTTAAGCTCGACATTTGGTGTCAAGAGTTTATTTTATTAAAATCCAGTAAAACCCCTACCTATGGGCTCTACGAACCCTGACCGAAACCACCATATTTTGCTCCCAAACATAACAATATCTTATTATTCCACCCTATCAATAATGCAAAATTAAGCTCCTAAAACCAGCAACAAAGCAACTTAAATCGCACTCAAAATAGATATACCAAAATCACACGGCTTAGCGATTCGCAACACGTGTCTCCCAAATCTGGCATGAAGCATGAGTCAGACCAGGCGTCAGTTTACGACCAAACGACTTGAGAACGTGATGCGAATCTCGCATAAAGATAACGATACATTGACCGGAGCTTAGTACTTAGAAACTACGACAGTTATCGTTCAAAATATCACGTTCAAATGTTGATTTCTGTTGATCATCGCACATCATACTGTTGTTCTTATAACTTGGCATGAACCTCCACACTAAGGAGCTAAGAATTGCCAGCTGGCAAGACTGAAATATCTGGAGAAAACTTCAAAAAGTCGTGATTTGTCGGGACATTTTGTTTTTTGTCGACCCTTGTATCTACTTGTATTTTGTCGTGACTTGTCTGGACATCATGTGAAATGTCGGGACAATCCAAACGAATCCCGACCATCTGTCAACCCTAAGCTAAATACAGGTATTGACGAGACAACTAAACCCTTCACCGATCTGCATTCCAGCAGCGTGGTTGAGGATGCTCTAGGTCGGCAGTACCGTCATAAGATAACAACTGGAAAATGCTCAAGACACCGCGCTCGCTGTTGCTTGGCTCAGACCTCAGTCGATCTCTTAAGCACTTCATTAATCACTTATCACTAATTAGAAATACCTAGTTCTATGATTGTGTTTTGAAATACATATTTAAACATAGTAATACATTATTGAAATTAGAAACAAAATAATATTAAATTGCAAACACTTATTAATTTCATTAAATTGTTAACAACAACAAAACTGCAATAACATTGTTATTAACGTAACAATAAGCTAGTTATAATTATAGCGATAAGGTAAGCGGTCATTTCATTCATTTCGCGATTACGCATCCGGGCGCGGTAATCACATGTTTACTGTTCCCAGACTCATTACCGATATTATTACTAACTTAACTCATTATCAGTCATCCCTCGGAACTGGGGCTTAGCTCATGTGTATAACAGTTTTCAAAATGGGATTCAGTGACGTTGGTTGGTTGTTGTCTAGGATAGAGAAACAGCGGTAAGATTTTTGAACGTTCGTGTTCGTGTTCGTGTTGCGGTTCAAAGCTTTCAAAGCTCCAGTGAGTTAGAATGGTTCAAAGCTCTTCTTCTTATAAAGATCTCCTTAAGTTTAAACAGTTGAAATTTTAGTTCGAATTTTAATTGATTGTTTAAAAGTGGTGTTTACATTATTGTATGTAAATGTAAACTCGTAGAAATGTTTAAATAGCCTTTTGTTAAATTGTTTGAATAATCAGATTATCAATGAAAATATTCATTACAAATCGTTTAAGAAAAACGTACAAGAGGCAAGTTTTATCATTACACAGCCGGTTACCTATGCGATTATATTTTATCTTACTGAGATTAGTTATCTACCATACGTGAATAAAATTACAACGTTCTCATGAATTAAGGCCAATGCATACGTAACGGTTTTTTCCCGTATGGGACGGGACGTGAAATTTTGGAACATCGTTTCATAGTAAATGTATACGATAGTGCATACGCAGCGGAATCCCGTACGGGACTTGGCACGTACGCGATAAAACCCCTTACGTATGCGTTGGCCTTTACCTACTTTATTTATCTTAGTACCTATCTACGTGTGATTACACACACACACGCACACACACACGCACACGCACACGCGCACGCGCACACACACACACACACACACACACACACACACACACATATACACACACACACACACACACACACACACACACACACACACACACACACACACACACACACAAAGATAACACAATGCGATATTTTTTTTATGGAAATAGCCAATATACGAGGTGACGATCCACCTGATGGTAAGTGGCTAACGTCACCCATGGCCAAGAAAGAGAAAAAAAGTAAAGGACTCTCTCTCTAGCCCATAGCTGGACCATGTAAACCATAATACTATATTATACTATATTAATATTATATTGTCGTGCAAAACCTGTACTATGTGTGTAGCACCATTGAAGTATAATGTCATAGAACAGACATCTCGAACAAAATGTGTGTCCCGCCGGGAAATTCTATTTTCAAAATTGAGCCCCCGTTCTCCTTTCAAAATCGAATGAATCCATTGAAAATTGAAGCCGATCGGCGCCAATTCATTGGGACATACATTGTGTTCGCGGTGTCGGTTCTATATGGTAGTAATTAATACTTCAATAATACTCCATCCTCAACCCCCAGGATCCTGAGGCCGGTGTCGGTGCAGGGGGTGATGGAGCACGCGCTGCAGCACCGCGAACGGGTGGGCGTGCAGGACTTCGTGCTGCTGGAAGACTACCGCTCGGAGGCCGCCTTCATTGATAACCTGCGGAAACGCTTCCACGAGAACATTATCTATGTGAGTCTACACTCTACAGTGCCACCAAGTTATCTGTGAAATGGTGAAAATTGGAACTAATGCCGCCCCATTCATAAGTTCTTTGTGTTCATTCATTGACATTTACTACGTCTCGAATTGCGTGCAATGATTGATCCAATGCGTCCGACAGCGCCCTCCGTCAATTCAAAGATAAGTTGGTGGCACTGTACATCTAATAAATTATCATTATTGCCAATACTGTTCCGTAACAATGTAATGTCAGTACGAATGTTCCTTTCGGCTTGTAGTAACGGCTTAACTTCGATGTAATTTTTAATTGATGTATAATAAGGTCGGTGTAACATTAACATTTGATTTCTTTAAACTACAAATTTACTAAAAACGATAATATTATCTCATTTAAAAGATTCCGATATGACTTTTACACAACTACTTAAATTACATAATTGACAGCATTATCTTTGTACATTTTATTTACTACCAGTAACGCTTTGCTTCGGCAGGGCCTGATTAACCCTTAGGCTAATTAGGCTGCAGCCTAGGGCGCGAGGATCGGGGGGGCGCGCTAAAATCGTGTCTTCGCATGCACTAATCTAGCATCACTGCATCTACCCTACACAGGCTACACATTTCAACTAGACCGAGACAGTCTAGTCCCTAGAGACGAGTCCCTGATTTTAACAATAAATTTTAAAATTTTAAAAAGCGCGCATAAAACAAACACTGACTTGTTACTCGAATCGATCGGTGGTCGAGCGAGTGGGTGAGCTGGCAACGGAGTGCCACTTGCCAGGCTCTCAGTGCCTAGTGCGCGTTTTGATTAATCCGCCTCGCAATAATGTTCGGTTTATATGTACTAAGTAGTTAACTAAATTTTAAGTAAATTAATACGTGTAAAGTTGTAAACGGACAATTTAGTAGTTAAAATTTAGAAATCAAGTAGACAAGTAATTTAGTTTTTTTTCTATTTTCTGTTAAGTAGATCTTTATCACTTAACACGTTTGGACCATTGAACTATTATTACTAGCGTATAGAATAGACACCGCGAACATCGGGTTCGGGGGTGTGCATTGCACTTATCATCGGTAAGAAAACAAAATATTAACTTAAATCAACTAAAACTAATTTAATTAAATTATTGTGCAATGTTCCCACCATTTTTTAATGAAAAAATCATAAGGAGCCTTTGAACTTGGCAAGCCACTAGCGTGTTAATGGACTAAATAAGCTTGCTTACGCGCTGTCCTACGTGGGTGAATCAACGCGAACGCGAAGCGACGCGGCGCGAAGCGAAAATAACAAACAGTCGAGATGTATTGAAGTGTCCCACGTGACCAAAAGCACGTAGAGGAAGTTGCGGTGTCCTACGAGGGAACACGGTTTTAGGCTTGCCGTCTTGGTTCGGCAAGTGTCATATACAAAGTTACTCTATGGCAAGTGTGCAAACGAGGCTTCTAGTTTGAAAAGAGAACAGAGGGCAAGCCGGCGGTGGAACACACATTTTGTTTGAGATGTCTTTTCTATATAAAGGATGGATTTTTGAGACGGGTCAGTAAGGGCAGGTACCTTAACCATTATAGTTATAGGAAAACGTTCCTACGAGACTATCCATAAGTTTTTAAGATATTCTGAACTGCATTCACAGATTTTTGAGAAAATGTACGGTCAGCGAAAAAAGTGCTAAAATCCAAAAAAAAAATATGCGTATCGATCCTACTTCGTATGGGAATCAAAATACTCTATGGGACCATTTAAGGTATGAGCACTAGAAATGTCAGAAAACGCTAAAAACATTTTCCATACATTTTGTACTGAAAAACGATAAATCAACTCCTAATATTGTTTATTGCCAAACAATCCTGACAAGTGTCTTGTCAGAGCGACAGTGATAGATTTATTCTATCCCTGTCGCTCTTCCGCATATTAATTGGCATGACAAGAGAAATAGCAATAATAACTTAATGTGCATGATCGTAATATAGATATCCCTGTTGTGCCTATGCAAAATACCGAAGAGTAAATAAGACAGCCACATACTATGATTGAACAGTATCACTGATGTCGCACCCTCGAACATTTCTGGTCACCTAGTACTCGCTTTAATTAATAAACGACGACAAAAAGTGTCGTTACAACTTTTCCTCTTAATTTTTTCCGTCTAGCCCCCTTTCGCAACGCGCGATAAGGAACTTCGTTCTAATAATCTTCACTTATACGCGCGTTTCTGTGACACCGTGTCCTACGTGGGCGATTCAACGCGAATGCAATCGCGAAGCGATCCGATGCGAATTTAGTGCGACGCGGAGCGAAGCGGCGCCTCTGTCCTACGTGCACGCGAATTGTCACTTCACCGCCAGTCGCCACTGACATACGCCGCGCCGCTGAAGTTCGCGCGAAAATATCAAACCAACTGATCGCGTTCGCTTCAAGCCGCGCCGCACCGCAACGCCCTCTACGTGCTTTTGGTCACGTAGGACACTTCAATACATCTCGACTGTTTGTTATTTTCGCTTCGCACCGCGTCGCTTCGCGTTCGCGTTGATTCGACCACGTCACACCGTGTCCTATGTGGGCGAATCAACGCGAACGCGGTCGCGAAGCGATCCAATACGAATTCAGTGCGATGCGGAGCGAAGCGACGACTCTGTCCTACGTGCGCGCGAATTGTCACTTCACCGCCACTGACATACGCCACAACGCTGAAATTCGCGCGAAAATATCAAACCAACTGATCGCGTTCGCTTTAAACCGCACCGCACCGCAACGCCTTCTATGTGCTTTTTTCACGTAGGACACTTCAATACATTTCGACTGTTTGTTATTTTCGCATCGCGCCGCGTCGCTTCGCGTTGGCGTTGATTCGCCCACGTAGGACAGCGCGTAGGACAGCGCGTGAGGCGAATTAAACAAAACTCGCACTAGGCACTCAGCGCAGCTTGCCGCGCGCAATGAAACACATCAACGATGTGCGGGGACACCCCGGTGTGGTTAATAGTTAGTAGGTATATTTTGCCTCGCTTCATTCATTTGTCTTATCTCTTTTGAAATCGTCGTGCGTCCGTCATATGAATCACGCACTCGCGAATATTGTGATTGATATTTATTGTCCTTTCCTTACACCGTGTCCTACGTGGGCGACTCAACGCGAACGCGATCGCGAAGCGATCCGATACGAATTCAGTGCGATGCGGAGCGAAGCAGCGACTCTGTCCTACGTGCACGCGAATTGTCACTTCACCGCCACTGACATACGACGCGCCGCTGAAGTTCGCGCGAAAATATCAAACTGATCGCGTTCGCTTCAAATCGCGCCGCACCGCAACGCCCCCTACGTGCTTTTGGTCACATAGGACACTTCAATACATCTCGAGTGTTTGTTATTTTTGCTTCGCGCCGTGTCGCTTCGCGTTCGCGTTGATTCGCCCACGTAGGACAGCGCGTTAATGTGTCCGTGTTTTTTTAATGAGGTACTTTGCCTTTATGTACGATCAGCTTAAAAAATGGTTTGCCACCCTAAGGTTGAATGTCATGCAGATTAAAGGACAACGTTAGTTTCGCTTACAGATCGATCTGAAAACTTTTATGAACCATCTTAAAATTTTCACACTACTACTCTACTCACTACTTTTTTGGCGGGGGCGCGTCCTCATAATTAGCCTAGGGCGGTCAGATCTCTTGATCAGTCGCTGTGCTTCGGTTTTCTTATTTTTTTTTTACATCTTGGGTTACGTTATTGGAGTTTTATTAAGGATCCGTATTTTTTTTTTGAAAATATAATATATATACTATGTCACCCGGGGATAGTATAACTTCTCAACAGTGAAAGAATTTTTCAAATCGGTTCAGTAGTTTCGGAGCCTATTCAATGCAAACAAACAATCAAATCTTTCCTCTTTATAATAATACTTAGTTATAACTCTTGAATTTCCATGGCAGACATACATCGGGAATGTGTTGATCTCCGTCAACCCCTACAAGAACCTGCCCATCTACAGCGAGGAGAAGACCAAGCTCTACTACAAGAAGTCTTTCTTCGAGGCGCCTCCTCATGTGTGAGTTATACAATACTTATACATACATCCAAAATAGTACAACATGGCTTCAACCCATTAATGGCCCATTACTGGGCACGGGTCTCTCCTCTTGAGGAGGCCTAGAGCATACTCCACCACGCTGCTCCAGTGCGGGTTGGTGGAGGGGTTAGTGGCCAACCCGAGTGTCGGAAAGTTTCAAACCGCCCGAGGGCTTCCGACATGGCTTAACGACTGTTATCTTATGTTAACAACCGGGACAACCGACGGCTTTACGTGCCCTCCGAAGCACGGAAACGCTCAAGAAATTTTTGCCACTAGCGGTCACCCATCCAACTGCCGACCGCGCCCGCTGTTGCTTAACTTGGTCGATCACATAGGATCAACGCAAGCCGCCGGGCTATGAGCGCTTCAATTCAGTACAATAAACATCCAACATATTACTATTAGGTACTTATAAATGTAAATGTGTGTTTATTCTTCTTCCACGTCAAAACAGACGGATTGATGTAATATTGTGTCTGAAAAGGGATGGAGGGCGGGCTGAAGTGTGACAGGTTACTATTTACCGCAGGAAATTAACTTTTCCTTTCCCCTGTGGGCGAGGTCGCGGGTGATAGCTATTATCCTACATTTGTTTATATATTACGAGTAACCGCCCTCGCTTTGCTTCGGTTTTCTTATTTTTTTACACCTTGGGTTATAATATTATTCGAGTTTTATTGGATCCTTATTTTTTTTTTTGAAAATATAATATTGCCTATTTTACTCGGGGATAGTGTAACTTCCCAACAGTGAAAGAATTTTTGAAATCGGTTCAGTAGTTTCGGAGCCTATTCAATGCAAACAAAAAATCAAATCTTTCCTCTTTATATGTATACGAGTAACCGCCCTCGCTTTGCTTCGGTTTTCTTATTTTTTTACACCTTGGGTTACATTATTGGAGTTTTATTAAGGATCCCTATTTTTTTTTGAATATAATAGAGCCTATATTACTCGGGGATAGTTTAGCTTCCCAACAGTGAAAGAATTATTCAAATCGGTTCAGTAGTTTCGGAGCCTATTCAATGCAAACAAAAAATCAAATCTTTCCTCTTTATATATTAGTATAGATATAGATTACTTAGGTACTTAGGTAATTAGGTACTAGTTACAGCTGCTTTTTAACTAGACATTATTCACTGGCTAAGGGCGAATTTGCATTGCAGATTATATTTAAGTATCTACAAGGCTAATCGTATCGTCAGTAGAATGTTAATCCGCGATGATAAAAATTAAAAGTATGTAATATTTATGTATAATTCAAAAGTTGTGCACTCACTGAGTTGGACACAAATATTACTTTTAATTTTTATCATTGCATTAACTGATGCCGTCAATTATTGATTTGATAAAATATCAACAGTTTCTAAGTAGCCGTGTGTACTCCTGTACCGTCCTGTACCTGTGTGTCCTGTATCCGAACATTAATGAAAGATTTTCTCTCACCGTCTATTTTTAAATAGACGAAACGAGCTGAAGATCCACCTGATTTTAGACATTTTTTAGAAGTCTGATAACTATATTATTGTATAATGAAAACATTAAAATAATTATCACAATGTAAACAAATATTTTACTTCCAATTCCAAACGAAAGCTCAACTTAAATAATAATTTAATTAATAATAATTAATTAAATAATTTGTTATCAAAGCTAATACTGCTTACAATACATAATAAATATTGTGTATAATACTACCTATTCTAAAACAGTATATAGCAATTCCAGCAACTCTAATGTATCGATAACATCTATTATCTAATGTTATCTCGATATCGGCAGAGATAATGCGATAACCAGTGACTATTGTGTCTAGAAGCCGACAAAATTGATCAACAACACTGGATCCTGAATACAAACATGTACTAGGTAGATATTATGGTATTGATAACTATTTTATAAGATACAAATAGCAATCAATGAATCAAAACAGGCTAACGTTGTAAGAATACTAAAATTAGAAAAGGAGGTACCTAGTTATTTGTTATTTTAGCTGCAATGATTGTGTAATTTAAAATGTGAATTAGAAAATACGATATACTTATCAAGATCGTTAATTTTTACAATGGACAATCTGCACCTAAATGGTAAATAGCATTTATATTCTTAATAATGTTATTGTTTATGTCATTAGTAGATAACTTATTTACCATTTAGATTTTTTTTCTATGTCCACGGTGGTGGAAATTATGGAAATCGTTTAAATCTGTTATTATTTTTTTGTGTCTATATGTTATCATTGATTACAGATTCGCAATCGCCGACAACGCGTATCGATCACTAGTATACGAGCACAGGGAACAATGCATATTAATCTCAGGTAAACAAAAATTTAACTTTCTTTTTTTACAAGCTAGCTCTGTTCATTTATTTGTTTCAAACCTTTAACAAAGATTAACTAACGATAACGATCGAATTCTTATTAACAAGTTACCAGTGGCATTTGCCGACAACATTACGTCTTAACTTTATCGAACACTACGATTGATAGAAATCTAAGTAGGTCTTAAAACGCTAAAAATTTCTCGATTTCGTGAGATTTGTATAATAACGAAAATATGGTATAAATAATATTAACAACTTTTCCTTTCTTTATTAAAATAAAAACAAAAAAGGGAATGAAAACGAACTCTGATAATTATGTTCTATACACAGGAGAGTCCGGATCCGGGAAGACTGAAGCATCAAAAAAGGTTTTGGAGTACATCGCAGCTCGCACGAATCACCTCACTAAAGTAGAAACGGTCAAAGACAAACTACTGCAAACTAACCCACTGTTAGAAGCTTTCGGTAACGCCAAAACACATAGAAATGACAACTCCAGTCGATTTGGAAAATACATGGACATCCAGTTCAACTATGAGGGTGCCCCAGAAGGCGGTCACATCCTCAACTACCTCCTGGAGAAGTCCAGGGTGGTCAGTCAGATGACTGGAGAGAGGAACTTCCACATCTTCTACCAACTGCTGGCCGGAGCTGATCAGAATCTCCTAAACCATTTGAGGCTGCAAGGAAGGCCGGAAGTGTACAAATATACTACTGATGTCGTAAGATCTTATTTTTATTACATTGTCATTATTGTTTAAACATTCCTTAAACACGTACTTTAGTAGTATGGCTATGGTTTTCAATGCTAGTATGAATGCTAACAAGGATGTGACGTAAATTTTAATATGCAGAAACACCGTTTGTGTTTTTACATGTATAGTCTAAACGAAATTAACAATTAAATTGTTTTCCATTGAAATATTAATACTTAATATGCCACGGCTAAATTCAGTGTGATCAGCGTTCAACAAGTACTTTGAAATAAAATGTCAATAAACATATTATCGATGTACCAGGCACCCACGAATCAGAAGATGAATGACGCCCAGCAGTTCAACATCGTGCAAGAGGCGATGAAAGTGATAGAGATCGGGGAAGCGGAACAGAGAGACATGTTCGAGATCATCGCTTCAGTGTTGCATTTGGGCAATATCAAGTTCGTACAAAATGAAAAGGGTCACGCTGAAGTCCTTGGTCATGATACAAATAGCGGAAATGTTAGCGAGGTCAGTATGGTTTTTGTTACTAGTAGATAATTAAGTAAAGACCGACGACTTAGTATTTAGCATAATTAAGTAATTACGAGTACCTAATGCACTCTGAATACTGACCCTGGACATAATATGAACTGATCCCAAAAACTTCCTTTTCACTAAATAAATAGTTCCATTTTCGATACGATTCGCTAACCTTAGCCGTATTGGGGTGGCTTAGAATACTAACCCCAATTCCACGCCGGATGGATGCCATAAGAGGCGACTAAATCCGACCCGCTGGTGGTAGGGCCCCTCGAGGGATTATATTGGTAATATTGATTTTAATTGTTAATTAATACCATTATAACTTTTATTATTTCTCCATGGGGTTCGCCTGGAGAGCTACCACCATTGACCATGATTCAGCCGTCAAACGACTCGTCGTATTCCGGCTGGGGGCTTGAGAGCCAGTTCTTTCTTTCTTTTTATTCTCTCTTTCTTGGCCGGCAACGCATCAGTTATGCCTTTGGTGTTGCTGATGCCCATGGGTGACGACAGCCACTTACCATCAGGTGGATCGTCGGCTCGTTTGCCGACTATTTCCATAAAAAAAATAACATTATTTCTTAAATGTTTTTGGAAAGAAATAGTGTCTAAACGTCTAATTGTAATAAAAGTGTGCATACACTTACAGTACGTAAATGTTAAACATAGATTCTCCAATCTG
This sequence comes from Thymelicus acteon, assembly GCA_951805285.1. Taxonomy (NCBI): domain Eukaryota; kingdom Metazoa; phylum Arthropoda; class Insecta; order Lepidoptera; family Hesperiidae; genus Thymelicus; species Thymelicus acteon. Next base: position 16,617,228 of record OX638226.1, on the reverse strand, counting down.
ATCTAATAGGCATTCATTTCGCATTACGCAAGACAAATCAGTGCGGTCGACTGCTTTAGCTAATGCGTTAGACATTGAGAAACATCTCGTAATACGAAACAAGCAACGCGTATCTATTGATCTACCCATCTCTTGTACACGCCAATGTTTATTATTTTGTTAATGCTCCACTCCACGTATTTACATACATACACACCGTTCAGTGTAATAGTTATTCGTTTGTGGCGTACTACAAGGCTCTTTCTTGGGCCCATTGTTCTAATTTGTTCATATACTCGTATGCTTTTGAGTTTTCATTTCGTTCATTTACGTTCACACGTGTCTTTTATAGATTTTTTATGTGTTAACTTTTGGATGTACGATCGGTATTTGTTTTTTTTTTCATATAATTAACGTAATGGTATTAGTTTTACTCAATGAAATCTAATTTAAATCAATTTGATATACTTGTTAAATGTAAATCTAATATTGTTATCTATTTATGACGACGCTACGCAGCGCCAACCAGACAAACCCTCCAGAACCAAACCAGACAGATCTCAAAACTTGAAACTTTTTATGTATTTTTCTAACTAAGATTCTAATTATCAAACTAGGTAATTAAAATGCATTCATTGCCCAAAATAGAGAGATTAGATGTAACATGTTTCATGTAGAAATAAACACTAGTTACGTCCAGTTAACCTTCTACTTTATCTATGTAATTTGCTGTATTCTAAATAGATGTGTTTTGTAACGATTCGGTAAGTACTTCATTAAACCAAAGTAAGACATTACCAACGACAACTGCTGCTATTAGTTAAATTGTACTAGTTAACAAATCCTCTATGAACATATTGAGGAATATCTTTATCGCTATTCAGAAAATATCTATTCAGTGTTTTTCCACTGAATATTATCTATACATATTATGATAAAATTGTAATGGTGGATGTCCAATAGAAGGCAAAATCATCGTGAGAATTTTTGTTGGTCTGTCTGTCAGTATGTTTGGAATTGGATAAGCTATTGAATAAACTTTTGGACGATATTCAAAGCGATTTTCACAACAATTTAGAGGTATGACTTAAAAACTGGTGCATGTTTCATCTTGATATTTGTCGCTTAAAAGCCTAGATATTAACTTCAGGGATTTTTACATTCTATGCATACGAAGTTATGAACAAAAGTTATTTATAAAAAATAACATAATAAAGTACTGTTATATAACGAGTTGCCGAGCTCCTGTGGAATTATTGTGGTCATGACACAGGAAACATGACAACCCACAATATGACGTTATCACTGCAGATAAGCGGAGATTAAAAAATATTTTTAGATCTAACACTAAATGCATACATACAGTTTGAAATCTCGGAGAACAAAACCAAATATAAATATAAATAAATATAAATAACGCTTCACACACATAGCCCCACACTAGGATTCCCTGTGTCTTGGGTGCCATGGACAACACACTAGACAAGGACATTCACACCCAGACAGGACATTTCCGCCTCGCTGGGAATCGAACCCAGGACCCTTGCTGCGGCGATCCGGCATGGTAACCATTGCGCCACAGGGGTCGTGAAAGCCATTAATCCCTAAGCTAACTGCTAACCTGTTAGCGTTTCTAATGGAAGACACCTAGCCATTATTTATCCTGATAAGCTGATTTGTTCTGATAAGTAATATATAAATGATGAAAAAGGAAGAGAGAAAAAAATTACATCACATAAAAGCTCATAATTTCCACAGCTCCTTAAAGTAGACTCAGTCAAGCTACGTGAATCCCTCACGAGCCGAACCATCGAGGCAAGAGGCGACGTCGTCAATACGCCGTTGGACCTGGAGCAAGCGCAGTACGCGAGGGACGCCCTGGCCAAAGCCATCTACGAGAAGCATTTTGACTGGCTGGTGGCGAGGCTCAACGCCTCCCTGGCTCCCAAGGAGAAGACCAGTTGGTCCTCTGTCATCGGTATCCTAGATATCTATGGCTTTGAAATTTTCCCCAAGAACAGGTGAGTTCAATTCAAGTACCACAATAAGTAAAGTAAATAGCTGACAAAGTACATGACATCTGGTGGTAAGTGTTCACCGTCGCTTAAGCACAAAAATGTGTTCCCGACCAAAAACGAAGCGGGGAACCCGCATTATTTCAAAATCTAACCGATATTGCGACCGAAATACGTAAAAAAAATTTCATAGTCGATTTCAGAACGGAGGATAGTAGCTATTACCTAGCAAAAAAACATGCCTAAGGATAGGCTTCAAGTTATTACTGTCTTTTCATAACTGAGCAGGCCTAGAACATGCTCCAACACGCGGCATAAAGATTCCTCGCAATAAATTAGCCTATAGGTGCTTCAACTATAGTTTTCTTTGAAACCCTGTAAGACCCTTGATGCAATCTACAGCTTCGAGCAGTTCTGCATCAACTTCTGCAATGAGAAGCTACAGCAGCTGTTCATCCAGCTGACGCTGAAGCAGGAGCAGGAGGAGTACCTGCGAGAGGGCATCGAGTGGGAGCCCGTCGAGTACTTCAACAACATCATCATCTGCGACCTCATTGAGGCCAGGCATAAAGGTAACTTTTTATGATTTTATTTATGGAAAAAAACATCCTAGAAGATGTGTATATCTCTGATCTCTATAGTATACATTAGATTGGAACGACAACATTTTGAGCAAGCGACTAAACACACAAACGGGCTTTTTCTATAAAGTGTACTGTATCTATATCAGGAAGATCATTAATCACTATGAAGTATCGCTACTTTGGTAACCAGCTTTGTATGACCCCTAAACCCATTATGTCCACTGTCCAGGTATAATCTCGATCTTGGACGACGAGTGCCTGCGGCCGGGCGACGCCAACGACGCGTCGTTCCTGGAGAAACTGACCCAGCACCTGGACGGCCACAAACACTTCAAGTCGCACCGCAAGATGGACATTCGCACGCAGAAGACCATGGGACGGGATGTGAGTTCTTTGATATTGTCAGTCAAACTTCTGTGACGAACTAGCAAATAAAAAATGAGAAACGTTTATATTCTGTAACTTTGAGTAGAAAAATATGCTTCTTGGAATTATAATTAACGAACTAACTACTTTGCTGAAACAAATACCAGTTCTCCAGTTCCATAAAAGTGTCTCTTAAGTTTCTAAAAAGACAAAAGCGCAGTACAGCTGCAGCAGTATGATCAATGAGCCATTCAATACTTTTAGTTAAGCATTAAAGTAATTTGTTACGTTCTTGACGAGTGTGTCTGCGTGTCCCAGGAGTTCTGCCTGGTGCACTACGCGGGCGAAGTGACGTACAACGTGAACACTTTCATCGAGAAGAACAATGACCTGCTGTTCCGCGACATCCAGAGCCTCATGGCCGCCAGCGGGAACGCCATCGTCGCCTCCTGTTTCAAGGTACCACAGCTTCTTAAAACCTGGAAGAACTGCCGCAACTTCAGCGACGTTCGCACTGCGAAATTTAGTCGCATGGTTTTGTCCCGTGCCTTAAAATCCGAGTAATGCAATATGTAGTAGTACAATTTACAAAATTTAGACCGCTTTGATCGCCCTAGTTCCTGCGCTTTTGATATTAGGTACCCTAACCAAATGAAGGTAGAGAACAATCATTGAATGTTTGGTGTTCTGGCAGGACTACAACCTGGCGAGCAAGAAGCGGCCGGACACGGCGGTGACGCAGTTCAAGAACTCGCTCAACGAGCTCATCAAGATCCTCAGCAGCAAGGAGCCCTCCTACATCCGCTGCATCAAACCCAACGACTTCAAAAAACCCAGTATGTGCCATGTTCATTGTTGACTGTAACTGGAACAAACCACTTACTAAAATAAACACACAACTGGCACATAAAAACCAGGCTTAATTGTCAATTTTACGACGAATATTTAATTCTACTACAGATACAGGTTCTAACCCATTCTAAAAATTCTCATTCATCACATATTTATCAGAAATTATTAAATATTTTACGCTCGCAATGGGTCCCTCTTGAGAATAGCTGTTCATATATTCTTTTAGCATGTGATGTACTAAGGTTGGAGAGAGTACTGATACGTCAGAAGGTTGCAAGTAGAATGTTTATTTACAGAAATTACACCGTATTTATACACAATTTTAAAGGTAGATCAGCCAATGAAAAAATAGATAATTTGAGTTAGAAATTTGAGCGCACGTGCAGTGAACACCTGCGCGCACAGGTGCGATTCCTAGAATCACACCTGCGGTCGCAGCTGTGGAACACGTGGTGTATGACGTCGCTGTGACGTCATTATTCTGTGATGACGTAGTCGCTACATTCTGTATAATATCTTATGTATACGAACAGAAACAATAAAGTCTATTTGTATTTGTATTTATGTCAAAGTCAAAAGCTTTCCCAATAGAGCGTTGTTCCATATATTTGTTGTTACCTCCGCAGTGCAATTCGACGACAAGCTGGTGTCGCACCAGGTGAAGTACCTGGGGCTCATGGAGAACCTGCGCGTGCGGCGCGCCGGCTTCGCCTACCGCCGGAACTACGACGCATTCTTGGAGAGGTACCCGCACACCACACTACTTCCATATCCTTAACTACTTCTTCTCTTTTTAGATCTCACAATTATTGATATTAATTTAATGCCATGTTGCATTGTAGGTATCTTCAGTTTTTAGGACATGTTAAATTACTAACACTCGCGTGTCTGTCCATCTGCTGACTTTATTTTCATGGCATACCCTTGGAAAGGATATTTTTAAGTAGCCTTTTAAGTGCCTGCATGAAGCGGTAGAGGCCGTTTTGGCCAGTAACAACTTTCCATTCGAAAAATACCGTTCGCATAGTTTTCCTTTAGATTTCGTGCTTATCTCTGGAGTTCCTCTACTGGACAATAGCATCAAAAACATTTCACACATCATACGTGTCATACATTTTGTTTGTTTTATTTCCAGATACAAGTGCCTGAGCGCGGAGACGTGGCCCAACTTCCCGGGGCCGGCGCGCGTCGGCGTGCAGAAGCTAGTGCAGCTGCTGCAGTACGACCGCGAGGACTACCGCATGGGGAAGTGAGTCACACGCACGCACACACCAGACACACATCACACATGTTACCATCATCTTACACTAAAGAAGCATTTTTGGGAAATCATCCCTTAAGGGTTTAAAATAGTGGATGATACTTTTTATATGAAATTATTATTTTCAAATATTTTCATTTACTTTAAAGTCCAACGTCCGCGAACACTTAGTTCACTTTCAAAACCCACCATCTCGCTTGCAGCACGAAGATCTTCATCCGGTTCCCGAAGACGCTGTTCGACACGGAGGACGCGTACCAGCTGAAGCGGAACGACATCGCCACCATCATCCAGAGCCGGTGGCGCGGCTACTGGCAGCGGAAGCAGTACCTCAAGTAAGTTTTCCACTTAGGCCTGTATTAATCTTTTCCAAGTTAGATTAGATAAGATTTCACCTTCAATCCAAAATGGAAATCTTATCCAACCTATCCTAACCTAGAAGAGATCGCTTGTAGCGATAAGACCTTGTTTACTAAACATTGTATGTTTTCGAGTTTATATCCATAGTTCGCTGGTTCAAATCTGGCTCGAAGGACCAGAAAAAATGTAGAAGCTGCGACGAAACCCCTACGTTGAGGGTTTGATAGTAGTTAATAGATAAATGATATTTCATACTATGTATTATATTCTGGCAATTATCAACTGATAATGTAGTTGATAGTTTATTGATAAAACCAATTAAATCTAAGTAAATGATAGATAAATAAATAGTTAATGATACATCGAGAAAAAGTGACCGGTTTTGGCATGACTCAATTAGTGCACCGCGCCGACTCAAAATGCTTTAATGTAGCGTAATAGCGTAAACTGCTGACGCTACAAAAATTAACATGCTGTAGCCAGTACACATGTATATTCCTATATTGGGTATATTGGTGTTAATTAAGTATTTTGTATTGTATCTCAGGATGCGGGAAGCCGCCATCGTCATCCAGAAGTGGGTGCGGCGGTTCCTGGCGCAGCGGCTGAGGGAGCGTAGGAGAAAGGCTGCTGACGTCATCCGGGCCTTTATTAAAGGTAACCTTGAGCACGGTGACGTCATCACTGAAGAGCAGCACTTCACGTTAGTTAGGTGAAGGTGAACAGGGGATTAGGATAGTGGTGACATGGTGTGAAGCTATGAGGCGCCGGTGCCTACCTATGTATTGCATGGCTGTAACTTGGAGCTAAGGAAGTTTTGGTGAATGAGGAATAAGGATCTTGCATACATCCTAGTTTGGGAGGTTTTAAAAGAGTTCGGGCGAAAGATTTTCTCCCCAGCAAAAAAGGGTAGTACTGCTAGAATTTTGGTATGCACTAATTTTATCATATATTTGCCATCTGCGTTTATCTACTTGACTCGTACTTTTCCCCAGGTTTCATAACCCGCAACGGCCCCGAGACGCCGGAGAACCGTCGGTTCCTGGGCATCGCGAAGGTTCACTGGCTGAAGCGGCTGGCCACGCGGCTGCCGACGCGGGTGCTGGACCGCTCGTGGCCTCCCTGTCCCGCCACATGCCAGGAGGCCTCGCGTGAGCTGCACCGCCTGCACCGAGCCCTCCTCGCCAGGAAGTACCGGCTGGCGCTCTCGCCGGACGACAAGAAGCAGTTCGAGTTGAAGGTGCTCGCGGAGAAGATGTTTAAAGGTAGATTGAGAAGGTTCTGTTATCACACACACACGGTAGACGTTCTGCAATCCGCAATATGTTTTATATTTATTTTACATAAAAATATTTTATAATGTTGTTCAAATATAGTCTCTCACTCAGAAATAATTTACCTTTCTACTGGTGGAAGAATTTTTAAAATCGGTCCAGTAGTAGTACTTAGTAGTTCTACTACTAGCCAAAGTTGACACACAAGCTAACAAGGATGTTCCCGGTGCAGGCAAGAAGAACAGCTACCCGAGCAGCGTGCCGGAGCGGTTCGTGGCGGACCGGCTGGCGGGCGAGCGGCGCGTGCTGCGGGACACCTTCATGGCCTCGCCCGCCTGGCCCGCCGGCGAGCAGCTCATTGTGAGTACCCGGCGTCGTAATCGTCATCATCGTCACTGTCGCACAGCTAGGCTCTGGTCGCTCTCACTATGTGTAGCTGGCCCAGCGGGGCGATCGGAATATTTTCGCCCAGGAAGTTCAGATGGTTTTAGTCCAGACGAGGGCAAACTCCTCAGACTCCTTTCTTAACGCATAATATGTAAGAACTTTTGACAAAAGTGGGTATGAACTGGTAAGCATACAAACTCCAAGGGGAGACAGCTGCCCCTGTGGTATTATCACCGAAGCATTACTAATCGACAACTGGAGTCATTGGAGGTCCTTTATCATGTCCTAACATTTCAATTTCACGATCGCTTTTAGAAAACATTATTATTAAATTTAATCTATCCAAAACCTGTTCCCAGTACTCTTGCGAGGCCATAAAGTACGACCGCCGCGGCTACAAGCCGCGCGACCGCGCGCTGCTGGCGTCGGACCGCGCGCTGTACGTGGTGGACGCGGCCGGCCGCAAGACCTTCCGCCTCAAGCACCGCCTGCCGCTCGACAAGCTGCGCGTCGTGCTCACCAACGAAACCGATAGCCTCGTGCTGGTCAAGATACCGCAGGAGCTCAAGAAGGATAAGGTAACGAAAGCGCAATGCATACGTAACGGGGTTTTATCCCGTACAGAACGGGACGTAAAGTTTTGGAAACATCGTTTCATAGAAAATGTACCTATACGATAGTGCATACGCAGCGGAATCCCGTACGGAACGTGGCCCGTACGGGACGGGAAAAACATTGTCGCCCTGGAACGCGGCCTGCGACGAGCTGGCGAGCTTTTTTAGAGAGGATGACATAATAGTGAATGAGCGCCAAAAGAGATAAAAGACAATTTCACTGGTTTCTAACTTCCTGGTGATCCCCAAATTACTACTAAAAATTGTAAGCACCTGGCCCCCATAGATTATTTTTGCAAATACGCGACCCGCTTAGAAAAAGCTCATCCCTGCTGACGCTATACTAATATCTATCTGAATCACTCAGATGAGATTTCTTGTAGGTTCTGTAAGTATAAATTTTTCAGTTGATCGAAATAGCTATTATAGTTTTTTGACGCCAGACCACGTGATCATCACGTCGTGATGTCAGTCACCGTGTAGAGCGCTCTAATGATACCGAGTACCGACAGTCCTGACACAATACGGACAATACCTGCAAAACAAGGCAACTAACCAGGAATCAGGATATCGTTACAGGCAACTTACTAGTAGGGCTCTACCGGCTCTACGGATTATAAATTAAATTGTTATATTACATATCGAAATGAATGTTGCTAAGCGCAAAAGTCGAGAATGGCTCGACCAATTCGACTAATTTTTTTGTATGTTCCATAAGGTTTTAAAAACACACGAAAGGTTTTAAAAATAATAAAAATAAAACTTTTGACAGAACGAAGTCTGTCCGGGCAGCTAATAATTAATATTATTGTTAGTGTCCCTCCCTGAAGCCTGCCTGGATAGCTGCCACCCTTTTGCTTGAGTCAGCCGCTAAACGACTTGCCGATTTCCGGCTGGGGGCTTGAGATTGAGAGCCAGTTCTTGTCTCATCTCTCTTCTTTCTTGACCGCAAATAAATCTGTGGTGCGTTGGCTGCTAGTGTTCACGGGCGACGGCTCGGTGATCGCTTACCGTCGGGTGGCTCGTCTGGCCCATTGTCAGCTAGGTATTTAAATGTTTTCAAATGAATCAAATTAATGTATGATATGACATGGCCAGGGCGACCTGATCATCTCGGTGCCGCACCTGATCGAGGCGCTGACCATCGTCACGGACTACAGCAAGAAGCCGGAGATCATTGAGATCGTCGACACCAGGACGTGAGTATATCTACCTGTCGAAATGTATTCCACATTGGTCATTCACTGACTCCAATACACACACACACACACACACACACACACACGCTTCACACTCACGGCCCCACACTAGGATTCCCTGTGTCGTGGGTGCCATGGACAACACACAACATAAACAAGGACATTCACACCCAGACCGAGAACAGAAATTCAAACTCATCATTCAAATTTCCGCCTCGCTGGGAATCGAACCCAGGACCCTCGGTGCGGCGATTCGGTATGGTAACCATTGCGCCACACGGGTCGTACCTACGAGTATTATTATTATCATTATTGTTAAGTAAGTACTGGATCGATTCTGGCATTTGAGATTTACCTACTCAATGCACGAAGTTCATGGATCACTCACAAATGGTGAAATTCGCACAAGGACCTATTCTCAGTGACAGATTATAAAAATTACGAAATGCAACACTTTGCGGGTACATACATAATTATGCCTGGATCATCGAATTTGGATGACTTTAGACAAGAAGTGGCAAGAAACTCCCAAGGAGACCTTCCTAATGAAGTGTAAACTATAAATTTTGTGGTGTTGTTGCAGCATCGCGCACAACCTGGTGAACGGCAAGCAGGGCGGCACCATCGAGGTGACGAAGGGGCAGCAGCCCGCCATCACGCGCGCCAAGAGCGGGAACCTGCTCGTGGTTAGTCGCTTCATTCATTCCTGAAATCCCCGCTGGTGGGGATTTAGTCATTATTAACACCACTAATTGGATAAAGAGGCCTGTGTCCACAGACATATATATACATATATAGGTCTGTGCCTGTGTCTTTTGCTCTGAATTTTCAAGCAATTTCGAGTTTTGGTTTAATCTGGACATACTCTATCCAGTTTACAATAACGTTTTTATTGTTTTATTTGTGACTTAAAAAATACACATAATACGAATTTTCGGTTGACAACGCATCAATTATTTCTTTGGTGTTACTGATGCCCATGGACGATGTTGACCACTACTCGTCGTTTGTGAACTCATTAAATAAACTTTATTAAACTTAAATCTATATTTAAAAAAGAAAGTCGTGTTTGTTACACTTTTTATAACTCAAGAACGGCTGAACCGATTTGGCTGAAAATTAGTGGGGGAGGTAACTTAGAATCAGGAGACGAACATAGGATACTTTTTATCCCGGAAAATAGACCTGTTCCTGTGGGATAAGGTAAATTTTTGTTATATGTAGTTGATAGATTAGTTATTTATACAGATATAAAATAAAGCTCGGGGATGGATATAGGATACTCTTTATCTCGGAAAATAGACCTGTTCCTGCGGAATAATGTAAGATTTTGTTATGTGTAGTTGATAGATAGCTATTAGTTATTATTATTAGCGTCTTTTATGACTCCTTTTTTTACTTGGGAGCGGGAGCGTGAGAGGCAGAGGGAGAAGCACACAGAAACTGTAACGGCTAAGAACGGCTGTACCGATTTTAATAATTTCTGATTTGTTACATTCTTAGGCGATACGAAGTTCGCCGGGTCAGCTAGTTTAATATAATAGAAATTTGACCTTCACAACTCATTTTAGCATCAACGTCTCTCATAAATCTCATAATACTTAGTAGGTAAAGTTTAGTATCTCTTGTATTGTACAGTCCCCTGCAAAGAAAAGTAACCCATCTCACGCACACAGTAAAAGATGCGTGTACAAGTACATCTTTTACTGTGTGTGTGAGATGGGTTACTTTTCTCTGCAGGTGACTGCAGTTCCGTGCAGAGAAAAGTAACCCATCTGTATAAAAATATACATACGAACATCAACGCTTCTATTACCTTTGATACGACCTTGTAGCTACGTGTCGACCTGTTTATAGGTATAATTATATATACGTAGTGTGTTCAAAAAATAAGAGAAAGTTTCGTTTTTTGAAAAAAATATTTTTATCTATTCGTCTGCATTAGTGTTGTCCGCCTATAAAATAGTCCCCACTAGACATTTAAATAAAGTGCCAGCGCTTCTTATAATCCCCAAAAAACTTTTAAAACTCGATTTTTAGGATAGGATGTGTTTTAATGTCATTGCTTAAAAACCACGGCCCTTTCAGGTTCTCTATAGAAAAAAGTCACAAGGAGCCATGTCTGGCTAGCTATGGAGGCTAGAGCATCGTTCCGATTCTATTTTTGGCCAAAAGTTCACGAACAAGTAATCAAGTGTGAGCAGGTGCAGCATTATCGTGGACTCGTGGTGCAAAAGCCATGAATCAAAAATCGCCGAGACCATAAAAACAAGTCTAGACGCTAAGGTTGATATTTGAAAAGTTCACAATGAATACAGCTGAAAATTTTATCATACTTAAGGGGCAATTGTGTCAACATAATAAAAAAATGTTTTACAATCGGACACTACAAATCCGCAAAATGTAAAAATTCCCGTTATTTTTTGAACATACTATATTTAATTATAAATTATAAAATTAAATTAAATACTCGTTACTTAATTGGTTCTTCCGCTATTATTATAATTTTGTAAACAAAATATAAATTAAAATATGGAGAGGTTGTGGTCATAAGGAGGATATATTAACCATGTTGTGGGGTACTGACCTTACATCCGTCGTTGGGCTGAAGGGAGGTTAGGGAATAGCCGGCGAATGGTGGACTTGAGGTGTGGGCGATGAGTGATCCGGGCGATGTTGAGTGGGCTGGTCCCGGGTTCCCGAATGGGCTTGCACTTCCCGTGAGATACACAATACACTATCGCATATATACTGGGCGTACGGAGGGTGTTGAGCACATGTAATATGGCGGCCGGCGGCACGGCGTGGTTAGTTGAGGCGCGGCGCGTACGACGGCGGGTTTCGCGAGGGACGCGTGTGCTCGGAGCGCAGGTAGCATTGAACACTAAACACAATGGCGCGCGAGCGCCGGATCGTCGGCCGGCGTCTTGAGCGCGGGTTGAGGTAAGGAAAGGGGGGCGCCAGCGACGGCTGAGGAGTGCGGATAGAGGGGTCGAGCGGAAACCTCCGTCGCGTTCTAGATGGCGCGATCATCCTGGGGGGCGGGGGGAAGGCGCGGGAGAGCCGTGTCCTCTTGAGCTGATTCAATGGGAAACCGAGCAATCTTCAGCACCGGTCTCCTTAGAGTTCCATGGGCAGTGTCCAGATCGACTACACGGATCACTCCATCCTTTCCAGGGAACGTGCGGATGATTCTTCCAAGCCTCCACTGAAGCGGTGCCAAGTTGTCCTCCTTGATGAGGACGATCTCTCCGACTTGGGGAGGGGATGAAGGAGCGAGCCATTTGGAACGGGTCTGTAGGGTATGGAGATAGGATTGGGACCACACCTTCCAAAATCGTTGGGAAATGGCTTGGATGAGCTGAAATCGCTTAAGAGCGGACAATGGTCTATCATCAAAGGAGTATTCAGGCAGTGCAGTAAGCGGACGACCTACAATGAAGTGTCCGGCCGTAAGTGGTTCGAAGTCCGATGGGTCGGACGAGAGCGGGCAAAGGGGTCTGGAGTTGAGTACAGCTTCGATTCGCGTCAAAAGGGTAGAAAATTCTTCGAAGGTGAGGTGTTGCTCACCCATAGTACGGTACAATAATTGTTTAGCCGACTTAACCGCGATTTCGTGTATTCCCCCGAACCACGGACCCGTGGGGGGGTTTAGCAACCACGTTATGTGCTGATTAGCAAGTTTATGCGTGAGAAAATCATTGTTTGCCGAAAGAAAGTTCTGAATTTCCCTGAGCTGATTCCGGGCGCCTTGGTAATTTGTACCACCATCCGACCGAATAAGGGTAGGAGTACCGCGTCGCGAGACAAAACGCTGCAATGCCGCAAGAAACGCTTCCGTGCTGAGTGAAGACACAGGTTCCAAGTGAACCGCTTTCGTAGACAAACATACAAATATACAAAAGTAAGCTTTTAAGAGTTTTGCGTTACGTAAGGTGCTGGATTTCACTAAAAACGGGCCGGCGAAATCGGTAGATACTTGACTAAAAACTGGTCGTGGCGTGACTCTGTCAGCTGGCAGATCACCCATGACAGGAGCCTTAAACTGAGGTCGGCATCTAAAGCATGTTACACATTTATATACACGATGTCTGATGACGCGGCGTGCTGATAGTATCCAGAATCGCTGTCGTAATATAGCGTGTAAGGTGTCGGTGCCTGGATGGCAATGTATTTTATGATAATGATCAATAATGAGATCTACTAATGGGCTTGAGCTGGGAAGAATTAGCTGATGTTGAGCATCGTACCCGAGCGGAGCGTGAGTGAGACGACCACCAACCCTGAGGAGGCCGTCTTTCAGGAAGGGCGAGAGACGTTGAAGTCTTGCAGTACACCGTTCGTTAGTCCGAAGGTTTTGTATATCTTGGGCGAACACGTTTTGTTGAACGGAGTTTATCCAGAAGAGCAAGGCCTCTCTTCGTTCAGTGGCCGTCAAGGGGCCAGATCGACGATTCATGGGCGCGGTTTTACAGTTGTATAAGAATCGCTTAATGCAAGCTGTCACTCCGATGAGCATGTCGAGAGAGCTGAAGCGTGTGAGGAGATCCGTGTCAAGGTCAGGGACAGCTATATGAGTTGGCACCTTCTTGGGTTTAAGTCCTGGTAACGCGTGGTGTCCTAGAGCTGGGGGCATCTTCGGCCATGTGTCTGGGTGCTCCATGAGCCAATTCGGAGACCACCACAGTGAATGTGTGGCCAGTGATTGAGCAGATAAACCTCTGCTCGCGCAGTCGGCAGGGTTGAGCGCTGAAGGGACGTGTCTCCAGGTGTAGTTGGATGCGGTGGACCTTATCTTGGTTACTCGGTTGGCTTCGAATACTTGAAGACGGTGGGGGGGCGTATTTAGCCAGGCTAATACTATAGTGCTATCTGACCAACACACGTGATGTTGTATGGTTATGTAAGCCGATAACTGAGTTGAAACCCTGGTCATGACCTGGGATAGGAGAGCTGCTGCTGATAGTTCCAATTTCGGGATTGAGAGTCGATTCTTTATCGGTGCGACCTTTGATTTGGCTAAAACTAAATGAACGCTTGCATTTCCGTTTGTATTCACTCTATGTAAATAAACAACTGCAGCATAGCCAGCCTCAGAGGCATCAGAGAAGCCGTGTAGCGTGTAAGTTGACGATGGAGCATTTGGGCAGATATGTCGAGGAATACGCAGAGCTGAGAGTTGTGGGAGATCTTCCGCTATGTGAGTCCACTCCACTTGGATATCTTCGGGGGTCGGTTCATCCCACGACAAGTTCAACAACCACAGTTTTTGGAGTAGTAATTTAGCGCGGAATACGACGGGAGTTACCCAACCGTTAGGGTCATACAGCGATGCTACCGTGCTGAGAATGGATCTCTTGGTGACATTAATTATAGGTTTCAAGGCAACTCGATAAACGAACTGGTCCGTCCGAGGGATCCATTGTATTCCCAATACTTTGATGGGATTAGAGTCTGGGCTAATGTCGAAATCCTTTGGTAGATCACACTGATCATCTGGGAATCTTTCCAAGAGTTTGGGTGAGTTGGAGGTCCATTTAGATAACTGGAAACCTCCCAAGGCAAGTAGTTCTATGAGCTCAGTTTGAAGTGCTTGGGCACCTTCAACAGAGGCGTCTCCAGTGAGAATGTCGTCAACGAATATAGCCTTGCGGATGACCTGGGCGGCTCTGGGGTACTTATGACCCTCGTCATGAGCAAGCTGAAGGAGCGTGCGGATAGCGTGATAAGGGCTGGACCGGAGCCCATAGGTCACGGTGTTCAGAGCATATGTGAGCAGAGGTTGGTCCGGTGATGATCGCCAGAGTATAAGCTGATACCGTCTATGGTCTGGATGCACGAGAATATTCCTGAACATCATTCGGATGTCCGTACTGAACACGACAGGATGAGTTCGAAACGCCATGATAATGTCAATGATGTCTCGTTGAAGGGGCGGACCTGTGTGTAGACAATCGTTAAGACTGACACCGTTAGAGCTTTTACAACTACCATCGAAAACCGTGCGGAGTTTTTCTGAACCTGACTTAAATATGCCATGGTGCGGAATGTAGAAGTGAGCCTTGTCAGCGAACGTACTTGGGTGACACAAAGACATGTGGCCTAGGTTGAGATAGTCAGTCATGAAGTCGACGTATTTTGAGCCGAAAGTTGGGTTAGCCTGTAGTTTCTTCTCTAAGCTGAGAAATCTCCGTAGTGCAATTGCGTGAGTGTTGCCCAGTTCAGGTGCATTATCAAGGAAAGGTAACGTGACCATGTATCGTCCCGATGGCTCACGAGTTGTTGAAGAGCGGAAAATTTTCTCGCACTGATCTTGTAGTGTATCTGTTGCCACTGTTGTCTCGAGGTCTTCGGAGTCCCAAAATCTTTCAATTGCCTTATGTATCTCTTGAGTTGATACGTCTGTGTCGGCAGTGCGAGCGGAGTACACGCGAGTTTTAGGTGTCGTGCATGAATCGTGGATGGGTCCAATTAACGTATAGTCGAATATCGTGCCGAAGGCTATAGGCCTGCCGGGGCCCAAAGATAACTTGGTCCCGTCGAGGACTTGACCAAGGACGTCCGAACCTAGCAAAATATCAACCGGAGAGGGTACATTGTAATCATGATCCGCCAGGGGCAAGCGCGCGCTCCCTGGTAATTGAGTTACATCAGGTAATTTATCCAAGGGCAGATAACCGGTGACGTGCTTTAAAATATGTGCTGTAACAGTTATTGTAGGCGTGTGAGTACGTGTCGGACGACAAATAATTGTAATTGATGCCTTAGATTCCTGTGAGTGCTGATTTCCTATCCCCCCGATCTTCAATGATGTGCGTTGTGTAGGTAATTTTAAAAAATTTGCCATGCGCTGAGTTACGAGTGTTACCATGCTACCACAATCTAGCAACGCTCGAGCTTTGTGGAAGTTGCCATGTACGTCTGATGCCTCCAACGAAACCGTTGGTAATAAGATAGGAATGTTGAGGGATGCCTGAGGATGAGCTGAATCTGTTTGAGTGGCTGATGATGGTTGTTGTAATTCTATTTTATTACATACTACTTGTTCTGTATTTGAGATCGTGGGGTTAAAGTTGTGCGGATGTAAATTTATGGGCATATCGTTTTCGAGTTCGGGGTGCTCGGTAATTATAGATAGTCATTGCGGGTGTGTGTGAGATCGCGGGGGAGATGGTGACTTCCGAGCGGCGAGCACTGGGCGGGTTTGGGCTTGATGAGCTGAGCGCGTTTGTGGTCGCTCTCTGAGTTCCGCGGGTAAAAGGTGCGCTGATGAGTGCACCGGTGATGTAACGCCAAGCCGATGCAGGGACGTATGGTGATTTATGCTGTTGCATTCCTTGCAACGCCCCGTCGATTGACACTCATTCTCGTAGTGCGGACCCAAACAGCGCTTGCATCGGTTGCGGGCCTGAATGAAGTCCCATCGTCCTTGAACGGGCTGGTTATTATAGGCCGGGCAGGCTATTAGTTTGTGGCCTTTTGTGGCGCACCAAGGGCAATAAAGGTTATTATTTGCGCCAGCCGGAGGTGAGCGCGACGTACGGGACGAGTAGACCGGTCGGTAAGCTGACGTATCGGGCTGACGAGTTGTAGGGGCTGAACGTTGCGCCGGCTGTATTGGCCTGAAATTTTGGCGACCGTATAAGTTTGGGGTGCGTGCTAGGCTGGGTGATCTTCTCGGAGCAGAGGTAGAAGCGAGCACGGGCTGGGAAGAGTGAGAAGAGTGCGCGGGGTTAGATTTCTCGGTTTCTATGCACCGCGCGTGTTCTTCTAAAAAAGAAATTAAATCATTCAAGGTGGGTAGACGATCACCCGATGCGTGCCTGCGTTCAAATAGTGTGCGGAGTTCGCCTTTCAGCTTGCGCACCACAATCGAAACGAAGACGTAATCGCAGTCTTTAATGGGCAGATCTAAATTGCGCAGGGCGGACTGAGCAGAGATGAGTGGAGTCAGGAAGAGCTGTCGTATATCTGACCGGGAGCCGATTGGTGGGAGCTCGAGAATGATATCGACGAACCTGTCGATCAATACGCGCCGGTTCTCGTAGCGCTTGGTCAGGATCTCGAGAGCCACCTTATAATTATCATTGGTAATTTTAAGGTGAGCGATCATGCTGAGCGCCTCACCAGAAATACAAGAGAGCAGATAATGCAGCTTGACTGCATCCGTGAGGTTGACCATGTCATCGGTCAAGCTTTTAAAGATGGTAATAAATGAGGGCCAATCCTCTAACTTAGAGCTGAAGCGAGGGAGCTCAATTTTGGGCAGAACGGAAACGGGCGCAGTCATGTTTGAAGAATGAGGAGCGGAGGCGGGCGGAAGGGAACTAAGCCTTTCCCTGGCAACGAGTATCTGTGTGTAAGCCTCGCTTGCCTCATCGAAGCTTTCAGTGTATGTCGCCTCGGTTTTGTCGTCCAAATCTTTGGCATCTAGTATCTCCGCGTACACATCGTCCAGCTTACTTTTGTAGTCGTCCAACTTCGTTACACGCGCTTTGAAATCGACGACCGTGTAGTTAGTTGTGTCACCCGCGAGGATGGCAACACCAATTTTACTAAGCTGAAGAATAGCTTTGTAAGCTTCCCGAAAGAAAGCAGCTTGCGACTTGGTCGGCATTGGAACGCTTTAGCTTAGCGGCGCGGTGTAAAAAAGCAAAGCGCGGTATAGGTGCGGAGAAAAAAAAACGTGCGGGCAGAGCTGAAGGTACGCGCAAGAGGATAACTCGTATTTAAAAAAAAATCTGAAAATAAAATATTTGTTTTATATTTAAAAAAAAAAACTAAAATAAAAAAAATTAAGCTTAAAAAAATTATTCAAGAAGCAGCGTTTTAATTGGGCGGCGCGGCGTAAACAAAAGCGGCGCGCGGTTTATGCGTGCGGAGCAAGGCGTATGAGCAAGGCTAAGGGTATATTACACGAGAGAAGAAACGACAATTAAATAAAATTTAAAAATAATAAAGCAGAGCGCGGTAAATGTGTGTGCGGCGCAAGGCGTGTGTGAGCAGATTTAAAAGTATAAAAAACTACTTTTAAATAAAATTTAAAAATTAAGAATTAAAAAAAAATCTTAATTAATAAAAAAAAATTAAGCACGAGAAAGAAGAAAAAAATTATTATTAATCTAGAAAGGGATATATATTATGTTACAATAGTATGCAACAAGCAGAAAGGTATTTAAAATAATAAAGAGAAAAAGGTAATAATTAATTAATGTGCCGAGTGTGTCGCGGCCCTAAAGTTCCTTGAGTCTTATTTATTAACTGCGAATCGTTTCTTGTTACGAACTTAGGAATGCGATAGTTACCTATTCACGCGTTTACTAAACACTTCACTTTAGTGGTCTAGTTGAAATTATGTATTAAAGGTACTCTGTGAATGTTATTAAAAATATTACATAGGGGTATTTATTTGAGCTGGAATTATTCGCCGTGAATCGAGCTGTACTAACACTATACTATGTATTTATTGTTATTTAAACACCAAAATATAGACACAAAATAGAACGGAGACAAATTAAAAGTTTTAAATATTTAAATGATATTTACGATCAGCTATACAACTGCCGTTATAGCTTAATTGCAGTATGTACCCACTTACTTGCACTGTTGAGAAAAAATAAATTCACACTATGTAGGTTTAATTTTGTAACTTACTTTTTACTTTACATTAAATTTGTAACTTACTTTTTGCCTTACATTAAATAGGTATTTATGAACCAAATAGATATAGGCTGAACCAGCTGGTGTGGGCGGATAGGTATTTACCTGGATATATGAGCGGAATTGGAATTTACGCAATGCAATTATAATAATTTTATTACGGGTAGGTATATATTAACGGGACGGGAGCTGATGGTAGCAGAGGACGTATACCAAGGGCTAATTCCAAGGATCGAAGGACCAAAAAGGATGTGGGGTACTGACCTTACATCCGTCGTTGGGCTGAAGGGAGGTTAGGGAATAGCCGGCGAATGGTGGACTTGAGGTGTGGGCGATGAGTGATCCGGGCGATGTTGAGTGGGCTGGTCCCGGGTTCCCGAATGGGCTTGCACTTCCCGTGAGATACACAATACACTATCGCATATATACTGGGCGTACGGAGGGTGTTGAGCACATGTAATATGGCGGCCGGCGGCACGGCGTGGTTAGTTGAGGCGCGGCGCGTACGACGGCGGGTTTCGCGAGGGACGCGTGTGCTCGGAGCGCAGGTAGCATTGAACACTAAACACAATGGCGCGCGAGCGCCGGATCGTCGGCCGGCGTCTTGAGCGCGGGTTGAGGTAAGGAAAGGGGGGCGCCAGCGACGGCTGAGGAGTGCGGATAGAGGGGTCGAGCGGAAACCTCCGTCGCGTTCTAGATGGCGCGATCACATGTTAACAGCGTAACTTATGAAATGTAATTTCCAAGAAGCAAAAATAGAATTTCTAAAAAAACTTTGACTTACCCACATATTTTGTTAAATAGCGCATGATCAACCTATGCCGCGAGAATGAATGGTGTGACGTCACACGACGTCATGCTAATCGATGCTTATCGCTAAGCCTATACTAATTTCGCGGCAACTACCAAGAGCTCTTTGGTCCAGTGGCTAGGAGGTCTCGCCTCCACTTATAAAGTTGGTGGTTCAAATCCTGGCAAGATGATTGTTGTTTTCGCATTTATTTTATAACTAGTTATTTTTTATTATTTTATTATTTATTTCAGAACCCGGCGTTTTCCACTAGGTTAAAAAAATTCTGATGATTAAGACAGATCAGTGTTTTGTGTTGACGTTGATCTTTACTTATTATCTTCAAATTGTTGCATGGGAAAAGTGGAAAATCGACTTCAGAGTGTATAAAGGACATCCGTACAAATATTTTTTGCGTTATATACATATATATAGATTTGTTGATTCTAGTTAGCTTACCATCGTGAAATGAAATATAAATTGTAATTTAGCCGCATCGAAGTGACAGAAACAGGTTTCCGCAAAAACAGGTCGACACGTAGCTACAAGGTCGTGACAAAGGCAACAGAAACGTTGCTATTCGTATGTATATTTATGTTTATAAAGATGGGTCACTTTTCTTTGCAGGGGACTGTACTTATGTATAAATCTTTGTATTTGCAGGTGGCAACTCCTTGAAGACCAGGCCCTGACAAGACAATGAACGTATTTATAAATAGCCACGACGATACAAATATACAGATAGGACAACTTGTTACTGTAATTTAATGTATTTAAATTTATTTTGTACTTACTGTATCTGCCAGTAGGTATGACATAACTACTTGGTATGTATGTGTATTATGTAAAAAGTTAAACTATTTACTTTGGTTAACGTGTAATTAATATTCTTTCATAATTTATCAAAATTTCGGCCTGTGAATCAGTGGATAATAAATTAATTGAATTACCTATCTAATAAGTAACTTTACAGACGTTATCATGAACAAGTTATTAATTTAATATAATAGTTACTTGTTATTACAATAACTATAATTATTACAATAATTATAAAATTTTATAACAATGTTTTAATTTCTACTGTTGGTCATTGTAATTTTTATATTAGAAAATTTAAAGTTAAACTTTTTAATATTCCAATCAAGTTTCTAAGCTGTATACAAATAATGTTAAGTAAGGTTTAAAATAGTTTTTCACGTTATTTTCGTACAAAATATTTAGTATTTTTTGCCATGAAGTCAGACCTGTAGTATTGCATAAAAATGCGTCATAATCATCGTAATAATAAAAAAAAAACCTATCAATTTATTTTTGTATAATTTAATAAGACTGCGAGGTTTGTATAAACATAAACTGATTATTTTTTATTAAATGACGCATTTGGTTGTTTTTACAATATGTAGTAAGCTGAATCGAAGGTGCCTAACTAAACGTAGGATCATAGTCCATATTCTGTATGTTCAAGCAAAGTGTGATCCGATGTAGAGTATAGATATTTTTTATATTTATTTTGCCAATTTATTTATGAATCGCAGTAAGATCAACTGTTAAAATAAAATAAATTCAATTTGATAGAGAAATTTATTTCAGCAAGTCGGCCATACTTAGTTTTAAAATAATTATAATATGTATTACAGGCAATGAACTTTGTGCCTTATTGTAAGCCAGTTCCTTTGTAGTCATTTTAATACACATATTTTGATAAAATATTTTGTCTTATTTATATTTACGAAACCCATATTGCTTGTCACAATTTATTAGGATCTCCATTAAATATCCTACCTAGTTTAAAAATATTATCATTATAGTAACATCATAGGTCAATGAAATAGCAAATTATAATTCATTGCAGTTTATTTTTATAAAAGTTACTTACATTTTTACAATTGTATTTTATACTATCAAAACAATCCAGAGTTACGGGACTTGCTACCTTTCAGTCTTGGCATAAAAAATATTTTGTTTGAGTTTTCATTTTTACAGCTAAATTTTAGTAAAAAAATAAATAAAATACTAAAATAGCTAAAAGTAAAGATTTTGATCTGCACATAACCCCAATGACCACAATATCTACTAACCAAAGGACATCATTTGGTCCCATGTCACATTTACAAGTACAGTGTGAAAGAATATGTGTATCAGACAGAACAACAGCATTAAGTTTATCTTTAAATCCACGGAAAAATATGATTCTCCAATAATATTTGAAGGAAAACATTTAATTAACAACACGAAAAAAATTGCATTGCTTTTAAGATCAACATTATACGAGTATCTTATCCCCCCGCCTTACATTATATTGCGTGATATTTAGCATAATCAAAAACCTTCAACCAATTAACTCGTCGATTACCGGGAACGTGGATTCACGTTCGAACTCAAAAGTACCGCCGCCGCCGCGATTCTCAGGTATTAAACCTTCCATTTTCTTTCCCACTTTTAACAAACATTAAAAACCAAACATCCTCTACAATCGTAAATATACAAGTCTCCCAAACTCCGGATTATTCATCCACGTGGCACATCACATCTTAAATCTATATAATACAAAGGACTTACTTCTTAAGCCACGTGCTGTACAGTATAGGTCAATATCCTTAACAAAGGTGCTATGGTTTTGAAAGCGAAATTTACCAAACTTACATTTACGGAGTCTTTGGCCCACTATAAATCACAATAACATAAATTAAAACAGGGAAATAAAACTGCATCGGCCGAAAATAAATACGAAAATGATTCAACCAATTATCATTACCAATTTAAAGTTGGTATTGTTACATTTAGTGCTTGAATAACAATTGATAAAATTCGCTTTCAAAAATATAACATGTTTCTTAAATCCTCTCGGTCTAAAAATGCAGGGGCAGTCATTTTAACTATATACATCACATTAACCATTCCAAAGAGTCAAGTCCAACCTCCACTCCTATTTCATTGATATTTTTAAACATGAATTATAAATATAGGCACATATTACGACGTTTATGTATGATGAATAAATAAATATATACATTGCATACAAAAATAATTTTATATTCGTTTGGTGTTCTATAGTGGTCTCCGTATTTCTACACATCTACTTAGACGGTAGCACATAAATAATATGTTTAAAAACAATTGACAACATTACACAAATTGATTTAACATGGCTTATTGCTGAAAAATAATATAACAGGCAGTTACTGAACATAGTTGCTCCACTGAACTATGCAATATTTTAAAATGATTATACATAATCTGAAAAAGTTCACAACATAATATGTGTTGTATGCATAATGCATAAGTGATATTAAAAATACATTCATAATATCCCCTAATAAACGAACACATTTATGATTATGGTGTCTTGCCCTCAACACCACCCATATTTAATATCCTATAAGTACAGACTTACAAAAAAATCTTTGAGAAAGTTTAACATGATGTTATTAACAGTATCAATTACACTAGATAAGATAACTTGTGATGAGTTCTCTAATATGTACAAATTTACAATAACAATATTGCAACAAGTTAAATTGAGTGGCAATCCTCATATTGGCATAAAATTTGTGTTGAGGAATTCACTAGTTATATTAATTTATATACTTAGATAACTTAGCTAAGGCTAAAGGGAACGTGGCAGAAGTCATTTGTTATTTTATCTTTTTTAAATTGGCACCAGATGTTTAATTCATAATTTGTTAATTGCCGCATCTATACAAATAAATGAAATTGGAGTATCTGTTTGTAATATTAAAATAACCGATTTTTACCAAGTGCATTTGGATGTATACATGGTACATACCAAAACAACATTTTTTACAATTTTTGTCTGTCTGTTTCGGGTAATCTCTGAAATGGCTGGACCGGTTTTGACGCAACTTTCACTGGCAGATAGCTGACGTAACAAGGAGTAACTTAGGCTTGATATTGATAGATTTAGGATTTGAAACTGGTGACAATGCAATGATCTGAATTCTATATCCAATTTGTACTACATTTTTTACATTCAGTATTGATACACGCACAAAATACTTTAGGCACATACTAGGTATAGTTAACCAATACTTGTCTGGACAACATTTCTCAGTTTAAATTTACTTGATAGATATTATTGAGAAGATTTAAGATGTAGGTAAAGCTCATCAGATTTCATATTCATAAGATATTAAGTTAAGACAAGAGATTTGGACAACAATAAAAAAAAATCTACTCCCAGTATATTCCTTCCTGCTATAGGTATACCGGAGACCTCACTATAAGTTCCAGGTGATCCATAATTCCGTGGTTTTCCCAAACATTGTTATGGAGACAAAGGAGATGTATTTTGATGGGCGGGACTTTTGTACATTCCAGCATGAAAAGAGAAAACTATGCTCATTCACAGAAAATTTAAAAAAAATTAAATGTGCTGTTCTCTGCAGAGAAATTATTTTCAATAAATTATTTCTACACATGACAACATTGGCAGTTCCATGGAACTAGTACACTCCGAAATAGGGAACTGTCTACATATATATATACTTGTATATTGTCTGTGATTAGTTATCTGTACTGTAGAATGATGAACTTTGAAGCTTAAAGTGACATTAGATAGATATAACCCCTGCAGTCAACACGTCTATTGTCCAAGCGAATATCCACCATACTGTCTCAGCGTTACAATATATTATCCAGAAATTGATTATTGTCGCCAAACCCACGTGAAATCTGGAATTTGGATGATAAGGAAAGCTTCCAAATGATATGACCTATTTCCTACTGAATGTACATTTCTAACACATCGTCTTTACGAGTCAGTGGTTAATATAATTATTGTGATGATCCCATAATAGATACCACTCAACATTTATGTGATCAATAAATGTGTTTTCTCAGGTCGTAGGTGGTACGATGACGCATGTATTGTTCATACAACCCAAGACATGGAATGCTAGCGCAAGGGTATTAGTGTGTACGGGTTTATTTCTTTTTTAATATAAAAGATTAGGTTCATAACCACTCATCGTTTTAGAAGCAACAATTGCTTTGAAACCATATTATATATATCTTTAAGTATTAGCACAAACGAAATCATTACAAAAAATTGAAGCATTAAGGAATTATCTCAAGTAAGAAAAAATATTAATAGTAGTTTCCACAAGAGTTAAATGCTTAAAGCATATTACTTTTCAATTACTTAGTGAGTTCAACTTATAAAACAGCTTTCATATTCAATTATTGTCAACTTTGAAGTTAAATGAGCAATACTCTCTGGTATGTAATACACATAAAATGAGTTTGAGTGAATTAGGAAAGATTCTGACAAATTTCTGTACTGGTATAGGGGAAACATAAGTTACCTTTTAATGCAGTCAATGGTACAAAAATATCTACTATACTATATCCACGATATCTAGAGAGATATTTGACAATACAAAATTAGTGAAAAATTTAATTTAATATACATATTCATAATATTTTATTGTAATTTTTTTATATTTGAACAATCAGCAGGCACAGTTATCTTTTATTCAATTCAATCAATGGAAAACCAGCATTTTAATGTAAAAGTTATATGTGATCTATACCTCTTCCAGAAACTATAAATATTTCTAGCCAAAATATAAGTACTCTATCAGTATAAAAACTACACCTGTTTTGGAATAATCAAACTGACCATATTATACCAGAATATATACTTTACATGGTAACAATAATATGTACAGATATTTACAAGGAAAATCAAATTTGGAATATCAAAACCTTCCGGTAACATGCACAAGTGCAACTTTGGTTATCAATACAATGGATTTTCAGTGATTATTTTTCCGACCCAAATATCGACCAATAGAATTGCACCATTCGACATCACGTGGTACAACCTACATGGTATTATACTGATAATTTTTTGAAAATTTTCTCTGGTAGTTGCTATATATAAAAAACAAAACATGATCCAGTCAAATTAACCACACGTCAAACTGACAGGTTGAATTCAACGGAAAAATAATCCCCCGAATACCACACGAGCTTCAAAATTATCTGGCATTTCCCTCAAGGTTCCCTGCAAACAAATAAAATCGTCAAGTTTTTCAGGAAAAATCACGAGCGCTTCGCGCTCGTGATTTTTTAACCTCAAAAACTTGACTCCTTCATTTGTTTGCAACGAACCTATCGGAAAATACCCGATAATTTTAAAGCTCTTGTGGTATTATAAGTGATAATACAACCGTTTAAACTGGATACATCCATGTATAGAAATCAATCTATTCCTTTTAAATAACATTTATTATTTATCACTGCTCTATGAACATAGACATAATACTACTAGACTAGGCAAGGTATCTGAGCATATGTAAGTGAAACCGTCACGCTGTGAAGAAAGGCAGGAGGTAAACCTATCCTTGTCTTACTTACGAGTTACGCGAGTCTCCTTGGTCTCTTTCTCTTTCTAATAGCGTGACGCAAAGAAGGCCCGCTTGTCTAGTCTAGTAGTATTATGTCTATGTCTATGAATGATTTGGATTACCAATTAACATTGTATCTTGTTTACTCAGCCTACCATAAGGAACTCAATGATACTCATAACATTTATTACTCTTATATTGCTTTACACTATTCTATAAGAACACTTTATTATAGTCATTAACAAATAATATAATGATATGGTTATAAGTTGGCTTTTAAAACAAATAGAACTAACCTTTTACAGAGACGGCACTATTATTACAACAACAATTAGCTTGAAACAAATGTGTAATAAACAATAACATATTAACAGTCGACATGCTCTTGCATGTGAGTTGTTTTATGGAGTGTACTAATAACAGGCCACCAATAAATAACAAGTATTTCATTAAATAAGGCATCCTCAATTACCATGATATCCTCACCCATATCCAGTCGTATCCACAACCACCAACGCTCACTTGAATGTCAACAGCACTTGTATATTTTCACTAGCATTTGTTCACTGTAAATTTCGTCTACACTATATCACATAGTTCACTCACACTAGCACCGCCACTGGCAATTATTTTTGATAACTACCAAAGTAATAATACTCCAAATACTATTTCCCCTGGCCCACCGTCTCTTGGCTCGGCTCAGTGGCCTTGAAACCACTTTCAGACTTGTATGGCTCACTTTTGAAACTAGAATCTGATTGGTTGGAAGATTCATTGATTTTGTAGTCTTTATCCTTGCTATCGGAGTTCTCGTTGGAGAATCCATATGTTTTGGGGTTTTTCGGTGGCTCCTGTTCTCTTTGCTGTCTCCGTCGCTGCTTCGACCAGAGCTCGTGGCAATCTTGCCATGTAGGCAGCTCCAGTGCTTGCATTCTGTAATAGAGGTTTTCAAAGATTATTTATATAAGAATGAAAAAGAACACTGATGTAACTACAAAATATGTGCTGGAAAAGAAACTACATAAATTTTGGAAGTTTTCTTAAGATTTTTTCTTGGTTTTTTAAACCAATGTATTACAAACATGAGAAAAATATGTTAGCTCAGTATGTACTTACTGTTCAGGCACAATATTCTTGAGCCAAGGACTCTTGAGTGCCTCCTCAGCCGTTATCCGTTTGTCAGGGTCGAGCTCCAACATTCGGTCTAGTAGGTTTAGCGCCGGTGCGGGCATGAACGCGAAATGCTCGCGCACACATCTCTTGTGGTAGCGTTTCGGCCTCAACGTGTGCCACAGGGGAAGATTGACCACGTTGGGCCACACGCCCGGGAGAGGTGTCCCGCACACACGAGATATCATCTCCAGTTGCATCATTTCTACGCTCGCCTGAAACATTAAAAGAATTTCTATAGCACTGTCCTTCGTTCGTTTCTGTTATTTATAATGAATAAACTACACAACTTTTCGTGTTTAAATAAAATTTTACAAAAAAATACACCATACTACCAACCCCCTCTACACTCCACCTACCTGAAATATAGGATGTTTCAGAAACAGCTCCCCCAGTATACAGCCCATGGACCACACATCCACAGCGGGTCCGTACCGCTCCTCGCCCAGTAGTAGCTCCGGCGGGCGGTACCACAGCGTGATCACCTTGTTGGTGTAGGGCCGCGCGCGGTCCTCCGCAGACCACAGCCGCGCCAGACCGAAGTCGCCGAGCTTTACTTCGCCTCTGGAATGACACGAGGATTAACAGGCTTGCCTAAGGCTATCACGGTCGGGATTCCCGCTGCTGTAGCAGTAAATTTTTTCAAACCTTGCAAGCTAATTCTAACTACTTCCTCTTATCATGAGCATAAATTTTGCATATTGCTTTAGTTTTGATTACAATGCATTTTTATGACAACGGTGATCTGTTCTACAATCTGAGATGGTTTCAAACAAGGTATCTCCTTGATAGAATTTTATTAAGATAGTTCTAAACTCCATCATAACCTAACTGCTGCAGTTATGACGTCTTCGTAACAGAAATTTAAGCAGCCACAAAATTTTATAAGCTTTTTTTTTATTCATTTATATTTATTTATTATTTTTTTTCATATTTACTTGTTATTCATGAGTATATTGCTGCACTTGATATCCCGGTGCAGAAAGTTCTTCCGATGGCAGTAGGCGAGTCCGTCCAACAGCTGACGCATGATGGAAGCGTTGTGCGACTCCGTGAAGTCCACCATCTTTGACTCCAGTAGACCCATGAGGTCGTGGTCCATGTACTCGAACACCAAGTAGAACGAGCCCTTGTCCTGGAAATGGTTGCGTTTTGATTGAAACAAACTGTCGTTTTCTTTATTTGTGCGACAAGCGAAAAGAGGTTACCATTGGCTATTAATTCTTCTGTCGCCTGTAATACGACACCCTGTTCTACCGACATGGCATTGGGAAAAGTATTCTGGA
Source organism: Thymelicus acteon (assembly GCA_951805285.1). NCBI lineage: Eukaryota > Metazoa > Arthropoda > Insecta > Lepidoptera > Hesperiidae > Thymelicus > Thymelicus acteon. The sequence continues at coordinate 16,589,060 of OX638226.1, read as the reverse complement.
CTGAGAAAACAGGGCCAAAAATCGTAGATTCAAATGAAATTAGTGACTTCACATGACATGGATCAAGCATTATAACAACACACATTTTTCGATATTACTTGTATTTAGTTATCATTTTATCAAAGTTACAAGAAAACTTTAATATATACATTACCTTCCTAAAGTCCAACGCGTCTTGCTTATCCGTAACAATCTCTCTGAGGTTAACAATATTCTTGTGGTTGAGCTGCCGGAGAATCTTGATCTCTCTCACGGCGGTGATGGGGAAGCCCTCCTTTTCGTTCTCCAGCCGAACCTTCTTCAAGGCCACCAGCTGACCAGTGTTCTTGTCTCGCGCCTTGTACACTTGGCCGTAGGTGCCTTCACCGATTTGGGTTATGACCTGCAAATTATATGAGATAAATATAATAAATATAGTTATTTTTTAATAGTAACCTCGTATTTAAGTATGCTATGTCATGAAGTGTTTACCTGGAATCCGTCCACGCACTTCTCGCCCCAGTCCTTGGCGTGGTGTGTGGGCGTGGCCACGGCGACTACCTTCGAGCCGCGCCGCTTCAGTATTCGAGGCCTCTTCAGTTTCGAACCACTCTACACAGTGGTGACATACAAAACTTGTTAATTGTGGCACAAGTGTATTTTGTTATTTAATGCAGTGGACCTTGTACATGAAACTTTGACAGGGTACCTTATAATTATAGTGCGAGGGAGCACTAAAAAATGTTTTTTAAATATATCCCCATAAAGGGGTAAAATGGGATTCTTAAAAAAATGAAATTACTCAGAATTTTTGTGAGTGTTCATTTCAAATTATACGAGACCCAGGGTTTTAGACAAGTCTTTTATGATTCATCTATGTAAATTGCTTAATAAATAACAAAGTTCAGATGAACTTCCTATTTTTGAAGTTTGTTTAAAGATCCTGTAAGATTGTTTAGTACAATAACTAGTTTATAACAACGGACTTTAATGACATAGTTACATACATGTGGCATGTGTATGTAGTATGTAGTATTTGGTTCTACTTGTCACTACATACACGGACTATATATATACGTGACATGTGTGTATATGTGTGTGTTTGTGTGTAGGTGTCGGTACTATTCATTACAACAGGGTACAACACTGGGTACATATACATACGTTCTCCCTGCCGGGCTTCCTGGCGGGGAACACGTGCGAGTATTGGTCCTTGCGCGCGGCGGGCGGCGGCGTCGATCCGTCCAACTCGTCCGCGCTCAGCTCCTCCGAGCCAGGGATCACTGGGACACACACTTCTCTCTTATTATACACACAGCAAAAGAGTTAGGTATGCAGGGCATTATGTAACCTTCAGTAATGTGTTATATTACAGAATGTCTGTGATCAAGATCAGTGATAAATGCTACCCATATACATAAAGTATGTTTTAATATTGATAACATTTTGTAATATTAAACATTACAGAACATTTTTGTATTGTTCCCTGCATACCCTGACTCTTTTGCTGACTGTACATCTCTTATTTATCCAGAAATTAAATTGAGAATATGAATCACTGGTCAGTACAGTCTATTCTAGTCTATTTGAAAAAGTATTTGACCTGGAGTAAATAAAAAATTCTCAAATGTCTATCTAAGTTTCAAAGAAACAACCCTGTGATAGACAGGACGGACTGACAGCTGGGTCATAGTTTTGTCAAGCCACCCTTAGCCAAGGCGACATAGCATATAGCAACACATAATATTATTATTAACAAGGCTTTGTACCTGGCGGCATCGGTAGGTTCATGATGCCAGTTCTCTTCGGTTTCTTGACTGGGCTCGGAGACGGCGTGCTCAGCGGACTGTCGCCTGCCAACGTCTTTAGATCCTCTACCTGCACACACAATACAGAGAAGCATTATACACACATCATGTTACCTTACACTTTTTTTGTTTGGCACTGTCATTTTTTTCTAAGTATAAGTTAGTCTAAAGGTCGATGCATACGTAACGTGCTTTTTTCCCGTACAGGACGGGACGTGAAATTTTGGAAACATCGTTTCATCGAAAATGTATACCATACGCAGCGGAATCTCGTACGGGACGGGAATGGGGCACGCACATATATTTATGCCCCGTCCCTGTCCCGTACGGGGTAAAATCACGTTACGTATGCATCGACCTTAACACTGCCCATGCGACTTTAAACAGTCGATCGAACTGCCAACATGCCAAGCCAGTATTGAAAAGGTGGAAAAGTAGTTGCATGAGTGTTGGAGAATAGTGTAAGTACCTATCTATATCCACTTATTATTTATAAATTTTCTGTTCTGTTCTATGAAGAATCCCTCGAACAAACGTTTATTTCTTCTTTCATTCTATCCATCCATCCATCTCCCTCACCTGCGTGTTAGGCGGCATGGGCAGCTTGGTGAGGCTCTTGTGCTTGGGCGGCGGCGGCTGCTGGCTGCTGAGGAACACGCTGTCCACCACGCTGCCGGCCGCGCGCAGCCCCGCCGCCGGCACCGGCGTCGTCGGCGCTTGCGACGGTGATGGCGTTGGCTGCTTCGTCTGGGGGAAAATATGATGATGACGTTATTTTTTTCTTATAAAGAGCATAAATTCATAGCACCAGCGCTAGCATTCACCCTAAATATTTGGTTACTATATTTACAACATTAATAACGTAGGGTTAGATGGTTCTAATGTGATGTTACCATAATGTTATAGCAGTTGTAATATTATATTAGTTTTAGGTATAACTTCTAGATCAGTAATTAATTTTTGACTTTTATAACATACTTTAATAAAATTTATAATGTAGGTATTGTTAATGTAGTTAGTAGTTAGAACTTTGCACTAATATATTTTAATATAATACTAATATAATTTATTATTTTTTTCTTTTTTTTTTTTGTTTGTATTTAAACCAAAAATGACATTACATACCAATGAAATGAACCTTACTATAAAATCAAAATATTACTAAATCATAAGTAGCAACCCTTATATGTTTATGGTTCATAAATAAAAAACCACCTGACAAAGCTTAATAAAATTGGCTGTCCAGTTAGTCTTTGTAAGGCTGTTAAATAGGTAATATATTTCCACCTCACCTCACTACTATTACTATCAGCATCGCCATTAGCCCGCACATCGCTTTCCGGCTGTTGGGCGGTCTGCTCGGCGGGCGGCTGGGCGAGCGGCGCGGCGAGCGGCTCGGCGAGCGGCTCGGGCGAGGCCAGCCGGTCGGGCGGCGGCACGGACGCGGGCTGCGGGACCGGCATCGGTATATCCACCACGTCTGTGGGCTGGTCCTTGTTCTCACCGTTCTCTTTGGATGCCTGGTGTAAAGATATTGAAATGAAATGAAATAATGACATACATTTATGCACGTCATTTCTTTAATTTACCAGCTATTGATTAAGGAATGCCTCCTCAAGAGGATATACATGTGCTCAGAAGTGGGCCATTACTGGGTTGAAACCAAAAGGTTGCCATTAAAATAGCACAGTACACTACACTCAATGTTCTTATCGTCGTATAATATTATTGTAATATGTGGACTCAAAAATATTCGTGAGAAAAAGTATTGTTGAAAACCATTTTCGAACGCAATTATTAAGTTAAACCCCTGTACAGAAGTCACAGCAATTAGAAATTGCCCATATTGAGAATTAATAATATGCTTCCTTCAAGAAACGCACAAATATTCTGTTACATACAACGTGTATGGTAGCCGTAACACATAGCCGATGTCTATCTATCATCGTAGTCTGTACCTGCGTAGAGCTATCTGCCGTGGCGTTGGACAGCTCGTCAATCGTGAGTACCTCCAGGTTGGGGTTTGATGACAGAGATATTGCACCTTGAGACTCCTCCTCTTTTTGGTTCAGGATTTCTTGTAACTTCTGCCAGGAGAAAATAAAGTGGTTATTGTAATTGTAAAGGTTAATTCACTGTCGTACGGGTATTGCGTTGCACATACTATGGCTGCTACCCAAGCAGCATCAAATAATGTAATCTAATGTAATAAAAGCAGTAACAAATAATGTAATCTTGGACCCTGAGAAGAGCAAGTAGATACAAAGTATATTGGGAGTGACACATGTATAGAATAGACACGCGAATGACATGAAGGATCTGTTATTTGTCGAGCCACAGACCTTATCTCTCTTGCGCTTGTCCTTGATGAGTTCAGCGAAGAGGCTGGTGTCGCTGATCTTCTCCTTGAGGTCGATCTTGCGCTGCAGCAGCGCGGTCGGCGGGCTGGGTGACTCGTGTTTACTCCTGTAGATATTATAAATCAGTTAACACTCTGTCCCACCTCATTCACCTTACGCCCGCTAGCCTAACCGCTTTGTTCTTCATTAACTGATCAGAATGATCGAAGGTTTAGTAGCAAAACGTCTTATTAACAAATTCGCTCGAGAATTTTGTAACTTAAAATTAAATTATATTATTATATTAAATTACTTTATTACTTTAAAGGCTGTGTACAAAATGTGCATATGGGTACCCAAGGATTTTCATTAAAATATCTAACTACAGTAAAACTATTTGACATGATCAGTAAACCATCTGACCTGTGCCTATCCCTGGTGGATTCCATCCTGGAGCGGTGGCGCGGCGGCGACGACGAGCGCCGCTTGGAGCGCGACGCCGAGCGACGCCGCTTCAGCGAGCTGCGACTGTGAGATCTGGAGATAACACCACGTGTACATTATGGGGTTAGGAAGCTGTCCATCCATCAGCTAGCCTTTCTTGCTCTTTGCTAAACAAACAAGGTATTAAACTTCAAGACGATGCCTGCTAGAGGTTGTTCGAAGCTATTCGCCCTCATAGAAATTAATTCAAGAGTTCTCGTGTACAAATGAGTTTAAGTAACTTTACCACAAAGATCGAAATACTTGACCAGCACTACGTCAACGACAGGTTCCGTGTACGTTAGTAGATCGGTTTACTATTGCACAGATGTATAGTTAGCAGCAGCGAGTGCTAAACGCTTTATACAAATAGAAAACTCAAAGTCACGAATTTTCGCACCGATTAAAAAAAGGGGCACCGTTACCCACACAAAAGCGTGACTTACGTTCGCGGTTTAGGTCACAGAGACAGTATGTTATAACTTTGATTTTAAATGACTGTGAAATGAAAGACCTTAGGATACCTGTTATGTGTCTTGGAGTCCCGGTGGCGCTCCCTCTCGCGGGTGCGCCGCCGGCGGGGACTGCGCCGCCGGTGGCCGCGCCGGGGGCTGTAGTCGCGCGTGCGGGACGGCTCGTGGATCGGCGAGTCTAGGAAATGCACAGAATATTATTTAAAAAAGTGTAGAGTCGCATTACAGCGGTTTGTTTTATGTAAATAGCTGACTAACGAGCGGACATCATCATAACTGGCCACCGTCGTCCATCCTACTAATATTATGAATGTTGAAGTTTGTTAGGACATACTAACACTCTCACGTTACGTTACTCACGTAAAACGTACTGAACAGATGTTCATGAAATTTATATTAATACTAGCTGACAAGGCAAACGTTGTTCTGCCAAAAAAAATTTAGGGGTTGGGGGATGAAAAATAGATGTTGTCCGATTCTCAACCCAAGCCGATATGCACGCAAAGATTCACGAAAATCGGTCGAGCCGTTTCGGAGGAGTTCAACTTCTAACACCGTGACACGAGAATTTTATATATTAGATTATGTATAGATGTAAAATTAAATAACACAACAACAGCATTAGAAACAAAGAAAATTAAATAAATTACAGTTCTTTTATTTTTTTATTAAACACCTCGTCAACATCCGACTTAGAACGTATCCGAAACGCAGGTGATTCCTTGTCACATCTAACGTAAGTGCGTCCGTTTCACGTCCTCACGTGCGCTGCGAAAAATTCGTCTATTTAGCCAGGTAAGACGTTCATTTATATAAAAAAGAGAGACTTTCGAGATAGACACGCAACGAGGACGCGTGGATGCGTACCGGTTCCGCTATCACCTCTGACGTCACGCATCTTGCCTCTACGCTTTGCGCTTACGATGTCGCTAGCGTCAAGGGATACTCCGAGCTTCTCTGCGGCCATCGTCATTATGTACACCGGATTTTCTCACGCAAGTTCCTCAATCCCTGCCTGCAACTTCAATATCGCATAGGTAACTTCTTGGTCTCGGTCGTTTAGATGACTCAATTTTCGCCGTGAAGTCAGTACCGGAGGATGAATTCACCTTCGATTCGGCTGCAGCTAGGCGTTTAACAAAGTTGTTGAACTTATCCTGTAAGGTGTTTAGGTGATTTTTCTGCTTATTTTTGCCTTTACAGGGCTTACACTGCCATCTAGCGGGCAGACGAGAATCAGCATTGATGTTGGCGCACAGGCGATGGTAAGTAGATGCACACAGATGACATTTCACGCTGTCTACAGCAATGATGTTTTAATATAGATACGTTATGCCCTTACAAATCAGCCGAAAAATTTGTTCCGAAACACACACACGTTTATCTTTTGTTTCCCTACACCAATCAGGCAATCACTACATTGGTAAATTATGTAAAAGGGATAGCTTTACTAAAACCATAATAGTGAAAAAGACAGCTAGTGTTTGTTGTTCGCGTCATCAAACATTGACCAGTGTTGCCAACAAATAAAATTGTGCATAACAACTTAATGTTACGTTAAGAAAATTATACTTATATTCGTAAATCAACTTTAAATCTTAACAATTTCTACTAAAACTGACTTGTTTTCAATCTGCACATCGTCTTGATTTTCAGTTTAAACTAGATTTAATTTTGGTGGTCTAAACTAAAAACTGTGAAGTTATCGAAAAAAATTTAGTGTTGGCAACTCTGCCCATTTCCACAATATTGTAGAGATTATCGTGCAGATGATTTGATTGGTTCGCTTTCGGCAAAGACTAACAAATTCAGTTATCAGTACAGTCAGTAGATTGAAAGTACCTAAAAATAAACTTAAGGAAGGAAGTTGTAATTTCAAAACTATTTTAAGCAACATTTTGGGATTTCGGTGATGAAATATTAAATATGGTGACACATTTACGAATAAAGTAAATACGCTTACTTATAGGGACCACGACCTTTTTCATGTACCTATATGTCAGCCTAAGCAGTAGGTATGGCGTGTTATTCATTAAATAACTTATTACATAGCATCTTATTTATTCTGTAGGTAGATAATAAAACGCATTTCTTTAAAACATTAATTTATTATGTTGGCAACGCAGTTGAACTACACTTTAAATATATTAGATTCCTTTATTGTGGTTGAACCGTAATCGCGTATGGTGAAAGACGTACTTAATACGAATACGATTAATTTATGAAACCACAATTTATTGCATGTAAACAACTCATCAATACATACTTCACACCTAATATATATTTACACTAAGGGTTACATATATATATATATATATATATTATACGAATATTTTTACAATAAGGGTTAAATTTTTCTATGTGCTTATCGACGGATACAAAAAAGTTTTAAGTATTATATACTTTTTAATTTAAATTATACGAGTAGCTTCGGTTTTCTTATTTTTTTACACCTTGGGTTACATTATTGGAGTTTTATTAAGAATCCCAAATTTTTTTGAAAATATAATATAGCCTATGTTACTCGGGAATAGTGTAGCTTCCCAACAATGAAAGAATTTTTCAAATCGGTTCAGTAGTTTCGGAGCCTATTCAATGCAAACAAAAAATCTTTTCTCTATATATATTAGTATAGATTATTCATGAATTTCTTTATGTTAGGCTCTATTACAATACTCGATACTAATACGGTACGGTTTTATGACAATACGTGTCCTCGTGAGAAAATTATCTCTGTACTTAACAATAAACATACAAATGGGGACAGCATCGATATATCGTCACTTCTTTATATGTTAATCTATGTCCGCCCTATCTGCCGTCCTAACGAAGAGTGCAATAGGTCCAGTTTTTGGGCAAATTGATTTAAGACCTTATTTAGTTACTGATATGGTCTAAAGTCAATTTGCACAAAAACTGGACTTATGCTATGTGCGGCCGGCGTTGTCATGCCGCCATATTTATTTTGTTAGAGAAATATTGAAATTATATAAAATGCAATAAATCATGATAACTGACGTGCGGTATGTTACTCCATCAATTTTAATTCTTTTACTTGTGTAATTAGTGCATTTACGCATAATACACGAGGGCATTTTAACGCTGTATGTCAAATCTCAAGGATTTCTGGCAACAATAAAAGCGTGCGTATCGACAGAGTATTGACAGAGCGACTGCGAGCAGTTGGGCTAATTAGCCCAAGTTACGCTCTTCATCTTCGGCGCGCTAGTGACATATCTACCTCTATTTTTATAATATCATTGGTCTACAGACGCAAACATACCGCACACAGTACTGTACATTTGGACACCATTTTTGCAGTTAGGAAGGTATACTAAGAGATATTAATCGATAATAATAGATGGCGTTGATAATATGGTGAGATTGTGAGTGTTTAATTTTATTATGATATTCTTAATTATATCGCTATTTCACAGATGTACAACACTTGTTATTATGATATTATTATTTTGAAAAAGCGTCACACTGGGCAGCAATGAATTAGACACTGATTAGGTTGTTTGATCAGCTGGCTGTCAAACAGCTGTTTGAAAAACAATGTTGTTTATGAAGATATTGTATAATACGATCACGCATACACTTGTACACTGAAACACCACTGCACTCTGCAAACATTATAACAACCTTTCAAAGGCCAGTGATTTGGATACTACGAATCCATTGAACAAATACAAGCCGTAAGGGCTTGTTTCACAATCTTCAAGTAAGTCCGAAGTAAGCTATTCGTTGGTTAAGTTGACATTTCGTGTATGTAAAATGACACTTTAACGTCACTTTAACCGGCGAATAGCTTATTTAGGACTCTACTTGAAGATGGTGAAACAAGCCCTTAGTCTAATAATTCTGTTTTAGTATAAGAAATTAGTTGGTTGTAACATTTTTATTTATTTATTTATTTATTTATTTCTTAGGTAATCCTACAGCGTTTACAGAATTACTTATTGTATACAAAACAATTTTATTACTTAAATGCTATGGCCAAAAACGGATTACACAAAAAACACTAGTAATTTTTTATGAACAGTTTGTTGTTCTTGAAACCGTGCTTAAAAGTGTGTGCATGTGTGTGAGTATGTAAATGTATAAGTATGTGAGTGTACTTGAGTGTGCGTGTATGTGTGTGTAAGTGTGTGTTTGTGTATTTGTTTGCGTATGTGTTTGCGTATGTGTGTGCGTGTCATATGCTACATAATGATATTTATTAATTTATTGGAGGTGCAATTTTTTTATTTCTTTTTTAAGTTGACTAGATTTTAAATTAAAAATGTCTAAGCTTGAGTAATGGTTATTGTAGTTGCGAGCTGAACGACAGATAACCGAATTTTCAGCATACTTAGTATTTACTAAAGGTACATGGAGCAGAGGTGTGTGTCTAGTACGGTAGGATGGGACTTGTAAATTTAATTTAATTTGTGTTATAAATTTTTATTTAGTTACTAGTCACTATTTGTTGTCAAGCTGCAAAATTGTGCACTATGTGGCACCCTTTAATTATAGGTACACTAAATGTAATATAATCTTTAGCATATGTATTCATAAGATTGCAATAGTGTTATCTGTGTTGGGTGTCCTATTAATAATAAATTAATAAATACTGTCCAAATTGAACGAAATTTCTCGTATATAAAACGACAACTTAAATTTTAATTTGGGATGTACTTTGAAAACACGTATACACAGCTGACAATCTACCCGCGAGGAGGAATGATGTAGGGTAGTTATTATCTCGGAAAACGCGATCAAAGTCGCGGGCAGAACGGTAATAGACAATAATGAATGGAAGAGCCACCTGGTAATAATTCACCAGCTCCCTTAGACATTAAAATAAATAAATAATAACGCTTCACACTCATAGCCCCACACTAGGATTGCCTGTGGACTACACACTAGACAGACATTCACACCCAGACCGAGAACAGAAATTCAAACTCATCGTTCTAATTTCCGCCTCGCTGGGAATCGAACCCAGGACCCTTGGTGCGGCATTGCGCCACACGGGTCGTCAAAGGTACCGCCAATGCAGGCCAAGAAAGAAAAGAGAAGAAATTACTAGCTCTCAAGCCCCCAGCCAAAACACGATTCGTTCAAAATGCGGTTGACTCACAAAACAAACTTATTTTTTCGTTGTAATCAAAATAGGGATTTTCATTATATTCCGTAGTTTAAAACTCGATATAGATAGACAGTACGTGAGGTTTAGACGTCCGAGAAACCGTTGTACTTGAGATATCAAATGGTGAATAGTAGATTAGTAAGTACTTAAAATATTACTGTGTATTATCGTTAAGGAGCAATTAAAATCTTTGTTGCAATCAATCAGTTCAGTTTCAAACGCTTATAGATTCTACTATTATTATAAATACTACTCGTATTACTATAAATGTGAAACTTTGTTTCGATGTTACTTTTTCACGAAAAAACTACTGAACCGATTTTCATGAAATTGTGCACACGGATAGATCATGACTTGGAATAAGATACAGGGTACTTATTATCCCGGAAAATATAGGCAAAGCCGCATGCAGGTCGCTATTACTGAGTACTTAAACAAGAAACTTTGCTTTTTTTAAGCTATAAAATTATAATTCACAATATTATCTACAGTTTACGTCATGCTATGTTTAACCCCTAGATTTTCAAGATAACACATTTTTGATAGCGACTACAAAAAATCATTTCATGTAAAAGTTATCTCAGATCAAGATTATTACAGTAGGTCATTGTTTAGTGAAAATTAGTTAGATACGATTCAATATTTTTAATAGAGATCTATAATCGTATTCATAATTCCGCGGCCAGATTACTACAGAAAATTAGTCTCATCAATGTCTTAAGGTCGCTGCATACGTAACGTGGACGGGATAGGGACGGGACGTGGACGGGGCAGAAATACGTGCGTGCCCCGTTCTCGTGGCATGCGTGCCTCCGTGGCCTGTTCGCTATGGGTTACATTTTTAACCGACTTCAAAAAAAGGAGGAGGTTCTCAATTCGACTGTTTTTTTTATGTTTGTTACCTCAGAACTTTGGACTGGGCGAACCGATTTTGATGATTCTTTTTTTAATCGAAAGCTGGTGGCTGTCATGTGGTCCCATATAAATTTTATTGAGATCTGACAATGGCATCCATGATAAAACCATTTAAGTCTTAAATTTGTATTAAGTAAGCGCGACAAATGGACGAATAACTCAATATCACGCCAACCGATTTCGATGATTCTTTTTTTAATCGAAAGCAGGTGCTTGTCACGTAATCTCACATAAATTTGAACGAGATCTGAAAAGTAGTTTTAGAGTAACTTTGAAGTCTGTTATTTTTTGTTAGTAAAATTTAGATCATCTATGAAACGATGTTTCCAAAACTTTACGTCCCGTCCTGTCTGGGTAAAAAATTAAAAACACGTTACGTATGCAACTACCTTTACTTTTCTATTTTGCACGGTCATAAGTACTATTATTTGTTCTGTGCACGGTCAACAAATGCTGCTCTTCAAGGAACTAGATTATCTGTTAGCGATCGTAAAGCTTTATCCGTTCTTAAAACTCCTGGAACAACCCTCCCCTGCTTGATTTCATTCTTTATCATCTTTCTTTCCTTTCTTCTTTCTTGGCAATGCATCGCTGATACCAAAATCATAACCAATCGGTGCAACTCTACGCTTGAAAGGCAAAAATTACCAAGCGACATGTTGACAACTTTACACTATACTCCACGCGATTTGCAGCCGAAATAAATGTAAACAAAGCGTTAAAATCGTTTTCTAGTGTTTTCACCAACTTACTTGAATTTGTACACTAACGGCCATATTAATAAACATAGACTAAAGCAAGAGTAACTTTAAAACTTGTCGTAAATAAGATTTAATTAAATTCAGTATTAATAAATATAGAGTAACGAAGAAGTAAGCTACTCCGAGTCTCATCTCAGAATCAAAGTTAGTCCATGTCGCTACATAGTTTAGCGACTGATTAGGCGTGGACTAGGCGTGCATTGACGACATTGACGTTGACTTGACGCATATCAAGAGTACTTCGTTGTTCTAACTAAACGTCATTCACATTGATATTTTCTTTGACCTTTTCTTCTTCATCCCAGTTAACTGAGCGAGCACATTTTTGGTTCATGTAAATCAATTTTAAATTTAACAAGTAACCATAGCATGAAACAAACTGCGAGGAGCGAAATTAGGCGCTTGAAATTGAAAGCTGATCACGTCGTTTGAAGTTGTCAATCCCAAAATATTGTTGTCACTTTCATTTTAATGCATGAAGTCATTCACTGACTCACTCTTTTTACTTTTAAATTACAAAGGTTGCCATATTTTACTCGTTGAAACCGGACTAAGAAATGTATTGTTAGTTCGAGGTTACTCCATATTTATTAATAACATTGCAATTACGAAGTTATTACTTAGTTAATCCAGAATTAACTAGTCCAAGTGTAGCTTCAGATGATGCTTGGATTAAGCGATTTTTATTAATAAGGGTGTAAATGCATTTTATTTAGACAAACTACTCATTAGGACAAAATAGTAAATTAAGTTAAAAGTTTCAAATCGCTTCTTAGAAATATGATTGTCATTGCAAAGTGTTTGAATGATGACAGTGTTATTTAATTTTGTTTGTTTCCACATTTACTCGGGTTTTATAATAGTTATCGATCAATATGTATTTTTTTAAGAATTAACAAATAACTTAATGAGTAGTTTGTCTAAATAAAACGCATTTGGTGTACAAATTCAAGTCAGTTGGTGAAAACACTTGAAAATGATTTTAATGCTTTGTTTACATTTATTTCGGCTGCAAATCGCGTGGAGTATAGAGCATTTTAAAGTTTGGCAGTGCTGCAAAGTAGACTAATACTAGCTTAATAACATTTTAAACTTTTTATTTTAGAAAAAAAAATCGTAAAAATCGCTTTATTAAGCATTTAAACTGTATGTAAAATTCATTGGAATTAAGTAGCTATGACTAATTGGCGATTTTTTGTAAAAAAAATATTCTAAAATTTTAACTTTAAAATGCTCTAGTGTAAAGTTGTCAACATGTCGCTTGGTAATTTTTGACTTTCAAGCGTCGAACTAATGTCCATGGGTGAAGATGACCAGTAACAACCAGGTCCCCTACAGCCTACAGCACGCTAGACTAGACTCACCCGACACCATGATGGGCGACTGTATCCGGTGCGAGTCGTGCCAGTAGTCGCGGCGGAACTCCTCGTTGTCCGAGTCGATGGTGACGGTCTCGTGGTAGGGCGGCGCGGCCGGCGTGTGCGGCGTCGCCGACTTGCGGCGCCGGCTGCTGCAGCTGTGCGACACGATGTGCAATGTAGTTGCGGTACTTGTAATTATACCAAATAGGAATACGCGAACACGAAACTATTACTGTAATGCAGGGGCGTAGCTACCGCCGTATCAGCCGTATCAATTATACGGGGCCCCCAGCGTATAGGGGCCCTTACTAACACTCCCAAAAAAAAAGCTCACCAGCGGCCTACAACCGCTGCAGTTGGCACTCCTTTTATATTTGACAGCTGACATTGAAGGGGCCTCACAACAAATATTGATATGGGGCCTCCTTAGAGCTAGCTACGCCACTGCTGTAATGTCTGTAATAACACTCAAAGTGCATTTTGTCTGTATTCAAAATGTTGATGATTATAATATATATTTTTAAATATTATTTTTATCTGTCAGTCTGTTTGTCTGATGTAAATCGGAAAAGTTCTCTTGGGAAACAGGAATAAGGTTTGTATGTTTTATTAAAATACTTTAGTAAATGTAAATGTTTTAGTAAAATAGGTACTTAATTTAACTCAAAGCAACAAATGTGATTTGTTTAAATTAATGGTGGTACTTAACTCCCAATTTCGTCCGCCTTAATTTTTTGTACTATAGTATGGGGGATAAAGATTTAAATAAATAAATAACACATCACTAACAAGCACAACCCGAGAAGAAAAACTAACCTGAATCTTGAATAAAACTATTGAATCAATGAGGTATTTAAAATGTCTACATAATGCAATAATAATTATATTATCCTTGTCAATTAAATTATAATGATGTTTAAGATCTAACCTTGTATTATTAAGTAATTTATATATTTATAATAACACGCCCAAATAACACTTTGGTGAATATTATCTTTACCCAAATAATCATAATCGAAAATGTTTACTTTTTAATCAAACATTTTTCTTTAATAAATCTATGGTTATTTAAATAATCACAGATATACAGACAGACAAATAGAAACTATGTATCTATTATTTTTTACTATTATAACAATTAAACCAGTTATTTTTATTCATTAAAGTAGGTCTAACATCTCGCTGATAAAAACGATAAACCATTTTTCCCCTTAGATAACCTCAAGTGATATTACCTAATAACAGAACAGATCTAAGCTGTGAACAGCTCAAATACACATTCATCAAAAAACATGTGAGAAACAGGTAAAAAACTTACCACAAGTCAATACTGTATGCATGAAAACAAAATGGCACATTAATAATAAAATGGCAAAAGCTCGGGTCATAATAACAATTACATGCAGGTTATAATTTCATATAAACATACAAATTATATTGAAGTATATTAATGTCTGGTCCTTTTAATGAGCTTATTTTTATTATTGTTATGAATTCAGTAATAATTCATAAGTGTTTTAGGACCTCATTATGTGTTAATAGCTAATAGGATTAGGGAAACCTTGTAAGGTTTCCTTTATTCAAACTGAAATCCATTATCATACCAATTTTTAACTTCAAATTTATTTGCTTTGATTAAAAGATGTTAAATCTAACAGAAACCAAGTGAAGTAGACATTATTCACTGTGGGAACTCATGTATCAATTATTAAATTGATACATATTTAGAACTGACTTATTAAAATTAATATTGACGTTAAAGAAATGCACTTATGTCATAAGAACAGCTGTATTTTCCCAATCAAATAAATAAACTATACAAGTAGTTTATTGCTAATGTCAAGGTCAACAGTCCAAAAAGGTTACTGAACTCTTAAACAAAATGGCCAACTGGCCACATCATAGAAACTTACTTGAAAAACATTTACTATAGTTTCCAGGCTCTGTATTGATCAAATTAATGTACATATTTGATCAATATGAACTTGTTATCCCCATTACTATGACTATTGATTAATTTATTCACTCTTTGCATGCACTAATACTTTGGCAGGAAAAACATTATCAATATATTCACAAATACCATTCAAATGGCTCTTTCTAACATGCAACTTTAGTAAGAAGAATTTGCCAGGTCAAATGCATCTTAGAGACAATATAATCAGCATCAAGACTATCACACAAAATGAACATAAAATTTTTCACCTGAAGATAATAATTATAGTGGTAGACTCACCTGATCATAGGAGATCGAGTTAGTGGAGGCTCTCGGTGAATGAGAGTCCTGTGACGTGGCGGTGAGATGTCATGCCGCAATGGAGGGGTGGACGGTGAAACAGGAGAGCAAGACCCATTACGTATAGGAGAAGACACCTTCTCCCACTCACTCACAGGCACTTGAGCATATCTCTGTGGACTAGGAGGCCTGCCTGGAGTGCCTACGAGCAAATTATCATCAGGCGACACGCTTTCTAAGCTCGCAGACCTCGAATGATGCTTGGACTTCTTCTTTTTCTTCTTCTTGTCCTTCTTACGCTTCTCTTTCTTCTTCTTGTAGCGCGAGTGATCATCAAAGTCTGGCTCCGGTTCCACATATTCTAACGGGCGCCTCTTCCTTGATGCTGCCGAAGAAGAATCACGGGTGAGAGGGTAATCCTCAATACTGCGACGACGCGAAGAGGTGGTAACAGATATCTTGTTGTCGAGGAAGGTCCTTATCGAGTGGGACTTCCTGGTTCTGTCCAGGTCATCTGCAATGTGCCTCCCGATGGAACTAGCCTCGCTCTCAATCTCGCCGGCCTCCGGGGCCGACAGATCCTCGGAACTGACATCCGAATACTCCACCAAAGGTTTTGACGATTTAATTGTAGCATAAGACTGTTCATGAGTACCACCAGAGTGACTCCTGTACTTCTTGTGGGCGCGTTTCTTATGCTTCTCCTTGTGATGTCTGCTGTGCTTCTTCTCGTGCCGCTCCATGATCGGTGGGGCGGAGCTCCCGCCCAGCTGTGCCACTCTTCACATTACACAAACTGAAAAATAATGTTATAAATAATTAGCAAAAATCTTATATTTCATATTTGCTGTTAATATCAGGGACTAAAAATATTTGATAATGAATAGGTATATCGGGAGTCGGGACACTTGCAAATTTTGTGAATAATGGCAGCGCATAAAATACTGGAACAGCACTTCACGGGTACTGATAAGCTAATGATACGCAAATAAAAACAAAAACGACTCACCTGAACAATAAACGGGCGTGGGTCTAACGAAGGCTCCGAGATTTTTATTTTTGCAAAATACGTAAGTGGGTTAGATATGGATTTCTTTTAAAAGATTTTAAGTTTTCCAGTGGCTTATGGCCATCAATATATAGTATTTCTAGTTATTTAAGGTTTTAGCAGTCTTATTTTGCTAATCATGATCATAAGTAGCGCATAATTCATGAAATAACATCGGATTCTTTTGGTACAAATTTCTAGACGACAAATTCTAGTCAGCCATTTGCTTTTTCATTTCATCATCTTTATTTTATATAGGGCTGTGACACATATCGATAACCGGAAAATCCGCAATACGCTATAAACATTGTAATGTTGGCTATCCTGTTAAAATTTATCGACATCATTTAACTTTAAAAATAAAACCAAATGTCAGGCTCACAATCAGATGTATCAATATGATAATATAATGTGCGGACTGTTCAATTAATGATCACAAGTGTAATAAATCAATTTAAATTATGTTAGTAGACATATTACACCACAATTAACACACGCAAAACTTGAGTTGATCAATAGGTATAGTAATTTCCAAACTTATTTTACTGGCTGGGCTGAAGTTGGCACAGTTGCGCGAAGGGAGCGCGTGAGTGATCGTATCGTACTGATCGTAATCATAATCAATGCCCCATCCACCCGCGCTCCTCCGCTGATACCTTATTTTACGTTCTGCGCATCGATTCGCGCCTAACTTCAGCCCAGCCAATAAATTTGGAGATTACTGTACATATACTCCAGTCACATTTGATTTGGTTTCGATGTAAACAAACCATTAAAATTCCTTTATAGGGTTTTCACCAACTGATTCGTATTTCGAACACCAAATAACTATTATGGAACTAAATTATTATTATAACGTTAATGACATCTTCATTATTTTACTATTGACCTATAACAACAACACACTAAGAGAAAATGAGGTAAAAACCAACATCATAAAACAATTTCCATCATTGAATAACTCACAATCAAATCTTTTTTCAATGCTACCAAGATTATATCGAACTACAGATTATTACAAACGCACTTTATTACGACAAAAAGTTTCATGCACCTGTTTGTTTATGGTTGCTAGGCAACGGTTTGTTTACATCGAGACCAAACTGAATGTGACTGGAGTATAGGTATAAAATTAAGTTAAACATAATAACAGGTATTTTTAAAGTGTACTCATTATAATTGCTTTTAGGTGTCGTTTACTGTTTATCTTTACATCATTACAAATAAAGTATTATTATTATTATTTATTATTATTACAGCATTGCATACCCATTTACAGTCTTTTAATGAAAGGTTCTATTTTAGCAACTTATGTTGGGTATTGATTTGTTACTTACAATATATATGTTAAAATTGATGTCCTTAAACATCGATAAGAAGATCGTTTCGTTCGCAACCACTTTTTACAGTTTAGCCAACATGTTATTGTCGGCGGTAATTTTAAATTATTTAGTGTCACTGAGATTATAAAAAGTGTTTTCACTGAATTGAATTATTCACTTGTTAAAGTTAGCAGATTATTAAGGAAAAAATACAATTGAATATGTATTTAAGTTTAAATAAAACATTTGAAATAAAAGTAATCTTTCATTTTATTTTATATTACAAAATAACATCAGTTATGTGATTTATGTCACATCCGGATCGGAGCTATATTCCCCGGAAACACATGAATGCGGCAAGGCAAGGAACTAAAATAAAAGTAAAATATTTTTTAGGGTATTTACTTAGATGAACGTAAATTAAATGAAATTGTTTTAAATACCTAGCACCTTGAGTATTTGCTTTAAAAAGGCAACTTGAATCTTTTATTCTTGTGCAAATATATCAGTGTCCAGGCGTCCACAGAAAAAAATAAAAAAATAAAGGCCTGCCATTTTGCCCATTTTTAGTCTGTAATTTGCGTGCGATTTGCTTTGCGTCCTTCGTCGTAATCGTAAAGGCATTTATTTTGCTAATGCATTTAATAAAATAATCGAAGGTCTATTCAGATATTTAATTATTTACAAACGTGTAGTGTGGCATGTAATGTTTTAAAAAGATGTTGTTTAGGCTGCAACATTACCAAATCAGTCATAATGACCCCTGAGTTCACGGCTTCAATTGGTCGCGTATTGCGAGACTGAAGTCGCCCAATAGTAAAGGAGAAATTTAAAAAAAGTATCCACTGTTTTGATGATTTTTCTGAAAATTTTGTTGAGTGGACTTCGTTAATTATTTCCAAGTGTTTATAGGGCGTTACTACGATTACATGTGTGCTACGAGTCCACGAACTCGTTTGCGGCGTGCTGACACTGGGACTTTGTGGTTCGGAAATATGTAAATAAACATGAACGATATAGGGATCAAAATAGTGGATAGTCCGAAAGACCGGTTGGCTACTGCGTCGCCGGGGGCGGACGGCGGATGTGAGAATGAAGTTGATCCATTGTCCATTGATGATGTCGACACCTCGCTGAAGGACCCTTTGAACGTCGAGGTGAAGACGGAAGTAGATGACACTGCAAATGTGAGAAGCTGTGATGAAAATGCCAAAGAAGAAAATGTGAGTGAGAGCCAGGATAAGGAACTCCAGGAAGGACAGGAAGAGCAGTTGCTAAATGAGGAAGGTAACCTCAATATTGACTTACTTGTGTGCTTGTGTGATTTTGTGAAAAAAGTTTATATTTTGTTTTTTTGCTTGTCTTCAATATTCAGTATAACATGAGCAAACAATATTGTACAAACATACTAAAACAATCTGAAAAATGTGCATTGAAGTCATGATAGAAATAGTTACCTTCAATTATTGTTAAATAATATATTTTTTTTATTTCAGTAAATTTTCACATCTATCTTTTTTTATGGAAATAGCCGGCAAACAAGCTGATGGTTAGTGGCTATCGTCGCCCATGGACATTAGCAACACCAAAGGCATTACTGATGCGTTCAAGGGCGGATCCAGCTTAGGCGCCAGGAAGGGGTCAAATCGCAAGAAGTTATAATTTAATTTTGATAATAATAGATACAAGTAAAAAATAGGTATTTTATTAATAAATGCAAGTACTGTACTTAAATAAAATCAGTATTGTGACAAAAAAAATATAAAATCATTATATTTAACAATTTTAATTAGTGGTCCACCTAGGTCCTGGACCTAGCCCAGGGGGGGGTCATGACCCCCATGACCCCACCCTGGATCCGCCCTTGGATGCGTTGCTAGCCAAGAAAGAGAGAAAAAAGAAAGAAAGAAGAACCTATCTTACCTTTATTCAATAACAAATAATATACAGATGTTTCCTTTTTTTGATAGAATAAAACTATATCTCCATTTTTATCTAATAAGTAAAAACTAATACCAACTTCAATTACTTTAATGAAATGTTTTCAATTGGATGATTAAAATTTAACCTCGTGTTGCATTAAGCCTAAGTAAATATGTCCTTGTAATGTTTTAGCGTGATGTTCTACAAATAATCTTGTTTACGTATATATCACTATGCACATAATTGTTTTAATAAACAAAACTTTACGTCTTAACTTATTTTTTCTAGATGGAATTTGTCTTTTGTTTTGTCTACCTGCCTCATTTCTCTTAATTTTCCAATTTACTGTTAATTATAATATAATTAATAAGTCAAGCTAATTAATTATATTAAAAGTGGTTTCCATAGGTGGTACTGATAACTGATAAAATTACCATCAATTACCATGTCATCTTTTTTTTCAGTGTATTTTTTTATATGTTTTTTAAAAAACTTGTTTACATTGACATACAATTTATGATGTTAGATTTTGTGTGTTGTACTTGCACAATTTGTAAGGCAGGAGCACTTCTCCTTCGCCTTAATTATATAAAAAAAAAACAAGATAACAAATAGAAAAAAAACTTTAAAAGCAATTCTAGAATATATAACTGAATCCATAGTCCACTTTCAGATCTGCTGAAAGACGATGAGAATTCAACTAGTAAGTTAATTGAAGCAAATATAGAGACCTTGGATCTCCCTGAAACTGAGTCAAAGTCCTCCCAGGAGGAGGAAATTGTAAGGGTCCAAGTCCCTGAAACAAATTCATCTCCTATTCAGCTGAACAAGAGTTCTCCAGTAAGAGAGGAGAAGCAGAAAGAGACCAGTCCTATCAAAGAAGTTCCTGCTGTATCAATAATTGATGTGGAGCCGTGTAGCAGTCGGGACTTGAGGCATGCTGTGGTGATTAATGATGTGCCCTCCACAGACACTAAAATTGAGAGACCTGATTTGAAACCAATTGTGCATCCTTTGAATGGCGATGTTCCTAAGGTAATTTAAATATTATTTAATAAATAAATGCCCAGGATGAATACCTGGGCACACAAACCTGTGCTGTATCTTATATGGGTACATATGTATATATATGTATATCTAGTGTATACTATAAAACATTATAGACAATCAGTACACATAAATATCTGCTCAGATTTGAACATAAGTACTCTTACTCCCCAACTCATGGTCACTAACGGTTACATTAATCGATCCTTAGTAAAGAATCACCATACAAATTCTGTACTAAGGAGAGATTTAAGTAAACGTTAGTGACTCCGAGTTGGGGCATTAATACATAAACTCTAATTAAACTCCTGTGTTAACTCATAAGACGGCTGGATATAGATCTAGCAGATTCTGTATAGATCTACAAACTGACTTGTTTTTTTTATGGCACACAAATCTATCGGTGCTTCATTGAAGTTTTGAACTTTCTCTGCTTATACCCACTGTTTTCTTTGATAAAAACACTGAAGGAATCCCACTAATGAACAGTTTGCCATTATGATCACATACATCAAAAATTTTTGATTCAATAACACCATGTGGGTTCAAACTTGTTAGTTCCCAGCTTACAGTTTCTTCATACAACTGATACAATTTGTGCTAAAATGTCGTGAATCATATAGGCACAAAAATGTAATTATGAAGCCTGTACTTTGTTATTATAAAATACAGATGAGTCAACACAGTCACATACTCGTAAATTCATTGGGTAAATGAAGCAACGATTCTGCTTATTTCTTAAGACCTATTGTGGTCACATGTCAACTAAGAATATGGTGGCACTTTGGTTTAACTATATGTATTTGTCAAGTATTCCATAACATGCTATATTTAATTTGTAAATCTTTCTTAGGAGGATCAAACAGGGAAAAGACGAGCGAGTGAAGACGTCGATACGGACTCCCCGCTGAAGAGACTCTGTCAAGAGGTGGAAAGGACGTTCCCACAGCATGACATGATGATAAATGACTACATACACACGGCTACCAAAAACAACGTCGAAGAAATACAGAGGCATACTGAACAACTACTGTCTGAAATACAAACGTTACGTGAATTGGCACAGAAGAAGGAACATGAGTGGAACAATATTCTGCATCTCAAGAAGGTCAAGGAAGAAATCCTACTGAGGCTTCTTAGGCGAAAACAGGTTTTGTCGTTCGAAAAATCGGCCGAAGTCAATGTTAACGGAACGGAGAAGATTGATCCGTTCGACTACATGAATCAGGCTAAAAATCTGGCTATCGATAAGAGTGATGAGATATCGGGGCTCTCGATAAAACAGCCAGGGTCCACGATGATCAATCCGATGATTCAGCCGCCGGCCATGCCTATGACGGGACCGTACAACCCGATGGCTGGACTACCGCCGCCGTACGACAAAGCGCATATGCAGCCGTTGCCTAAGCCGATGTTCCCGCAGCCGATGCTAATGCCGGGCCCATTACCAGGGTTCCCGAGGGATATGAACGGTATTCCGACGAGCTACGGCATGCCGATGGGTCGTCAGGGTCCTACGAAGGACGTCAAGTCGATAATAGCGGACTACAGGCAGAGGAACCCCGAGGTGACTCCGCGCCGCGGCAGGCGGATGAAGTCCATATTGAATCCCAACATGATGAATATCCCGAGGCCCATAGCTCCGAAAATGGACGGCATGAACAATCTCAACAACCTCAACATGCTGTTCAACAATTTGGATATGGTGAGTTTCATGTACTTCATTTTGTAGTGATGTAATATGCTAGGAAAACCGCTCTATAACTGGCTGCCTGATAGCCTAAGCGAAGTGCATTGAATATTTCATGATTGATCCTGTTGATGTACTGTTGGGATTACACTTAATGGTAGTGATCTAATACAAAGCTGTTGCTTGTCACTATCATTGAATCATCCATTGTTCAGCAGAATACACCAAGCGTAGGGGATGTTGGCTTGGATTCTACCATAGATGGAGTATCTCAAACCTTCACATACCAATTAATGACAACACGGCTTCAATAAAAAAAGATTTCCTTTTGAATTTATAAATAAAAAAATATACTATGCAGGTTATTTGCCAAGTAAATTTCGAACTCAATACATATAAAAATTATCATATTAATTACACATTAAATGGTCACGAACCTTAGTAAACCGTTTTTTTTATTTAAAAAGAATTGCGCATAAAAGCAGAATAATTAGACATATTGTTATGTAAATTAAATTGTAATGTAAAAATGACCTTACGTTATACATAAATGCATTATTTATAGTAATAATAAATTATTTTTGGCCTCAATTTTACTTTTGGAATTTGTTTTTTGTTCGATATTGATAACACTAAAGTGTCTGTCCACCAATCCGCACTGGAGAAGCGTGGTGGAGTATGCTCTAGGTCTCCTCAAGAAGAGAGACCCGTGCCTAGTAGTGGGCCATTATTGGGTTGAAGCCAAAGTGCCTGTACTTTAACCAGCACTCGGTTAATGTTCGTATTTAATCGTAATTTGGCTGTAGTTTTGGTAGGATTTGATCAAACGCAGTTTCATCTCTACCGATGCCATCGCTGGGCACGGCTCTTCTATAATGATGCTCTTACAGGCCATTAATTAATTACGAAAAGGTCCCGAGAAGTATTTCAGAAGGAAGGAGGGATAAAGTCATTCTTACGTAATATTATACTAGTCTAAATACTAATAACAAAGACAAAAAACTTTAAGTACGTCAAATTCCGAGTTTTAGTGCAATTGATCCTTTTCTTAAACCAGAAAAAACTAACGTAAAATAGGTGAGCGGGATCTCGATAAATCTTAATTATGTGCTCTTACTTGAAGGTAGGCTGGGTCAAAAGTGACCAAAATTGTCCTTGTGTAATTAATGAATGGCCCCTTATCCCCGATAGGGCTGTAGTCTGCTACGCTGCCCTAATGTGGAGTGCCATGACAGTTATACAATATTAATACTGTATAGGAACTCTCAGGTGTGCACGATGTTTTTCTTCACCGACGCTAGTGATAATATAGCCCTAACCATTGATTAATAATTCCTATAATAAGAGTTTCTATAGAGCTCAATGTCAATCATGGATGAAGTAATACAATACTTGTCCCAACTATACCAATAAACTAGTCGACTGGGACCTTGGAACTAAGTCAATAGTCGAATTCATAATTGCGACCGATCCTTGACCTCAATTGCACCGACCGCGTAGCGCGTCTGTCTGTACCGTGGCGTATCGTATATGTAGTTTATTTAGCTCTTAACTCTGCGTAGGGCTGCGGGCTTGAGACGTTATGCAACTGGTTAGCCATGAGATTTAGCCGCCATGGTAGTTTGACACTTACATCCAAATCTAATTCAATAACATACTGCGGATTCAATAGCAACACGACGATCCTTTAACTATTTAAATTAAGATTTAACTACAACATAGGGATTTAATGACAACAAGAGGATTCACAGTTTCCTTTTCAGCCTACAAAGCTTTGAGGTCCTCAAAGCTCAAAGTCCTCAAATTGAGGATACACCTGGTTTAGAGTGGCCATGGGCAGCGATGGCCACATAATCATCAGAGTGTTTACTAAAGTAAATTAAATGTCTTCTCTTCTGTTTTCCCTATTCAGCAAGCGTAAGATATGGATAATGTTTTTACTATCGTCTAAATATTATTATCGAATTTGACCAATTAATTTTTCGATTCAAGAATCAAGGCAATCTTGTGTCAAATTATTCATACATTTTTTTATACCTAGATATAGATAGATTTTGCTATTTAGATCTATGAAAGAATAGGCATGATGACAGTAAGTAAAAATCACTAAAATTATGTATTTATTTAATGAAACCCTACTAATGGAATAAAAAAAATCGCATTTATCGTATTATTACTAGCGAGATAAACAATATTTTTGATAAAATAAAACTACAAAATACGGCAAGCCGCCATCTTAGCTAAAACGCCTATCAGTCTCAATAAGCGCGAATTACGTCACGCTTCTTAAAACAAATGAATATCACCATACTAAAAATGACGTATCGTCTTTTGTTTTCCTGAGGCATGACGTCACCACCACGCCATGACAGTTTGAAACGTTTTGGTGCGAATTTTAAACTTATAATTTGAAATGTATTTATTTTATACTAAACCTTCTTTTTTTGCGGAAATATGATATACGTTGTAATTATAATATATTTCCCAACAATATAGAACAGTATTTCAAAATCAGTCACCATGCCTATTAAATAGACAATTTATAAACCGCGACTTGGTTGGAATAATATTATTAAAGTTTGTACACTTAAGTTCTAAAAATGCACTAAGGGCTAGGCCATAACACTGCGATGTGATGGTGCACCGCAAAAATCTATAACATGGCGCATAATATAGTGGAAATGCGATTACATGATTAAATTTTTGCGTTGCGGTAGCATCAAATTTCAGTGCGACATCGTTCTTATGTTGCGTCCTCGCATTATATCCGGTCTCGTCCTGTGACCTATATACCAACATTAAAAAATAAATAATCGCTAACACATTCGCTCTAATTCTCCTCTGGCATGGACGTACACAACACCACACAAATATCACCATATAACCATGACTTGAGAACAAACGTTTGAAGTAAAATACGTACTTCGGACGGGAGTCGAACGTGAGACACCTCGTTCGGCAAAGACATATTTCCGGCAACTATGTGAGGCATACGTTTCTAAAAGCACCTTAACATATGCTAATAGCTAATTGCCACATTATTACATTTCCTAATGCGTCTGTGCCATCCCTACACTAGCTAGATATACTTTATATGCAATAATGAATTGTACTACAGCTGCAAATATGTGACCAACGCACTACAATCATGTATACATACATATTATAATTAAATAATAAGGGCTTGTTTCACAATCTTCAAGTAAGTCCGAAGTAAGCTATTCGTTGGTTAAGTTGACATTTCGTGTATGTAAAATGACACTTTAACGTCACTTTAACCGGCGAATAGCTTATTCAGGACTCTACTTGAAGATGGTGAAACAAGCCCTAAGTTTTTTATAATATTAGTTGGCTAACAAGATGAGCCATTTGATGGGAAGCAGACCAACTGGATCAAGCATGTGATCCAGTATCGTCCAAGTAGGAATTGTTCGAACCGCTAGATATCAAATCATCACTGGATATCAAATACCGCATACGAAACAGGTTATAAAAATTTCATAGTGGTTTTTGGGGGTTGATAATGACCCTGTCCATAAAAGTTGTGCATGAATATCAACATGATAAGATGAGAGGTACTGAACCCTGTTTGTAAGACCTTTTAGGTTGACACATGCTTACACATACATGTACCGAATATGTACTTCTTACAGACATTTCTATGTAAAGCATTTTACTGATGAAACATACATACACATACTAAACAACAATCATCTAAAGACAAAACCATTTAATTCCAGAATCAAAAAGCAATGTTGGAGCGTCTCCAACAGATCCAAGCTGGTGGTCTACCGAACGGCGTGTCCTTCAAAGACGTGCTGGTGCAGTTCGCTAACATGCAGCAGACGAACACGCCCCTCATGCCCACCAGGCCCATGGAGACCATGACCAGGTCTGACCACCACGCCAGGCCCGAGCGACGGCGGCCTGAGAGGACTCATGAAGACCCCCATATGAACCCAGTCAAGCAAGTGGAGAGGCTGGCGTCGCCCAACCCCCGGCTGCCTCCCCCTCCCCCCTACCCCGAAATCTCACTGCTCCCTGTCTCCAGCAGCCAGGACACGAGTCAGAATTCGCAGCAAAACTCACTCCTCCACGGCATACTGACGAAGGTAAGGTTTAGTGGTAGGGGTTAGTAGTAAGGTAGTGTACTATGATTATAAATCTGTCACTTTGAACAACTCGTTAGTATTGTTTGACCACCAGAAAAAGAGGAAAATAGTATTAATATGTTTGATGTGTAAATATGAGAAAAATTATATCAATCTTACAATAAAAAAAGTTTAGAAAAATTTCTTTACCGTACCTGTAATAAATGTCCATGGTCCCAAAACTTATGTACTTCTTTTCCTTCTTCCGTTACAAATTACACGCCTGCATTCAAAGCGACAAAGTTATAATTCTTGTTTGATTTGGATTTTATTGCGATTACGAATTGAGTGTTTTTAGTACGCATATGCCGCGTAAATGCTCTGTATTTTGACTCGCCTCTCGTACTCATTGTGGCGCATATAAGTAAAACTTACGTGCGAGCGATTCACTATAATATAAATTAGATAGGTTGTTATTTTTAATGATTATTTGGTACATTTTTGCGTTATTCAATTCGGCATATAAAGTACACAAGGCCACAAAGTATTCCGTATGCTGTATACCTGTTCAGGTTTTTATATTATAGAAGAACAAGCTTATACACGCCGCAAATACGCTCAATTTATAATCGCTTAGTGAGTATTCATTAGGTTAATTCCCATTTTTGTAGCTAGTTTTATTGAATACATCGATTTCATTTCATACATTTCACTTGTTAACTGAATGTGCATTTGCAATGGGAATGGGTAATTTTTTTTTATTATAATCTTTATAGATCGCTTGTAATGGCTTATTAGGATTCTCATATACTTGTCGCCTCTGCATCCTTTAAGCAATACAAAGCAGTTGGCAAATTACCGGTGTTTATCATATTACTCAGATAATGAACTTTATGCACTTACAATAAGATTGCTTTACTTCTGCAGTGTTTACCTTAAAATCGTGGAAATATATCTTTTATGTTTTCTTAATAAGATATAATTTAAAATCTTCATGCAAGTAAGTACATGCTGTCGGATAGATAAACTATACGGTACTTTACAAAAAGTAGTCTTGAGTGCTCAATTTTATCAGTACTCTAATTCAAAAGTAACTTTAAATCATAGGATGTAAAGATTAAAATACAAGTAGATGTCAGATATCTACGTTTAGGAAAAGTAAATGAAATATATTTATTTATTGTTCTGCAGTTTTTTTTTCAATTAGATGTATAATTGACAAGTATGGCGACAAGGATGGCGACAAGTATCTGACGACAGGACAGTTTTTTTACTATTACTTTTTGCTCAGTGTTTCTACCCTCTAGGATATACAGAACGCAATGATTCAAAGACTAATCAAAAGCTTAGTACAGCCTCTAAAAAATACACTTGCGAGCTTTAAACTGGAATCACCTAAACTGGGATTGTTTAAAACAATTTTAACAATTTTCCTGCAATAAAATTATAGAATGTGGTATAATCATTTGAAAGGTAATTTTATTGGCTTTCGAATGCTAGTAAAGAAAATAATTTTATTTTGTATTTCCTATTTAAATTTTAGGAATTAGTGCAACATTTCGAAATTGTGGACATCTAAACGAATAGAATAAAATGAAAAGATATTAAAATTTTATTTCCAATTTTATTTTCTTCCCCTCAATATTTTGTATTACCCCCCACCCCTGGCTCTAATGACTGCTCGTAATCGGTATGTCATCGACCGGATGAGTTTCCTGATGGAATCTTGTGACATTTCTTGCCACTCTTCGACTAAAGCATTTTTTAAGTCCTCAATCGACTCGTCTCCATTGCTGTATACCCCAGTCTAAGTGATCGCGGGCAAATTGAAGCCGGGCTTGTCGGTGGGCTGTAGTTAATTTGGGTCCCGTGGCTGGCCTTTTTGGGGTCAAGTTTGCTTCTTTAAGTCTTCGTCTCACTGTCCACTCGCTGACAGCCCTCCCTCGAACTTCTCTGAGCCGCTGCTGGATGTCAACGCCGGTCTGGTGTTGATTCCGGAGCGAAGTGGAGACAATAAAACTGTCATCTCTCACAGAAGTGTATCGCTGACGGCCAGAACCTGGTCTTCACACTAAGTTTACAGTCTCCCTGAACCTTTGGTATACTTTTGAGACATAGGACTGACTCAGATGAAGCTGACGAGCGATAGTACGCTGAGACAACCCTCGCTGGATTAGAAAGACGATTTGAGCGGCTTTTGCAGGTGTGGTTACCATTTTTTTACTTTCTGTGTTCCCAGCGGTGTGAATTATTGGACTGATGACAGCTTTTTCACACACGGCCCTTTCTATAGGGCTTCAGGACTTTCAAACCATATTTTGTTTTATTTTAAAAATTAATGACTTTTGTTTTTACGTTCCATGACATAAGCTGAATAAGATTTGGTTATGATATCAAAAGAGGATGAAAGCCAATAAAATTACCTTTCAAATGATATACCACATTCTATAATGTTATTGCATGAAAATTGTTAAAATTGTTTTGAACAATCCACGTTCAGGTGATTCCAGTTTAAAGCTCGCAAGTGTATATTGTGAGTGGTTTTGTACCGTAAAGCGGTCTCTAATACAGAATAAGGTAAAATACTTATAAAATCATCAGAATTCAATCATCCATTTTCATAGTGCGTTAGTGAGTTGTTTTTTGTAAATAAGAAGCAATAGCACAATAAAAAAAAATAGTTTTATATACTGTATGCGTTTGTTTTGTCTAATTGTATGTCTTTTTTATTTAAACTCATGATTCGTATCGAAAGACTGCAGAGCCCATCCCCATTGAGCCAGTGCAGCCAACATTGAAAATACGTAATGTCGAATCAGCTTGAATGGGTCTTGCCAACATTCCAGCAGGGGTGCCCTCAGAATCAATCGCCGACGTTGGCTAAACTGCTCAAGTCGCCGGACCGGAAACAGACACCATCTTTGCCAACTTACGGTCAGGCCAAGGTACCACCTTAATGTATGAAATATAACAATTGGTGTGCTCATTGGCCTCGATCTATGTTTTATATTCCAAATTCAAAATTTAGCTTTAAGAAGCGTTTGCTTTTTAAATGGTTTTGGATTACCAGCCTGTATCTGATGGCTTATTATATTTTTATATTATGGCTGGATTTGCAAAATGAATTTTTTTTTGTTTTATTTTATTGAGGTAGAAATCATTTATAAAGCAAAACAATGCGCGTTTTGATAAAATTTACTTTATGTGCAAAGAAATTATGGCAACACTCATTATTCCAAAACAAATAAAATGCCACCTTCATACCCATAAGTCATGATTTGCATCAGGAAAGAGGAGGATATTGGAATGCATTTAGCAATTTTCACCTTTAATTCAATTGGACTAAAGTTCATGTTCATATTAATATAATATTATTTAGAAATATGTATATACCTAGACAATTATAATTTTATGTTTTATAATTATTTATTTTAAAAAATAGCATTCAATCTGCTGAACATTTTTTGCCGTTTGCAATGGCTGAAGTTTTATTATAGTTTTTTAAAGCTTTGTCTATGCTACCTAGTTTGTAATTGAATGTGGACTTTAAATTATGGCTTTTGTTATGAAGTAGACATTCATCATATAAATCGCAAAAAGTTTAACGATCAAGTAGATCATTTTTATTGACGAAAATCTCAGTTTAATAGATGGGTTGCTTATGATATAAAAGTAAAGACATTGTCTAAAATTATTTACCCAAAATTCACACAAATTTTGTTTTTAAAAATAAAATAAACATATCATATTAAAATATTCATATCTTGTTATGGCTCTGATAATAGATTTTGGGTAGTCGAATACATAATGATGCAATCTATTCTTCAAAATGGTTTTGCAACAATATGCGAAAAATAATTGTAGACAATGCCTATACCAAGTCCAAGCAACGAGGAAGCAGAAGTGTTCGCCGTGGGAATGTGAACCTTATTTGTATATGTAAAACGATCAACTTGCAGAACTGCGGCGAGATCACGATCACGCCGGTGCAGCCGACGCCGCCGCCCGCCGAGCCGCAGCCGGAGAAGGCTGAAGTAGTGCAGTTGGTAAGTTCCTTAAGATCTGTACCGTTTCGTCGCAGCATCGCTGAATCCGGACCGAGAACTTTATATCTGGACTGGAAGGAACTTCGAAGCGGTACTTGAAGACGGATCACGTGACATTGAATCAACAATTTCGACCAATCATAGGCCTGATAGGCCTTAAGACTCGTAGGGTAAAGGGTGTCGGTGTGTGATTTCGACCAATGATATAGCGCAGATATTCGTGATCCGTCTTCAGGTCTTTAGTTCTTGGTCCGGAGCGATTTGTAGCTTTGCAGCACAGATTCGTTAGTTGTTCAGTTTGTTTAGTCTAGTTTTTCTAGTTCTTTTTTTAGATTCATTTTTTTGTTTTGTTGTTTGACTGATTCTTGAGATCATGAATGTTTCACGTGATTCCCTTCATGGGCCACCAAAAATGCTGAACCCACTCGTGGTGTTTCTCAAAATTGTAGGGAATACTAAATGCTCGAGCTTACTTCAGAAATATAAATTTGTTTTAGCATTCTTTTTCTTATTTTTTAAGTACAAAAAGACCCTGTAAGTTTGTTTAATTAATAAGTTGAGTCTAAAAAATACCCAATAGTTTGAGTGCGAATGGAAGTCCATATAAGAAATCTCAAGCGCACAGAGGCGAGATTTTTTGTTCCATTATTGTATAACAACCATACTCTTTTAACTTGGACCACCGCTTGACGTATTGAACAAGATCTTACCCTCTATGTCTACCCGCACCAGATCCTCATGTAAGTGTCTTGTCTTGAGAATAAAGTTTCTATAAACCTAATCGTCTGTCCAGGACGACGAAGAGAGCCCCGGTTCGGAAGGCGACGGCGGCGAGGGGGGCGAGGCGGGCGAGGCGGTGGGCTCGCCGGGCGGCTCGGGCTCCGGCTCGGGGCGGCTGGTCATCGACGAGGGCGGCGAGGACACGCCGCTGTGCCAGGGCTGCCGGCGCCGCGACGCGCAGTTCGTGTGCGCGGGTTGCGCGAACCAATGGTACTGCAGTCGGGATTGTCAGGTTGGTGAACATGAAACAATATTTATTTATTATTTATTTAAACACGAGTAACCGCCCTCGCTTTGGTTTTCTTATTTTTTACACTTCGGGTTACATTAATGGAGTTTTATTAATAATTCCTAATTTTTTTGTAAATATAATATAGCCTATGTCACCCGGGGATAGTGTAGCTTTCAGACAGTGAAAGAATTTTTCAAATCGGTTCAGTAGTTTCGGAGCCTATTCAATGCAAACAAACAATCAAATCTTTCCTCTTTATAATATTAGTATAGATTATTATCAGGCAATAAATTATACACGCCCATGTCGCCCATATGTTATAAAATTTTAAACTTAGTAAATAACGGGATAAGTGGGGATTTCGATGATATTATATGTACAAAATGATGTAGATATGCCAAGAGTGCGCAGAAATTGAGTTAATCTAATTCAACCATTTGTCGTAATTTAACTCATACATGGCACATGAAATGTGTTATAGACTAATCAATCAGAAATGAAATTGTAATTCAGCAGTTGCTACTTTCGTTGCTATGGCAACCGTTGCCACAGCGTAGCGTGAGCGAGCTTTGCTACTTATAATGTATTTTTTTAACATCACCATTTACCATTTGCAGGTGGCAGCGTGGGACGACCACTCGGACATGTGCACCGGCTGAGCCCTCCGCCTGTAAGTTTGTTTGTCACAACTGTCTCAATATTCTGTAGCGTTCTGCCTTATGTAATGCTGTAGTGTAGTGTAAGTACCTCCATCGCAACCTGTAGAGGCGAATCTCTGTTCGGTTTATGATCTACGGTCGGGTACCCGCATTATGTAATTAAAAAATATGACAAGTACCCACGCCGGTAATGGGGTAGTTAATTGGTCTCACAAGGTTAAAATATCTTACAATTCATTATTGTATTAATTCTTCTAAACACATTTTTGTGTGTTAAACATTTTTTTACTTACATTACATAATGTAATGTTGTATTTTATGTATTAACAGTATATGAAATTAACGCCATGGACATTTGTTTTCTTTTTTGTAATAACAATGCATTACTGCCAGACTGGAATAATGAAGAAATAAGTTCTATATTATTTGTTGTCCAAGTTGTCGAATACCAATTGATATAATCTGGATAACTTTGTCGACTTACCTCAGTCTGTTTACATTGGCTTAACCTAATTAATATGTAAGTTGCAGACGCGGGTACTTTAACTTTAATCTTTATATCAGTAATGGGTTGCTACCGTGACTTAAATATTCTGTAACGTATCGTAAACCATTCTCTTTAGGAACGTGAGTACACTGGATAGGCCGTCTACCAGTTTGACTAACAATTCGGTGCAGCCTCAACATATGGGAGTTCCATTTTTCTGTTTCAGATATTTGCATTTGATTAACCAAGGTTTTTGTGATTAACCAATAATAATGCATTATTAATAATAAAACTATAATTTTGGTTTTGTTTCATGGCTGTGTAGATGCTGTAGACTCCAGTCTTATTTATATGTAATACGCTGCAGTTCTTCACAGTTACCTATCGTTTTAATTTTTATAAAACAATGCCTGTGGTAAAATTACGTTAGTGAAATAGACATAAAATGTAACTCTCGTCTGTCGAGTGTATTCAAATAAAGAGGGAAAAATTTATACCAATACAGAAATCGATTTTCGGCGAATATCGATTCACGTTTATGATGTTTGATCATAGTACCATAAAGTACCATTAATATATAAAATCATAAGCATTACATTCAAAATATTCCTAGCACGTACGGTACATAACTTTTAAATAATAGGTGATCGAAAATATCCTATTTTTTATAGTAAATCTTTGCAGCTATTCTCGAATCATTCGTTACTATAGACCCGTGTATTATGTATATATGACGTCGATATCGATATTCTGATATAGTTTATGTAAATGTCGATATTTTGCAATGATGTAATTTATTTATTAGTAGATATTTAGTGCCCGACCGGTGTAACTTAAGACCTAGTATGTAGATTATGAATTAATGTGTCCTATGAGCGATTTCTAAACCCCCGTTTTTCTTTATAAATCTTTAAAACGTTTCTTCGAATAATTCAAACCCGCTTTCACGAGACATAGAGCGAATATTACTCGATAATGAACCTTATTTTAATTGTATGAAGCTCAATTCACATAAACAATTGAACATAATACCAAGAATTAAATGGATAACGATTATAATCACTAATAATTATAACCCCTTTATATATTAAATATATTGCTTTAAATTTTTTTTCAATTTTCAATTGCTTTCAAATATATTGCTAATATTAGGTCCTTGCATATGAAATTAGCGTTTTGATGAACTGGCAACTTTGATCTCAACTATGTGGCGTTTGGTTTCGAAGTTCAAATTCAAATTTATTTCAAATTTCGGCTCATGTATGTACGATAATCGAAAATGCTCATCACAGTGGTTGAATCCAGGAGAACCGGCCAAATCATGTCCCAAGCGAAAGTTGACCCCGAAAAAGGTACTGGTGAGTGTTCGGTGGTCTAGTGCTGGTGTAATACACTATCAAGCCAGCAATTGCAAACTATGATGGTAAAGCTAGCTGTTGAACAACCGAGGCTGGTTAACTGTTGTGGCCCACTGCTACTTCAGGACAACGCTAGGCGGCACACTTCACGACAGACAGTTGCTAAATTAGAGCAGCTGCGACTGTAATAATATGTCTCCGACACCCACAATACTCCCCGGACCTTGCTGCAATAGATTACCATTTTTTTCGTAATTTGGACAACTTCTTGCAAGGAAAAAAGTTATTCCGATGAGGCAGTCCAAATCGCCTTCTTTTTGATTTTATTGATTCTCGCTCCCACAATTTTTTCAGCAATGGAATCAATGAACCTATAAAATGGCAAAAGTGTATAGATAATAGTGGTACATACTTCGATTGAAAAAAATATATAAATTTATATATATTTTTTTCTTTTTACTTTTTCCATATAAAACGCTAATTTCATAATGTAAGGATCTAATATAATAAAGAAAATCTTTTGTCAATAACATGATCGGTAATTGTGAAATGGATATTATCTTTTCCAAAATAAAGTTGAAAATTATATGAGCAATTTTAAAGTAACAGTCTATATATAATCTCGTGGACGTGGCAGAGGGTTCGTATATGTGCTGTGTGTGTCACAAGCGTAAGTGTAAGGTGTGAGGTGTACTCAGTATTGTATATTTATAACTCTGTAGGTTGCATTCGACGTCGTGACTAGAGCTTCCTACTTATATACATTTTTTACCTTTTATATAACTTTAAAGTGGTTGTTATTTGCGTGTGTTGCTATTGCTATTGTTGCTATTCACATCTGTCCCAACACTAGGCTCGGGTGGCCCTAAACTTATGTTGCCCTGTACAACAGCTGTTTAATAATGTTATGGAGTTTCAAGGCCTTTTCTTTATTTAATATGGTCTATTTTGATATACTTTTTTATTGGAATATTGCGTTTGTTCGTCACAATTTTATTCTTAAGATGTGGGTAAAATAATATGCATATTTTTGCTTGGTCTGTGTGCAACTACTTTAAATCTATCCTTAATCTGTTAATTTCTTAGAAGTTCCTAAGTTTTTACGAAATTCTTAAAATTGTTGCATTTACTTAATAATTGCTGCTATGCACGTAAATACCAATCACATGTCTATACATAAACTACTTGACCCTTTAAGGCTACTAGAATGATATAGCAACCACACGCTAGGTGTGAAGTCTTTACTATATTTATGACTCGGCGGTAGTCCGCCATGATTTCTCTTTGTAAGAAACCGAAGGATCAAACTTTTTACTAGATGACCTTGAAAATGGGACAATCTTGTGTCAGATACTATCATTTAATACTATCATAATATAATATTGTATATTTATTAAATGATCGTACTAGATACGATAGGTTTCTGTCCTAAAGATTCAATATCGATTATTTTCCTCCACTTTACATGAAAATCAATATTTGATTAATGTCCTTTTTGGAACTGTAGTGATATATTCCCGTATTTTCTTATCGCACATACATTCATAATATTAGTTCATTCCTAAACAATTGGAAAGTAAGCGTGTATGTGTAAGCATATTTATGTATCAAATATAATATTAGTACATTTAATCGATTAATTATAATAAATTATGAATGGATCAATGTATTAGGGGTTCTGAATTATGCCTACAGTATGAATTTTAATTCTTTAAGTTTAGGTACATGGTATCCTAGTGGCACACTATTCTGTTTTTTATTTGTATTTTCTATTTTTTACTGTCCTTATTCGATATCATTACATGCTTCACATAGTAGAGTACTATTTTAAGTATACTGTAAAAATGTTTTTTTTTTTTGTTTCCATGGCATATATTTTCTATACATGCATGAATAATGTTCAAGGTTAAATGAATAATTTATTGAATTACCTTTGTGATTTATAATAGTTCGCCTCTGGGATACAAGTTGTAATTATTATAAATTGTTCTTAGGGTTGTCAATAAATGTGTATATATCGTACACATGTACATAAAATACATTGAATTTGGTTTGTTTTTAATTAATAAATCAAAAGAAAAATAATTTAGATCAATTCCCGTTGACATAAATAAAAAAATGTCATTGTATCGAATTAGCCCGAAGAATGTTAGGATTTAACCCACCAATTCTCCTGCACCCTATCGGTACGTTTACAGATACACGAGAGGGTTGTATTCGAATGTAATTTATAACTCACACCAAATAAGTTCGTGCCTTTGTATATTATGTATAAGTTTATTTATACACTAGCGGTATAATTCAGAACGCGGCGTGGCTGTTCGCGAGTATACCGCGTGAAATGTATAGGAGGAAATATGTATCACTCGTATTATAGGTTGTATTGGGGATCACGGAGCGAAAATATACACAATATTTTTATTAGAAATCTTTAAGTTAAAAACAAATTATACAAATCAGTTAGTTCTTCTGTTATAAAAAGCTACTTTTGTCTTTTTATTCTATTTACAAAATAATTACACTTTCCTGACTATAAGTAGTTATCAGGGTTAGCTAAAAGTAAAGAGCTTTGGAAAAAATTAGGGGGTGCTGGCAATTTTTCCTTAGTGGAAATAACTTACCGAAATTGAAACAGACTACAAAATTGTTTTATGTCGATTGGAATAAAAGTGATTGATTCAATGACGATCGCGTTTGTCGTTTTCGCTCCGTCCCCCCTCACGTGCATAATATTTATATTGACGTGCGAGTTGTAGTTTAAGTGTAAATGTTCCACGTAATCGTATCGACTCCTTCTGAACCGTATTTAAATCAAATTATTTTATTACTACTCCGCCGGTCAGATACGAAGTAGCGATTTGTTGTTGCTTGCATATCGGAGAAATATTTTTAGTACTAAGATTTTTGTGAAAAATAATGTAGACAGTAATGTCAGACGTAGAAATCTTGGAGGAAAAAAGAAAATTCATTCCGTAGGCCACAGGTCCAGAGGCGGCACAGCCCTACAAGCCGAAAAGCGCAGTTCGACTTACGTAAAATATTTTTCGGTACGTACAACCCTAGAGCGGCGTCCACCGGGCAGGCGCTTGAAAAAATATTCCCCTTTGGAAAGCAACAAAAAGTAACCTACTTCGTACTCTGACATTAAATGAAGAAATCATGGATCAATAATATCGTAATTAAATGTATTTATTTTTACATTCAATAATGGTAATAAGTAGTATTATGAATGCGTATATATTTTGTTTGTAAGCCGTGCCAAATGTATCACCAGATTACTTTCTGACCCGCCCGTCTTTCATTGTTGATACGTTTTGTTTATTAGCAGGCGTGCGTTATAATAATAGTCTTCTGAATGGTCGACATGCACGATACGTCGTGTTTTTTGGTTGCTTGACGTCAAAAGAAAAAATTATTAAATGATTTTGATAATGACGTCTTTTTTATGAAAAAGAACTATTTTGAAAAATTCTGCGGGTCACTTGTTGTTTTTTTTTTCTTTTGTTTATCTGTTTTTTATGTAATGTACAGTCGATAAGAAATTTTTGTGTCGAAACATACCTTTACATGTAAGCTAGTGATTGTACTCTTCATGAGATATCCTGTACAGTCACGAGCATAAATATATTACTATGGGCACGTCAGCAATAATATCTACCTCAAGATGCGTTCAATAATATCTGTCTGCACGGACGCAGCAAAAATATCTGATATTCATAGACAGCATATTAAAGTGACGACAAAATTATCTGATAAAAAAAGTACATCAAATAATTGTGACAACCGCCCAAAGCAAAAATATGTGACGACATTAGTTTCAAAATAATGTGATCACTCTTGGAGTACAAATATAAATGTTTGCCGTTTACTAATTCTACGTTTCTGTAAGCATTTACATTTATTCTTCAATCATAGATAAATGTATGACGTTCTAAAGCAAAAATATGTGACGACATTAGTTACAATATAATGTGATCACTCTTGGAGTACAAATAAATGTTTGCCATTTACTAATTCTACGTTTCCGTAAGCATTTACATTGTTTCATATGCATTAATATATGACGTTCAATAGTTGGCAAAAATATCTGACGTAAATCTTTTATTATTTTTATACATTTGCCCGACTGCGCGACGCAAAGGAGGGTAATGTGTTTATCAGTCTATGTATGTATGTATCTTCGTATGTGGCGTTATAGAGATCAAACGGCTTGACCGATTTTTATGTATCTTATATCAATCGATACGCCTTAACCTTGCGAGTGTCATTAAAGACATGACAATAATCAAAAACCACAGGGACAACCAGACACCTATTGTCTAAATGAAAAAAAAATTTGACGACCTACGTCAAGTGGGGTATCGCTAAATAGGTATTCAAAATTATTTTTAGGTTCCTTTCATCATTTTTAATTTTAAGTGACAGCTTAGGATATGTAACGATTTAAAATTGGTTAAACAACCGTTCTCGTTAATTTACTAACTCCCTGAAATAACAACATTGCGAATTTTACCGTCTTATAATCCTAATATGATAATAATAAGAAGTCAATGAATCCTAACTAAAAAGTGTAAAAAAAAATAGTTAAAAAAAAACAAAAAACCCGACAACGTAAAAAAACTAACTGTCCCGACTGCCTATGTATGGTCCTTCTAAACCCATCAAAAAATCTCATATTTTTTTTTTATCTTTCTTTTATTGCATATCCTCTACTAGTACACTACTCTATGTTCTTGTTACATTTTCCTAAAATACTTTTATTTGCGGTCAGACATTGCATTAGGCAGCTGCGACGGTTTGGCAACGTCGCTAATTTGGAAGCGTAGCGAGCTGGCGACGTCGCCAGTAAAATGTACAGGTGCATCTCACTCACTCAGTGTCCAAACCGGCTGCCAAGACGGACGCGCACGCGTGTTTTTTTACAAAACTATTTTATTTATTATTCTTATGTTTTTCACTTAACACGGTTCCATTTTTCAATAATGAGTTTCGATACAGAAAGGATTATTGCAGAAATAAAAAATCGTCCATGTTTATGGGATACCGCAAGAACTGATTATTCCGACCGCAATTTAAAAATAAGATTTTGGGACGAAATAGTCAATTTATTTAAATAATTTAAAAAATATATGAGATCTGAGAAAACTGACTGACAGAGGGTAATCTGCTCTTTTGGCTACCTTCGAACGCCAAAGGTAGCCGTGGCAACTACGCCGGCGACGTCGCCATGGCGTCCCGGTGAGATAGGGCTCCGCTTCAGTCAGTTCGATTATGATGTCAGGAGTGGACGTAGCCAGTCTCCACTCAGGGAGCCGTTATGTGGTTACGCTTCCAAATTAGCTAAATTGCCACACCGTCGCCAAGTGAGGTAGCCGCCATGCATTTCAATATAAACTGTTTGGATACGTTGCCGGCGACATCGCCATGGCGTCCCGGTGAGGCATAGCACTTATTCTCACAATATATAACACCGCGGTGAGTTTTCCCAACTATTGAACGTCATAATATATTTATCTATATGATCGAGGAATCAATGCAAATGCTTACAGAATTAGTAAACGGCAAACATATATTTGCACTAAAAGAGTGATCACATTAATTTGTAACTAATGTCGTCACATATTTTTGCTTTGGGGGTTGTCACAATTATTTGATGTACTTTTTTCGTCAGATAATTTTGTTGTCACTTTATTATGCTGTCTATGAATATCAGATATTTTTGCTGCGTCCGTGCAGACAGATATTATTGAACGCATCTTGGGGTAGATATTATTGCTGACGTGTCCATAGTAATATATTTATGCTCGTGACTGTACATGTCCTAGGATAATATCGTCTTAGGTAGATTATAAACGTAGGTGTGAATGTCAAATGTATAGATGATTCTTGCAAGGTT
The DNA here is from genome assembly GCA_951805285.1 of Thymelicus acteon. Lineage (NCBI taxonomy): Eukaryota > Metazoa > Arthropoda > Insecta > Lepidoptera > Hesperiidae > Thymelicus > Thymelicus acteon. The sequence continues at coordinate 16,548,992 of OX638226.1, read as the reverse complement.
TATAATATCACTAGCTGACCAGGCAAACGTTGTTCTGCCAAAAATTTAGGGGTGGACCACCCTTAACATTTAGGGGGATGAAAAATAGATGTGTCCGATTCTCCACCCTAGCCGATATGCACGCTAAGATTCACGAAAATCGCTCGAGCCGTTTCGGAGGATTTCAACTTCTAACACCGTGACACGAGAATTTAATATATTAGATTTTCCTATAGAGAATGTGGAATAATAACTTAATAATTAAATTGGCAGCAACTTATTTAAAACCTTATTACGGGCGCGTGCGTCTTTTAACGTACGTGTCACTTTCTAACAATTACGATATTTGAAAGATTGTTCTTTTTGTTTCATCTTTGCGTGTTTTTGTTTTCTCGTTATGTATAATGCAATTTACGTTTACCATCTGCCTATGATGATTCCAAACTTAAATATTATATCCTTTGACATAATGTACCTAACCCTTTAGTTTATGTGATATGAAGGTCAACATAACATATGTATTTCTTAGCTTTAAGTATCTCTTATAAAACATGAAGTATGTATTTTTTTGCTTGTGATTAGTAAGTCTTTTTTCGACTGTACATCGAAAGATGCCTAAAACGTAAGTGATCACTTCATTATGTTTAACTTTACGGCTAATCAACTGTCGTGGGTGGGTGGCTCAGTTTTTTTTATTATTTTTGTAATCGTTAAACAAATGTTTATTAAATAAGACTGACTGATGAGTTAATTTTTTAATGGTTCAGTTCGGACTTCTTTGTCTTCACTCTTCATATTTTCGTGATTCCTAATAATATTATTTTAAGGTATAATTTCAACTGAGGCCGCTCTAGCTCACCCGTGTCAACTGTTCGGTTCATGCCCACACTGTATTTGTTCTTGAAACGCTAGTCAAGTGTTTTGTTACCTACATACTGTTTATGTATTTTATAACTTATATGATGTTATTTAAGAATATATTAAAACGGTATTGTCCTAAGTATGAAGTCGTTGGTTTTATTTATCATACAATTAATCATAACTAACTGATGCTAATTATTACCTAGATATATCCAGAGCGCAGGAGAAATAAAATAACTTCATAAAATACAACATATTTAATGAGTTGGTTGTGAACACAATAAGTAATAACATATCAAAATAAACATTACATAATTTCCTCATTACAATTTAAAATTTTACATAGAAAACAAAAATATAATTAGATGATAATCTCTATAAACTAATTAAAACTTACAATTATAAGTCAACAACATAATGCATTGCCGCATGCATCAATTCTACTCAAGTCTTGTGCCGGTCACTCATATGTATACTATATCTTTTTCATGCAGTATTTGTTGTGAAGTTTGATTAAATATAGAACTAACAAAGACTTCCTTCAAAGGCAATTTTGTCCTTCGGGCCATTGTTTTTTTTTTATTTATTTATTTATGGATGGATGAAAAATATATATTATCATTCAAAAGCACTTAAAAAATAATCACACCAGAAGTTTAATGAAATTTATCTGGCGTCATTTACGTCAACTACATAAAACTAGTTATTTCCAGAGGTACTGAATATTGGTTCGACCGTCCTCGCTGTGCAATAAAGTATCGTTTAATTTTATTTAAACAACATAATCCTACACATGAATGACCGCATTACAACAATTTTGTGTTATGTTCAATGAAAAGGTACACGAGTAACTGACTAGCGAAAAGAGTCGATAAACAATGATTGTACATTGTAAAACTAACACCAATTTTGCCAACAAACATAGTACCAAGAATATTTGCTTATACTTCGGCAAATTTAATTTTAGGTGCAGCGCAGACGGCACACTGTCCGTGACGTACTTTTAAGTCTGTGAAAATAGAACCTTTGCAATTATATACAGTAACGCATACGACGCGCAAAAAGTGCGGCGCACAACTGTTTGCGCGCCATGTAGACATTTGTGCGCCCGCACACTCGATCGCACAAAAAGAGCGTCGTCTGCGCTGCACCTTAATGATATGATAACAATCTTCTTTCTTCTACCTCTCTCTCTCTCTCTTTATCTCTTATACCAATGTGGCCTAAACATTTCATCAAGACAGACTAGACATAAAGTGAAAATAAATTTATGAGTCACAGAACTTATGTAGAAAATATTAACACTAACGATATATGGCTTCATTTTCAGTGCGCGTATTCATGTCTAACATGAACATAGGATAATATATTTATTTACAATAGATTACATCTTGATAACGGTTCACTTAAAAGATCCCAGACACAAGTACTAAATACATGAGATCAAAAATGATTATAAACAATTGAGTAGATATTGAAAGTATACAAATTGTAAATATTTTTTTTTGTTTATATTACGTTTTAGAAAACACGCAGAAGAGTTTTTTGCGCATTTATTGCATGTTTTAATGAAATAATATTTTTATTTGCATGTCATAGTTACTAGGAAATCGATAGTTTTTGACCATGTTGCCCAGTTTACGTCACAATATGAAATTGTATTTGATTTCGATAAATTGTATATTATAAAGGTACAACGTCATATTCAATGATTACAAGCTGTCGGCCGTTCACAATATTCAATCTACCATAATCGTCAAGTCACTCGTTAGTCGTTGTTACTAAACACGATGAAAGGTTTACAGCGATAATTAATATATAGATTATTAAAAACGGCCGTATCGTATGACTACAAGGATAGAATCTAGAAATATAATTAGGTAAACAATGTAAATCTGTAATAAAATATTAAATGTTAGTTTTAATAATAAGTTTACATCCAAACTCGGTGGGATGTCTGCGCATTCGATAAATGTTTAAAAACGTTAAATGTACTCGAATAACGAGTCGTTAGCACCTCACAGTAACTTGTTGCTACAGAACCATTCGTCGCAACCATGGCAAAGTTTGATAAATGTGTCTATTTTATTCCATTGTACTTTATCAACCAGTCAACATTCTTAAAAATAACGATTTTTTTGAAATAAATATTTGTTTTCATTATTCAGTTATTATTAAATAACTCCTATTGTATGTCAATTACATTACACAAACTATAACTTTTTCATTAATAAATTAATTTTAATAAAATTTATTTTAGCCACATTGCCATTGATGTGACGAATTGCACACTAAAATAAAATATATATATTAAACATTGAGCAAGTGAGTAATACATTTAATTGTATAGACAAATCAAAATAAAACTATATATTGTTTTACGAATTTTTGATTACAGAGTTATTTTTAAATACCAAACAAACAAAATACGTTATCACCCCAACTCAGAGTCCCTAATGGTTACTTAAATCGCTCCTTAGTACAGAATTTGTGTGGTGATTCTTTACTAAGGAGCGATTTAAGTAACCGTTAGTGAGTCTGACTTGGGGCGTATACTTACTTGTACAGTACGAAGCTAAGAAAACATAACATGTATGTTTCTCAAACATGTCTGTTTCGCTTTCTAAAAACACTTCAAAAAATATTGACTTAAATATTTTCAATTAAATCTATAGGTACATATAAAATTCTCAAAGAAAGACAAATACGAATTTTTACAACACTATCTAAAACAACAACAACAATATATAAATGTCTCTTTATAACGAAGCTCATATGTCACAAAATGGTCCTTCGAGCCGGTCTACGGGACTACAGCGCGTTCAATGTAGAATTGCTGCATTTTTATTTATGTTTATTTGAAATAGTGGAAATATTTAAGTCATGATATTTATAAATAGATATACATATTTTATTTGAAATTTTATTTTAAAATAACCCCGTATACTTTATACAGACTCAATAAGGGGGTATAGAATTAATAGCTACCTCGTTGTTTTGAAATTGGGGTTTGAAGCCGTCAATCTGCTGATTTAAGTATTTATGTACAATATAAAAATTGGCTAGCCCACTATAAAATTCAAAATATAGAATATATCAAAATCTACAACTTAATATTAATTGGATACAACAGTATTTTTTACACAATACAATATATTTAACATAAAATTGTTAAACCATTGTTTAAACACCTACAAAATACATATCGATTATAATTTTCCACATGAGTGTTCTAACATAATTGATAAATGCGATTTTTAAATCATTATATAGAACTTATTTACACACCTTGAAATGGAATTGGCCATGTTTACGAAACATGCAATACAAACTTAGGTATTTTGGTACTTATTTTAAACTAGCTGACCCAGCAGACGTTGTTCTGCAACATGCTATTATTTTTCTAAAACAAAAGTAGCATAAGTTACTCCTTGTACATCAGCTATCTGCCAGTGAAATTCCCGTAAAAATGGGTCCAGCCATTTCAGAGATTAGCCGAAACAAACAGACAGGCAAAAATTGTAAATGTTGTTTTCGTATATGTACCGTGTATACATCCATATGCACTTAGTAAAAAGCTGTCATTTTAATATTACAAACAGACACTCCAATTTTATTTATTTGTATAGATGTATAGATATTGCTCAGGTAGCATTATTCGCCTTGTTCACCGTGTAATAAAATCTAAGAGACATCCTAACTACTTGATACAAAACCACGAAAAAAATGATTTTTAAAAATATTTTTTTACATAATAATTTTGTAAAAAATTGTAATAATACACCTTTTGTAAAAACAGCCAATTAAATTTCATAGTGATTTTATATAAAAATTATAATAATCCTAACATGTACAATAGTATGCACAAAAATACACACTCCGATATGAAGAATTATAGGGTAACAAAATTCCTCAATCATAAACACGATTCTCATCCATCGACCGAAATGAGGCCAAGTGACATTTATCTAAAATATATTTTATACATAATAGTTTATACATTAATGAATTAATATAATGTCACTAAATTCACCACCTAATATATAGACAGAAATATTATTGACAATTAATGACCACATGGAATTCATAATGTCAATTTATGCAGTTTGATAATTTTTTTACAGTTTAATTTTTGTAATATGTAATGATATTAAGCACAAAACCGGGAAAATAAATGAATATTGCCTGAAGAGTTTACCGGACGAGCTATTGCAAAAAATGTTTTCTGTTTCAGATTTAAGTTAATATCATCACTTTTCATGCAGGATTATAGAGTTGCCAGAAATAGATATCGTCAGTAGTATTTTCTGTCTATTTTTATATAATGGTGCTACACAGACTGCAATAAAACTGTACTTTGCCGCCAAATTGCGTATCTCTTGATAATGGTAATCAACAATTTAGCTGTTAATTTTCATGTTAACATTTGATAGCTGGAATAGCCAAAACTAAGTACAACTATCGGAACATCTTCGACTAGGGTACAGTGACGTAAGGTAACAACACAGGATCAATCACTCCCCGACAGTACGGGGGCTACGTCATCATCATCATCATCACATAGCGTCACTTCTAAGTAGTGTAAGAAACCTCATTAATACAAGCAGTTCGTAGCAACTCCGACTAGTGACGTCAGCGACGTAACAAAACACGATCATTCACTCACGAACAGCAGTGACTTTGTAGTGACGTCGTCATCATCACACACACTCCAAAGTCCATCTCCAAAGAATAGTGTAACAACCAGTTCGAAGCAACTCCGACTAGTACACAGGTAACAACACACCATCAATCACTCACCGACAGCAGTGACTTTGTAGTGACGTTCGGTCGTCGTGCACACACCGGCGTCACTTAACAATGAACATGACGTCGGAGTCCCCCTCGAGCTGCTCGTCGAGCTGCGCGGCGGACAGGCCCGCCTGGCAGCACAACTCGTCCACACACACGAGCCCGGTGTACACCCGCTGCGGACCCTGCGCGTGGCTCGCCTGGGACCGCACCGACGAGCTCTCGCTATGCAGCGTTATCGGGTACTGAGGGTAACACATAATAGCTCTAGCTTGACTGAACATATTTAATGCAACTGGTTGTACTCGTATGTAAACACCTGAAGAACCTTATACGTGTTCATTTTGTGTACGTGAAGATCAAGTGCAGGTGGTACCTACGCGTTGATGATGTGTGACTATGGATTTTGTGTACGTTTCGAATTTGGATCTTGTAAAGTATGGATTATGTGTACGTTTTCATCACGTGGAACTGTATACATAGGTATACTGTAGGTATCGGTACACGTAGTGTGTAAGTGTGGTTCTTGTATAAGTCTGGATCATGTGTAGGTGTGAATCTTATTAGTCTGGATCATGTATAGGTGTGAATCTTATAAGTCTGGATCATGTATAGGTGTGAATCTTATTAGTCTGGATCATGTATAGGTGTGAATCTTATAAGTCTGGATCATGTGTATGTGTGAATCTTATTAGTCTGGATCATGTGTAGGTGTAAATCTTATTAGTCTGGATCATGTGTAGGTGTGAATCTTGTATAAGTCTGGATCATGTGTAAGTGTGAATCTTGTATAAGTCTAGATCATGTGTACGTGTGGGTCTTGTGGCCACAACTCCATATATTATACACGTAGCAGGTACCTTATAGACCCTCCGGATGAGCCCCTCGAGCACGCCGAACAGCACGAGCTTGCGCTCGTTGATGGCGAGGTCCTGCGGCCGCACGCGCCGGCACAGGTCGCGCACCGTGCTGCCGTACGACATGCCCGCGTACATGCGGAAAATGTCGCTCACCTTCGGCAGCTGGCGGGCTGGGGAGGATAATTGTATTTTTTTATAATAGATACCAGAATTATGGTGGGTGGTTATGGCCCATTGACAGTAGCAAAACCGGACGCGTCAAACGTTGCCGGATAATATGCAATGTGGGTGATGTGGGTACTGGATATATCCGATATATCTATTAAACTTAAATAAGTTGTATGAAGGGATTATTCACTCTCTAGGGTGGGTACTTGAAAAAGGAAATTCCGTTTGAAGTGGACACTCTTAAATAATCGGGAAACAAATACTCAGGGTAGGGTCATTATCTCTCCGCGGAATTTCAGATGAGGTATTACACCTGCGCGTGGATAGCTACCACCATTTCCTAATTTGACCGTGAAATGCTCTATATTTGAGAGCCAGTAATAATGCGATTCCCCTGCTTCCATTCGGTCGGCAATGTCGCAATGATGATCGGTGTTACTGCGATGGTGATCACTTAGGTATAGCTATGGAGGTGGTTGGTTAGTTCATTGCTCGTCTTTGCAATGGCAGACCTTTTTATTGACCACGCATCGCATGCTGAGAATCGTTGGAAAGTCCAATCCTCAGTCAAGGGAGTTTTTAAATGGATAAATTTTCTTTCGGTTCGTCTCATTTGTCTTACAAAGATACTGTAGTCGTCAAAGTAGACTAGGCCTAGTTTCAAAACCACTTGGCTCTAAGAGAGCGCATTTATTCAATTATCCCATAATTCCCTACTTGGTCCGATTTACCTTTGCCCTTTCAATTACTGGTATTAGTAGCAAATGCCTTGCGTTTTGTAACCTACGTGATTTTAGAAGTCGAAACTATTAAAAAAAAATCAAATATACCTATGTAATAACTAAATATTTTCCTTGCAGTCGGGTATATCCGGTCCAGTCTGGCATGATTTTAAACACCGTTTTATCGTTTTCTGAAATCTAATAGGTAGGTACTTAACTACTAATATTATAAAGGGTACTTATATAAATTTATAACATGTTATAATTTTAATAATTTTTTCATATGATTTAATCAGAGACTAATAGAAGTAAGTGACAGAAATGGAGCTAATTTCTATTCTATTTATAACGTCATGGAGCGAACGTTTTCCCACGGAGGCTGGCTTAAACACCGCTTACACCGCATTTCTCCTTCGAGCGTCTGTCATCAGCGAGTCAGCGACTTACTGTGGACTATGCCGTAATGTTACGACGGAAATAAGCCAGTTTAAATAAGTTTTATTTAGGAACGAGTAACGAGTCGGTTTGCTTCGGTTTTCTTATTTTTTTACACTTTGGGTTACATTATTGGAGTTTTATTAAGAATCCCTAATTTTTTTGAAAATATAATATAGATAGAAATAACGAGGAAAGATTTGATTTTTTGTTTGCATTGAATAGGCTCCGAAACTACTGAACCGATTTCAAAAATTCACTGTTGGGAAGCTACACTATCCCCGAGTAACATAGGTTATATTATATAAAAAATAGGGATCCTTAATAAAACTCCAATAATGTAACCCAAGGTGTAAAAAAATAAGAAAACCGAAGCAAAGCGAGGGCGGTTACTCGTACATAATATAAGTGATTGACAATAGTACGTCTCCAGGTCGTGATTTGTGATGTATCAATGATATGTTTTTAACAACAATACGAGTATAACTCACGAGATCTCGCACAGAACTCGACGCACTGCCGCTGCAACCCCGCGCACCTCGTCAGCTGCCTTAACTTGGGCGTGGCACTGTACACCTGATAACAGAAGAATCAGAAACTCTTTTATTTATTTATTTAACATTTTATTGTTTGTACACCATAAAATAATAAACATATAAGAGTACAAGGCAGAAATACAAAACATTATTATTTTAAACATTAATACCATTATTACTATTATTATTTATCGATGGGGTTCGCCTGGATAGCTACCACCCTTGAGCATGAGTCAGCCACCAAACGACTCGTCATGTTCCGGCTGGGGGCTTGAGGGCTAGTTCTTTCTTTCTTTTTTCTCTCTTTCTTGGTTGGCAACGCATCAGTGATGCCTTTGGTTTGTTGATGTCCATGGGCGACGATAACACTTACCATCAAGTGGATCGTCAGCTCGTTTGCCGGCTACTTCCATAAAAATAAACAAAACAATGGGCGACCTTATCGCTTTGAAGCGATTTTGTTCCATGCAGCCCAGTAGTAGATACATTACTTAGGTACTTTTATACAGTTTCGTTTTTATACATATATTCGATTCTCGGTCGGGGCAGATATTTATGTGACAGATAAATATTTATACTCTGCTCATGAGACATGTGTTATAGAGATGTCTTATTTATGTTGCCCATGCCGCGACACAATATAATCCTTTTGCAAGGGGTATGAGTGTGCAAGCGTGTACACTTGTACAGTGCCACCAACTTATCTGTGAATTGGAGGAGGGCGCTGTCGGATGCATTGGACCAATCATTGAACGCAATTCGAGACGTAGTAAATGTCAAATGAATGAGCACAAAGAACTTATGAATGGCACGGCTTTAGTTCCAATTTTCGCCATTTCACAGATAACTTGGTGGCACTGTAACTGTGTATCGTGAGCAGTGAGCAGTGAGCACCGACCGCGCAGTACTGGAACAGCGGCACGAGCGTGACCACGCCGTAGTAGACGAGGTTCTGCACGCAGGCGCGCACCAGGCTGATCTCCACGTCGGTCAGCGCCGCGATCTTCGAGATGTGGTTGAACCCGTCGATGTATGGCAGGATCTGAAACAACCGACAACCATCCTCAAGCATTCATTGTTTACGTCACTTACTGGTGTTGTATGGCTTAGAATATTATTGCCGCTTAGCGCTCTTACACACGAACAGCACGTTGCAGTCGACAGAGGCAACTGCAACCGTCGACGCTTACAGTCGACACACCGACAGCAGCCGACAGCAGGCCAACTGCACGCCAACTGCACGCCGACAGCAGTTCGACTGCATTCGACTGCAAGCCTCGACGGTTGCAATTCCCTCTGTCGACTGCAACGTGCTTTTCGTGTGTAAGAGCGCTTAGTGTTTAGTCGAAGTGATGACGTCAGACTGACTCTCATTCTCATACCGAGTGAGAATCGAAATGACAAATACATTTTTTGAAGTAATTATCTAGTTCTACAAGATTTGCGTGACAGTAAAACGTAAAAAACAATTTAAAACCTTGTATTACGCCTTGCGTAGATACAAGCTGGCCTGTAAAAAGCATTTCCATTAGTATCAAATTGACATTTTAAATTAAGTATTTAAAGTAACAAGTTTCATGAGTAATTACTCTAAACCAGCGTACTCGGACAACGTTTTGAAATCTGCACAAATATGTGGTCGTGCTCTAGGCAGTGGGTTGAACGAACCAGTTATCGTCACAATTATCTAAACATTATTTTTCTGCGCTATTTTTTAATGGAAATAAACAATTTATTTCAACATCAAGGTATGGTTTCAAAACCATTAGCGGGTCAGAGTTGGTCAGTGGTCTCTCCTCGAAATTGTATAGCCTGGAACGTTCTTCTATACTCTACATCACTATCTCAGATGGAAAAAATAAACGAGCCGTTACTCGCTGGTAATCCATACCAATATAAAAGTGCGAAAGAATGTTTGTTTGTTTGTCCTTCTTTCATTTCTCAAATAGGAGGCTGGAAAATGACATACCGCGGTAAAACATCTCATTCCCATGGGAAGATCCATTATGACGCGTATTTGAATCACTTCATACTAAAAGTAACAATGTGTTGGTCCTTCTAAACTTCGTAAAGGATCTATCGATTGATATTTTATAGTTGGAAATATTAATATAATATATGTATATTAATATGGATATAAATTATAATCCAAATCATTTAGGTCAAGTTAATACTCAATACTCAATACTTTTATTGCATTAAATATGTAGTAACATGATACATAACACAGTCACATAACACATCCTACACAATAATAACCCTAAAAGGGTGTTGCAATTTTCTGGGTGGTGGACCAATTCATTTTATTTCCAAATATATTATATTTCAATTTAAATTAATTCCTGTAAATTAAATTACATTATATTACATTAAGTTATAGTTATAATCATTAAACCATAGTTAACGTTATTAATTTTGTTTGTTTACTGAGTTTAATTTAATGTCAATTTCATGTTATCCAATTTGTTTGTTAAAATATTTTAATACTTACTGGTCAATTTTATCATTAAAATAATCTGTTAAGCTATAGTAACATTTTTCAATTAAGTATATTTTAAATTTGGTACAAAAAAGATTAACATTTGTCTCTTCAACTATTTTTTTTGGGAGTTTATTAAATATCTTTGTCGCCATTGCGTTTGGGCCGTCACTGTGTATTTTTAATTTAGATGTAGGTTTTTTAAGTTTATGCGTATATTTAGATCTTAACATATTATGTCTTGGTTCATCTATTTCTTTTCTAAAGTATTGAGGGTAGTTTTTAACAAATTTACTTATTTCTAATATATATATTGACGTTAATGTTAAAATGTTATTCTTAATGAAATGTGGTTTGCAGCTTTCAGGTTCTTTAATGTTTGCTAATATGCGGATACATTTTTTCTGGGAAATAAATATCTGTTGTGCATCTACACTGTTTCCCCAAAGTATGATACCGTATTTCATCCAGGAGTATGCATATGCGTAGTATGCACTTAGCGCGGTTTTTAGGTCGGTTGTATTTCTGAGTTCCCTTAACGCATATGTGAAACTTGCTAACTTAGTTTTAATTTTTTGGATATGTTTTTTCCAGTTCACGTTACTATCTATTTCCAGACCTAATAACGGGATAGTGTCAACACATTCTATTTTATTGTTTTTATACACGAAATTTATGTCAAGGGGAGATTTCTGATATGGTCTAAATTGCATAATTTTGGTCTTGGAGAAATTTACGTCAAGGTTGTGGTCAGTCATCCAATCAATAATATTAGTGAAAATGTCAAAAAGATGTTGGTTTAAATTTAAGTTATTATTACAAGATGTCAATATAGATATATCGTCTGCGAATAATACACTAAAGTCATTTATTATTTTCGGGAGGTCATTAATATACAATCTGTCACATATATATATGTAACATAAGAAAGTACATGGCTCAAAATCGGCAGCTGAATCGATTCCACGTATTTTTAATGTAGGTATTTTTTTTTCCCTAAAAGAAATTAAAATTAAGTAAATGATGTCACCCAATTCTTTAAACAGTCGAAACAAACAAAAATGAAACTTAAGTCAATGCAATAGGGTCCTTTCAAGCATTATTATACTGAGCCACAGCCACAAACGCACACTGCCAAACGTACGTAGTTGTACGACGTAAAAGAAATTCACTACAAACGCAATAGATCAAAAAAATATTATAAAGAAAGTTCGCACACTTCCATACGTTTTCTCTCTTCCGCATATTTAAAAACAGTCGGGAGGAAGCGAGACGTAACGACGGTGTCATTCCCAGCCGGCGGCTTTTGTGATCTACGATTTAGTAAATTAAAAAGTCAGTCACACCGCACGCGCCGGCCGTATAAGTGATTGGATAAATTAGGTTTCCTAGGTCAGCTGATTTGACCCAACTAGACTTTTTTCTGTGGGGACGTGTTTATTTCAAACATTCCATTAGATTTGACGTAGTGAAAAGTGACACTAGTATTAAATAAACATAAACGACAATTACCAAAACGTGCATTAATGTGTATCAAACAAGGTGGTGGACATTTTGAAAATGTCATTAAAATACGACGAGGATGAGGATGAGGGAAGAAACCAATTATTATCAGACCTGTAAGTTACCTACACTAACTAAATTTAATTGGTTGTTTAATATTTGTAAATATTTTTATAATTCACAGCTTTTAAACATGCAGTCTTTTTTATTTTGTTGTATTATTACACATACATTACAAACATATGCATTTTACTAAATTTTAATTAAAAAATGCCTGCGCAAACGTGTTAAGTGATAAGCCCCGCCCATAGAAAAATTTCATAATCACTTGTTTACTTGCGTACAAAATTTTAAGTACTAAATTGTCCGTTTACACCTATTAGTTTACTTAAAATTTAGTTATCTACATATCTACTTCTAAACAATCAATATTTCAATAAATAGGTATCTTATCATTTTAATGCCAAAACGATTAACATTGTATTAATTAAAATGATTCAAAGTCGACAGTCCAAAACCTGTAAAAAGTGATTGAAACAGGGCTCAGCTACTATTTTAGGCATATGTAGGTAATAATGTTTATGTTCAATAAAATCTTTGAATCATTACCTAATTGGATGAGTTCAGTAAGTGATACGAGTATAACACACCTACCAATTAAATGAAATGAGTAGTCAGGTAACAAACATGTTGTGTTTAACAATATCTAATGTACAATGTCTAATTCGTTTTCGTCTATCAGCTGTTATAGCCGCGCGCGCGCCGGCCCCCGCGGCCCGCGTTGTGGCCTGTGACGTGGGTCTCACTCTCGTGTGTGCGTGAGTCTGTATGCTTGCTTAGAATATTATGAACATTCTTATCCCTCTACGAGAACAACTAATTCCTTGAATAAACAATTATTAAGCTAATAAAAAATATTTCAGTGTATGTATTATGATTAAAACTGAATAGGTATTCTAATTGGGGTGTTTAGGGGTGTACGTCATTTATGCATTTAATGTAGTGAAAGTGAGACTGTAGTAGGTATTAAATAAACTTAAACTTATTACTGACATTGATTAATTTTTTTGTTCTTTAATGTGAGGTTTAATCAATGAGTTCAAAATTATTCACAGTCTACAGTACAAAGCCTGAAAAATGTAATGGAAAGAGAGAATCATAATTTGTTTAGTATTTAATCTTCTTACCATTACTTACTACATACATATTTTATGTAATGATCGCTCGATCGCTAATATCAGCTGTTTTTGTCGGGACGTCGGGGTGTACCGCACACACGCGCGCACCGACCTTGTATACGTAGCGCTCGTTCGCTCTCATGTGTGCGTGCGCCGCTGGGTAGAATGTTCACACTTTTCGTTCGAAATGAGTATAACTAATTTCTTAAATAAAAAATTATTAAGCTATAAAACACAATTAAAAATACGTGGAATCAATTCAGTTGCCGATTTTGAGCAAGATACTTTCTCAAAGTGAGTAAATTATGTTATACGTTGTATAAAAGGAATAAGATACATCCGAGGACACTTCCTTGCGGGATTGAGTTCACTATGGGAATGGTTGCTGATCTGATCATGTTAATATGCCCTGTGTCATGGTCAAAATGCTCAATTTCTACTACTTGTTGTCGATTGTTAAGATATGATGTAAACCATTTATGTGATATACCGCGTATCCCTATGTCATATAACTTGTCCAGTAATATTTTAAATTGTACTTTGTCATATGCTTTTGTCATGTCAAGTAAAATTCCAATTGCGTATTTTTTATCATTTAAGATATCTACTACTCTTTGCATAAAATTGTAACTTGCTAGTATTGTCGACCGATTCTTTCGAAAACCATTTTGAGACTCGTCAAATATGTTATATGACGATTATTCCTCAATAATGTCGATTGTAGGGACAGGGGAGACTGACTTACTTTAATCTCCCATAATGGAGTCCATTTGTGCTCCATTTACCGCAGCTCCGGAATCCAATTACTGAACGGACTTCGTAACGAATTGTAATCAGACTAGTAAATTGCTAATGGTTCCAACAAAGTTCAGAAGGCGTTTCGTTTTTAGCTAATTACGTGATAACTTAAGACAGAAGGACCCTTAAGTAAGAACTGAATAAATTAACCGACTTGGTATTACATGGATCTCACAACTTTTTACGGTAGAAGAACTGAGTTGCGAGACTTGGTTTTTTTTACAAGTTTTGTTTTTGATGGCATCTCATTTCTTTTTGTAGATAGTTCTACTTTTTTTCCTTTTTCAAGTTACCTTTGAACATAATTATATCTAGGTACCTATCTACACCTATTATATCATTATATTATATACAGGTACACTGATTCATTCACTGCAAATGTTACTTTGTTATACAGGTATAGTAATTCATTAACTGCAAATGTAACTTTGTAATCCTATATATTTATATGGGATTACAAAGTTATTTATGCAGTTGATGTATCTAGAAAACTAGACCGAAATTGCAAAATGTTTTAGTTTTTCCTTGATCTATACACTAAACACTAATTGTGTTCCAAATTTGAAGCTTCTATGTCTGCTAGAAGTGCCTTAGAGTTTTGATGATCGGTCAGTCAGTCAGTGAGTGACGAAATTAAGAAACTTTGACTAGTTATAATTATTAAACTACTGGTTCAAATTGAATGAAATTTGAAATATAACGTGTTTATACAATGCCTGCTTGGTTACTAAAAATTCAGGCTTCTAGCTTTATCCACAACGAAGTTATAGGGGGTCGAAAATGGCCTGAATTGCTTCGAGAAAAGGATGGTACGGCCGTGCCGCTTTTTTGCTCGACTTGGCGGGGGCACTGCCGTGCCCCCAGAACGGCCGTGCCGCTTTTTTGCTCGACTTGGCGGGGGCACTGCCGTGCCCCCAGATTACCTAATCATAAATAACTGAACTTGTGTACTACCTATGTTTACACAACTAGATGGCGCTGTTCATGAAGCTGAATTACGCTGTTGAGACTCTGTGAGATTTGTATAAGTAATAATATTAAATTTTAAATGTTAAACATTTAACGTTTAACGCTTTGCAAGTGGCATAAGAAGTATAACTTCAAAAACCTTTCGAGAGCAGGTTTCGTTGGTAAACGTATATACAAATTGTCTTACGAAGCGGAGCAGGAGCGATTACTACTTATCATCACACAAATATTGAATGTTGATACAGCATACAAATATTTGTAACCTCATAACCATAAAATATCGGCCTTGTTCAAGCAATTTAGGAGAAAGATCATTGTTCCGCGCTCCGAACCCGATATCTTTGACAACATTTGAATTGAGCACTCTCGAATATGAATTGCCAACACTTTCTTTGATGGCACCCTCCGACTTCCACTGCCGCTTCACTTGACTTTCTATTTCGTCGACGAAGTACTGGATTGATACTAAACTTTATGTAACCAACGAAACCTTTTTAAGTTTAATGTACATAATTTTAAGATGCCATTGAACGTTATGATGTGATGACTGATGACAGACAATAGCTATAAGTAATTAAGTCCATACAGAGGTTCTGTAATGAGATTATGTAAGTATTAGTAATTTACGCCTTGTCTTCTTGTATACAATAGCTAATGAAAAAAGTTTCTAGTTTAATGAATGTACAAAGTCAAGACAATCCAAATTGTTCTAATTTGTGAATTTTAGAACATATAATTAACATAGACGCACTACAAGACGCTTTAATTATGTCAGTAAAATATCGAAGTTTTGTCCGTGTTTATTACGCTTGCCTCGTCACTTTAACTTAGCAGGTTACTTTGTTCTCTTCTCAAAGGAGCAAGGTTGTTTTATTGGATGGCTATCTCATTGTCATTTTAATGTTCCATATCGGTTAAACAATAGGTATTCTTCCTACCTTTTTATATACCTGGCGATATGTTTATATTAAAACTAAAAAAGTGTATGTTAAGTAGAATGTACGTTATATCATAGCACCCGCGGTGTCTTAGTTTCATGATCGAATCTTTTTGTGACAAGAAATCCTAAGTATGATTCTTATAGTTACATATCTAGCTAGTTAGTCTGCAAGCAAATTATTTCAAGATACGTACCATACATAAAAGACATAGGAGGGGTAAAAATAACTAGGTGAAGTAATTTTCATCCCTTGTAATTAAAATAAAGGCGAGGACATGCACAAATAATACATTACAAAAGCACAAATAATACAATACAAAACCTATGAATCGAGAACAATCGTTAATCCGTTACTTAAATGTCTGCTCGGGTCGAGAGGTGACCCACCGCTGCACCGCTCGGTATGCAGGGTCAAGGAATACCGCAGAAGAAATAATAGTACTTATAATAAGGTACAGCGCGACCAACTTATCTGTGAAATGGTGAAAATTGTAACTAATTCCGCCCCATTCGTAAGTTCTTTGTGTTCATTCATTGACATTTACTACGTCTCGAATTGCGTCCAATGATTGGTCCAATGCGTCCGACAGCGTCCTCCGTCAATTCACAGATTAGTTGGAGGCACTGTAATACCACGGTAAACAAATTAGGTAATACCTACGTTGGCTAAAGATTCGCAATTTTTGGGTTCCGCCATGTAGGTGGGAAGTGCCATCGTACTTCAGATTTTCAGAAGAGCAAGTTCGCCATGAATACTTAACTCATTTTTGTCACCAGAGATAAAGCAAGGACAGATATTCAAACGGAAATCCTGCGATATTATTTCTTCTCGGTGTTTATGTCACTTATCATTTAACATTGTTTTTCTTGACATACGATAAACTGTTATCCGCCGTATCCGCGTGATATTGTATATTTAAGCGTGGAGATAATACAATATGAAGATAACAATATTCGAGTTGAAACTGTGATAATTTTACCAGTGCGGTTAATAATTACTTTATCACTGAACCAATTCCAACCTGAGCGATATTATTATTGTAGACATGTATCATAATTGTAACTAATTTAACAATAAAATAAATTGTTTTTAAAGATCCCCAAATGTCAAATCATAGGGTAAAGGAGATCGTCGAAATTGGGCCTACTTCATTGTTCATTACAGAAACCAAAATACCTCCAAAAAACTTGATTTTTGACTGATTAAATATAAAAAAGAATAATATAAAGTTTCAATTGGAATATGTTTTAAAAGCTAACGAAAAAGCAGACAGGTTACTCGACGGAATGTGGTCCTTACGCTTCCCGCCCACGTCCGATAAATTGGTGACCGATTTTTTGTAGGAGAAAAATAGATCGTACTGAGAGCAATAGTGCAACGCACACGTCCTACAAAAAGTCAGTCAGAAATAATATGGCAGGAAAAATCGGCCCGATAGTCCTACAAAAAGTCTGACGTGGGCGGGAAGCGTTAAACAACCCTAAAGTTAGCCGTTTTACCTATGGGGCATTTCACGTCAAGCGGACAGGGAAAAAAAAGTGAGGTTCTGAAATTTGTTCATATTAGGTCCAGTTATACTTCTAGTAGATATAAATACGAACACAATTTTTTTTATTCATGTGATGTGTATTTGTCTAGTTATGGGCTCCTAAAGAATCGTCTAAATCGAAATTAGGATTTTTTTAAAGAATTTTTTCGTATTGAAAATAATATTACAATAAATTTTCAAACTACGCGATTTGTATAGAAAATTTCCTGAAATTTTTAAAAAAGGAATCAAATTTGAAAAAAAATATTTTTTTACTCTCCTAAACCGGAAGTAAACATTTCAAAATAAAATTTTGGAAACTTCGACCATTTTTTTATTTAATTTTTTTATTTCAAAATATAGCTTACAGTATCTAAATAATACACCAGAAGTTTTGAAATGGGACCTGCATTAGTTAAGGAGATAGGTAAATAAATGTATGCACATGTAGCAGTCAGTACAATGTTAAGCATTTATGTCGGCCGGTTGGCGCGAATAGAGTTAGTATTTTAGTGTTAATTTTATAAAAAAATAATGTTTGTTTGTTAGTTTAGTTGGGTAGGGGTAATCTCCGGAACTACTAGAAACTACAACGACTACTACTTAAAACTGCTGAGAAATTAAATGACAATTATAATGAAATAACGTAATAACAAATTCAAAACAATTTTATTTTATAATTTTTACAATTTTACTTTAAGAATCTATGCAAATTGGCTCTTTTTACAATCAATCAATACAATCCGTTAAGAAATAAAGAGTAAACTTTTTGATAAGCTAAAGATTTAGACGATTCTTTAGGAGCCCATAACTAGACAAATACACATCACATGAATAAAAAAAATTGTGTTCGTATTTATATCTACTAGAAGTATAACTGGACCTAATATGAACAAATTTCAGAACCTCACTTTTTTTTCCCTGTCCGCTTGACGTGAAATGCCCATTCACAAAAAGTCAGTCACCTAGTACACTGTTGTCCGCGCAAAGTCAAAGTCTAAAGAATCACCATACAAATTATGTACTAAGGAGCGATTTATTTAAGTAACCGTTAGTGACTCTGAGTTGGGGCGTAAGTGTGCTTTAAGTTAGTTTCATGAGCCGCTGTGATTGTCCATGAGGAAGACAAAGTGGTCTGGACTCGTGAATACCAGAGGCCTGTATTTGGCTAACAGGTTGAATAATGAAGACATTTCTCAAGGTCGGAGAGCCACTTGAGATATACATTGAGAATGAGATCAACTTGATGTTGATTGTGTCAATGGCTACTCAAGACGAATGGAGTGTCATCACAACACTTCGTAATACCTTACGAGTATAAAATTACTATACTACCTACTGCAAGTATTTCTTAGAAATAAATCAAAAATATTTACAGGTCAGAGTAATATAAATAAAGCGTAATCTTTCTAAAAATTTTCTTCGACTTATAGGTACCTATAATGTAAATAGCTGACCCGGCAGACGTTCTTCTGCAAGAAGTTTATATTTAGGTATACAACATAAAAAATATTACTATAATCAAATATAGTTTATGTGATATGTCACTCAGCAGTAATGCAGCTTTGTACTGGAAAAACATATTTTTTAAATCGGTCCAACAGTTTTGGAGTTTATCCATTTCAAAGAATCGCAACTTTCCTCTCAATAATAAATTATGTATGTTTGATAAAAAATGGTCAGGAATTAATAGTCACTGTCAAGGCCGGATATTACTTAAAAAAATGAACTAGACAAAGTGATAAAAGATTACGATTAATATTGATACAGATAACAAAACCGCAAATAGTCAGTTAAAAAAATCTTGATAAAGGTCCGGTTCTGCGATATAAATGCCATACACACCAGATAATCTCTAAGCCAACCAAACGTACAGTTCCATCTTTAAGAAACTCTGTCTGTGTGTGAGTTCTGTGACCCGCATTTGGCAGTTTAAATTGCCCATTAAATCAAGTTTCAAGTTTTGAGGGAAAGCGACCAACAAAAAAAAGAAAAAAGGTGTGTGTCAGCTCCGACGCACGACTGTAGCTTAACGCCATGGTGATGATGATGATGTTTCACATCATCAGAATAGGATTTGCCAAGATTATTATTATCATTTGGTGGCGTTGTTACTCATCAGCCATCCAACGCTATCTAGATTCTGTGTTACAAATTACAAACATAACACATAACGCATAACGTAACAGAAAAAAAAATTGATTTATTGTTAGTAAAATTAATTTTATGGGGAGTACCCCATAAAATCTCATACCACGGGTTTAAATATGAAATCGATAGATATTGGAGTTAAACTCCAATAATAAGCGCAAGTACGCAGACAGACGATGGCCGATGCCAGGCAAATTAACTCACGTCACGTCGCAACTCGGTAAGAAACTACAATTTGTACAAAGGATAATTTAATTATTAGTATGTATATTGTATACCTAGTTGTTATTAGTTTCGATAGACGAATACTGAATTATCAATGATAATGATAAGGACGTCTGCGATAAGTCTAGAATTAATAGTGTTCCATCCGGTTCCGCGTACGTTATGTTAACATAACTAGCTATATCGTCAAAAATAAAATCAAATCGAATCCGTCAAATAAAGTGCCTAATTTGGGTTAGGAGATATAAAATTATACAAAAACTTCGTAACATCGTTAAGCTATATTTTTAAATAACAATCGGTCTCTACAACGCTACAATTCCGTTGTGAACAGTTTTTATTTCAGTCATTAGTAACCCCGCAGTCCACACACGCTGAACGATCGTGATTGTAACATTATACCGGCGCATGCGCAGGTCCACGATGCATAACCAAGTGGTCAGCTTGATGATTAGCAAGTATCAACTTGTACATATTTCAGCTAAACACAGGTGATTCCACATATTATTTATTATTTACATTTTACAGGGTAGTATACTTTTGATAGGTAAAATGTTAACCCCGTTAGTATATTAGGTACATACGTTCGGTACGTAAATACTTTACTTGTGTACCCAAGATCAAAGATACTTTATTATAGATATGTAATGCTGATACATCACGAGGTTCAGTCGTTCAGTTGTTGATGCGTTACGACCGCGAGTCCGCGACATGTCGTAATTTCCTAACATTAAAATGACTTAATTAATTAGTACCTAAATTTAAATCTACTATTAAAAGTATTATAACTTTCATTAATAGTCTGAAGAAAGCGTAAAAAAGGCTTATAATATCCAAGTAAAATAAAACGAAAATAAACAAGTTACAGGCGTCACGCCTACACGTTCTATAATTTTTCACTTTCAGCAATGTAAATAGATTTATTATGAAAGATGAAGCGAAAGCGTGGAACAAGACACATGAGCATTTTTAAACATATAAAAATGCTTCACATGCACACAGTCATACTCTGGCAGGGATCTCACGGTTCCCAGTATTTGCATACACAAACATCACTCGAATGCAATTCCGCATTTGTACTAACAAAGCATTCTTTGCTCCAAGTTAAGTGCGACAGCTTTTGTTTTAATAATGAAATACATAAGTATATTTAAACATATTTGTTAACAAACAATGAACAATGGTCGTAGAACTTTATACCGTTTGAATGATATTTTTATTTTTGTTTTATTGAGGAATATAATAATAATAATACTAATAATAATAATAATAATAATAAAAACTTTATTGAACCAAAATGTACAAATACATAGGGTTGAGAGTCGTTGGTGCCACACTAGGATTTGTAATATACGAAATACGAATACATAATAATAATATATCGATAATATGAATACATATCAGAGAATTTTGAAACAGCTTTACCTCTGCCTAGCTTTAATCTTTAGTGTTTATTATCGTTTATTTGAGGTTCATGATCTGCAATTATTATTGAAAATGTATTTAGATGAAATTAACACTGAAAACTTTCTACGAACTATTCGAAGTATGTTTCTTAAAACTTGTATAAAAGATAAATGATAAAGTATACAATTCCGCTATCCGCTACGCTGTGTTTCGTCGCTTGGGACGGTGGTTTTTCTTACACGTGTAATTACAAAGTTGACTCCGAGTGAATAACATGTAACATCTACAAATAATTTAATTATGAGAGTTATATTTTATAATGTTAGTTCTGTTAGTGTGTGATTATTTAAGCTATTTTCAGTCTTATGGTCTGTTGTGGGTTCGGCTGCAGATATTGAGTCAATATTCATATCATAGGAATTACAGAAAAGAGCAATACGCGCCATTTACAACCTCATGCTTAGAGACTATTTTGAATTAAAACTCGAGTTTCAGATTGAGCGACGTCTTACGATGAAGACCATAGATATTATTATAACAATTAAATCTGTGATAAAGCTCAACAAATAAAGATACACCGGTTTGTTTACAATGAAAATAAAATTCTTAGAAAATATTTTATAGGGCCTTTAATAATTCCTTGATTTGATATAATCAAGTTAACAACACCTTGCAGTGTCCGGTGTTGTGGTCGTGCTAACGTTATTTATATTAAGAGCTTAGTTTACATTGTACGGATAAATGAAACGCTAACTGATGTTACAATATTCATGAATCAGGTACCTACAACGTTTATGAATCACAACAATAAATTGTCTTTATTGGTGACGTTTTTAACGTACGTGCCTGAATTTATTAATGGACTAGCTGACCCGGCGAACTTCGTATCGCCTAACAATTTTTTCTAAAATAAAAGTAGTATAAGTTACTCCTTGTTACATCAGCTATCTGACAGTGAAAGTCACGTCAAAATCGTTCCAGCAATTTCAGAGATTAGCCGGAACAAACAGACAGACAGACAAAAATTGTAAAAAATGTTGTTTTGGTATATGTACCGAGTATACATTCAAATGCACTTAGTAAAAAGCGGTTATTTTAATATTACAAACATACAATCCAATTTTATTTATTTGTATTAGATATAGACGATACGATAGCCAATCAATCAGAGCTGGCAGACCTGTGGATCCGACGATAGTTTGTCAAAGGGAGATCCCCGCCAGGCTAGGTGTGTTGCCTGGGAGGCGGCCGAAAATATTTCAAAATCAAATTTCAAATCGGTCCAGCCATTCTCGAGTTTTAGCGAGACAAACAAACAGCAATTGATTTATATATACTTATAATAACACAGATAATATCATTGTGTTGCCGGACGATCTTACTTGCCAAATATACATGCAAACAGATTGTGCATATTAATTAGTATTACGCCAAGAGACACGTTTCCTTATTCTGACGACAGTGTCAGTCAAGGTAATGATTACTAGTGAAACGTTTCAAATCAAATCAAATCAAATCACTCTTTATTGTGGACAATAGGTAATATACAGATGTTACACATAAGCAAATTGTTCGCTATGTCCTGCCTTAAAGGTGTACAATACATAAGATAAGCTAAAAGTTTAAAATCAAGATTAAAATATAAATAATAAATCAAATAAAAACGAACCGCGCATAAATCAGACTGAGAAATTAAAATTAATTGGCAATGTCAAATTGAAATCTATACTAATATATAAAGAGGAAAGATTTGATTTTTTGTTTGCATTGAATAGGCTCCGAAACTACTGAACCGATTTCAAAAATTCTTTCACTGTTGGGAAGCTACACTATCCCCGAGTAACATAGGCTATATTATATTTTCAAAAAAAATATGGATCCTTAATATAACTCCAATAATGTAACCCAAGGTGTAAAAAATAAGAAAACCGAAGCAAAGCGAGGGCGATTACTCGTAATATATATAAACGTTGTTAATAAATTAACTAGACCTTGTAAGACGACTCATGATCTCATGAATGCCATATTCGGGAAAGATTTGACAATTTCGCACCTAGTATTTTTGAAATACCTAATTGTATAAGCCTAAAATATCATATCCATAGATCAAAATAATCCTCGTCGTCGGGTGTTCTCACTAAGGTAGGAGTTAGTAAAGGTACAGCACATGTCTGTGTATAGCACCGTGAAAAATGAGAATTGATGAGAAAATTATATTGTTATTGTTTCATTGAAGCAATTTCCATGCTTTTATTTTTATTGCTAGGACAAACAATTTTAATTCATAATAATGTTGTTTTGTGTTGCCGACAATAAATTAAATTCTCACCAGTAAATCTGCCCGCGTCGGAGATTTATGAGGGAGACTTAAAAATAATAGCAACCCGGTGACATATAGGAAACAATTACCTAGCATATAGGTACAACATTAATTAATTAAATAATTAATACAACATTAACATACCTATGAAATATGAAAACATCAATCTGCGCTTGAACAGCATGGTGTAGATATGCTCAATTATGAGGAGAGTGCCTGCCCTGTGCCCTGCAGTTAGGATTACCATGTACGTCCGGATTAGTCTACATGTCCGCACTTATAGACTTCTATCCGGACTTTGTCCCGCTTTTTAATTTGTCCGGATTTTTTTGTTTAAATCAAATCAGTCCTTAATATTTATTAACTTCCATTTCATCTTAAATAATCTAAATTTTACTAACAAAAAATAACCGACTTCAAAGTCTCAAAAACTACTTTTCAGATCTCGTTCAAATTTATGTGGGACCACATGACAGCCACCAGCTTTCGATTAAAAAAACAAACATCAAAATCGGTTCGCCCAGCCCAAAGTTCTGAGGTAACAAAAAAAAAAAAAATACAGTCGAATTGAGAACCTCCTCCTTTTTTTGAAGTCTGTTAAAAATAAATCTTTACAATCAACTCAATGAGATCAAAGAATTAATTTTCTATTGCAATTGCAAATAATCAAAAATTTCAAACATAAAATAACTTCTTCAAAACAAAAATGTTTTACGTAAAATAAAACTCAAGTTTGCATTTTGTGACTGAAATGTCCGGACTTTTTTTGATCTGTACTGACTTTTTGTCAGGATTTTATTTTTATTTTTATATGGTAACCCTACCTACAGTATTAATGAGTGGAAGTCACGCAAACATACCGTCGCGCGTCGCCGTCACGTCCTATCATTACACTACACGTGCCAAGATAACAATGACGCGATGTTAACAATATCTCTAGTTATAATATGTATTGTTTTCGCGAATTTGTTATTGTAATCTCCACGTGGATTATTTGTTGCTTGTAGATGTGTGGTACGTGCTGTTATTGTTGCTCTATGTATATTTGTTCCGCTCATACGCTTACACGAGTAAGTATATTGTATACTATTAACATATGTGTACCGAATTAAATAAAGTCTCGGTCTTTCAGCCCGAAACTATCGCGATATATTTAAATAGTTCTGCATGGATTTTAAAAATAAATAAAGTGATTCACGATGAAAGTTTAAGCGGCATTCGGCCAGAAACATTTCAAACAAACAGAAAAATTTCAAACTCAGGAAAATATATAAATCGAAGTGTATTTTTCAAATCGTTATTTATTTTCTATCCAAACAAATTAACGTTAATTTTAATTAATTTATAATAAATAGCTTGAACTTTAGGTAAGGTATAAATGTTATTATATATATATAGCTGAAGAGTTTTTAGGGTTCCGAAGTAAAATCAGAACCCTTATAGTTTCGTCATGTCCGTCCGTCCGTCTGTCCATCTGTCCGTCCGTCTGTCCGAAGCAAAGCGCCGAGACCCTTAGTGCTAGAAAGCTGGAATTTGGCATGAATATATGTACATATTTCATATATGTACATATTTCATATATTTATGTACATATTTCCTATAATAATAATAAGGCTATACAATCATAGCCCCACACTAGCTAGGGTTCCCTGTGTCGTGGGTGCCATGGACAA
Organism: Thymelicus acteon; assembly: GCA_951805285.1. NCBI lineage: Eukaryota > Metazoa > Arthropoda > Insecta > Lepidoptera > Hesperiidae > Thymelicus > Thymelicus acteon. The sequence continues at coordinate 16,523,468 of OX638226.1, read as the reverse complement.
CAAACAAAGACAAAAACAACACACCTAGACCGAGAACAGAAATTCAAACTCATCATTCCAATTTCCGCCTCGCTGGGAATGGAACCCAGGACCCTCGCGGCGGCGGTCCGGCATGGTAACCATGGCGCCTCACGGGTCGTCCGATACTGGAACAAATACGAGCAAGACGATAATAATAACAATTTTCAACTTATTAGTTAATATCATATTACTCGTACCAATAATTAATTGCCGAATCCGATAGCTAGTAGGTGTATCAAATAAAATAATTACATCAATGTTTATAGTCGAAGCCACGCTAAAATATTAATTTTATTATACGTATGAGAGTTTTTATTTTTTTATTTTTATACCGACATTATTCTAGTAAGTCGATGAGGTAAACGTTGATTTATGTGGGCGTGAGGATACATATCTTAAATGTTGATCTATAAAAGTTGTTATTTTTACCATAGATTGTGGTTTATTGATACCTCTTTACTTTAATGGGAATTGGGAATATTAAGCAATGTGATACAATAATGACATCAGTCTCATTTTAATTTTACAATAAGCTCATTTTTTATTGCTTTATGCGTAGTTTTGCGATATGTTGGCATTAATATTAATAGTCCAGTGTAGGGCCCTGGTTTTTCCTTTAAAAGATGTGGACTCTGGTGGATAAGATCCAATCATCATTACAGGATGCCGAAGGGCGCCATTAGTCAGCGTACATTACTATAAACGATGATCTATTATTTTTAGAATCGTTATTTGCATTATACATGAATTAGAAAAATATAGGGAAGTTAGAGCTCAGGAAACTACATCTCAATCTCCCGATGCGTCCGGTGGTTTAGTCGCAAAGGGTCCCATTCGCAAATGGTCTCATCTGTGCCCTCCAGAGCCCTAATCTACCATAAACCTGTCTCAATACAGCAGTACCTAAGCAGGAACTATGAGTATCGGAGTTCGGATTGATAGCTGTTTCGATCGAAGGTCACATTACCCATTCTCATTCCCTGCAATTGTAACGAGCTTATGCAAATCGTACCGGTTTTGTAGGTTTGCGTGCGATTTACTGAGATAGAGGCGGTAGAGCGCCGAGGTGGCAACTCGATGTTGTACAATTTGACAACATATAACGACATTTCTTTGTCATACGGAAAAAGATTTTTGCAACAGTAAGATAATAATCTTATGCGTTATTGGAGAGGAATTCGAATAATTTCTGGTTTGATTATTAACATATTGACTTCAGTCCATGGCGATGGAGCGAGTGACATTATGGCATTGACACGGTAAGTGGCGGGATGTAGTCAAGCATAAACTTGTGAGTTATTGTAAAAAAAAATGTGCACTGCCCATGAATCGAACCTGAATGCCTTTGCAAGTCGGGACGGATCACCGACTGTACTAACGCAGAACTCGGAGCTACCCAGTGAACGTACCCGAGACACTTCCTATTATGCCGATGGATACGTCAACGTAAAATGTTAACAGCTGTCTCTGATGATAAATTAGGTACAATACATAGTGGTCATTAATAGAGACGAAACGATAGTGGTTTGGCCGGATACCAGATGTTCGGCAAGCTAAGAGGCCGGAGCGCCGGATATTCGTCCCTTTAGTAGTGATTGTCGCGATCAAGAAAAACAAAATCCAATTGCTAACGAGATTAACTTTTTCTTACAAGACATCTCGAATTGATCGCTATCACGACCCATACATTTGGTGGTCGGTTAATTCGAATCAGTATCCGCAGTTTTCAAGGTTTGCTAGAATTTATCTTTCAGCACCTAGCAGTAGCGATATTCTTAAGAAAACTATATATTCTTAACATACAAAACATTATCCAATATACATATATTGTGACACTACAGTTAGTTGTACAAGGCACGAACTGCTCTTTTCTGTAAAATAAATACAGACTCAATATCTGCAGCTGAGCCCCACAACAACAGACCATAGGACATAAAACTATGAAAGTAGCTAAAATAAACTAACCGTGTTGTTTCTACGTCAGTTAAGAGCCTTACTTTCTTAACCGCGTAAGCAGCTGAACTCAGTCTTCCAGACAAGGCTTCAATATGAGAACTTCATTGTAACCGTGAATCTATAGTAAGGCCAAGGAATTTTGTTGAATTTACAAGGTCAAGTAAGTACTTGACTCAAATAGTTATAAGTAAGGAAGTCCTTATTTATAACTATTTGAGTTGGTACTTGTTTTACATTTGGTAAAGTGAATTTCATACATTTCGTTTCACTAGCATTTAACATTAGGTTGTTACATGTAAACCGTTGCAACACTTGGGAAACAGTATTATTTACATCGTCAAAACATTGTTTTCTCCTATCAACTTTAAAAAGTAATGAGGTATTATTTGAAAACAATACAGTTTCACACAAGTCCCTTGTGAAATAAGGAAGATGTCATCAAAAACATAACTTGTAAAAAAAACCAAGTCTCACAACTCAGTTCTACCGTAAAAAGTTGTGAGATTCATGTAATACCAAGTCGGTTAATTTATTCAGTTCTTACTTAAGGGTCCTTCTGTCTTAAGTTATTACGTAATTAGCTAACCTAACAAGTAACAACATCTTATAGTGACCATATTATCAATATTAAAAATCTTTTATGTTTTAAATAAGTAGATCGACTTGACCAGATCATTGATATATGTATATTAAAAATAACAGTGGTCCTAATATTGATCCTTGGGGCACTCCCATAGTAATGTGTGCTCCTGGGGACTCCTTGCCATTAATAACTACTTTTTGGATGCGGTCGGATAGGTAGGATTTTATAAGGCCAAGAGATTCAGACCAACGTTGTCTGTAAACGCACGCAATAAACGTCGACGGACGTCCTTAAACCCCAAAATAATGTAAAACATTAAAATTCACATAAACACGTGACAGCCGTGACAGGTTGCAAGTGTAACGTCCCTGGCACTGACCGGGATCACTCAGTGCTCCATTGCTCACTGCGGGTGTTAGTGAGTGACGTCCTAAATATATTTTTCTAGTAAGATCTCTAATGAGCGGATCGGTTGCTATGGCTCTATGTTCTATATCTCGAGGTAGCCAATAACCCACGTATTTTACATAATCCTAATTATACTCAAACTATAAATAGTTATAAATATGTACGCACTACGAAGCTAATTGCATTTAAGACAATCATTATAAATTTATAACACTTGCATAGGTATTCTGTAAAGGGAATCATTAGGTCTATTCCAGCAGTCTAATCTAATCGGTACCTAAAAGTTCACCGTCATCGACTCAGAGCGATGTGAAGTTCTTTAATACACTTGACCAGTAATACAACTTAAATTGAGATGAGAATAAAGCTAAAAAGTGGGCTGACCCACTTTGAGTCAGGATAATTTGGGTATGGGTTGTGATGGGATGACAATTGACAAGTTACAAAAACGGCACTGGATATAACTATAAACAATGATATTATAATGTAAAAAAGTAGGTAGGTATGTCACTATTGCGCCGACGACGAAGAGCGTAAGAACAGGCAATTGACCGTTCTGCTCGTAGTCGCTTTTTGTCCATACAAGACGATACGCACGCTTTTGTTGTTGTCAGAAGCGCTTAACATTTGACATACAACGTTAAAATGCCTTCGCGTATTATACCAATGTGATTGGTGTAGTAAAACAAAAGAAAAACGTGTGTGTGTTGTAGCTGTTTCTGGAACAGATTTTTTGGTTGATTTGTAAGGGTATAACGTATCCTTAAAACTATAAATCGTTACCTAATGAAATGAAATGAAATGAAATGAAATGAAATGAAAATGAAATGAAATGAAATAATCTTTTATTCATGTAGGTATCACTTCGCATAGGTGCTTTGTCATGGAGGAGAAGAAAAGCCGTAAAGAAACTCCTCAGCACATCTTTTAAAAATAAAACTTATATTTATTACAAAAATAGGTATTCTCTAACCTGAGCAGAACTGGTTGCCTAGCTGGTCATTTCCAAGCATCTTTATCATTTAAATAATCATCTATGTTATAATAACCCTTGCCTACTAGTTGAATTTTTACACGTTTCTTAAAAGATTCCACCGGTAAGTCACGAATTGGCTTTGGGACTTTATTATAGAATTTTACACCGAGTCCCATAAAAGAACGCTGTACTTTAGCAAGACGGTACGAAGAGGTAGCCAATTGATGCATCCTTCTTGTTTGTCGATTTGATAAGTCACAATTTTGTTTATATGCAGTTATGTTTTTCCTTATAAAGACTAAATTACTATAAATATATTGGGAAGCTACTGTAAGTATACCTATTTCTTTAAATTTGACACGCAAGGACTCCCTTGATTTTAGTTTATAAATAGCTCTAATGGCTCTTTTCTGTAGTACAAAAATTTGTTGTATATCGGCTGCTTTGCCCCACAGCAAAATGCCATAAGACATAACACTATGGAAATATGCAAAATAAACAAGCCTAGCAGTGTCGACGTCAGTGAGTTGTCTTATTTTTCTAACAGCATAAGCAGCCCTAGCGAGTTTAGTTGTGAGAGATGCTACGTGCGGGCCCCATTGTAGTTTACTATCTAAGGTTACCCCTAAAAAGACTGTGGATTCCTCTATATTTAATGTTTCATTATTTAATTTAAGAGATTTATGGACTTTTTTTACATTTGGTAGCACAAATTCTAAGCATTTGGTTTTCTTTGCATTTAAAAGTAAATTATTTATAGTGAACCAATGTGAGACATGCGACAGAGCACTATTAACATCGTCAAAATTATTTTCATTCCTATCAGTCTTAAATATTAATCATGTATCATCTGCAAACAGCACAATGTTCGCATGGTTATTTACATAATATGGTAAATCATTTATATACACAAGGAAAAGAAAAGGGCCTAAGATCGAGCCTTGCGGTACACCCATAACAGTAGATGACCCTGATGACTTTTCATCGTTTAATACCCTAAAGGGTTAATACCCTTTGTATCCTATTATTCAAATAAGAAGCAATTAATATCCAACCTATTAATATCCACCTAGCGACACAATAGGCGTAACGTCCAAACACCTACATCACGCACGATTCACGATACGATGCAAGGCCACCAGTCTAATCAGCGTCAGCTATCAGCGCGGGAGACAGCACGACGGAAACACGCCGAACACTGAGCCAGACACGTGCTAGTACCGGTTTTCTCCACTTGTCAACGGTATCGGTTATCGGATATCGGCATCGTATGATAAGATAACAATTGGATATTTGGATATGTCAAGGAGATCGTTTTGGAGCGGACGATGAACCTTGTATCCTTCGCTTGCTTTTTGGATAGCAAGTGCCAATATCAGCGATTCCATGATTGTGTTATTTGGTGTTACTCGTGTCCTTGGGTGACGATGAGGGCTTACTGCTTTAATCAGGGAGATTTTTTCTGTTATTTACATAAAGAAAAATCCAAGAGGATGATCTGTTTTTCTACGAATTTTATGGCCAAAGACAACCATATATCCCTCTAAAGAGTAAGTGAGTAAGTAAAATATCAATAAATAGTCAAACGAATTTACATTACGATTTTTTGCACAAAACCATCAAGATTAATGATAAAAATTAAAAAAAAAATGAGCATATGCAGGTTTTGTCCCTCTTTCCAATCATATTAATAACTAAAATTCAAAGTAACACGACTTATGTTTTTTTTTTCCACTGAGGATGTGATAATACAGTGCAATGCTATTAGGGAAGCAGCCTCCATCATTCATAGCCGATGTAGTGATAATATCATTTGCGTTGGTGTATTAATTTCAAAACTTATACAGTTCACTTCACCGTCCAAATTATAAGAGTCAGCGACAGTTAAAAGTTCAAACAATAAATGAATAGATGCGTAAGTACGCATTTTTGTCCTCTAGCCGGAACAATAGTGGACTCCACGCATATTTGATTACTCCACACAGTTTTACTGCTTAAATTATATCAAACTAGTTTAGCAACATTAACTTCCCTAATTATTAAAGATCACACATGATTAAGTTTTAATTGAGCACAATCGAAGTGGTCGATTGTGTTTATTATTATAAATTGTGTTGATAGAATGTTGACTGCCAGAGAGTGCTTTTAGCATTATTTCCTTAAGTCCGCCTATATTTGAATAAATTTGTATGGTACAAAAAAAATGATACTACATGATAAACTAAAATCACAATATGTGCGTTTGTGATTTCGATGATTCTGTGTGTGAATCCGATTGTCCCTCTGTTTAATCGTAACAACACAAAAAAGCAAACTGTGCAGAGAGTCATTCACGACTACGAGGATATTAATGAGTATGTAGCAAAAGCCTGATAAGAATAACTAAAAATAGTAGCCAGTTATTTATGGACAAAGATCACGGCATGACGCGAATATCATAGATATTACAAACTTAGCTGATATCACAGGATCAATTCCGCTTGTAGCTTTTGTTTGTGGCGCAGCTAAAAGCAACATGTTAAGGTAATAGTAAACAGAGCCATTTAGCACCAAGGTGTACTGGCTGCCGATACAGACACGCCTTCGCGGTGATTTAGTATTAGCTAAGCTGAACCACACTGCCTTTTGTTTATATTTACATTTAATCCCAAGTTTACTGTTCACAAGCGACAGCCATTTTAAAGGTTTTCAAAGTTAGGCTCACGACACGACATTACATAAGATTTGGATTCTTAACCTAAGGTTATTTTTAATGTTTTCATTACATACCTATATGATGTAGTAATTCGCGCATAGTCTTCAACATGGTAGTGTGACATTTTTAAAATTTTGCTTCTATATCTATCAATTTTTTAACCACTGTCTTACATTAAGTTGCCTTAACGTTTTGATTTTTTTTGTCAACTCAAGTAGAAAATTCGGTTCATTTCTTTCGTCTTAACGTAGCTTAGGTGCATTATCTGGTCATTGGCAGCAGTGCTATTGAACTTAACTCGTACATTTTATTAGATATTAGCGTTACTCCCATGGAGGTAAAATTTGTCCAATTGGTTTTTTTAAACCGTTTTATTAAGATTACTTATAATCTTTTAGCTTTATAGCTTTTATATATTATCTCCGCAGAGGTCCGCATACCAAAGGACGCGAATCTATTTCTTGAAGAGGGTGCGACAGTCGCAATACTTCAGATCACAATAATTGTTTTCTCGGCTGAACCATTCCAGGCTCTCCCTTCGCCCCACTATCCGCCTGAAACTGTAAATGCCACTAGGGCCAACAACAACCGTCCATTAGAATTAAAAAGCTTATCAATGTTAAAAAAATTTCAAATGTTTTGTAGGCTCTACAGTCAACACATGTAATTATGTTGTTGTGCTTGCATGCAATAAAGGCAAAAAACTAGCAAAAAACAGTCATAGGTCCAATGTAACTGTGTGCGTAAAAATTTTGAAGGTTAGTAAGCAAAAACAATTGCTTTTTTTATCATAAGCACCTGGTTTAAACCGGCAATTACTTCGGAAATGAACAGCTGTATTAATTATTATTTCACGGAAGCGTGATATTCAAAATCAACCATAACCAGTCACTCAAGGACCTACCGTAACAAAAACAACATAGACACATTACTCACACAGACATGGAATGCAAGATTTATAATAAACGTGACAGAACAATGGACTTTTAACACTTTTACGACTACCCACACCGACAATCGACAACAACGATATTTCAGCGAGTGTTCTGCGTGATATGGTAATAGTCGTGTCGGTGATATCAGTCAAATGGTTGATATTATTATACTTTGTTATGATTGATAAATAATAATAATTGATAAACAGAGGAAATAAAATGTGTGCAATTCACACGTGGTAGAAGTAAAACTTTCAAAAATTAAGGTATTAATTTAATAACGTGTATTAGTTTTAATTTTATCTTTCAAAAACTATTTTGTACTAAATAAAAATAAAACAGTGGTAAATAACGCCATCTCTTAACATAATATGAAGAGTAAAATGAGCAGCTAGCGCCATCTATCCAGCAATAAAACGAATCTTCTATCTAGTTCCTCGCGCCATCTATGAAAACAACTTAGCACTTTTTAAAATAACACGAACATAAGAACCACTGTATAATGCTTCCTATCTCATTTTCTCCCGCGTTAAATCTTATGAAATGAAAAAATGAAAATGAAAAAATATTTATTGCATATCCTTTGTTACACAATAATTTTAATTACTAGCTCCCACACTAGGATTCCCTGTGTTGTGTGTTATGACTTTATGTGTCTCTTTTTACTGTCCCTTTTTCGTTTCATCGACTTTCAAATGACAACGATGCTAAATAAGTTTTCACTTCAAAAAGGTTCTGGTTGGATGGATATTTGTTACGCTTTCACGCAAAAACTACTGAACGGATTTGAAATTTGAAAATGACATGAAATTTTGCACACATGTACACTATGACCTAGAATAACATATAGGGTACTCATCATCCCAGAAAACGCATCAAAGCCGCGCTAGACAATAATTAGGTGATATAAGTTTGATCCACCCTCAAATGTCCAATCAAACGACCTCAATCTCTAATCACTTACAGTCCATCAAGCTTAGCCTAATAAACTTAAAAAACGGATTATCGAGGCGGCGATGGATGATGCTTCACAAATATATAAATCCAATACAGAGTTACTAATAACAAGGCGAAGAGAATTAAGTTGTCTCAGGTTGTATTTTACGATGATAATATATATGGGTACTCCCGTTAAGTTCGTGCAGTTGTTTTGTGTAACGATAATGCCGATATTTAAACCCTGTTTCTTTATGTAAAATTTCTATATGTATTTATCAAAATTTTGTTTTTTACAACTTCTGATTTTTAACCAAATTGAAAAAGGAGGAGGTTGTTATTCAGTCGTATTCTTTTGGTTTTTTGTTTGTTTCTCTGTTTTAAAAATTCATTCCTTGAGGTATTGATGAACTGATGAGCTCCTCAATGTGTTCAAATTCCTCACACTGAACACCACTTTAGAGGTAACGAATCGCACTATTCACGTCATGTTCGCGATAATATACTTCATCTTTTATTAACTCCTACGGGCTGATGAAATAAACTTAAACAATTGTGTAAACACATGTTTTATGGTTATTACGCGATGTTTACAATGAGGTACCGCCAATCTGTATAATGCGGTATTCGATAGAATGTCATCAGCATATCTTTCTGGGTCGCTAATTAACATAATACGATGTTATTTCATTAATGTCAAATGTCTGATAAAATTCTCAAGTTTATTTACTCGTGTGAGCTTGTCTAATTATAACTCTGTCGGGATCTCATCGTATCTGTATCAAATGTTTATTCGCATAGCACTTTGCGCCCAAAATAAACACATCGTTTCACCGTCTATTAAACATAATTAAATAATTCTTTATATCATTATTGCGAAGCTACGTCTATAAGTTTCACCCTCCTACTGTAACTCTGAGAAAGAAAAAATCTCCTTGACACTTTTTTCACGCTTCTTTTTAGGGTTCCGAAGTAAAATTGAAACTCTAATAGTTTAGTCATGTCCGTCCGTCTGTCCCGTGTGTCCTGAAGCAAAGCGCCGAGACCCTTAGTACTAGAAAGCTGTAATTTGGCATGGATACACATATTTATTAAAACTCCAAAATCATAGAACAAAATATTGAAAAACATTTTTTTTCACACTACCTCCCCTACAGGTAACGTGACGATGAATTTTTTATTCGTCGCGTACCCTGTATTGTGGGGTATCGTTGAAAAGATCTTCTAAAAATATTATGGATCTTCTAAAACCATTTATGGAATTAGAGGTCCGTTTGCGAAATATTTGGCTTTAAAGTGCTAATTTTAGTTGGAGTAAAGTGTCCCCCCCCCAGCCGGCTAAACGGTTGGAGTTGGACAAGTGAAAAATTCTCAAAAATAGGTTATATGATGAATTTACAAGGAAAACTATTACGGCTATGTTACCGTAAGTAATTAATGAATAGTCGATAAACTTACTACTTCGGAACCCTACATTGCGTGTGGCCTGACACGCACTTGTCCGGTTCTTTTCTTGTAGCTAGCTGACAGAAATGGCAGAGGTTTGTCGGAGCGATGGCATATTGGCATAATGGGAAAACCCATAACGGCTTTACTTAGCTTGGTATATACTCTTGATGGGGACACTACGGGTAATTTACCTCACTCATATAATAAGCTTAATTTATGATGCTACGCACGTTCGATGTAACCTGTTATGATTATGAGAATTTATGAGAAGTTGAATCTGTTCTTATACCTACCTACTGGATATTACAATAACGCTCCTTAGTTATTACACGTGTATCGGAATAAGAAAATTAACTTTCAATAATTTAATTATGGCATAAAGTTTTGTAATGTTATTTTTATCTCAGGGGTTTTATCAGTAATTCTGAAATGTTTTATTTATTTATTGCAATCTACAAGACGGATAATTTAATGGACTAATCTTTGAAAATAATACAAGGACTTACTCATGAACTTGTCTCCTTATTTGCTATTGTGAAGTAAATCCTTTGGATATACATATTTACCAACTGAAGATAAGTAGATACTAAATGTAGTTTAAGGACGAGCGCGCTAGAGATTTTTAGTTAAGTTTTAGTTATAATATAGGAATAATAAAGAACGGAAAAGGTGTTGAATTACGAGATATCAAGATTTAAGAATAAAATTATCTATAGTGTAAATATTGTTATGTGTAGAAGTATCTACTACGTAGTCGTATTAGAGCGGGCGGGAGGTACCTATTCCAGAATCCAGACTCGAGCAGCAGAATAGAGAAAGCATTTATTTAACGAGTAATCGCCCGCGCTTTGCTTCGGTTTTCTTATTTTTTTATACCTTGGGTTACATTATTGGTTTATACATTATGAGTTTTATGAAGGATCCCTATTTTATCTTTTTGAAAACAAAATAGGCTATGTCACCCGGGATAGTGTAGCTTCCCAACAGTGAAAGATTTTTTTAAATCGGTTCAGTAGTTTCGGAGCCTATTCAATGCAAACAAACAATCAGGTCTTTCCTCTTTATAATTATTAGTATACTGGTAGATAATTCGACATTATGACAAACGAGACTATAAGGGTTCCAATTTTACTTCGGAACCCTAAAAAGTAATTGAAGATTCGATGACCCGTGTGGTGCAATGGTTACCATGCCGGATCCCCGCACCGAGAGTCCTGGGTTCGATTCCCAGCGAGGCGAAAATTTTAATGATGAGTTCGAATTTCTGTTTTCGGTTGATTGATCGGTCTGTGGCGACAGCGCACACGCGTCACACGGTGGCGTCACGCCAACCTGAATCACGCTATCGAAGTTTTCTGCATCGGTTGCATATATACAAATGCTCCGACAAGGTCAGTTGGGGCTCGGCCGCCTACCAGGCAACACACCGCGCCTGGCGGGAGATCTCCCTTTGCCAAAGGTCGTTTGAGATAAATTACTAAAAAAACTCACAAATATACCTAATTATTTTAATGGTTGGCATTTTTCGTGAATGGGATATTAAGAACCCTTTAATAAAGTTCAAGTTACAAAAGAATAACTTATTAGATAATAGATAATAAAGTTATCTTTATTATCCTGACCCGGCGAACTTCGTATCGCCTTGCAAACTATTTTTTTTTTCTAAAATAAAAGTAGCCTAAGTTCAGGGGCGTAGCTACCGCCGTATCAGCCGTATCAATTATACGGGGCCCCTACTAATACTCCCAAAAAAAAGCTCGCCAGCGGCCTACGACAGTTGGCACTCCTTTTATATTTGACAGCTTACGTTGAGGAGCAAGGGCGGATCCAGGGGGGGGGTCATGGGGGTCATGACCCCCCCCTGGGCTGGGTCCAGGACCACTAATTAAAATTGTTAAACATAATGTTTTTATATATTTTTTGTCACAATATAGACTGATTTTATTTAAGTACTTTCAATATTTAATTAATTTAAATAATACTTCGTTTGATTTTATAGGACCAGTGCCGATAATTTTTGAAACGAAAAAAAATTATAGTAGGATAAAACCCATTGCAAAAGGAAGAAAATATAACGAAAATTATAGGAAAAATAAATTACGGGCGATCTGAGGTCGGGAAGTGGGGGGGGGAGGTGGGGTTTAAGGGTAAAAAAAGGTTTATCTCGATTTCCGGAAAAACTACAAGTCCTATTGAAAAAAGTTAAATGGCAAAGTTGTAGGTAATAATAAGATCTACAACTTTTGTATTTACATTTTTTTACATAACCTTATTTAATAATATTAATAATATTTATATAATTTATGTGAAAAATTCAAAAAACCACGTTTTTGGTTTTTTATTTTTGCCTTTTACAAAAAATTTTTTTTCACGAAATTTGGTGAAAACTCACCTTTGTACGTCCTTATCATACTGTAATTTTTTTGATTCAAAAATATATATTTTTTCACCTTATTTTGACCTTATATCGAAAAAGAACCCTTATTTTCAGTCAAAAAATCTGATTTTTTTAAAAATTCGGTGTTCTTTGTGTTCGTTGGAATCTCTACTTTCTAATGGTACCTATATATAAAAAACTAAACACTACTGTACACTACAGAAAATGCAATGAAACGACAACTATTTTCGCAAAAAAAATCGGATTCCATTGACTGCACATGAGATTGCAAAAAACATGCGAAAATAGTTGTCGTTTCATTGCATTTTCTGAGAACATTTACCATAGTAGTGTATGCTTTTTTATTTACCATTTGAAAGTAGATTCCAACGAACAAAAAGACCACCTAATTTTTTTTTTAAATCTGATTTTTTGATGTGAGATTTTTCTACTGAAAATAAGGGTGCTTTTTCAATATAAGGTCAAAATAAGATGAAAATATATATTTTTTTTTGAATCAAAAAAAATACAGTAAGTTAAGGACATACAAAGGTAAGTTTTCACAAAATTTCGTGAAAAAAATTTTTTGTAAAAGATAAAAATAAAAAACCAAAAACGTGTTTTTTTGAATTTTTACATAAATTTTGAGGTTATGTAAAAAAGTGTAAATACAAAAGTTGTAGATCTTTTTATTACCTACAACTATGCCATTAAACTTTTTTCAATAGGACTTGTAGTTTTTCCGGAAATCAAGATAAACCGTTTTTTACCCTTAAACCCCCCTCCCCCCCACTTCCGGACCTCAGATCACCCGTAATTTATTTTTCCTTTTATTTTTGTTATATTCTCTTCCTTTTGCAATAGGTTTCATTCTACTATAATTTTCTTCCACTTTTTACCGTTTTTAGAGCTATCGGCACTGGACTATTAGTCTAGTCAACAAGTTCAAAAACGTGTTAAATAGAAATAAAGCTCCTAAAAATATGTGAGATAGCTCATTCGATTCGGAATGACGTCTAGAAAAATGTTTTTTAAGGGTTTATTAGCACATAAAAAATTGCGATTGTTATTAACAAAATAAGATTAAAAAAAAGATATTTAGTTTTTAATTAATAACTTCAAAAATAACATATTTAAGGAATTTTGGAAAAAGATCCTGAAAGAGGAGGGAATTTCCAATAAAAAAGGCCCAACTCCCGGAACTTTATCTTTATTATTTACGAGTAACCGCCCTCGCTTTGCTTCGGTTTTCTTATTTTTTTACACCTTGGGTTACATTATTGGAGTTTTATTAAGGATCCCTAATTTTTTTTAAATATAATATAGTCTATGTTACTCGGGGATAGTGTAGCTTCCCAACAGTGAAAGAATTTTTCAAATCGGTTCAGTAGTTTCGGAGCCTATTCAATGCAAACAAAAAATCAAATCTTTCCTCTTTATATATTAGTATAGATAAATAAAATTTAGCGCGGAAAATAGGGCTCCGCGAGGTCGTTATGGTATAGGCGTGCTGCCTAAAAAGCCGGTATATCACATAAAATATTTTTTTTATAGTATTAAATAACTACTTAAAATTTTGAATAAATTATGGTGTAATCTAGACACTTGAACGAACAAAACCTCGGTAAAAAAAATTATGTCGATTTTTCAAAAAGTTACACCGTTGTTAATTAACTAATTTTTTTCCAATCTCTATTTTTATAAATTAGGGCGTAGAAGTTTACATAATTGGTCTATAAATTTTTCGCTTCGTGGAGCTCTTCTCATTTAGGTACTTAATAAAGTTATGCAAAAAAAATATTAAAGTTTATTATTTTGTTAATTCTAATTTTTTTTAAGTTAACAAAAAATTAAATTTATAAAAAACGTTATCAAAAAAGATTTTTTTAGTAATATAGTATTATTGCTGTTTTTGCATCTAGTATAGGTATTAATTAACATTAGAAAAAAAATTTTACGTCATTTTTTAAGAAAAGTATATAAACAGACTATTTTGGGATTAAAAAAAAATTGTTACCATCTTATTGCATAGGCGAAATAATGATTTTTTGAAAAAAAAATCTTAATTTTTTAAATTGTTTATAATCGTTTTTTTTACATTTTTAATGTTTAAATAATTAGTTAAGAAGTTATTTTATTCTTAAAAATCATCATTGACCCTTTCCAATGGATTAACAGAAAAAATATTTTTTTTTATAAATAATTTCATTCTTTTTCAACTTAATAATTTGTTATTAACGAATAATATTAACCTTTTTATTTTTTTTTGAAAACTTCAAAAAATTACAAAAACAACCGTATATATATATATATAACAAAGTATAGAAAAAAAATATAAAAAATATATTTTTTTTTGTAATTATTTTTTTGAAAATAATTTTTTTCTATACTTTGTTACATATGTTTATTTTTGTCATTTTTTGAAGTTTTCGAAAAAAAATATATTGGTTTTATTTGTTTAAAAAAAATTCTGTTAATTTATTGGAAAGGGTCAAAGATGATTTTTAAGAATAAAATAATTTCTGAAGTAATTATTTAAACATTAAAAATATAAAAAAAAACGATTATTAACAATAAAAAAAATTATTTAAGAATTTTTTTTCAAAAAATCATTATTTCGCCTATGCAATAAGATAGTAACATTTTTTTTAAATCCCAAAATATTCTATTTGTTTATAAACATTTTCTTAAAAAATTACGTAATTTTTTTTCCAATGTTAATTAATACCTATACTAGATGCAAAAACAGCAATAATACTATATTACTAAAAAAATCTTTTTTGATAACGTTTTTTATAAAAAAATTTTGTTAACTTAAAAAAATTAGAATTAACAAAATAATAAACTTAAATAATTTTTTTGCATAACTTAATTAAGTACCTAAATAGCAAGAGATCCACGAACCGAAAAATTTATACACCAATTATTTAAACTTCTATGCCTTAATTTATAAAAACAGAGATTGGAAAAAAATTAGTTAATTAACAATGGTGTAAGTTTTTGAAAAATCGACATATTTTTTTTCACTGAGGTTTTGTTCATTCGAGTGTTTAGATTAGAATAGAATAGAATAGAATAGAATAGAATTACACCATAATTTATTCAAAATTTTAAATAGTTATTTAATACTATAAAAAAAATATTTTATGTGATATACCGGCTTTTTAGGCAGCACGCCTATGTCGTAACGTCCTCGCAGAGCCCTATTTTCAGCGTTAA
Organism: Thymelicus acteon; assembly: GCA_951805285.1. NCBI lineage: Eukaryota > Metazoa > Arthropoda > Insecta > Lepidoptera > Hesperiidae > Thymelicus > Thymelicus acteon. The sequence goes on along the minus strand of OX638226.1, from coordinate 16,507,913 downwards.
ATTTTATTTATAAATAATAAAGATAATGTTCGGGAGTTGGGACTTTTTTTATTGGAAATTCCCTCCTCTTTCAGGATCTTTTTCCAAAATTCCTTAAATATCATTATTTTTGAAGTTATTCATTAAAAACTAAATATCTTGTGAAGTGACGACGTAAAATATTTTTTTTTATTTAAGTATAGCTGGATTTTTTTATGTACAGTAGGTACTTACATTTATTATTAAAATACATATTTTTTACTTGTATCTATTATCATCAAAATTAAATTATAACTTCTTGTGATTTGACCACGACTATGTGACCCCCCCCTGGCGCCAAAGCTGGATCCGCCCTTGTTGAGGAGGCCCCACTACAAATATATATATGAGGCCTCCTTAGGGCTAGCTACGCCACTGCCTAAGTTACTGAACTCCTTGTTACATCAGCTATCTGCCAGTGAAAGTCCTGTCAAAATCAGTCCAGCCATTTCAGAGATTAGCCAGAAGAAACAGACAGACAGACAGACAGACAGACAGATAGACAGACAAAAATTGTAAAAATGTTGTTTTGGTATATGTACTGTGTATACATCCAAATGCACTTAGTAAAAAGCGGTTATTTTAATATTACGAACAGACACTCCAATTTTATTTATTTGTACAGATTAACACCTATTACTATACATCTATTATTTAAAAAATAAAGTCAAGGGCCATGGCCATCAGACATAAGCGGCACGTAAATGCAGTACTTGTGGTTGTAAATTTTAATTCAATGGCCGACCACCGACCACAATATATTTTATTACGCACGATCGTAATCTCTACGGTCAACCACAAACACATACATACATATTGTATCTATAGGTAGAACTTTGGAAATACTGGAATAAGAAAATTTGATTATTAAAATCGAAAATTCGTATTTAAAAACATTTGCAAAAATATTAGGCAACATAATAATCAGTTAAGCTTGAAAGCCGTTAGAAATGCATCGTTTTTGAGATGTAAATAAAAAGTAGAATCAACAAGAGGCAAGAGAACTGCTTGAAAAATTACAAAAAATTACATTTTATTTGTTTAAATTCTAAAATCGCTTAATTATGAAAGCTGCGATACCAAATTTCAGTAAATATTTATGATTATGATGATGATAAACTATATTGATGTATAAAATTTTAGTCGGAGAAACTGAACGCTTGAAGAGTTCCCTATGACTCGATTGGAGGCTACGCAAGTACATAAGATGTCGCACCGTCAGCATGACAGCAATTTGAACCTATAATTCGTTCTGGTCATCCGATTACCATCATCAATCAAACACTCACATAACACAAATTTTTATGATGTGTTTATGATAGTGTTCCTCAATTGAACAGCAGGAACTACATAAACACGCTCAACTGAAATTGGTCCTTCGAGCCGGCTAACAAGGTCCTAATTATAGTAGGCCATTCATCAGCAGAGATATTCCATAGCCGTGACCTCAATCGCGTAGGTCCATTAATTTGACAAAAGGCCAGGCTAACTCGACACTCGTGTTCCTTATTTAACGTTTAGCAGGTCGGTGTGAGACGAATGTTTCTGTAACTCATACGGATACCATTGTAATATTTTTAATGTTACGCTTTACGCGCCACTCAAATATCAGAGGTCGTTAATGTCCATGTGGTTCCATCGTGTTGGTGCTGTAGTTGCGACATTGAGTTCAAGTTAATATGGTGTTACAGCCTTAGTTGAGTCTCTGGCGAAATTTGTTATTTCTTCTCGCTAATTTACACGCATGGTATCTGCATGTTTGAGATACAGCTTTTTGCCGGATACTTGCCAAAATGTCAGATTTATACTTATTTTATCCAAGCCTTAGTAGTCTAGGACGAAATTTGTTATTTCTTCTTATTTATTTCACTCATACTATTCCATCAGGATATCTATGTTTGAGATTAAGTAGTTTTTTACCGGATTTCGACAACATTTGGCACAATATCCAAGATACTATCGATAAATTATCTCGATGCGCGGATATAACTGCTTTGATGTTACACACAAGATTGTTACTAAATTAATTTTTGTATTCCAATCCAATCCGGATTTTTCTGTTTATAAACTGTCAACTCTATCTGCACGGTTTTCTATCTATTTGTGGCCATATATTCGATCATAAAGTGTCGTAATAGTAGTATTATAGCTAAGAAAAATCTTGCATAAAACAAACTATATAGGAAACAGCGGTGTCTGGAATCATACATGCAATTCTGCACAATACTAATAGGTATACCACAAAGAAACTAGAAAGCTCGTGACATTTCATTCATTACTGTACAAATATATATATCATAGCATTTAAGTACTTACCTAATGTGTAGTTCATAATAACATTAATAACAAAATTATCAATTTGTTATAGTTTAAAAGAGAGATGAGTGTGGTTATATCGAACAAGCAACACAGTCATTCTCGCGTTCCCCAGATCTTAGAGAACTGTGCGTTCGTGTGTAAATATACAATGTAACTATGTCACGAGCCACGCCACAAGCCAAGGCGGTAACACCACTACTTCCGTATAAGCCATCCTATCTTCATACAGCGCAATAGATGAGATTATAAAGACCATAGTGCCAATAATCGTTTCCACATGGGATACACTGTGTCATATCGTCACGCTCAATAGAGCGCTACTGAAGCCCTGAAGCGAAACCGTATGAAAAGCTTTACATAGTAATAACTAATTAACTAGTAATGGCTTTAGCTCCGGAAAGTCTCTAGGCCTTGAAGTTAAGTAAACATGTCAAAACAATGTTTGAGCGGAATGAAATTCTAGCAGACGTTGTTACTTTAAAAATTGATTGAAAATAAATAAATATTCTACTATAACTTAATAACAAACCCTTGAAGTTGATCCTGTGATGAGCGTGAATAAACAACACATAAAATACTAGAAATATATTTTTTTGGGATTTATTGCGTTAGTAAAATATCCAAATATTAATAAAAGCCCCAAATCAAAAAAATTCCCATAACTTTCTTGTAGAGACATCGATAGCTAACACTTTTATAATTATGATTATTATGCTTAACTAGTATAAATTAAAAAAAACCGCCTGCTATCAAAAAAGCTATCATGATACAGGTGCCTTTTTGAAATCCTTATGGTGAGCTCTTTAATTTGATACCCATAATATTGCATTATTCGATTTATTTTTATTTTTTGATACTTCAAACAATGGCATCTCACAGCCACCATATTTGTTTTTTTTATTTCACTAACCTAAGAAGTAAGAAAGAACACTTGGGTTATCAAGACGAATCTAACGATATCTTAATGTTTTAAATCCGTTACGCGGTTTGGAAGATATGAGGTAATAAAGAATATTACACACATACATACATAACACACATACATACATAGCACACATACATACATACAAGATAGGCGTGAAAAACCTAACCCTTCCTGGAATCGGGTAAAAAGGCATTTACATTGAAGCAGTTGCAGACAATGATGTTGCAGAAATAAAAACGCATGCATCTATTGAGTCGATAAAATTCACAGAGCCGTGCAAGTCATCCCGACAGGTGGACCGGGCCACCTTACCGCTGACAGTAGAATGCAATAAACTCGTACAGTTCAGCCGCTGTATCATGGCGCGTCTGAACTTCGCGCAGAAGGCTGCGCAGTAACATAATTCGCCAATACTCGATACGCGGCGTATTATGTCTCAGTCACACGTTAGCATGTTCGTGTTGCCATCTCTGTCTTACATGCGCTAAAGTTCGCAAAGCCTATGTTCAGGCGCGCCAAGTTACAGCGGCCGTACTTGTACATAGTACAACATATGAATTTGTAGAGATCTGGTTCTTGTCTCGAGACTCAATCCCTTCACCCTTCAGATTCAGACCCATTGCAGTGTTTAAACTATGACACAGCATACTTATCTATTTGAAGTTGTGTGATGCATTATTATATTTTAAGTAGCCGTCAATTGATTAACATCCTTGGTAAATAAGCTATGAATAGTAAGGACAGGTTTCTAAAAAAAGATAATTTATCTCACGCACACATATTAATTCACGCACACACATTATAATTTTATCTTATAATTTTTTGTCCAAATATGTTAATATTAATTACATGTGGATTATAAATGAAATAATATTCAGTAGGGGCCCAAGCACAAAAAATTTTCCAGGTCATTTTACATAGGCGACCGACGACGCGGCGACGACGTGACATAGACGACCCTGTAGCCTAGTTGGTAGTGACCCTGCCTGCGAAGCGAGGGGTTCGATTCCCGGCCGGGGCAGATATTTATGTGACAGATAAATATTTGTACTCGGGTCATGGGTGTTATTGTAGAAACCTACTGCGGGGGTATGAGTGTGTAAGCGTTTATGTTTACCTATGTATTTTACATCTCCCAAACCAGAAAACCCACCAAAATATGGAATCGTTAAATTAAAGGATCAACTGAGTGTTTTTTTTTCCGTAAATAGCCGACCAATGAGCAGGCGAGACACCTGAAGGTTTGTGGTCACCGTCGTCCATGGACATCAGCAACAACAAAGGCATCAACCATGCATGACCTGCCTAAAAATAATTCGAGAACTTGCACTATTTTTATCTCCCAAAATTGTAAAAATGTGTTACAAATTACAAGGCAACTATTACGGTACACGACCATTATAGCAGTACGTGTGTGGGTGCCTAACGCTTCCCGCCCACGTCAGTCTTTTTGTAGGACCGATAATCGGGCGGATTTTTTCTTCCATATTATTTCTGACCGACTTTTTGACCGACTATTGCTATCAGTACGTTCTATTTTTCTCCTACAAAAAAGAGCGGTCACCGATTATCGGACGTGGGCGGGAAGCGTTAACGGCAGTTTTTATAGACCGTCTCACCGTCTGACTACCGAGTAGCGGCTAGTTGGCAAGTTGGTATCGGTCAATGCACAGTGTCGCGCACATCAAACATTTTTTGGCATCCATTAACCATTTATTAAAGACGAGTAACCGCCCTCGCTTTGCTTCAGTTTTCTTATTTTTTTACACCTTGATTTACATTATTGGAATTTTATTAAGGATCCCTAATTTTTTGAAAATATAATATAACCTATGTTACTCGGGGATAGTGTAGCTTCCCAACAGTGAAAGAATTTTTGAAATCGTTTCAGTAGTTTCGGAGCCTATTCAATGCAAACAAAAAATCAAATCTTTCCTCTTTATATATTAGTATAGATAGCCTGACCATTAAAAAACCTAGTGCTTAGCAACCGATTTTCGTTTAGACATTTTTTGTGTCAGTAGGTACAAGATTAGCGAGATAAGCAGAACTTGCTGTTGGCGTGTGTTGGCCCTATCGGCCACTAGACTTTAGAGCTTCACGTGGGCAGAGGGCAACGCAATGCAAGTGTTAAAACCATCACATGGCTTATCAACTCGTTCTGGTAGTAAATACGAAAGGATAAACATAATAAGATTTTAGTTAAGATAAAATAAATAATATTGTTGTTTAGTTATTGTAACTAATTTACGTCGATATCGCAAACGGCAAAACGTATGTACCTAAGGGGCCATCCATAAATTACGTCACACTAATTTAATGACTTTTTGACCCTTTCCCCCCCTTGTCACAGCTAGTCACATTTGTGAGACCTCCCCTCCTAGTGTGACATCACATATTATGCATTTTTACACCTAGAAATTATTAAATTAAAATAGCAGTTCCAAAATAAGTTTTATTTCCATTAGTTGTTTTCAATATTTACCTATACATACCAATTATTCGATTTTAAAATGTGAGGTCACGAAATTTAGGACCCCCCCCCCCCAACGTGTGACGTAATTTATGGATGGTCCCTAAGTGTGTGTAGGGTTATTGAACTGTTATCTTCGAGTGCACTGCACAGGCTGGACTGCGAATATAACTTTATCAATTAATATTTTATCGTAGGAACCTACATAAAAATTGAGATTACATATTTTTAAATAATTATTAACCGACTTTAAAGAAAGGAGGACAATTAGACTGTATTTTTTATTTTTGTTACCTCACAACATTTTATTGGATGTATCGATTTTGATGTTTCATTTTATATTCGAAAACTGGTGCTTGTCACATAGTCCCATTCTTTGAGCGGGATCTGACGATCTGAGAAAATGGAAAAAAAAATTAAGTAAAGTAACGAATATTTAAGTAATGTGTAATTGTGTACCAATACTACCTATAGTAAGTACCTATTATGTATGTATGGATTATTTGAGGTACTAAGTATGATATCGATGATACGTAAATATCTAGACATTTTTTTCAGTAGCTAGGTCCAGAATTATCAAAGTTATCAATTAAGTTGTCAGTTTTTGCTCTATAAAGGCAACAACCTGTTTTAAATAACCATCATTGGAATTTATAATTCATCGCTCATTTTTTATACTGACTGTCCGTACACATCGTTGTACGTGAACAATCAAACAAATTTTCACACAAATGTCTATTTCTGTTCGATTGAATCGGCAAAGCATCAGTGAACTTGACCACTTACCATTAGGTGGCCATTTACAAAAAATAAGAGATCCTTTGCTCCACAAGTAGGGTCACTGTTACTACCAACAGTACCAACTACGCTATTAGCACAGAATACATAATAGCTAGGTAGTTGACTAGAAAATCACATCATTAAAATAAAGGTCGATGCATAGATGTGGACGGGACGCGGACGAGGCATAAATAAATATACGTGCGTGCCCCGTTCCCGTCCCGTGCGTGCCTCCGTGGCGTATGCGCTATCGATATCGTTTACATTTTCTATGAAACGATGTTTCCAAAACTTCACGTCCCGTCCCGTCTCCGTCCCGTCCACGTTACGTATGCATCGACCTTTATAATCTTCCATTCACACAAACGAACAAACTACATATATTCTATGTATAACTGAACATTGGTTGAAATGTCATGAATATATGTTTAATTTTAATAGTCATCAGGTTGGTAGTTCGTACAGCAGAACTCATGCTATTCATGGTGGTTCATTAATTTTGTTAAATAAAAACTTAAAATTTAAAAATAGAACTGATATTGTGAGCCTATCTGTTGAGCGAACAATAGAATTAGCTGCAGTGGAATTAGAGCAACTCATTGTCGTGTCTGTATATAGACCACCGATGTCTAACTTTGAACTTTTTGAAAAAATGATGGATGAGGTATTATTTAAAGTTACAAAATCAAATAAGAAATTAATTGTATGTGGAGACTTCAACATTAACATTTTGGAAAATACCTCTTTAAGTGTAAGATTACTAAATCTGTTTAAATCATACAACTTGTCCAATATATTTTTGGAACCCACGAGAATAACGGCGACTAGCGCCACATGCATAGATAACATATTTACAAATATAACTCCTATTAATAAAAGTATAATTAATAATTTTAATTCAGATCATTGCGGGCAGTTAATTCAATTTAAAAATTTAAGAAAATCTATTAAAAAATGTAGAAAAACTGTTGTACCAGTAACTATAAATCGAATGAACGAAATGAGAAAAGGTCTTGTAAAAGAACTCCCATTTTTATCTTCTACATTAAGCCCTAATGAAATGTATAACCTATTTTTCTATAAATTCGAAAATTTGTTTAGTTCAATATTTAATAAAAAGTCCGTCGTAACCACTGATGCAATGGTCTTTAGTGTTAGTAATACTTAGTGGTAGTTAATGGGCAACATTGGATATTTACAAAAAAAGGGAAAAATTGTATGAATTATATGCAGAACGCCAATTTAACACTAGTGATGAGTTCAAACAGTATGTTCAATTATTCTCCAAAGAATTTAAAAGTGATTGCATAAAGGCCAAGTCCAAACACATACAAACGAAAATAAAAAATAGTTCAAATGTAATAAAAACCACATGGCAAATAATTAACGAAGAAACGGGAAAAAATATGCAGAAAATTAATGACTTTGAACTCAATATAGACAATAAATTAGTAACTTTAGATCACGATGTTGCGACTACTTTTGAAACCTTTTTCACAGACATTCCTGTTTCTACTACAAAGCATTTGAAGTCTTCAGCAGAAGCCGCTCTATCGTTATTGGAGATTAGCGTGCAAGAATGTAACAATAATTTAATTTTTAGCCACATTAGCTACCTTGACATTATCAAAGCATTTAAATTAATTAATAATAAGAAAACAAATGATATATGGGGAATTTCCGTTAACGTTGTTAAGTCTTTAATTGATGTTATTGCTCCTGAATTAGCATTAATATTTAACAAGTGTATTGACTGTGGCGTATTTCCTGACTTAATGAAATATAGTAAAATAATTCCGTTATTTAAATCAGGCAGTACTAGTAACCCCACAAACTTTAGGCCGATATCAGTACTACCGACATTTAGTAAAATTTTTGAAAAAATAATACTCATGCAATTACTTAAACATTTTCAAAAAAATGATTTATTGCATAATAAACAGTTCGGTTTTACTCGGGGTCGCTCAACAACCGATGCTGGTATTGAGTTAATGCAGAACATTTTCGATGCCTGGGAGGAGTCACGTGATGCACTTGGCATCTTCTGTGACTTGTCCAAGGCTTTTGATTGTGTTGTGCATGATATATTAATTAGGAAACTACGCCACTATGGAATTAGGGGCGCAGCACTGGAATTGATGAGTTCCTACTTAAGTGGCAGAATTCAAAAGGTAGAAGTGAATGGTAAGCATTCTCCTGGATCTGTTGTAAAAATGGGAGTTCCACAGGGTTCCATTCTGGGGCCTTTTCTGTTTCTCATTTATATTAATGACCTTCCTTACCTAGTCAAGGATAATAATCATGAGATAGTTCTATTTGCTGATGATACGTCTCTTGTCTTTAAAGTTAATCGTTACCAATCAAGTTATGACGAAGTAAATAATTGTCTTAGTAAGGTAGTCCATTGGTTCGAAGCTAATAATCTGCTTCTTAATGAAAAAAAAACAAAATGTATAAAATTCACATTACCTAACGTCAAACAGATGAAAACCACTATTAGGCTTAATAATGAGGACTTGGGTTTCGTGGATACAGCAGTTTTTCTGGGGATAACGTTAGACGCTAAACTTCAATGGAGCCCTCATATACATAATTTGTCGAACAGACTTATTTCTGCAGCATACGCGATTAAGAAGATTCGACAGTTGACGGACGTAGAAACTGCGAGACTAGTATATTTCAGTTATTTTCACAGCATTATGTCGTACGGTATATTATTGTGGGGTAGAGCTTCTGAAATTAATTCTATTTTCACTCTGCAAAAAAGAGCTGTTCGTGCAATTTATGACATGGGACCGAGAGAGTCCCTAAAAAATAAATTTAATAAATTTAAAATTATGACTGTTTTCAATCAATATATATTTGAAAATTTAATTTATGTTCATAAAAATATTAGTAAATTCACCAAAAAATCAGATGTCCACAATCGAAATACCAGAAATAAAAACAAACTAATATTAACCACATCTAGATTAAGTTAGAAATTCATTTATTGGTCACTCTGTACAATTTTATAACAAACTCCCGGTAGAAATAATGGATATGTCCTTCAATAAGTTCAAAGTTTTTATAAAGCGCAAACTTATAGAAAAATCCTACTATAGTATAAAGGATTATTTAAATGATAAGAAAGCGTGGGAATGAGTTGTATTTTTATATTCCATATTTGTGTGATTAGCTTTAGGTAATTGTGCCTATATAATTTGTAATAGTATTTTATATTAATATTTTATTGTACTAATTTTATTGTATTTTATTAATCTTATTGTACGGATTATGACGTGTCAAAAGTGCCACAAAGTGGCCTATTTGAAATAAATTATTTTTGAATTTGAATTTGAATTTGAATATAATCATTTTTTCTAGTTTGTTTGCAGAAAAAAACAAAGGAAAGCCGTAGTAACACTTTAACTATGATAATGCAAACACTACATCCAGCTCTCATATTGACGAAGGTAAAGGGCCAACCCATATTTTCGGGCGTTACTAAATACCAATAAAATGGTAGTAGGTACTCGTAAGTAGTTGGGCGTGTTTAGCATAAAGGTTTTGTTGACGTACTTACTCTGTGTAGTTACCAACCACAAAAAAATAGTACAGTCGCGGCATGGTCATCGTTGCCTTAGGGACTTCGATGGTTCAATTATCTAATTCCATAACATTATTATGATTATAAATTTGATTATGTATCCCGACAATATTTATGAATAATCAAGGCCACGATATTTAATCATCTTATCTACATTTTACATTACTTAGTCGAAATAGATTAAATTAATATATATTGCCTCATTAGCATAACAAGCGCTATGCTGCGGCAATCCATTGGTACCTAATATTTATAAACTTAGTTTAGTCTATTTCACAACAATACACGAACCCGCATGGATTTAATATTGTTTACAAATTATATTATTTTATTTTTAAAACAAATAAAAATCAATTTTACTATTAATTACAAAGAGGAATACCAGCAAGAGCCAAATACGTATCGCAGGTTTCGTAGTTCATCGACTATTAGTTATGTTTTCCTGTTAAATTCATCATTGTATATACTGCCGTGAATTTTGTTACATGTCCAGCACCCACCATTTAAAGGGCATGAGGGACACTTTCAATGTACCCAAAATTAACACTTAAGTGTAATATTTTTAGGACTTTTTCAACGATACCCCATACCATAAGGTAGACTTGAAAAAAATTTAAATCTACTTTATTGTAGGTATACATAGGTAGAGTTGATTTTTTGAAAAAAATTAAAAATTTGACACCATGATTTTTTTACGTACGTTTACTCTACGACTTTATTGTTTTAATAAATAAATTAGTAAATCCATGTCACATTACGGTATCTGAGCTATGCTGCGGACTGACGAACATGTCCAAACTAAGGGTTCTGTTTTGACTACGGAACTCTAAAAATAATATCGTTATGTATAACACTGGCATTGATGTTTCTAAATTACATGCTACGTGGCAATGAGGAAGTGTCGGAGTCTGCGGGGCCCCGCGAGGGACATTAAGGGTCCTATGATGTCATCGCCAAATAGCGATAGTGTCTATGGCAGGACTAGGTAATATTAAACTAGTCCATAGGCGCGGCAGTAGGTTAAGGGCCCTACATCAAAGTATTTTCGATCTTATTAAAAAAATAAAACCGTATAACTGTACAAGTCTCTGGACTTAACAATTTTAAATTCTCCCGTTAAATTCTTCAAACAAGCTGTTATATTTTATTACTTACTTATTTTTATACCTAACTTAATTGTACTTACATAATATTATATTTTTTCAAATATATTTAGCTTTTCCAAGTTAATAAAAAATAAATTAGTTATATAATTTTCATTAGTTCTATAAATAACGTAGCAACTTTGAATGTACATACATAATATATTATATTCAGCTATTTTTTATTCATACTCGTTTCTTATCATACGAGTAGGTACGTGATCGATGCATACGAGTATATAATATGTTTCGTTAGCAGCATTGACATATCTACAAAACGTGAAAAAACCTATAAACAATAGTCAAATTATTCAAATACAATATGCAACTCGCAATGGTCGCAATAGGGGCACAGTGTCATAGTCATACTCACATTCATTAATCATTGTATTTTATGTTGTGATAACAAAACGAACGTAACATATACACTATACAGTAACATACACCAATGTTATTGAGAACAATTTGATAACACTGATTTATTTGAGAGTCTGTTCTGTTTTACGAAATATGTGTTAAAAACTTGTTTTACAAAGTCGTACCTTATCGTAAATCATGTCGATGTTAATATGTATTTATGTTAATACGTACTCAACAACGTATTTCATGTTTATGCATTAATATTTTTATGTTACACTTGTGACTTTCATAATAATTATTCAGGCTTTATTTTAGCTGATGATGCGTAGATGTTGGTTACAGTGTGAAATATGTGTAAACATAATCGTGGCTACTCTTTACAAATTCTACAACAGACTCTTTGATTTTCAATTCGATTATAATATAGGTATACGCTTAGCATTAGTAGAAAGGAATATCGAGTGTATGAGACACTCGTAGGATACCTAAAAAATTTCGCATCTTGAGAAGCGCTATTCTGATAAAGTGATGAATGAAAATTGTTATTTACCAACTCTCTAATTATTCTCTCCAGTATTTCTAGAAAACTCTCTAATTAACCGGTGCCAATGACACTATACATATTTGTTTTTGATATTAGATTCGTATTATTCGATTCAGTGAATTTTCTTATCATCACAACTCATAGCCTTTGAGGCACTCTGAGCTCAGGCCTCAGACAAGCCAGGCCAAGGCCTCTAGACAAAACTCCTTTCTAAGCGCTCGCGCAATCCGCTACTTAAAAAATGCATGGAAATGACGTGCTTTTTCTTCCTATTTTTCCTTATTTAATGTCATTCCCGTACTTTCTGACGATAGTCTTTCGAATGAACGCTAACAAAATAGAATTTTGTTTAATTTATTCATATCTAGTGTCGGAATAACAACTATTAAGTCAATTAAAATTACGTGGTTTTAACAGATAATGAATTTTCCTTCTACATTTCGCACGTAACTCCATCTGTTTCAGCACCAGATAAGTACACAGTGCGAACTGCGAACCACCTGCTCAAACAGCAAGCAGGTCGCTGGCTCGCTGGAGTTCGTTGTTCTTGCTCATGGACTGACTTCGAAATAATCTAAATTTTACTAACAAAAAATAACCGACTTCAATATTACTCAAAAAGTACTTATCAGATCTCGTTCAAATTTATGTGGGACCACATGACAAGCACCTGCTTTCGATTAAAAAAAGAATCATCAAAATCGGTTCACCCAGTCCAAAGTTCTGAGGTAACAAACATAAAAAAAGTTTTTTTTTATGATCGAAACCTTTTTGAAGTCTGTTAAAAATGAGATTTTACCCTTGTATTTGGACTTCTTAAGGACGTAAAATTTACAAATTAGTTTAATAAATTTGTATAAGACATATTGTATAATCTTAATACGTACTTTGATAGTTTCGATAACAACATTTCCGTTAAAATTTAACATAACGCGTCCTTCACACTACTCACGTAAACAACAAACGTCCACGCTACAGTGTCAAAATCGTATAATTAAGTGGTAATAAAGCGTCATACATTTTAAAACTAATCCTGCGTCAGCGATTCTCAAACGTTAGGTCGCGACCCGGCACGGCGCGGCGGCGGCATCACGGCATGCGGGGCGGCGCGGCATGGCAGCGGGCCATAAAGATAAATACTTGGCGGAACATTACACAACACCGTGACCCGGTATTCCATTGGTTAAATATAATCATCATATTACAAATATTTACACTTACTTATCTGTGGATAAATGCGCTTACCCAATAATTTTACAAGAGACATGGGTCTTATTTGAATTTTTTTTTTGTAGACGTGATTTGTATGATTATCTGAATAAAAAAAGGTTGGGTTGCAGCACTTGCAGTAATTGCAGGTAGAATCCATGTAATATATACTATCGATCTCCAATCCCTTGTAGGGTATTTTTGGATCAATACAAAACTACTGGGATCATGCTAGGGATATAAAGGGTAGTTTGGGAGTCGCTGCGCGGCTGGGAATGTGAAGCCCAGAATATCTGGGTTTAAGAAAAGACGAATTATTTTGCGTCTCAATCTGCCTCAAATATAGTTGTTTACGTTAAACTGGGTTTATTAGTATTTCAGTTATTTTATTTTCGTTGTCTGAAATGTTTACGTTTTTCAGTAGGATCTTCATTTAAAATTTAAATGGTGTTAAAAAGGCAACATAAACTTGTAAGTTCTTTTCAGTAGTTTGTGAACTGGGCTGCACATCAACAAGTAGTTCCGATGTCTTGACCGTTCTGGCTAGCTGCCATCATAGATTGCAAAATTTTTAATGTGTTTTTTGAAAATTCGGAGCGCTTTTAAACATCGGATTCCTCGATTCCTTTTCTCACAACGCTTCAGTGATGTCTTTTATGGTTACTGATAATGAGGAGATAAGTGCAAGCAGCAAAATAGTTCAGTATTCACCGCACACTAATAAACAAGATGTGTGCCGCGTGCGTAATGCTGTTTTACTGGACCTTAACATAGGATTGTATATCTACATCGCGGCATCGTCAGTCGTAAGACTCATCGATCTATTTAACATCAAGTCTGTTTATGCTATGGACATAGAAGGTGCTTCTGGCCAGCTAAGCGAACTTTTGTTGTTCGATCCTCGTCCGTAAACAAAGATTACGTATCAAATGTACGATATATGACGAATGTTCTGACGATATATAGATAAATAAATGTTCTGTTCGTTGACAATGCCACCCTGATATAGGGAATTCCAAGCAGTAAATGTGAATGTGTCAACCATGTTTTTGACACTCTACTCTCAAGTATAGAGTATTCACACTATAGGGAAGGTAATGGATGGTAATTTAAAACTGACCTCCATAAATTACATAAGGCCTCTGATACCTACACATTTTTGAAACAAGCATGTGTTGTATATAACCGGCATAATGTATAGATATACCTAACATTGCTATGACAACGTTTATTATTATTCTAAGATGACAACAGTCATTTGGTAAATAACAAAACCTTGTCATTCGCACAAATTGGATCATTAATTGGTAATACAGAGTACTTAATTACTATGTTGGCCCCCAAACTATAGAGAAATTGCCGAGAGTCCTCTACGAATTGTTCCAGGAAAATAATCTAACCTAATAAAACCTCATTAGGAGAATAGTAAAATTTTCTTTCGTCTAGAACTCTAAATAAAATGAATCAATATAGGTACATATTTAACTCCTGGATTTGAAAACCAAAGAAGGTTCCATTGAACTATTTTAACGTAAGAAGTTATTACCTACATTATACTTCAATTACAAGTGCCTACTTTCTTTGTACACTTAATATTAACTTTTTTTCTGTAATTCAGGCAAAACATTGCCAGGCAGGGATTACACTGGAGAAGATTTATTTATAGCTAGTACATATAAGCGTACACAGAATATATATTTTTTCAAACAGTAGACTAAATTAGAATATGGCACGCCTTGTAGAGTTGCAATTGACAGCAATAAAATTATAAATAAGGATTACACTTGGAATTTTTGTAGCTGAAGATTGGTTGGTGGAAGCTTCGTCCTTAAGACGATAGGCTGCGATAGGCACCGAGCGCCAAGTCTCCAATTGCAGCCTACACTATAAGTGTGTCCAAAACCATCTAGCATCATGCAGATATTAACGCGTAAAAAGAAATACCAATGAACCATCCAGTTAAATCCGATTCAATGCGATGTATCAGCCGTATCAATTATACAGGGCCCTCAGCCCAGAGGGGCCCCTAAATAGAGGGCTAAATGGTGCCCCCTCTAATGACCAATCAAGCGCCCTTTTATTGACGTACTTCTCTACATTTCAAAACCTGGCGCCTCCGAAAAGAGCATGCCTGCCGCCCTAAGGAAGGAACTTTTGGCGCCCCTTTTTTCCCCGGAATTTGACAGAAGCTTAATTTGGAGCCAGGACCCCTCAACACTGATACAGGGCCTGCTTAAGGCAAGTTACGCCACTGACACACGCCCTTAAAAAGCGTCCAAGCACATTAAACTGGACTCACCTGGTTGGTGGTGAGGTCCCACTGGTCGGCGACGAAGGAGTGCCGGCTGTAGAGGAACACGGGCACCTGGTGGTCCTTCACCGGCGCGGGGTCCGTGTTCACCCTCACCACTGTCAGGTGCGTGGTCGTCGTGCCCACTGGAACAATGAGGTAGTGTAACTATAAACGGTCCGTGCCTTGAAGGGCACGTATAGACATCGGACACGGTTGTTTAGTTACCGTAACATGATAGTCGTTAAGCCATGTTAAGATCACCTCCATCTATGCGTAATGTTTGTTTGTTCAAACAACATCAGTTTTAGCGTAATATTGACCGCGGCGGCGCCAAATATTACGTGTTATGCACGTTTCTGTCTAAATTTATCTACCTCCTACATTATTAGACAGATCGTCTGGTATTATAAAGTTTCCATAAAAAAAAATATCACTAAAACATTTATGTAATAAAATCGTACGTTGCAAGGTTTCAAATTCCTTATAAACGTGAATAAACCATTAGCATTGGTTATTTACAATCTTGACCCATAACCACAGAAGAAATAATAGTAATAGCCACAACGCCCACAACTCCAGATCTGGTTAACATAGAGCCCTGAGAGCCCTCTACCTTCATTTATTATTGATGACGTAATCTTAGGACACGAGGCGATACGACGTAAATGACGAAATACATTTACGAGTATTTGTATCGTTTTATTTGTATCGACCGATTTTACATGTAAATAAGGAAAATCCTTCGAGGATTAACGCCATAGGCCATAGCATACATAAGTTATTGCTATAATGGCGTTACTTAATAAGGTAATGACGGGTATTTTTAATCATTTCAAAAATACGTGCAGGTATAATGTGTTGTAGACCGATTTGCGTAATACTTTTAGGTTTAAAATATATAAATTATTTTAAATCAGCTGTTACCTACATATACATACATATAAATGAGCCGAGCCACCTCATGGTAACTATAATAAGTGGTCATCGTCGTCCAAGGACAACAGTAACATCAAAGACACCGATGCGTTACCGGTTAAGAAAACTAGAAAAGAAAAGAAAAACAAATGCGTGTCAGGCCACGCATAATGTAGGGTTCCGAAGTATGTAGTAAGTTTATCGATTATTACTCATTAACTACTTAAACTAACCGTGATTATTAAATACTTCAACCGTAATAGTTATCCTTTTAAGTAATAAATATGTATTCCATGCCAAATTACAGCTTTCTAGTACCTACTAGATGACGAAACTATAAGGGTTCTGTTTTGACTACGGAACCCTAAAAAGTGCATAAACTATAGCATCCAGCTTACATTTGTAAAATGCATTTAGTAATTAAATTTAAATATCTACACGATAATATTTATATACAGAAAACTGATAATTTTATAAATCTGATACCTCGAAGTCGAGATGGCATTTCTTTCTTCATATCCATGGAGTATAGAGGTAAGGAGAGCCATCTCATATGAGTGGAAAGTTAAAAAGTTCCAGCTATTTACTGAAAATAGAATTAGTTCCAGTACCTAACACCATCGTACGACAACAGCGCTGGCGACGCAATAAGTACGATATGAACATAGCTGTTGACGCTGTTGTAGACGGAGCTGCGGAGTGAAGTTTGCCGAGTTCAATAAAATTTATCCTAGCGCACCGCAGCGCTTTCATAGACAGAGATGGCTTTCCATACCTTTATACTCCATGTTCATAACCAGCACACACTACAGACTTATGAGTTGAAATTGACCAAACATATTCAGCAACTAAACTAATAAATTCTCATGTTTCGGTTGAGGACGTGAACAAATTGGCTTACTTAAATGGAATGCATTAAAAATATTAAAATTTAAAAATAAAATCCGTAACACAAGAAATAGTTATTGTATAATTTTTTACGGAGTACGAGTGTATGTTTTCTTTGTTCTGTAGTATTAAAGAATTACTGTCGTATACATAAGTACTAGTATAATAAGTATGCTAACCTAAATGTAGATTGTAGCCTGAATGCATTCGTTATCGACGAACATCAAGGCAAATTGATAAGAATAGTTTATACAGATCAGTCTCTCTTTGTTATTACTAATTTAATAACCGAGATACTTGTCTATGTAGATATTGAAACGATACGGATAAAGTGACAAATAGTGACATTGAATTTAATCTATGTAGTATCTAAACGACAAAAATAAGACCGTGCTCTGAAAGGCACGTTAAGCTGTTGACTCTTATAAAAGTGCGGAGAAGAAACAGGAGTTGACCTGCAGTACTGCAGTTCTTTGTCCATTATTCTTGATGACCCGACGCGACGCGACGACGCCGCGCCGTTTGAAGGTTCCTGGAATCGATTCCCAGTGAGGCAGAAATTTGGATAATGACGTTCTTGATACATGTCCGTGGGTATAATCCTACTTAATATTATAAATACGAAAGTTTGTAATGGTGATTGTCTTTTCATCGCTACATTGTGACAAACATACATCGCTACATTGTGAGTTGTGACAGACATTGTGACATTGTGGCATGAAGTGATGAAAAGCCAAACTGAAAATACGAAGCATTTTCACAATCTTTCGTATTTCTAATTTTAGGTAGTAAGATGCACTGCTGAAGCCGCGGGTGGAAACCAATGATATCATAAATATTGCAAGACGGTTTCAAATTATGTTATCAGTTATCAACTTATCACAACGAGCCAGCGCGTGGGCGTTTAATTGAACTTTATTGCACGGTAATCATCGCAAAACCCGACAAAATGTTAATATTATGGCTATGACGAAAAATGAATAATTTTGTAATCATGATAGGCAGGATACCATTTCCTAGATTATGCTGATGCATCGTCACAAAGCAAACTTATTTTTTATTTGTTTGCTCCTGAATTGAATGAATTGTGACCACTGCCAAACCACGATTTAAACTCCTAGATTCAGGATCCCAGCGTATTTACCAAACGGGTTTTATTAAAAAGCAAAATGATATCTGACGCGTCAATATAAATTCCTAACACGACATGTTCCCCAGTATATTTTTCTGAACAAAAATTCCTTTCTAAGCAAATATTTACAGCATTACCTATATAAATATCATTTATTTAAGAAGTATATAAAGCTTTATAATGATAAAGAATATACTTTTATTTATATTCCTTTGGGCTGGGTGTTAACAAGTTAAGATGTAACGATTAAGATTGTAGGCAACAAAGTATAATGTTGTTGCAGACGTAAATTACTACTTTCACACCTCGCATCGCTTCATCCGAGCTATCGAGGAACCACTACAAACAAAAATACACATTCTGAAACAACAGACGCAAGAATCCGCAAGATGCAATACGTTTTTACGAGCGCGTAACCATTTGTAAACGCGCCTCGTTTAACACGACCTGTCAACACACACTTATTGCCAGGTGTTAAATGCTATTATTGTTTACATCAACGCGTATCGTAACTGGTTATTAGCACTTAACAACAGATTGCAACGGTAGTTTCTTGTTTGAATATTCAGGCGTATGTTGACTGCGAATTTCTATCAAGGCATTCCGAGCTACTTAATTATTTATAGTTATAATGAGTCTGTTGACCTTTTGAAAAATATTCGACGCCATCTTCATTCGCGTTCTAGTTTGAGACAACAGAGTTGACATTTATTTGTGTCGAGATTTATTTTTATAGGCGTTCGAATTTATAAATCCGGTTTAAATGATCTTATTTTTAAGCAAATTAATGTTTAAGAATATGAATAACCTAATATATACTTTCTTAATAGGTTTGTTTACCTTCTGAATATTTGAGAATAGCAACAGCTACGCACTTTCGTCGTATTTCTGTTTTATTATTTGTTCACATCTAAATGAATGATGCAAAATCACACGCAAGTTACGCAACTCGAGAATCATCATGTGACAGTGTATGGGCGTTTATTTTTTTCAAATTTACTTACTAACCTAAACTACCTATAAATACCTAAAAGGTATTATATTTGTGCACTATTCCACGGTAATGTAATATAGGAATTTACCGTGACTATTCTTTATTTTATCGAACTAGAAACTAAGCAGCTCAAAGATTATCCGAGCCAATACAACGGAGGTCAAGTTATAATGGCGTTTGATAGTTAAGTAGGCTATCACTTGACTCGCGATGACTCAGTCCCTCGCGCTCGGTATCTGAAGACAAAAAAAAATGTAAACAGAACTTTGTTTACGGAAGTAAGATGAACATTGTGTTTATTGTACGGATTGTTTTATTTTTATATGTACCAGTGGGACAATTTCGCGCCCTATTATACCGTATCCAACCGTGAATTTTGTTTTCGTTACACACAATTTTTCCTTACAAACTCTATTGTTACGTGCGAAACGTTCAGCCGCTGAACTTCAGCGGGTACACGCCGCGGACAAATAGCCCGTCGCGGTGGTAATCCGCAACGGCCTCCCGCTTAATGCAGGGCCGCCAGTACAATTTTAGTCGGGAGGGTGTACAGTCGATTCGTAATGGATTATTTGTTGATATACTACCTAGCCAAAAGACGAGATAGACAACAGCTACAGCGCTACTCACGCAGCGCTACTCCAGCTTTCTATGAGAGACATGAAACAGCACGCTGCGCGGGCGCCCGCGTCGTGTACCAGCTCAACGAAGTTATAGGTCATGACTGATTTAACATTTCAAATTCAACGCGAACCTAACTGTAGTGTAAGGACTGAATTTCTAACGTCGCGTCGGTCGTGGACTTCGGTCGACTGTACCAATTAAGGTTGCCAGATGGTCAGGATTCGTCTGGATGGTCACGACATTTCACATGACGTCCAGATTTCCGAAAAAATATAAAATGTCCCGACAATTCACTCGATTCAGAACGCGTTTGCCGCCACGCGCTCTAGTCGATTTTTTTTTCGTCGTCAGCTCGTTTGCCGACTATTTCCAAAAAAAAAAAAATTTGTCTCGACAAATCCCGACTTTGAAAACTTGAAGTTTTGTCCCGATATTTCAGTGTTGCCATCTGGCAACCCTAGTACCAATACCAATATGTGAGCTATAAAAGGCCCACTGCGACGCTGCAATGCGGTAGGTTCAGTATCGCAGGGTGAGGCTTCATAGCTCACTTCTGCCCCTGCCTATAATAAAGCTCAGGAAAAAAGTCGTCATCGTCAACGATAAGTCATACTAACTCCGCGACAAAACGATCCATATCGCTGTTATGTTACGACTATCCCCACGACTTGCACTGGCGTTTCGGTCATAAAAAGGTGATTTGAAATCTATTAATATCTCAATTTAATCAATACATTATTCAATGAAGCGTGTCGCCTCCAGTCGACATCGACATAATTATATAGCTCAAGTAGTATGCAGCGGAATCGTTCAGTATTTGCATTTTTATTATGAGCTCGGGACTCAGGTCAAAAGCATTCCTGCATTGTAGTCGATCGTATGGGGATAATATATTTATGATTGGTAGTAACTATACTTGAGTCAAACTCGTATCATAATACTTGTCAACAAATCATAAAAATTCCTTTATAGGGTTTTCACAAACTGATTTGTATTTCGCACACCAAATAACTATTAAAGAACTAAACAATCATTATAACGTTTGTGACATCTTCATTATTTTACTATTGACCTATAACAACAACACACTAAGAGAAAACGACGTAAAAACCAACATCTTAAAACAATTTTCATCATTGAATAACTCACGCTCGCACATCCTGAATTTCGTGAAGCGACTTGTAACCTTTGCAAAAAATTATTATTTACGGTCCGCATGCCTATGACTATAAATAGAAATGACTACGAAAACCTCACAGCTATAATGGCGCTTACATGCTTTGCAACTTGGTCGTATTATATTTCGAAATACAGTGAAATCAACTTATCTGTGACCTTAAGGAGGGCGCTGCCGGACGCATTGGACCAATCATAGTGCGGCTATTATTAAATTATGAATGGGATGGCATTAGTTCCAATTTTCGCCACGGCACAAATAAGTTCTTCAGAGATGGCACTGTACAGATTATACAGATATTTCATTCCACTCAATATGCATGAGCATAAAGTTATTTATAAGTTAAATTTCATTAAACAAAGCCGAATAACATTTTATATTTATGTTTATGTATTTTAAAACAGTCTATATCGATTTTATGCGTAACTATTCCGTGTTATTTTAAACTTTTGCAAAATAATTATTATGTTTAAAAAGAAATTAAATTATAAAGAGTGGAATGGAACGCGACTTGCGAACTCCAGATTTAGTTCAAACGCACTTTATACGACCAAAAGTTTCATGCACCTGTTTGTTTGTGGTTGCTAGGCAACACAGTGATTACGTAAATTCTAATACGAATGTGAATATAGTGTAGTACTTTACATTAAGTGTGCCTTCACATTAGGTCGCAAGTAGTGCGACAGCAGCGCGGCAGCAGCGCGACAGCAGCGGATGCCTTCTCATTACAAATACAGCCGCGCGACTTGCTTAGATTAGGGTGGCCAGTTTATTTCAATAATGGACTCCAACGAGGAAATATCATTGTTGTTCCTGCTTTTGTTGGTTCTCCTTCGGCGCCATCGACGTCGCATTCATAAAAAAATCATATATATTTTTTTAGTTTTATCATTCTCTTATTTTATAAGTTACAGGGGGGGGGACGGACACATTTTACCACTTTGGAAGTGTCTCTCGAACAAACTATTCAGTTTAGAAAAAAATTATATTATAAACCTCAATATCATATTTGAAGACCTATCCATAGATAGACCTATCCACACGTATGGGTTTGATGAAAAAAAAATTTTGAGTTTCAGTTCTAAGTAAAGGGGAACCCACAAAATTTATTGTTTTTTTTTCTATTTTTGTGTAAAAATCTTAATGAGGTTCACAGAATACATCTACTTACCAACTTTCAACAGTATAGTTTTTATAGTTTCGGAAAAAAGTGGCTGTGACATACGCGACGGACAGACAGACAGACATGACGAATCCATAAGGGTTCCGTTTTTTGCCATTTGGCTACGGAACCCTAACAAGTATATACTGGATTGATCCTTTTATTTCGAAATCGGCATGTGAATACTGATTATGTAACAGTATTCAAAGTGTTGAATTATGGTAGTAATGCGATTGCAACACTGGCTCGAAGCCGACTGACCGGACGCGGCTGCCGCGCTGCCGTCCGCTATGAAAAATCACGTGTCGCGCGGCTGTCGCGCTGCTCTTTTTAGTATAGAAATAGCAGCGCGACAGCCGCGCGTCTGTCGCGCTGCTGCCGCACTACTGGCGACCTAATGTGAAGGGTCGCTTAGAGGTGCGATCTAACTAATTGAGGTACTAATGCTATTTGATTTTTTTCTTTGTCAGCCTTAACAGATCAAATTAAGATATGGGAGTCAGAAAGTTAATAAAAAAAAAGTGTATTCCACAGACAGAGAAACTATATTTCCCATGGATTACTTCATCTTCTCTAATTGCGCGCCAAAAATCACGTCAAAGTCAACAGTTTTTTTTTAATCCACCAATTTGAATGAATAGCTTTATTCAATTCCGTGGGATTTTTGGCAAAATGTTGCCCTAAGACACCAGTTACCTGTGAGTGTGCACATGCGGCGAGAGTTGATGTCCTGCATGACCTGCCGCATGAGCCCGCTGAGCGCCTTGGCGTCGCCCGACAGCGACTGCTTGGACAGCCACTCAGTCTCCAGTTCCATCGAGAGCTGCAACGAGTAATGTGTTAAAGTATGCGCGATGCTACGTGCATTTTACGTTTTTTTCCTATTGTAAGTTTCACGTAAGATTTCCTTTCGCTGTCATGGTAGCGAGGGGAATATTTACGTGTAATGCACTATTAACGAAAGTATTTCTGACTCAGTGGCGTAGCGTGGGGGGGGGGGCGGGGGGGGCCATGGCCCCGGGCGGCACATGAAGAGGGGGCGGAAAGCCACTCGATTTCTAAATAAAAAAAATACATTAAAATTAATTAGTTTTTATTTAAATTTTAATGTTAATAAAATTGTTGTATGGAAAAAAAAACAACAAAAGTGAATATTTAATTCATAAAAAAATATTTTAAATAATATGGGAGCGGTAAAGATCATTGGGGGCGGCAAAATTTCGGTCGGCCCCGGGCGGCGGGAATCCACGCTACGCCACTGTTCTGACTGTCTAAATGCTTCAATGAAAACTTAGGCCGTCTTATTATAATCGCGACTAATCCTAATTGATCTCTACGAGGTCGTCAAATCAGACGCCAATTAGGGAAGGTCTTTGTTCAGAAGTGGACTTTAAAATACTGATGGCTGGCTTCAACCCATTAACGGCCCACTACTGAGCACGGATCTCTCCTCTTGAGGAGGCCTAGAGCATACTCCACTACGCTGCTCCAGTGCGGATTGGTGGAGGGGTTAGTGGCCTACCCAATTGTCGGAAGTTTTCATGCCGCCCGAGGACCTCCGACATGGCTTAACGACTGTTATCTTACGATAACAACCGGGACCGACGGCTTTACGTGCCCTCCGAAGCATTGAAGCGCTCATAGCCCGGCGGCTTACGTCGATCCTAAGCGATCGACAAAGTTAAGCAACAGCTGGCGCGGTCGGTAGTTGGATGGATGACCGCTAGTGGCAAAAATACTGATAGATAGATACATATATTCCTCACCAAGTACTCAGTGAGCTTCTTGACCAGCGGCTCGAGGTGCACGGTCCGCGCCCAGGCGTCGCACACGAAGCACAGGTTGAAGTAGTAAGCGTTGCGCGCGTACTTCTTGTTGTCGATCCGCACCGGGAACCCCAGGATCTTGGAGCCCAGGAGCGTGCTGCGGGATACAGGACTCTCAAGTAACTGAATAGGTACGATACACACATACATCTACCAGCGTGGCGCAATGGTTACCACGCCGGATCGCCGCACCAAGGGTCCTGGGTTCAATTCCCAGCGAGGCGGAAATTTGAATGATGAGTTTGAATTTCTATTCTCGGTCTGGGTGTGAATGTCCTTGTCTAGTGTGTTGTCCATGGCGCCCACGACACAGAGAAAATCCTAGTGTGGGGCTATGAGTGTGAAATGTTATTTATTTATTTATACATCTACCATTCTTTATTGTACTGCACACACATGAGATTGCGTCGGTCTTATCGCTGAAAAGCGATCTCTACTATATAAACTATATTATTTCTTGTTGACGAGACTTATTTGGTAAACAAACTTAGTTTTAGGAATTATTAATTTTAAATATTTTAAAAAATAATTAATGGTAAACTGAAATATTTTTGGCATTAAATGTTTATACATCTTTAAATTACTCTTTATCATTTTGTGTTTGCCTTATTTTTAAATATGTAACAACTAACGAAAAAAAAACAATGTAGGTAAGTAAGTTTTTTTACGAAATAGGACTAATCGTAAAAAACTCATTTTGTTTAGAGTCAGTGTTCCCGTCTTGTGCTGGCAAAACGGTTGGGAGTTGGATAAGTGAAAAAATTCTCAAAAATAGGTTATTCATGATGATTTAGAAGGAAAACTATCACGGCTTTGTTAGCGTAAGTATTTAATGAGTAATAATCGATAAACTTACTACTTCGGAACCTTACATTGCGCGTGGCCTGACACGCACTTGCCCGGTTTTTATTATCTATACTAACTAATATCGTATTATAAAGATGAAGAATTTGTTTGGTTGAACGCGCTCTCTCGGGAATCTACAGGAAAATCTCATATTAAGAATACTATATCAAGAAAATCTCAGGAACTACTGGTTCGAATTGAAAAATTCTTTTTGTTTGATAGTCCACTTATCGAGGAAGGCTACGTATAAACATCATACATTTTAACAGTTAGTTTTTTCCACAAATAAACGCGGATGAAACCGCGGGGCACAGCTAGTCTTAGATATTGTTATAAACAATGGATCGGATCCAATTTAATTTACATTTTACATGCCATCAAGTTGTACTGGTGAAAATTACGATCACAATTTACGAAGTTTTCACGCGTCAAGATATGGGAGATCACGGTGACTATTTGGTTGTGTAGAAGAAATTAGCCGAAGTCTATCACTTCACGTAAATCACGTCTATTCATTAATCATTATCCATCCATCCATCAGCCTTTGGAGGTCCACTGCTGGACATAGACCTCCCCTAACTTGTACCACTCTAATCGGTCCTGAGCCTTTTGAATCCAGAGATTGAGGCCGGCAACGCATTAGTGACGCCCCTAATGTTGCTAATGTCTATGGGCGTGATCACTTACCATCAGGTGACCCGTCTGCTCGTTTGCCTGCTTAAGGCATAAAAAAAAGAGAACACCTGCTGTATTCTTCAGGTCGTCAGTCCACCTGGTTGGGGGGCTTCCTACGCTTCTTTTTCCAAGACGTGGGCGCCATTCGAGGACCCTTATTCGTCTACGGATCTCCTCATATCTGATGCGATAACGTAGAGAAATACCGAGCATAGCCCTCTCCATATTCCGCTGCGGTACTACATTAATCATTATCATATTAGGTATCATATCGTCTTTTAACTTTTCAGTGTAGGTATTAGGTTAAGTTATCAGACTTTAAAAAGAAGGAGGTTCTCGTAACGTCTTTTTTTTTGTTACCTCAAATCTCCGTCATTTATCAACCGATTTGGAAATTATTCGAACCTAAAGATGACCCATAAACATTTTGTAATCCAAAATCCAAATAATATAAAATGACAATTGTACACATGCATGCCGGCAATTACATACTTAATTAGAAACAGTGATTACTATGGCACGCGCGAAATCGTTTACGAAATAACATTTTGTTCTTTGTTTTTTAACAGTATAGATGAATAACAGCAATAGTTCCCATTCTTAAAGTCAAAGTTATTAGTCTCATAAGTTCACTTACACTGTGAGAGTGCATCTCTGTAGTTGCACTTTCGGAATTATGTAGTGGCTGACTGTATCGAATATTTCTTTTGAAATATAGTTTTCTGGCACTTGGCAAGTAATCCTCGGGCCGGCTGTCGGGTGAAACTCACACAGAAATATGCAACGGATTGGCCCTTCCTGCCCGCAGCCTTCATAGTACTTTGAGTTTCCATCCATCTTACTAGAATTTAATTTTATCAACTTCACTAAACTCACTAAAACACTAAAATTTTAATTAAAACATCACTACACACAATTACTCAGAAATATCACTTAGTCGAACTCTCTATCGCGGAATTTAAATCGTAATAAAGTTATAAGCGAAATCAGCATACAACTATGCTCTACGAATACCACGATAAAACTAAACGAAAAGCAAAAACAAGAACAAGAAAACGAGCCCGGCCAACCGACATAGACCGCGCCGCGTCGGCCACAGAGTACTTAATCACAGAGTACTTAATCACTACGTTTTACTTAATCACTACGGTCGCGGCGTCGCCGGCGCGGCTAGCACCGCAGAGTACTTTGTTAAAAGGCTAGGACATACCACAGAGTGAATAGAAAGAATTCGTTAATCAAAATCATGGATATGTATATTTCACAGACTTTGTAGAGGTAGCTGAAGATCGATGACGTGATATTGGAATGACCATTCGACCAATAAGAGGCCGCCGGCCGGATTGAGGTTGTCCTTCATAATTGTAGGGTGTCCGCACTTACTTAGAAAAATTATGTCCTATTTTGATATGGTTCTTCAAAATGTTTTCTATAGGTATTTTTTCTGGGGTTAAAAATTACAATATTGATATAATACATGTCATTAAAATTTCTTTAAAATTACCGAATTTAAATTATTGCAATAAGAGTAAATTGAAAATTAAGGTACCTATGTAATTACAGTACATCTATAATATAATTTCATCTTAGATGTTTTTAAACCATTATAAAAAATATAACATGGACACAATACAAAAATGGTCATTCCGTTATAACGTCATCGATCGGTACCACAACGAAGTTATGTATCCAGTTAGAGTAATATATCCATGGTTCGGAAACACTACTCTATGACTGACAATGACATATCGTTATCAGCAGTGATGAAACTGACAACTCACACAAATAACCATAGCAAATAACAGAGGCTGCTATCAATCAAAAATGACAGAAATCAGCTGTTGAATCAAAGACTACAACAGTACTCTACAGTACAATTAAATTAAATTGTAAAAATTGTTTAATGTTGAATTGAATGTGTTGTGATTGTGTTAATTACCGATATAATTATTGTATCTTGTTATTGAAACAAGTATCGATTGAGGCATTTAATAAGCTTTATGGCTGTGCTGTTATTTAAATATTTGAAACATAATCATCTTTAACATAAATTATACTTTGTTGTTGTTGAAGATGGATATACCAGAATATAAAGTTCTAATAGCCGCGACAGGCAGTGTGGCTGCTTTAAAACTGCCGCTTTTAGTAAATTCCTTACTGGCTTCGAACGTTCCTTCTCAAGGATACATAATTAAGGTTAACAACAATATTTCATTATTGCATTTATTGTAATAGTCGGCAAACTGGGTTCCACTTCAGTGGGCGAAGAGGGCTACTTGATGGTAAGTAGGTCCGTTGGCTTACATACATTCTTTTTATTTAACTAGCCGACAAAAGAGTTGACGATCCACCTGATGTTAAATGGCTATCACCTTTCTTGATGATTTTGCAGCAGTAAATACAATTCATATAATTATTTGGTCTTTAGATCATAGGAGTAATAGTGACAGAACATGCTAAGCACTTCTTCTCAAGATCCAATTTACCAGAGGACTTAATAAAAGATGATGATAGTGAATGGAGCACCTGGAACAAAAGAGGAGACCCCGTGCTCCACATTGAACTCGGCAAGATGGCTGACATGATGGTCATAGCTCCACTGGATGCTAACACACTTGCTAAGATGGCACAGGTATTATTTATAACTCTTACGCCCATACTCAGAGTCAAGAACGGTTACTTAAATCGCTCCTTAGTAAAGGATCACCACACAAAAAACTAAGAAGCGATTTAAGTAGCCATTAGTGACTCTGAGTTGGTGCGTTAGTAGTCTTTATATATGTCTATGGTCTCATAAAAGGACTCCCCCTTTCCAAAGTGGAAGTAGCCAAACAGTCTACCAAAACAATAATGATATATTTCTTTCAGTCTTGTTGCAAAGTAGTAAGTATAGTTTAATCTGTATGCTGACAAAAAGTTTGGGAATAAAATATTTTACATAGTCATTTATGCCAAATACCCATTGATTAGATACCTAGCTAGATTACATAACATTGCAGCTAATAAAACTGTATGATTTTAGGGCATCTGCGATAATTTGCTAACTTGCACCACGAGGGCTTGGGACGTGTCAAAGCCAATCCTGTTCTGCCCGGCAATGAACACCCGCATGTGGCAACACCCAGTCACAGCTCAGCAGATAGCAACACTGAAGGAGTGGGGCCACAAGGAGATACCGCCCATTGAAAAGACCCTCATGTGTGGAGACACCGGGGTTGGGGCGATGGCTGAAGTCGATACTATAGTGGATAGGATTAGGTGTGAAGCACACAGAAAAATCTTTGGAGATATGTCTACTACCACAACAAAAACAGAATGATTTTAAGGCTGTTACACGTGCACCCACTGGTAGGTGAAGCCACCATAATTTTTTAGAAAATAAAATATTTTTAAAATTTTTATTTGAAATACATTTAGTTTCTTTATATTTTATCCATTTATGAACTTGGTTTAATAATTGAAAACGGCATTATCATTTGGGCAATGTTTGATGGAAAACAAGAGTATCTACTCTTTATGGGTTTTGTACCCACTTAGTAGCTACCACCCACCTAAAATTAATGGTGAAATGTATTCAATCGCAATATTGGGACTCGCATTCTTTTTGGGCGGCTACACAAGTGATGCCTGGGATGTTACTGAAGTCCATGTCCATGTCGGTCCATGAATGTCCATGTCTGTCCATGTATGTCCATGTCTGTCCATGAATGTCCATGGGCGATGGTAACCACTTAGGTATCATTCATGTTATATTGTAACAAAATCTATAATGGTCAATGCTAGGTCCTGGTGATATGTAGGTATGTAAGCTAGATAAAAGAAGAAAATAAACTGTCACTTCATAACGTCAACTGCAGTTTTTATCACAATTCAGTGGCTTGTCTGTGCGATTAGCAATTTGGTAACTAGGTGTCTTCTATACCAAGTAATTTAAATACGTCATCTAGTTTGTACTGGCACTACAAGTGATTCCTATTCTATTTTTAACCGACTTCAAAAAAGGTCGAGGTTCTCAATTCGACTGTATTTTTTTTTTATGTTTGTTACCTCAGAACTTTGGACTGGGCGAACCGATTTTGATGATTAATCGAAAGCTGGTGGCTGTCATGTGGTCCCACATAAATTTTATTGAGATCTGACAATGGCAGCACATAAGTCGTAAATTTGTGTTAAGATGTGCTCGACAAATTGACGAATAACTCAATATCGCGCCAACCGATTTCGATGATTCTTTTTTTAATCGAAAGCAGATGCTTGTCATGTGGTCCCACATAAATTTGAACGAGATCTGATGATTAGTTTTTGAGACTTTGAAGTCGGTTATTTTTTGTTAGTAAAATTTAGATTATAATTGATTGATATTTATAAAAGAAACAAAAAGGTTTTTATCGTATGTTGTTTATTGCATCACTGAATACTGTATCTAACACTAGCGTACATGCAATCTGAACGAAACCACCAAAACTCTCATGTACACATCACATACCAAGTACCTAAACAGTATAAAACATAATTGTATAAATCAAATCAACTTAGTCCCAATCACTAACAGATCTTTAAGTAGCACGTTTAATTGAATTCAAAGGTAAATAATTGCGAGTCAAAACAACCATTTCCAATCATATCAAAAATTAAAGTTACTTTTATGACAAAAAATTATAAGAGATTATTAATCCAGTATAAAATACTGACTTCAAAGTAATACGAGACTAATCACAATAACTTTTGGAATAAAACGTCACAACTTGTCACAAAAAATGTAGAAATGTGACGACATCAATTAGTCTTTTTACTCTTCGTTTGTGCTTATTGTGCACGATCTAACCCTGTTATATTTACTAAAGCGCTATCAAAACACGACTCGTACGTTACAAATTAAATAAAAACGAACACTTTATGTTAACTGCAATATGTGCGAGAAAGCACCCTTACTTACATCAGCATGTATATGAGATTTTATTTAGATTCACAATTATATTTGTACGGTAGTTGACCCAACGATGGTACCTTGACTCCCATGAGGTATATAGATAACAAAACATAAAAATAACATGACGAAAACATTACAGAACTGAAATTAAAACAACTTGTAACATTAGTAACAATATAAATAAAGTCCCATTTACATGTGCAATGTAATAATTGTGCATTAATGTAAGAAATAATAATATATTATTTTTTATATAAACATTATATTAACATATTTATTCGAAACGCAATCTTTCAGTGCCAATACAATACAGACTATAATTATATTATCAGCGAATAGCATTATAACGTCGGCTTACATCTCAAGCTTCTTGAGTAAAATGATATAAATATAAAAATACAATATTTACAATCTTTAATAATATAAGCATTATTACGAACCGGCACTGTTACGCATTCTAACGGAAAATTATTTACAAACAATTATTATTTCGATGGAGAATAAACCCAATCAAATCAGCTCTATTCAAACATCTATCATTAAATAAAATCAATGATCATTAAAATGTTGATTAATTATAATATTAAATAATTAAAATATCCACTAACTTAATCATTAATGTAAAAAAAACTGGAATACGAGCGGTTTACAAATGCTGTTTAAATACTTACGAGACGTAAAATAATAATTATTTCGGTTACACGAACGTATTTATACAGTAGCTCGAGCACGAATATTTGCGAGAAAGTATTCGTATGGTTAACGTAAGCAATCTGTCAAATTTGTATGGCATTTTAGTACCATTTACGTACGATAGGGGCGCTTTTGAAAAAATGCCATACAAATTGCTTACGTTAACCATACGAATACTTTCTCGCAAATATTCGTGCTCGAGCTACAGAACATTACATTTATACGATACAAAACGGACACAGTATATCAGGTAGCTACAAATCAAACTTGTCTTTAACATTTCCAGGTATAAAACAATAAAAATTAGGGGGAATCACTTTTGAACTATCACAATATCGGTAGGTACAAATGCTACATATAAATGCAATTAAGGCCGCTTGCACACTACGGGTCGCTTATCGGCTACATCGTACTTGTAAAACTGTTATATAACGATACAATTTAACTACAGTGTTACAAATGTTACAATACAAACGTGTAAAAATTACATACGGGTAGTTGGGCAACAGATAAAAGTTGAGTAAAAAACTGTGCGTGTAAATCGAAAGGGCTCGGCTAGCGGTGAGCCGCCCTACGGAGCACGACGAATAGTCTATCGTTCCATCTCACTCGTTGCTTCGTGTCGGAGCGAGACGACACTGCGGTCCGTCGACGCAAACGTGTAAACTCGTAAAGCTCAGCGTTTTGTATAGAAATAAAAACGTTGTAAATAGTCTGTAGCAAAATATTTTTCGCTTGGGACTCAGAATCAACATAAGGCGTATCAAAAATCGCGTCCACGCGTATTGCACTTGACTTCGAGTTCAAAACTATTTATCAAACTACCCGCCGACAGACACGCCCGGTCGGTAAGTTTTGTTCACCTTCGACGAAAACATCGCCGCCACAAACCACAGTGAGTTACAACTATTGCAAATGTAATCAGTCTTGGCTCCACGAACTGTGCGTATCGACTGTCGACCTATCACAAGCCACGACACGACGACACGACGACACGACCTACCGTCGCACGTCGTTCAGACGACGGTCTCGTTCGGCTTGTCGAACATGGCGCGCGTGTACTTGGAGATGACCTCGTACGTGGACTTGATGAGCTCGCAGCGCTCCTCCACCTCGCAGCCGGTGGGCGCCACCCGGTAGCCGGACGCCCGGGCCTTGCGACTCGGATAGAAGTCGACGTTGTCCTCGATGTTGTATATCGTGATGGTCGGCTTCTTCACCATTTCCAAGTCCTTGCGTCGCTTGCGCTTGTCCTGGCAGCGGGCGTTGATGGTCATGACGGCGGTCTGCACGGGGGAGTAGGGGAGGGGGTCCGGGGGGTCCGGCGGGTCGCCGGGCTCCGCCTCATATCATACGTCCAGCTCGTCGAGCCCCTTGGACAGGCGGTGCGAGTTGATCCGCCGCCGGTGCGAGCGCCGCACGGCGTCCGCGCGCCGGTAGGGCTCCGACCGCAGCCCGTGGAGAATGTCCTCCAGGGCTCCGTTGTACACCTCGTCCTGGTGGAGAAGCTTCTTCTCGCCGACCGCCTGCGACTTGGTTTTTAACTCGTTGATCACCGCCTCCTGGTAATTAAAACATCGTTGTAGTTTTCGTTAAGTTAATGTTTCGGTCTAAGTTAGTGACCATCGGGCAAGCATTCGAATTACCTTATACTATAGGTAATTGCCGTTACCTGGGCATGCAACTAAGGCACTAATTGTGCTCTATGACAGCCGCAGTGGTGCCTAATTAACTATGCACACGGCTACAACTATATATTGTATTCTAAAATGCTTTGTGATTTGTTACTTACGAAATTTCCAACAAAGCTGATTTTATAAATCATACACAAAGAAAACATAGAAAACAATTATTACAACAAGAACAGAGAAGAACTAATGACTATAGTTTAAATTATGGACGTCAAATCCTAGTAACAAAAAATATTTTTCATTGCAAAACCACATTGCACCACTATAGGCCACCTTGTCTAAATTGATCAGTGATGTACAAGATACCTTAAATAAAGTATTTGGAATACAAAATACAAAATACTTTTAAATTAAGTATTTCAGATACCAGATGCAAATAACTTTCTGGAATGGTATCTGAAATACTAGATACAAAATACGTATCTTTTAAATACTTTTTATAGATAAAATACTTTTGTAAAAAAACGTTTTTTAACTGACGAAAAAAAGGAGGAGGTTCTCAATTCGACACGTATATATATAAATATACTAAAAATTAAAAAATAATTACTTTTTAACAAAAAATTGAACCAACGAAAAAAAAACTGAAAAGTGAAAAATAAAATAAACCATTTAGTATTATAAATTAAGATCTTAAAATAAAATTAAATAAATAATTTTGAAGCGGTGCCACACAGATGATTTTTCATCTGTTTGGCACCGCCACAAAATGGCGAAAAGATGTGCGCCGCGCTACTGCTGCCGTGTGCATCGCATGCCGCTCCCCTCATAAAATGAGCTTTATGTACTGAAATGAATTTTGCTTGTTTGTGTGGCTCCGTCTCAAAATTATTTATTTACTGTTAATTTAGGATTTTATTTTATAATACTAAATGGCTTATTTTTCGCTTTTCAGTTTTTTTCGTTGGTTTATTTTTTTGTTAAAAAAACGTGTGACACTCGGGGACTGCCGCGGTAAAGCTATTGCATAGCATTTGTTGCGAAATAAAACCTGACCCCACTTGCAGTCAGTACTAGGATAGTAAAAACATGCAAGCAAGTAGGCCAAAACAAAGCTGGGGTATTCAATTTCTCATCGGATTTGTTCATCTAGTAGCAATTAATTAAAGCGAGTACTAGGCGCACAGTCTTCGAGGATGCGACATCAGTGACACCGCATATGCCACAGTATGTGCGATCTTATTCACTCTTCGTTATTTAGCATAGGCACAACAAGGACGTCCATATCACGATCATGCACATTAAGCTATTATTGCCATTTCTCCCGTCATGCCAATCAATATGCGGAAGAGCGACAGTGATAGAACAAATCCATCACTGCCGCTTTAACAAGTTGTCTGACAATTTGTCAGACATCACGGTTTTTCTTGATTCGCTCGCCGCGCTCATGCCCGCGATAAAAGCTATGCAATATCTTAAAAGTAATTATTTAATTAAAGTTTATTTTATCGTTTGATCGCGCAAACGTAATATTACATTTTATGACAACATAATAGTTATTATATATTTTTATTAAACTTCGATCCCGCTTTTAGCCGTGCGGTGATTCTGCCAATGTCAAGTATTAAACTATTACTGAGTACTATATTATAATATGAGTACACTATTACTAAAAGTATTTTAGCAAAGTATCTACAAAATACTAAGATACCAAACAAAAGGTATTTAAATACAAGATACGAAATGAATTTAAAAAAAGTATTGTAGATACAAGATGAAAATACGTATTTTGTATCTTGTATCTGTATTTCAGATACTTGTATCTTAGATAAGTTACATCTCTGAAATTGATATTACATTAAAGCTAATGCTTGGTTGTAAAGAAACGATCCAAGTCTATTTCGATTACTGATAGTTTACTGCATAAACATTCTAATTTTATATAGCTGTAAATAACTTGTATTAAAATAAAAAATAAAATAAGATTTATAAAGTGGCATTAGCTCGCACAGGCCTCGGAGACAAAAAACGATGCTCTCATAAAAACAAATGTAAGTATACAATATAACTAGCTATGTATTATAGAGTGAAGTTAGAATAAAACACATGCCCTGTTATATCCCATGCATTTGTGCAGCGTTAGAAAGAAAGTTATATCAAAATAAATACACCAGTACATAAGTTTTCATAAAATAACATAATATACATTTTATACGAATACATGTAATAGTGGCACAAAATAAAACTTCAACGAAAACATCTGAAATTAGCATAAACTAAGAACAATTTTGTCTTCTCTTTAATATTAAGTATAACAATAAAATATTGAAAAGATAGTCCTAATTAATTTAGTACCCTAGGATTTTAAATCTTAAGTATCCATCAATATTTTCCCTGTCGAATATTTTGTGATAGTTTATTGTTGTTGGTTTTCTTTCAGATAAAATGTATATTTTTATTAAATTTTAAAAATTTTAGATCACTCACTTATTCATAGAAAAAAATATAATCAGTCTGTACTAAAGAATAAAATTATTGTCAACTAGGGTATTGTTGTTAAAAAAACTATAATTATAGTATGATGTAAACCTCGAAGCATCTGTTAGCAGAGATGGCAGATAATGTAGTTTAAATGATTATATCACTTCAGTATGACAATAATACCTAATGAACTTCTATGATATAATGGGACTTAGATGAACCTTGTGTTGGATTAAATTTTGAATTATTTTCCCATAATGTTAATAGATGCTGTAAAGTAATTAATCTAGACACATGAGACCACACCGATAAGTTTAAATGCCTGAAGTTGCCACGACGAAAATCCTAGGTCGAAACCCGAAACATACCGTTGACATAGTTTATCATTATTATCTGAAGATAACAGGAACCGATAATAATTATATGATATGATGAAAGTGAGCATTTGACAACACGACATCTTTTTTTTGCATCATATGATCATACATATCTAAGAGCACACTCCAACTCCACACTACTCCAACTACACGTGAAAAATCATCGCAGCTTTAAACAGTCAAACTAGACTACAGTTTAGTGGCTGTTAAATTATGGAGGATATTCTTATTACTCGTATATTCTATTTTACTCAGTTTTGAAGCACACCCTTCATTGGCTAAACTAGAATCGGTAGTTATACAAAACTGAATACCTAATAATATGGAAAGCTAATTTGGTTGTGTTCACTAACTCCCTAATCAAAGTGAAGGTCAACGTAAAGTACGTGTTGCCAGCAGCCTATTATTATTGCCTATTATTGTGAATTAATGTAGCTTTACGGTGGAAGACACTGTACTTTGATCCCCCTGCTTTCTCCCCTTACCCAATATTCTATTACATACAAGAGAATTGCCAAACAATGAATTTTGGACTGCAAGTGTCCAGTGAAAGCTGTGTTTGCCTGTCATCGGTTTCGCATGTAGCATATGACATTTAGTTTTGTACCTACACATTGTTATTCATGTAGAAACTGTTGGTGAACCCTAATAAATAAATAAATAACAATTCATACAAACAAAGAATAATTTGTTCAGAAAATCAGACTTTCACATGAAGTAATTGCTGCAAAAACCTTATGGCGTTTACTTGCTTAAAATACTTTTGAGTGAATTCTAATTTTTATCCAAATACCGACAATTCTCATTCAATCAAATCCTTTTAGGTACCTCAGAGAACATATTTCATTCAAAAATAAGTCAATAACAACCGCTTAAAATACGTTTATCATTCATTATAAGTGTATAAGAAAATTTTAATAAATATAAAAAATCAAGGCAATACTCTTTTTTATGGATTTTTTTTTATCTTATCTGAAATAAAGTGTAGCCATGTCGGGGCAAAATAGAAAAGTACTACTGTGTCATATTCTAGGATAAGAGTATTGCCATATCAGATTTTTTTAGAGTTTATTAAAATTTAACATTTATCCGACAGACTATATTTATTTGATCCACTCACGACCGTTATCTAATAGGGTTAGTACCGAGTCGTGTGGCCCACCGTACATGGCTCCATGTGGTCAATTTGTGATCCCAACCCTACTTGATACACATGATAATAAACTTGTCATGTTTACTTTATACCAACGCTTAACGGGGTTCTTTTTCAGCGTAAATAAAGTCAGCGACCTAACTGAACTGTCTTTATACATAATTGTATTGCGTTTATTTTTATGGAGGGGGGCTTCGCCTCCCCAAAATTCCCTATTGCGGGGGGCCTGCGATCCCTCTCCCCCCGTTTCAAAAACAAGATTTCGTGATATAAAGC
Organism: Thymelicus acteon; assembly: GCA_951805285.1. Classification (NCBI taxonomy): domain Eukaryota; kingdom Metazoa; phylum Arthropoda; class Insecta; order Lepidoptera; family Hesperiidae; genus Thymelicus; species Thymelicus acteon. The sequence goes on along the minus strand of OX638226.1, from coordinate 16,470,481 downwards.
AGTTTAGGAAAGGGGATCGAACCTAATTGGCACACCTACAAGTCCGCCATTTTGAAAAAACCTCGATTCAGCGGCCAGTGATGAAACATGTGTCAATCGATAGACTAAATGATTATGATCAAAAAGTATTCAGTGATGAAATGTCGTAAGTGATATACTTTCTGAGATAAGTGAGTTCAAAACTGTAGAAAAACAAAGCAAAAACTTTGTTTCGGCGGACATTGATAAATCATATGTCATTCGATAGGCTAAATAATTACGATTAAAAGGTATTCAGTCATGAAATGTTGTAAGTGATATAATTTCTGAGATAAGTGAGTTCAAAACTAGAAATATAAAGCAAAAAAACTTCGTTACGGCGGACATTGATGAAACATATGTCAATCGATAGGCTAAATGATTACGATTAAAAAGTATTCAGTGATGAAATGTTGTAAGTGATATACTTCCTGAGATATTTGAGTTCAAAACCGTACAAAAATAATGCATTAAAAATTATCATTTACTTATTTTGAATTTATTGGGTCAATAATGAAAAACAAGTATATTATGTCATATGTGTATGTGCTGCATAGGTACTTGATTTATTAATAACGGGTAGGTTTGAATTAAAAAAAAGCAAAGCAAAAGCAAACTACTAGGTTGTTTTATAAATAATTTATTTGCCACCAGCGGCTACAGCTTTGTCAATTACTCTAAACCAAAAGTTAAAATTCACTATATAATACACGAGTAACCGCCCTCGCTTTGCTTCGGTTTTCTTATTTTTTTACACCTTGGGTTACATTATTGGAGTTTTATTAAGGATCCCTAATTTTTTTGAAAATATAATATAGCCTATGTTACTCGGGGATAGTGTAGCTTCCCAACAGTGAAAGAATTTTTCAAATCGGTTCAGTAGTTTCGGAGCCTATTCAATGCAAACAAAAAATCAAATCTTTCCTCTTTATATATTAGTATAGAAGTATAGATAACGTAACTGAGGTAAGGAAAAAAGTGACCGGTACACTTCAATTGCTGTATCGCCATAAAAACTTAACCATAAATACGCCATAAACACTCTGGTCATCCCTCACCTTGATTATGCTGATGTGTGTTGTACAGATTTGTCAGAGGAACTTCTGAATAAATTGGAGCGCCTTCTTAATAACTGTATTAGATATATCTTCGGCTTACGTAAGTATGACCACATTTCCCAGTTCCATTCCTAACTTATATGGCTATCCATTCGATACAGGCGAAACTTCAGAATTCTCTCAACATTTTATGCCATTTTGAATAATTTGTCTTCTCCTGTTTATTTAAAGGAAACCTATAGCACTGCTTATTTCGGGAATTCCTTCACAATACAGTTCATACTGTTCTGGAACTCCTTGCTTGTAGACATCAAAAAATCATAGACTACCAAAAGCTCCTTCAAGAAGTCCGGCAGCACTACCTGAAGCAATTAGAATGTTGTCGCCCGTGGTCTTCAACCAGATGTTATATATGTATTTATAAATATGTATTTACTTAATATATAAGATGTTTATATGTAAATCTGAATAAAACTGTATTTATTTAATTTTGTTTATGTAAATTGTGATTTAATATGTATATAGTAATTATTCTAAATATAATTATTCATAATATTTCATAATAATTCATAATGATAATAAATAATTCATAATATTTCTTATCTGGCATAACACTGATACAGTTACAGATACACTAGAAATAAAAAGATAATTAATTACAATTATTTTATTTTTGTACGGTTTTGAACTCAAATATCCCAGAAACCATATCACTTACGACATTTTATCACTGAATACTTTTTGATTGTAATCACATAGACTATCGACTGACACATGTTTTATCAATATCGGCCGAAACGATGTTTTTTGCTTTATTTTCCTACGGTTTTGAACTCAAATATCTCAGAAAGTATACCACTTACGACATTTCATCACTGAATACTTTTTGATCACAATCATTTAGTCTATCGATTGACATATGTTTCATCACTGGCCGCCGAATCGAGGTTTTTTCAAAATGGCGGACTTGTAGGTATGCCAGGCTCCATACAAAAATGTTGGAAGCCCTTTATGAAATCGACATATTCTCTAGAGAAGTGACCCTACGGAGTTGTTATTTTATTATGATTCGGGATTTGTTCAATACGACACCGCCATAATTTGAGTATGTCAAACACTGTCAAAGTCGTAGTTTACTTTATATATATTTTGACGTTAGTTTTACACCGTATTCGACTAACATCGTTACTATCATGTGTATCATACGTAGAGGCTACTGGTGACCGGGTGATCATGCCAAGCGTGTGTCGCGGGAAGCCCGGCGGGTGGTCCCACGCGTGGGCTTCCCGCCCATGCCCATCCCGTGAGTTACTCGCACCGGTGTCGGTTAGTTACTATCCAGTCATTGTTGAGATTAATCGGTGTACAGTTCGTGATGCAAAATAAAATTGAAAAATATAACGTGTCATTTATTGTTTTTGGTTATGTAAAAAATAAATCCTTTATAACATCATTGTACTTTTAAGATGTAGGTAGACTATCAAATAATTGAATCTGATTAATATTCATCAGAAATTTAAAACCAATTCATATTAATAAACAGCAAAATAAGTAACAAAACTACTACCGTCCAAGACACAGTTCAATGTTTCTACACTTAAGACTCCATTTTTGAATGCCCCTAGATTGTAAATGAACAAATATTTTGACGACATTCAGACATCATTAGCCTTTAGACTTTACACTTATATGATGTCATAAAATAAAAAACATTTCAAGATCACCAAACAACAGACCATCGCATTTTCTAATAGTATTTAATCTATAAAGAAAGTTAGTTAAATGTCTGCCCCCAACTATACACCGATCAAGTCAACAACCAACCGCCCTACATCCACACCCACACGCACACGTTACGTTAGTACCCGCACACGCACTCGCACGCAAGCCCCGCCCCTCGCCCGGTACATTCCACTTACGCCTAGACCGTCGGCTAGTGCGTCTAGTAGCGCTAGGCGGCGCTTTGCCTCAGTTGGGCCAGTTGCTGCTGCAGCAGGCCGGCACTGACCGCCGCGTAGTTAAACCTCTGCGAGGAAAGTTATTACGGTGTTACCATCACCACGCTACTCGCTACTGGATGTGTCCCGTGGATGTGGCAACACTTAAACACTCGTCTTGAAAGAAAACACCTCGAGTTCTGTTTAAAATACTTTGTCAGAGTCAGATTTTTTTTTATTTTGATTAAAGTGTATAGAAAATATTATCTTCGAACGTGACGGAGTATGATCAAAAAACATTTTGAATAAAAGCTCGAGGCTAATATTCGAGGTAGTAATAGTGATACAGTGTTGCCATATCCACAAAATATAAAAACTACCCAAAATAATAGCAGGCCAGCACCGTGTTATGTCAATGATACCAGTCGCCGTGTCGACTGTCGTACCGGACTAGTACACCGTCACCTCCATACTTCTACCTTATACAATCTAAATACAGAACATTTTACACTTCAAATACAAAAAATCACTAATTCAATAATATAGTGTTGTTTCTAACAAAAATTGTATTACAAATTACATGAAGATGTATCACGGCGTAATTATATGTTATATTCTTGTTCAATTTCGTAATCGTTCGTTCGCAAGAAAGCCCTGAATTAATTTATTAATAAAATCGAAATAAAGATACATAAATAAAAAAGATCAAAACAGCATATTAGTAAAAAAACAATTTAATTATAGAGCGATATTTCTAGCAACACTATGTACAGTTATTTAAAAAAATCAAGCATTGTTATACTTGAAGTATTTTCAACAGATATCAGTAAAGTCCAAGGCTACAGACAACAAATCAATATAATGCAACAAAACTACGACAATCGCATCACGTAAGCGCTGTACACAGCATCAAGCCAAATATTTTACAGCTCCTCATAATATACATAAATTGAAAATAAAATGTATATATAAAAATGACTCTGTATTATATTGTCTTTATACGCTCAACAAGAAAGAAGTAAAAAAATTTCTAAAACGAAGTTTGGATAATCCTTAAGATTTTTACACAACTTTCAAATTATTTAAATTACATTTGAAACTAAATAAGTGTTATATTAAATAAGTAATAAGTAATGATATTTATAACTATTTTACATTAGGTTTTATTAATATCCGATTGAAACAAATGTAAAGAGATAATATGACACAACTTTCGTGTGTCATAAATTTTATTATTATAAATAAACGATAAAGTTGTTCTAATGTCCTGATATTAAGTCGTGACTATCATAATATTTTTCTTTTTACACTTCAGTTTAACGTAAAGGAACAAACAACACAACATTATTAAGTAAACAATCTCTTTGGTAATTTAAAAAGGCAGACTCTCAATGAAAGTAATTTAAGCATAAATTATTACGATTTAAAAGCTAAAATGTTTCTACTGTATATTATTTTTACAAAGTAATTTACATTAATAATTCAATATATAGTAGTGCCTAGATTGTCTACCAAATGAGGCTCATTAAAAAAATAACTATATGTTCGTACTATTCATAAAAGTCCGCTGTCCATCTGTCTGTCCGTCCGTCCGTCCGTCCTGTAAGTCACAGGGCTCTACCTACAGAGCTATTACTTATTCTTCTGTACGATCTTCCGTAATAGATACACTTTTATTGAATTATGGTCAAACAGGTCCATTATCATAAAATTCCCCTGTTCGTCTGTCCATCTGTCTGTGAGCGGGGTCTATCTATAGAGCAGTGGTGGTGGTGTATGTATGTAGTGTACGTGTGTGTGTGTGTGTTACCTGTTGTTTCTTCTGCGCGATCTTGGTGCGCGTGGGGTCGACGTCCGCCGCGGCCGCCGCCTCGAGCCGCCGCCGCTGCTCGTTCTCCGCGTCCGCTTGCTGAGGACATGCCGATATGTGACGTCAGTACACTCGACAGTGGCTCGGGCCGGTGACGGGCGAAGTCACGTTATTAGCTTAAGGTTGAAATGCCTGAGCACACCGGTAAGTTATTATTTGGGATGTTGGGCTTGGAAGGCAAGGCCCACTGCGACCAGATTTGATCTACTGTCTGGTCTGGTCGCCAAGTCCCACTATTCGGACAAGCCGTAGGATGATTCTGGGTTCCAGTTCTTTGACTTGGTTGGATGGTACGGCTATAATCATTAGTTTACCTTGAACGCCCTCGTGAACCGGACAAGCAACGAGAAGAAAGCATTGGCGTCCACCCCGCGCGGCGCCTCGCCGAAGTACTCCACGCACTCCGCGAATGAGTCCTGCCAATCAATAACAAATCAATATTATTTTACGTAAATAGCCATCAATACAAGAGACGAGTCAGCAGCATAAAGAGACTAGTATATTAAAGACCATAGTGCCATCAAAACGTTACACTAGAACGTTGAATACGCTACCCTATCAAAATAAAACTTCAACATCAAATCCCCATCATGATAACTCAAGAGTAGTGTCATGAAGTCACCTGCGCATGTATATTTCCACACCCGTGACGACAAAACGTTACGCACATTGCATTTTTCGTTACCCTATCAAACTACAACTTCAACATCAAATCCCTGGCTGGCAGTGTCAGCCCTTCACTTGCACAAGTATAGTTCCACACCCGTGACGGCAAAACGTTACACTTGAACGTTACATCTCTTACCCTATCACAATATAACAACAACAACAACAAGCCCATCACCTGCGCGTGTTTGGTCTCGAGCCGCAGCCGGCGCAGCTTGTCGCACGCGTTGTGCATGAAGTCCCGCAGCACGTGCGCGCCGTGCGGCCGCGCGTCCGCCTCGCGCCGCGCCGCCTCCATGCCGCGCTCCAGCTCGCACACGTCCGCCACCACGTTCTCCAGCGACACTGGAATTATACAAATGTTTTTTTTGTAAATAGTTGCTGTGCACACGATGGGGACTATCTTCGGGTGTATCACAATTGCACAATCGTGCAATCGAGGATTGTATCCACCTTGTGTTCCACACGCCCGCCTTGTTACTGTTTCTCAAAGAGGCCTCTACGTGTTGAAACTGTGTCCTTACGGAAGACTACCAAAGTGCTGGGTCCACTTACATAGATTCCTTGTGGGTGTCAGACAACACACAAAGACAGGAACACACACCAAACCAAGAAGAGTTTAACTAGTTAGTAAATAAATAGTTTGACAACTCACCCTGCGCCGCCTTGTCGATATACAACAACTCAGTATCAAAGTTCATCAGCTCCGGGAAGTTCTGCCTGATAGTCGCCACTATATAATGCAACAACGACACCCGTTTGTCCGTACTCTTGGTATCCATCAACGTGTCCAGCGACTGCAGTTTAAACCCGTACGCCGGCCCTCGCTTACTGCTGTTGAGGTAGTTGCCGAACGCGAGGATAATCTCCAGTACATTGCGGAGCTTCTGGGAGGATTTAACCGAGGATGAGCCCGATATGATGGCGTGGATCTGCGGCGTGATGAGGTGGATGTTGTCGAAGAAGTTCCCCATGTAGCTCATTATCGACAGCTTGGCTGATATCCTCTCCACCTGGTGATATAGATTTAGAAATCATGATTATAGATTTACTAGTGCTCTGTCTAGGCGGTTTCCAGGATAATAAGTACGATATCGACGCTTGAAAGGCAAAAATTACCAAGTGACATGTTGACAACTATCTGCGCTTAGCCTTACACTACAGCATTTTAGTTTTTAATTTTAGAAAAAAAAATCGTAATAAATCGCCTATAGTTCATACCAATGAATTTTAAATGCAGTTTAAATGCTTAATAAAGCGATTTTTTACGACCCGTGTGGCGCAATGGTTACCATGCCGGATCGCCGCACCAAGGGTCCTGGGTTCGATTCCCAGCGAGGCAGAAATTTGAATGATGAGTTTGAATTTCTGTTCTCGGTCTGGGTGTGAGTGTCCTTGTCTAGTGTGTTGTCCATGGCACCCACGACACAGGGAATCCTAGTGTGGGGCTGTGAGTGTATAGCGTTATTTATTTATATTTATTTTACGATTTTTTTCTAAAATTTAAAACTAAAATGCTGTAGTGTAAAGTTGTCAACATGTCGCTTGGTAATTTTTGCCTTTCAAGCGTCGATATGTTCTATTCCAGACCATGGTCTACCTGTGTGCTAAATTTCATAACAATCCGTTCAGTAGTTTTTGCATAAAAGAGTAACAAAAATCCTCACACACTTTCGCATTTATAACATTCGATAGGATAGTATGACAGTAGATGTATTATAAACTGTCTGACAGGTTCTGAGTAACTTTCCGAGAATAAAATTATGGAAAGATATAAATGTTGACGGTATAAATTTTTGTAACTTTAGTTATTGACGGATGATTTTAATATTCTTTCAATACGTGATGCTCACGGCAGCTGTCGTAAATCACAAAATTAAACTGCCTCGGTCTCTCTGGATCGTTATAATAATAATAACTCTTTATTATCGTTATGACTCTGACAGTTGCTCAGCTTGTGTAAACAGCCGACTCGAGGGTTATGTATTCATAGAATAATAATACTGAGAACGACTGTTAGTTGTTATGTATTTAACTACTGACTTATCCAGAAATTGTGGATAGATAGTCAGGTAGATTATTCAAAACAGCCGTAACTTTACAGATATTTGATCTACTACAACAAAAAAAATCTCTTTTCTACTTTATTTCCCTTTAATGGCTCCAATACAATATAAATATTCTATATTGTTCACCAATTTCAACCAAATAAAAGATATAATAATAAATTGAACTAAAAAAAATTAACAGACTTAAAAATTACTCAAAAACTACTTGTTAGATCTCGCTCAAATTTATGTGGGACGACATAACAAGCACCTGCTTTCGATTAAAAAAATAATCATCAAAATCGGTTCACCCAGTCCAAAATGCTGAGGTAACACACATAAAAACAAACAAACAAATGCTAACACACTCATACCCCCGCAGTAGGTTTTTACCTGTGTCGCGGGTGGCATGGACGACACATATAACACGTCACAATCACACCCATGACCCGAGTACAAATATTTATCTGTCACAAATATCTGCCCCGGCCGGGAATCGAACCCGGGACCCCTCGCTTCGCAGGCAGGGTCGCTACCAACTAGGCTACAGGATCGTCAAAATAAAGATTTAAAAAAATTGTTGAAAACACTGCGTACCTTAGCGAGCTGCATAAGAAACTTGTCCTCCTCCGTGAGCAGCGCCACGCTCTTCCTCTCGGCCACGTACTCGCGGTAGGCCTTCTGCTCCTGCTCGGTGGGCGCCATGCGCTGCACCATCTCCACGCTCTCCAGCGGCAGCTGCTTCAGGTCCAGGCTGTTGATGGCCGCGATCACCTTCTCCACCGGCGTGTCCAGCTTGCGACGGGATATCGCTGGGGACGACATGGTTATAGTTAGGTACGTGTCTTTTGCCCCAACTCAGAGTCACTAACGGTTACTTTAATCACTCCTTAGTAAAGAATCACCATACACACATTGCACGCCTATGGAGGCAGAGCATAAGGAATTTGTTAATGTAAACACCTATATTACACTATGTTCTGGCAAAATAAATGATTATGATTATGATATGATACAAATTCTATACTAAGGAGCGATTTAAGTAACCGTTAGTGACTCTGAGTTGGGGCGTTTGTCTCCTTCAGAGTTGGGTTATAGTCATTCTCAAAAATTACACAACGACGACATAACTTATCAATATGTATATGTTTCACTTAGAATTGGTGTACAGTGAGTTTCATAACTGAGCTACAAAATAAGATAAGCAATGTCTCTGTCTCAGAATTGGGTACTGCGAAATGAAAAATGCGAAATGAAAAATAATAATGAAATAAAATTTCATACTTAAAGGACACGTAAATTTAACTACTAATTACTTAATTAAGAGTTATCGTTGATAATGACTAATTAAGGTACAAATGAGTAATGTCTTAAAAAATTGTAACTGTAGTGTGGAAGCACAAGCTAGATTCTAATGCTTTATTTCGAATGGACAGTTGCCTTTATAGCTTCACGCGGATACATTTTAACGCTGCATCATTGTCATGGTGTCAACACAGTGTCGTCATTACCAATATTCCTAAGCCGCGTGTGCTCCAACAGCGACACGGTGTCGGGCTTGCGGAACCGCTTGCTGGGGAAGGAGGCGAGCGTGTCGGCGTCGCTCGCGCGCCCGCCGCCGCACGCGCCGCCGATGCGGAACTTCTCCTCGAACTCCGCGAAGTTGATCCGCCGCCGCGGACGCTCCTCGTCTAGCTCGTTGAAGATTGTGCCGCGGACCTGAGGATAGTAGAGGTTAGAAGAAACTCTAATGACATTTTTTACTACGAAAATGTAATTTAAGTAATACGCGTACTCACGGTATTTAATTTATACACCGTTAGTTCAGCCGTGAACGCGATCCATGGAACTGGTTCGGAATATCAGTGTGTTAAAATAGCGAAATGTGTACATATGTCATTACTTCTCAGAATTCGATTCTTATTGGCGACAATATCGAAAGGTGTAATATACAGGTTTTGTTTACTCTTTCAAAACTAACGGGTTTGATACCTGGCTATGAATAATTATTTTTCAAAAATCCAATGATGCAATTTTAGTTTTGATCAAAATCAGCTCCGAGACTCTTTTGAGCACTTTTCGCTATTCCTCATAATTTCGGATTTAGCCATCCAGGGGGACTTAAAAAAATCAGCCTTTATATCAATCGAGACCTTGAGAATCTTGGTCTTACCTGATTTGGTTTCAACGCGATCCAGTTGAGCGTAGGCAGCTTATATTTAGTGTCGACCTTCCGTTTGATGGTCATCGCATCCGTGTGGTGGGGGGGCGCCATGAGGCCGGGCGCGGGAGGCGCTGGCGGCGCGGGCGGCGGCGGTGCGGCGGCGGGCGGAGGCGGCGGTGGGGGTGGCAGGGGCGCGGGGGGCGGCAGGGGTGGAGGGGGAGAGAGGGTAGAGGGGGGCGAGGGGGAGTGTCCGTTGGCCGTGCCGTTGGTGAGAGGCGCGTGCGTGTGCGTCGGGGAGGGCGACGCGTGCCCGTTCGCCGTACCGTTGCATAGCGGCAACGCGTGGGAGGATATCGCACCCACTGTAAGTGTTAAATACAATAAAATAGGGTATTTTGAGTACATACATGTCATGTATTTTTGTGTACGTCTATTTTACTCATATATTTTTGCATCCGCTAAAGTTCAGTCGAATCACAAAGATTGTAGAGAAATACATATGAATATGCATATATTAATAAATACATGTCATATAAGTTTTACAAAATATATATTTTAACGAACTACAGAGACAACATGGACAAACAACAACCAAGACTACATCGCCACTTTCCATCACGTGGGATTGTAGACAAACTAAATCAATAGTGATTTACACAAAAATTGGTCCTTCGAGCCGATTCACCTTCCACTGATTGACCAATGTCCAATGGATATATCCCTCACCTAGTAATACAACGGCACATCTACGTTTGTCACATTTTACAGAAGCGAATTTTAAAAATTATATAAAAATGTTTAAAATTGATTTGTGGGTTCTTTTTACGTTTTTTACAGATTGTATGGGTTTGGTTACTAGTATAGACAATAATTCATTTTTACCACTATGTAGATTATGCAATTTTAAACACGTATACCATATAAACTCAATTTCGCATTTTTTGCAGATGTGCCATTATATTACTAGGTGTGCGATATCCTTATTTAATAATCTTTTATCTTCTTCTAATCACAAACGCAATATCTTGACAAAACGTAATCAACCGCAAGTAAGGAGTACACAAAGCACTCACTGGAGGCGCCTCTGGGCAGCGATTTGGTGAGCGACTCCAGCTCCTGCACCTTGGACTCCAACATCGACTGCCGGTTGCGCGAGTCCTGCTGCGCGCGCCGCAGCGTCGACACCTGGGACACACACACACACACGTGTTACTATCAACATCTTCCAGGCAACTTGAATATTAGTGGAAGTGTGACAGTACCATCGTATTTCATTAACACGTATGACGTAATCTACAAGGCCAAGATTAAGGACAGTTAGGAGTAAGGTGTTCCATTGTTATTTGATTAAAAAAACTTAATTTTCTTGTTATGCAAGGTGCAGTAGTTGTCACAGTGGTATAAAATTCAAATACACCGAAAAAAGCATGCGCGTATTAATTCTTCTCCTTACTTTGTTGTTCTTGTTGGTACGCCGTGACGGTAAATCGTTACATTATGTTTTATCCCATCTCCACTATAGAATGATGACCGACAGTTGTACAAGAGCCCAAGCAGCACCCAGTGCACTCTTCCTACTAACTGCTGGTACCCTCACCTCCTCGACGACCTGTCTCCTGGCCTCGGCGAGCTGGTCGCGCTCCGCCCGCACCTGCGCCAGCTCCGCCTCCAGCGTGCCCAGCTTGCCGATCGCGTCGCGCTCCAGCGCCGCCAGCCGCTCGTGGGCCTGCCGACATCAACTTATATTGACAAACGAGCTAACAGCACTAATGATTTCGATGAAAATTGCAAGTTAGGGTTTTGACAGATTTTGAATGCAAACAAATAGGTACTCTCCATTTTTAGATCCCGCCGTGACCATGATTCATGTGAGTCGAAATTTCGGTATAAAAAAGAAAAATCGTGAGTTTAACCCGTTTGCATCAAAAAATTTACTGTTCGCGTGATTATAAAGGTCGATGCACACGTAACGTGGACGGGACGGGGACGGGACGGGACGTGAAGTTTTGGAAACATTGTTTCATAGAAAATGTAAACGATAGTGTATACGTCACGGAGGCACGCATGGGACGGGAGCGGGATACGTACGTATATTTGTACCCGTCCACGTTACGTATGCGTCGACCTTGTCAGCGCTTTAGGCCGTCCATGTGGCTAACAGAATTAAAATCCTTTTGATGTGTCGTAATGTCTTTTGGCGACATCTGCTTTACGCACTGATTTACAGTAGTTAACGTTAATAGATGGGTGATAGTTGGTAAATGGGTGGTAGTTGGTGATAGCTGATGGTAGCGGATGGTACTGACGTGTCCGAGCTCGTCCTCCAGCTCGTTGACCTTCTCGAGCGCGGCCGTCTTGGTCTCGCTGTCCTCCATCAGCGCCGCCACGTCGAACACGTTGTCCAGGTACGCCGAGATTTGTACCTGACACACGACCACGATACACAGTGTCAACAACAATAATAAATACCCTACAGTGCCACCAAGTTAGCTGTGAAATGGCGAAAATTGGAACTAATGCCGCCCCATTCATAAGTTCTTTGTGTCCATTCATTGACATTTACTACGTCTCGAATTGCGTCCAATGATTGGTCCAATGCGCCCTCCGTCAATTCACAGATAAGTTGGTGGCACTGTATGTCTTATTACAGATCATGGTCCACCTGCGTGTAAAAATTCATGAAAATCTGTTCAGTAAAGTAACTATCATACATACATACAAACGTAAGGAAAATTATCAAGTACATTCAGTCTAAAACAGTAGTAATCATCGTAGTTCTCACACTAGGAAAATCGGTGTTGTGGGTAAATACACTCTTCCAAATTATTTGAAGGTAAAACTTAAAGACGATAATTTTACAATTTTAAGTTGAAGATATCACAAAATTATCTAAACAGCACAACAATAAAAGGTTAAAAAAAAGAGAGTGAATATGAAAAAAAAAATTAATAGAACAGTTTTCACAGCAAAAGTTAACTTGATTTATAATTTGAATGTACCAAAAGTAAAAATGTGCACCGCTTTGTAAGAGCTCGCTCGGTTATTTACCTAGTAATAAATCATCTGACAGATGTCGTTAGTAATACAATTTTTTGTATCCGACATCATAGTACAGCACAACATGTTTTTCACTATTACGCGTTCACTATAAGTTTGCCTTTACCTCCCGTCTGCTCCTCATACCGCACCTCATTTAGTACGGACAGCAACGCTAGTCCCGTATTTTTGAGGTTCCGTGCGGCGCGTGCATTCTTGAGTTTGTTGTTGATTTTGATGTTACTTTCGTTAAATTATTTTTCTATTGATTTATTTTACGTTCGTTGATTTTTGTCGCTACAATGACTAAAATAGAAAATGTTTTACACAGTGGCAAATGTTATTTGTTATTGAAGTTATTGAAATTATTTGATTACTTTTTTGTCTACAGTACCGTTAGCTGTTAAATCGTAACAGTCGACGAGGGCAAACTTGAAGTGAACAACCTGTCTCACCTGCAAGTCCTCGCTCTCGCACATCCGCAGCCGCTCGAGGTAGTCGTCCAGCTTGAGCGCCGTGAACTCGTACTGCAGGTGCACGCGGAAGTTCATGTCCTCCACCGAGTGCACTATTATGTTCACGAACTGCATGCACGCCACCTGCGCACGCACACGCAATACCACGGTGAGCGAGAGAGATAGGTACACATAGAGGGAGAGGGGGGAGAGGGAGAAAGATATATTTTTTGTATCTAATTATCCAGCGACGTTTAGGTTAGAATTCTCCAAGCATCTCTAGTTTTCAAAGTTCTGTGTTCATTAGTAATTAATTTATCACTTCCATAAGCAAAGGCAACTTCGTCAGGAAAGTTGAAAGTTGAAACCTGAGAGTTTTTGTCAAATCAGATTTTTTTATTACTGGGTTTCCGTTACTTCTTCTTCATAGCAAAAACACTACAGCCATTAAGCTAGCTTAATGCTTAATCCGACATCTTTCTCACGAATACAATAAATTTAGTCTGTCACAAACAACATCATTTACTCACCATAAACTCTATATGGAACGAGTCATAGTTCATGAAGTACTCCATGAGGGTATGGAACCTCCTGGGCTCCCCGACGACCTCCTTGAAGTTATCGAAGGCGGAGAGGATGATCTGATGGCCGCCCTTCACCAGACAGATGGCCGCTAGGAGCTCCAGCACTAGCGCCTTGGTCCGCAGTGAGTGGTGGACTAGAGATAACGCTATGCTGTTGATCGCCTCGCGGTGCTGGATCACCATGTTGAAACCGTACTGGAGGAGAGAGGAGTATATTGGAAAGAAAGAAAATATATTCATTCTGTCAGAATTTATACTACCAACCACAACAAGAGTTACATAATAGGGATGACAAAAAAACGCGATATGATCTGCAGCTGCAGTCTAGTCGGTCCTCCTGACAGAAACTTTTCAATTTCAAAATTTCTATTTGTTTCTTATTTCTTATTGTAACTATTTTTTTAACTGCCAAGAAATTAATTAAATATATCTTCTAAAATTCATTTTCTTTCCTTACAAACACTACATTCCGAAGTGAGAGAGAGATGGCGTTACTTTTTAGTTTTTAATACGCTTTAATTAGCTTCAGACGTATGTTAGTATGTAACGGAATCTTTGAACATGATTTTGACCCCCTTCAAAACGTCGGATTAACTCGAAATTTGGCATACCTATTAAGGACCGATGACAATTCAATATTTAAAGAAAAACAAGAAAGAAATAAATAAAGAAACCTAATTACACGCTTTATATTAGCTTTAAATGGTCAGATTTCTTTCAAACTTCGTATACTTATCGAGGATCGATGACAATTCAATATTTAAAGAAAAAAAGAAAGAAAAAAAACCTAAATTTCATTTCAAAAAACTAAGTAAAAATGAAAAAATAAATAATAGTTAAAAAAAACTAAAAAACACGCTTTTATAGAAAATCCAACTAAAAAAAATAGAAAATAAAATTGAATCAAGAATCCTGTAATTGTAATAAAAGCGTGGGGTGCATGGTGTCAATGAGTAGAAGGGATAATATCTTTAAAAGCACCCCACGCTTTTATTACAATTACAGGATTCTTGATTCAATTTTATTTTCTATTTTTTTTTAGTTAAATTTTCTATAAAAGCGTGTTTTTAAACTATTATTTTGTTTGAAACATTTCGATGGGCCTACCCAATCAAGCCTTTTCAAACCATTGCTTACCCACCTTATTATTCATAATCGCCCGCATACACATAATGCACACGTGTATATCGTCGGTGGAGGCGCCCATGTTGAGGCGCGCGGCGTGGCGGGTGCGCCGGCGCGCGACGGCGGGGCTGCCCGTCTCGGGCTCGCCCTCCGCCGAGCGCGCGCGCCGTCGCCACCCGCCGCCTAGTGTGGAACTACCCTCGGCCGCGCTGCAGTCTGATGTTGTTGTGTTCACTGGAAATAGATAGACATTGATGTTATGTGACAGATATGTATGTTTTCGGATAGTGGGTGTTTATGTCATGTCATTTGGTGTCCATGACACCGGGACCAGGAAATCCTAGTCCGGGAGTATGACTTATACATTTGAATATGCATGCCCGTAGAGTTGGCTTGCCTTTACAGTGTCTTGATTTAGTATGTTTCGGAGAGCAAGGTAAACAAATAAACTTTTCCCGATTCCGTATCACGGGGGGCAAGGAAAACACAATAATCTTATCACAAGAGTGAAGAGATACATGTCTGTGGTGAAAAGGCATTTCAGTGTTCACACCATCCTGGATTTCCCTATGTGCAATAAAAAATTAAACAGTTTCTCAACGATCATATTTCGAAGACATCATCCTGATTACCATACACTGGACACACCTTGATTGATGCCATCCGTGGATTGACTCCTGGCGAGCGCTATCCTCTGCTCGTGCCGCATCATGCTCAGCCTGAAGCTCAGGTAGTCGATCAGCACGTCGAGCCCCTGGTTCTGCTCGTTGAGGAATTCGCGGACCCATCTGTGGAGCGATCGGATTACGACATCACTAACTATCGTACGAGTCATTTCAAATAACGGGTTCATGATTGTAAAATCCATAATTGTAAATCGGATCACAACATTAGGTACTTACTATCGAACGAGACATTTCAAAATGTAAATTGTAAAATCCATCATTGTATATTTTACATTGGATATCTTTAACAGCCGGCAACCCTTATTTGCGGCCGGATTTAAGTAGGCAACCATATACGATAGTAAATAGAAAAAAATTTGCTTTAATTTGAGATATAATTTATAAATGTACCTACGTTATGAACGTATAAACGTGTCGAAATCATACCTGTTTACACCAGGCTGCGAAGAGGTTGCGGCCGTTTGCGCAAAGGCAACCGTGATTTTTTAGAATCTTTACATAAGTGGCCGTGACGTAGATGAGGTTTTATTTAAAAAACAAGTGAACGAAATTTTTTCCCAAAAATAAATTAAAAATAATTTAATTAAAAATACTAGCGGCCAAATTTTGACAGGCAACTTGGTAATTATATATTCTCCTAATTATAAATAAGCATAAGAATTTGGTTTGTATTAAAAAACAGATGAGCACAAAATTTTGCGGCCGGATCTTGGGCTATGACTATAAATTTATAACCATCAAACGCAGATGATCCTACATTTGATGTCGAGTGCTTGCCGTCTTATGTCAATTTATGTTAAATTAGCTGACCCGGCGAACTTCGTATCTACTAACAAACTTTTTTTTTTAATAAAAGTAGCCTAAGTTACTCCTTTTACATCAGCTATCTGCCAGTGAATGTCCCGTCAAAATCGGTCCAGCCATTTCAGAGATTAGCCGGAACAAACAGACAGACACATACAGACAGACAAAAATTGTGAAAAATGTTGTTTTAGTATATGTACCGTATATACATCCAAAATTACTTAGTAAAAAGCGGTTATTTTAATATTACAAACAGACACTCCAATTTTATTTATTTGTACTTACCTACATTTAGATAAAATCCGATTGTATTGTGGGAAGTTTAACTTACAAACTAGTGCATATTTTATCTTGATACACAATTATCGATGAACAATAACAAAGTGATGAATACTGCCATAATTCTGATAAATGATATTCATATAAATCATCACACAGATCATAATCAGAGCCATTACTATGATCAATAACAATACTGATATGATATTGAAGAAATGAGACCGGAACTTATAACAACAAGGACATACGGAAAGAGTTGAACGCCACGCCAGACCTCATATCGATACGAACAATTCACTTACTCGATATGATTGGTGCGCAGCGATATCTCCAAATCCCTCAGGACTTGTGTCGATGTAGAATCGCCGACCATTTTTCGTTTCTGCAACAGGTGAAAAATTGGTAAACATGAGCTTCCCCTTATAAGACCTAACTGGTTCACTCTGTACTAAGATTCAAAATCGAAACAATTATTGCCCGAACTGGACAATTATATACCTTTTATGAAAAGATACAAAATCTACGATGAGATGAGTTATAACTATAGTTATAGGACTGTCCTCCATGCGAATTGCGGAAATCACACCCGGAAACAACTGATGAACATAAATTAGGATCGTTAGCAATTGGACTATAGGCTCGGCTGATTGCGAAGACATATTAGTTACTGGAGAAAATATAGTGCCGGCAACAATAATAAGCCACTTCGTATTTCTGTTTTAAAAACAGACTGCCTATTATTAATAGGTCACCATTAAAATGACAATTGGTCTGCTACACTGGCGGCCTAATATCATAACTACTTATATGTACAACATCGTTTCGCCCTTCACCATTACACACGGCACGTTAAACAGATTAGATCTACGTATATTTAGATTAGAAAATCATCGTTACCACAGAATATGTCTATTAGTCACACTAGATCTCTCGTGTGCTCCAATAAAGTTTGTACACAAACCACGTTTTGAGGATGGGGCAATTTCACACACGTGCGATTGAGCAACTTCTGCGGTTAATCCAAACTTGCGAAAAAACTTCCATGTTCTGAATGTTAACTGGAGCCAATGATCTTTAAATGAAAATTTTGAAACAAAATCATATCTATGAAAGTGTAATTTAAGTGCGTCCTTACTCTTTATGGTATTTGCTAATATTATGTGTTACGCATTGCCGTCAGCTGTCGAATTTTTGTATGAGAGTTCTATATTTTTTTTTGACATATCCTATTTCAGATCATGGTCTGTATGGGTGTTAAATTTCATGGAAATCCGTTCAGTAGTTTTTGACAAAAGAGTAAAAAATATCCTCACAAACTTTTACATTTATAAATTTTATAATATTAGTAGGATTACTTAAAGTACTATTATTTCTTCTGTGGTAAGATCAAAGCTTGCCCCTGAAGCCGCGGAGGTAGCCATCAGTAACCATGAGTTACCCGGTCGGCGCCAGCCCGAGTCTCGATCGTGACCCCGAACCTGTGCCCCGAACGTATCAGATGACATTCGTTACGTGATCGGGAGATAATATTGGGAGATTCGTGTCTCACGTTATTGACTTGTGATCTCTTGCACACTGAGATAAACTGATATTGAACTTCTGTTTCAATGTAGAAATGTTTATTTTCCATAGTGAACAAAAGTGTTTTTCATGGGTTTTTATAATATCGTCATAATTGAAACTCATGTCATAGTCATTCTTATGACTAAGGGCTTTCCTTCTTCCACTTCTATTTTTCCAGAAATTTTTACTTTCGAATATCGAATCGAATTTTGCTCATTGTTTGAATCAATACCGATGAACTTCTAATAAAAAGCTCGTGGCCAAAAAGTTAAAAGATCCGGGAGTGCCTCGACCTTTACAAATTATTTTTACCATGACTACCATGTCACATTCGCAGTACCATGTATGTTTTCAAAACACGACCGTTCCCAAAACGTAAACCACGGTTAATCACTGACAGACTTATTGGAATCGACACAATGGCTGCAGTATGACGGCATGTCGCAATATTCTCACGGCACCATCTTCCAGTGACTCATCCACGAGGTATTTTACTACACACGATTAGTCTGAATGAGTTGTATGTCGTGAGGTAAATTGCACATTGAAAAGATTAAGATTGTTGTTGGGCAAATAGGGTTTTACGAGATGTATAATCATGACAAATTACGTATGGAAACATTTTAGGTTCGGGTGAAAGTAACAGACAGGCGAGTATTTAATCTAGTGTTTCAAGACCTAAAGAGCACCTTTAACCAATTGTCCAAGTAGTTTACTACCCTGGAGCGATCTTAATAGCTAAATTGCTGCATTTAGAACCTTCATAGATCCCAGGGCTTGAAGTAACACATTATTAGAACATTGTTGGATTCGCCAAGATAAATAGTAAACGGGTTCTATCACGATTTCAGGAACTTCCTTTAAACTTATTTATGCTGTAAGCAAAAAGATTTTAGGGCTTATGAAGCGCAAATGATTTCAAGGGTAAGCATAACACCTTTACAGATTGAACGACCCCATTACAACCCAGCGTAACCAGTGTATCCACAGATCACTAAACAGTAGTAAAAATGATCCTTTGATATTACTGGATACTTTTGACCCAGCCAAGTTCATCCAACCGTGCCGTACCCTCATCGCAGCCGAATCGTATGTCATTTATCACAATGAGGCGCGTTTAATTTGCGATCGCGTCGTATGGAAGGGACAAGACGTGGATTGATCGTCTTCAATTTGCGCAGGAATTGACTAAGTACCAAGGCGAGTGATTAACATCACGCGATGGATTTGATTTACATTACAATAACTGTGATTAATGAAAGATTAATATTTTCATTACGAAAGAAAAATAACAATAGGTAATCGTTGCAGAATTAATATTGTAAGATTAGCTGACCCGGCAAACTTGTTACCGCCTATCAATCTCTTCCTCTCCCTCTCACTCTCATATTCTGTCAATCGCGTCAACTGTCAAACGACTTTCAGTTATAATGAGACATTAAGCTGTTAAGGTAACATTAAATTATACTCGTATAGATTGTAGGGGAGGACTAGAATTCGCTTAGTGCTTTCCTCCTTTCAATACTAGCAGTACATCGGTAAGGCCTTCCATGTGTACATGTACTACATTGTTATTTTGAGAAAAATCCTGCCTTCCAGACAACTAATAAGTTTTGGTATTGTAAGTTGTTACAAACGCATTCATTCTACAACAAGAAATTGCACCGATACAGACACGCCATATAGTGTAAAAAATCCGAGTTAGTTATTGGCATATTGACGACGTCCCCATGACGTATTGTGCATTGTTTCTGCGACGGGTAACCCGACGAGTACTCGATGTAATTGGTACGGCCTGGTGTTCAGCGGTGTCAAACATAATTGAAAATTGAACATTGCAAGATGTAAGGTATTAAAAATCATCCAAGAAATCCATTGGTGCATTTTTTTGCACTTTAATACAACGCCGGCCCTGAAGAATTACTCTTTTTATACCTTTTTATGGAAGGGGTTTCCAGTCTAGAACCTCCTCCAACTCTGTAATTTTGTTTGAAATTACTTTTATCTCAACCCCTATTTTCTAAATCTTATTGATTTTTTTCCAATTGTTTAGAATGATGGATTCGGTATCCATCATTCTAAACAATCTTCTAAAGGACGCTATTAATCTATTCCAAGAGTTCTGCAGTAGTTTCTATGCCTTGATTTAAACTACACAGGGGACGCTGCGGGCGTCAGGGCCCATATGCACTAGAGCGAACGAATGCGGGTCATTAGTTAGTGTCTGTCTGTGCGCGGTGTTCCCATTGACGTATTGTGCATTGTGTCTAACCCTAACGGTGCCGGCGATAGGGCGCGCTGCATCATGCTTCACGATGTAATGTACCTACCACCATATTGGAGCACATTTGTTCGTTTACAGTTTTACACGTTATATACATAGTTAGGCACTTGGAATATAACTATAGTATAATAGAACATTTTTACTGCAGTCAGTAAAATTAGCTAACTCAGTTATTTCATGGTGGGTACTAAAAACAGTAGGCTAAAGTAGGTACCCTAAGAAATGGACGTGGAAGACCCTTAAGTTCAGCTGTGGCCCAGCGTTACGTACATGTTCACCCCAATGAACTAATATACAGTGCCTCCAACTTATCTGTGAATTGGAGGAGGGCGCTGTCGGACGCATTGGACCAATCATTGGACGCAATTCGAGATTTAGTAAATGTCAAATGAATGAACACAAAAAATTTATGAATGGCGCGGCATTAGTTCCAATTTTCGCCATTTCACAGATAACTTGGTAGCACTGTAACTGGTTCATCCTGATTCTATTTGCGGCCGGTCCAAAGATTTATGTAAAAGATATTTGTTTGTATAGCCTATCCTATTAATTATTAGTATGGAATACCCAATACGGGAAATCCTAGTGCGAGGGTAAGAGCAATAGCAAGGTACAATACAATGTAACGAGGTGTAATACCTCGTTCAATATTCTTTGGCTGGCAGATGCATTTTTCTTCTAAATTTTTAAATCTGGACAGTTGGGTTGGTTTTCAAACAGAAATGCATCTGTCAGCTGGGTTCCTATGGAGGATGGGATTATAAATGTTATTTTTTTTTAAATACTTTTATCAATTTTAATAACGGTGCCTATTTAATTTATTTTGAACTTAAAGGTTTTTTTTTTTTCAAGTAATATAATATTTTGAAGAATAATTGAAGAGTTGTGCCTTTACCTGATTTACCTTCCCTGCCCTGAGAGAATTACTTATTATTGTGTAGGATCTACACCCTCGCAACAAGTACTCCTTACCATCACCTATGCGCTATAGCTAAACATGAAAGTGAAACTAACCCTGTGACTCCTGGAGGCCTTGGGGTCGAGATATGTCCGCAGTTTGTTGAGGTAGTGCGCGGGCGAGTCCTTGGCCTGCACCATGTCCTGGTCGCAGATAATCTCCCACTTCTTCTCCAGGTCGTAGTTCCGCAGCAGCTTCGCTTTGTCCGGCGGCAAGTCCATCGACGCCTGCAACAATCATATAATTCATGATAAGTATAATTACCACCAATATCATACGTGTTCATTGTTGCAAAATAGACTAATACATAGGTAGGTACCATCTACAAGCATATTTTTATTAATATCAAATTTTTGTTTTTTTACGATATATTAAGTGAATATTTAAGAAGTTTTCGTGTATTGTGTTTGTGCTTAAAAATAATTGTCAGCATAGCTGGAACTTGGAATTTACGAATACAGTTATAGAAGGATAAACATGGTATTAATTGTATTGTATTTGAAACAGATACTAACAGGAAACGTAAGCAGCCTAAGTATAGTATTTGCGTCTTTGATGTCAGTTTTGAATTAAAATTGAATTATCCTTATTAAACCTTATTACAAAACGTAATGTGCAAATTGGTTAATGTATTATTATATAATTTTATATCAACATTTATTATATATCAACATTTTTTTATTAAAAGTGACTATATAAGTATATATAATAAATGTAGGCCCTACGATAACGGTACGCTGTATTTCCTAGTAAAATAACAACTAGGAAATTCTGCAGTCCATAGGTGCGAAAACCGCGAAAGGGTATTTGACGAACTGCAAATGTTTGTAACCTGTTTTATGGGTCATTTAACTAAGATTATTACTTCAGGGAAATGACCCCATGTTCACGAGAAGATAAAAAGAAATTATAATGGAAGTTCTTTTAAGAAATTATCGAATCGAATCAAATCAATTTACCTCTAAAATGCGATAAAATGAGTAGAAGAAATTATTTCCTGTTCGGATACCTCAGCCAAATGCATTTCCGAAGCGAGTTAGGGCGGGATAGTAATGTTACTACAATATTACTATTAAAGTTGACATTTCACACACCTCGAACAACTTTTAAAAGTGGAGTATTGTTAGAACATTTCTCCCGAGAGTCCAGCGTCCAACCACCAGCAACACAGAACGTTGAACATTATCATATCAACCCATTAATATTTCCATATACAAGGCGCATACATTCGAACGGGCATATCTAAACAAGAATCGGTCAATCGAACCAGTTCCCGGCAGACACGTTGGTCGGCCACCTCAGTGCACCTCGGTGCACTTACTGATTTTCACGAAGACAATCCGCTTCAACTCTATCGCAAATACAATAAAAGCGAGAATCATCTGGACATTGCGTCCTAGTGAGGCGCAATAGCCATAACGGTACGGCATAGGGTTACCGTCTCGAAGGTGTGTAGGATCATTCCAACGCCCACTTTGAGACTATGGCAATATTTAACTCGTTATAGCCCGGGGCCACCCCTGAATATCGTCAGATCTCGACTGTTATCTTCTTATTAAACTAGGATATGCAAACAACGATTTGAAATTACGAGAACACTTGGAATCAAAATCAGAATGGTTATGGGTAGTGCACAAATTGGGTGCTGAATTAGGAGTTAGGATTAATAAATAACAATGCACATAACAAAGATTAGCACATATGTGTTAAAATCAAAAATTGAGTTCATAATCTCCAACTCAGATCTTCCCGATAAGGACACAACATTTTATGCAAGAGATTTTCATCAACACCTTCCACATAGATATTAGTTCTTAGTGACCTAGTGATCCGGTTGGCGATATACTTTAATTACCGGCTAGGTCCGACCTTATGACGGATAAAACGCTTTGTTTACAATAATATCCAAGTTAGATAACTGCACTGTTTGTATCATTAACATGTAAAAATCTGAGCCTCCAAGCTCCCTGATGGTCACAATTGCAATAATGGGAATAAGATAGAATGGCATTGCAACAAGCCTTTGCCAAGAAGGCAAGGCAGTGAGGGAACTTTCAGAACACCCGAAGACAAAACCACTGGATATCGCACACTGCCTGGTAAGAAGAGAAGTTGGCAACAGAAATTTAGGTAGGTAAGGTGAGAATCCCCCGTCTCGGAATTTTTACGGAAGCAAAATAACTTTCAAATATCACAGACAAGATTAGGAGATGTTGTCTGGAGTGAGAAATGAACATTCAAATTAGGATGAGACATTTCACGAGCAAAACTTTGGCCAACAAGACGCCACACATGTTTACCCCGCTGGCGCCGCGACGGCACGGGTCGTATCGTATCGATTGTCATCTAACTTTCCCCATCGTGCTCCAACGCTGATCCAACTCAGATAGCTGTTCTGATGTCCATTTTAGGGACAAAAGTGATTTAACTGTCCATCCCCGTAAGGTAATGAAAGCTAAAATCACGACGTTGGTGATTTATGAATTTAAATCGCGTTTTCAAAAGGTATGTTTTGGATATTCAAATAACCTGTATTGTTAGAAAAAACTGACCAACTTCAAATTGATTTCCCGTGGGTTAGGTTAGGTATGTAGGATTCCTACGTCTTTTGTCAAATGATCTAAAAATTTGGAAGGTTGCTTGGGCAGGGCACACCACGAGCAGCGACGCTTAGTTTGAGTTCAAGAATGGAGGAAACATTTGTGTAGAATCACTTCAATTAACGCAAAAAAAAAGAAATTAATAAATAGATAAATAAACCACAAATTATTTTTATTACTGAATACTAGTGAAATGACCATAACATAAGAGCTACTTTATCGTTCATTATCAACAAAACAAAGCGCATACAAAGCCACTCCGGCGGTTGTGGGAAAATTATGAAAACTGTGTCGAGTTACCATCGCGAGGATAGTGTTCGCGTTATCGCAGTAAGGATTTTATTACGATCCCACATGTTTGCCTACGACATGCAGTTACAGAACAACACTCCTAGCAGTCCTAGCTCTTTACAACTATATCCAATAATTATACGAATGGATATTAAAATTCTAACATTTTCAGACTAACCCTGGGGTTAGAAGTTGTCGTTATGATAAATAGTTTCACGTCCCGAGGTTTCATAATTCCGGACCTTTCATAATTTATCCAGCCACTGTAGACCACAGCTCTTTTCTCAATGCTAGCTGCGAGGCGTATCCAACTAAACAACTATAATACGAGTTCTTGCGATAATAGAAGTGCTCTTCCCAAATACTTTCAATTCAACCTATGGCTTTCACCAAAAACGACTACTATCTGACAATAACAACAATACCGTCTGCCGAAACTGTCGATTTGCAGAAGACTTCTTCTTCATAACAACCCATAATTGACCCATTGTTGGACTCGTGCCTCCTAAAACAATGAAAGGAATTAAGACTACAATCCGCCACGTTGGCCAAGTTCAGATTGGCAGACTAAAGCAAAACTATCTCTGTGCAAGTTTCCTCACGATGTATTTTTTCCACCGAAACAAAAGATATTTGAGAAATTTGTGGTGGCGTAGGATTCGAATTTAGGCTAATGCGTCGGCCTCCCTAACTTTTAAACTGCTATTAAGCTATCAATCACTACCTAATCCAGAATGTACCTGACCTGTACCGAGTTCGAAACAAATATGTCGGTTATATATATTACATATATATATATATATATTACAGTTATACGTGTAGTTAATTTTTTGTTGTAAATAATTAACTGTACATAATGGACAGTGATTGGAAATTATTATTTACAAGGTGCGTTTTTATTGAGCACGCGTACAAAAAAACGTACTTAGTTTACGGTGTTGGCATAGATAGACGAATCACCCGAATTGATGCGACAGATGATTGGACTAGAATCAATTAACGGATGGTAACAAGGATCCGATTTGTACGACACGAGAATACCGTAACATGCTTTAACCACTTGAGCCGTCAAAAGGTGAACGACAGGCGTTGAACTTTAATAGCTTCATATTTTTTATGGTAATTACCGACAAATGAATAGAGGAGCTTGCCAACGGTTAGTGGCCATCACCGCCCATGGCCATACTTCCGTATCACCTACGCGTCCTCAAGAGGAAGCGGTAAAATTTGGTTCTTCAACGTCGTTGCCGAAACACGGAATTACATTTGAGTGTTAAGCGATCATAAACTTTATTGTGACTACGGATAATCTCAATCTTTTTACCTTATCGGCATACATCTATCGACCTCGTACCATAGTAAAAATGTCAGGAATCTCCAACAGAAGGGACCATTGCCGTGTACGATAGAGAATGGTGCTACGGGGGCAGGAGAATTTTTTTCGGACTTCCCGTGCTTCAATTCTCTCCTATACACGACCCTTTGATTACAGCAACAACAAGAGTCATCGTCTGTGATTCAAAACTGAAATCAACAACTTTGTACTGAAAGCTGTCGTTCTCTGCCTGCTCGTTGTTATAACTATTTAGAAGTCATTTTAGTATAACACTGGAGCACTGTGGATGCAAACGTGCTTTGTAATGGAGGAGCCCGCATTAGCATAGATGGCGAGTTCAATTATAATACCGAGGCGTGATCCCACACATTTCGTCGGTGGATGCGTGGTGCAATCTGTTAGAATAAGCGTGCAGACGTAATCTTTTTTTGATCATGACAAATGGTCATCGTCGCTCATGGTCATCAGTAGCAACGAAGGCATCACCAAGGCATAAAGTTATACCTAAGTGGTCTATGTCCAAATTGTCCAATGTCCTTAAATTCACAATACCAGGAATACTAAGACAAAGGAGTAAATGAGTTTATGACCATTACAACAGTATTTATCTCGTAGGTTAGTTCTAGTTTTCAGTCAAGTTACAACACCTTTTGGATGATACGAGACGGTAAAATGTAATAAAATTATTTATGCAGGAGGCGAAAGGTGCATGCAACAGGTGCATCGCTCAGCGACCCTTTTTAAATTTCGACACCGATTCTTATCGTCTCTACACTGTGTGGTTGAAATAAAACATTTTAGGGAGAATATTATTCGTAGAACATTCGAACTGGGTCCTTAAGAAGTTGTAGGATAAAGACCTAACACAAATCTTAGTAAAAAGGCGGGCGGGCTAGTGGAATATAATAAGGCGAGGTGATCTAAGCATTTGTGCATCGACTGAGGCCAGTTCAGGATTACCGAGAGTATGAGATTAGCTTCAAAACTTATAACTTGTGCCACAAGACACGCGTAAAGAAAAACTGTTCATCTCTAAAGTTGAACGACCCGCTGGTACACAGCCTGCAAATATTGGTATGAATCGATCAACCGTTTAAACTGCCACGCCCTTCCCATTCAAATTAGTTGCATCCACTAGCGACTGTTTCAGAAACCAAGTTTTTCTTATGTTACGAAATATCCGCATTATAATTTTCTAATGTAGCACGGTCTCATGGGTGTATGTTACATGTATGATGGCAACCTGCAATGCTTTTTTTGGGGGCTTCGTTTGGTAAAGCTTTCTGTCTGAGGATACAGAAAACCATACACGCACAGCCAACCAAAGCTTTAAATCTACTTGAATTAAAATTAACGCCTAACTGTGCTTTAGGTGTGCAGTGCAGCCTGCACAACAAACGAATGAGGTTGGATTCTTGTCTGGAAAATACATTTAATGTAACAGATGTTTCTTCTCCGCTTATCTTGGCTGATTGTTTTGACTCATTCATAATTATGTATTCCTATGTCCGCTTATGCGCCAAAGTTTTTATCCTTTTGCAACTTGTCATATAGTATATAGTCCTGTGTATACCAAACATCCGACTTTCTTTATTTACATGCAAGTCGTGATGCGATGACCTTGATGCGCCCGCGACTGTGCCATCGCGAATACCTATGCGACTAGACGAGACCCTAAGGTCCTAGAGATACGGAGGCACAGAACAAATGATAGTCGCTAGATATTCTACACGATTCCAATGATACATTACCAACGCTATATGTGACAAAATATTGCGTATCGTGTTCAAAGGAGTTCATTCTTTTCTTATTACAAGAAGTTCATATCACATAGAAGCTGCATGACTTCAAATAAGATTAGATATTTCAAGTATGGTTATTAAGACAGGAATGTACAAGTAGCTTGTTTATATATAAAGCGGATGAAGAGTAAAGCGGATGCCATTAACTAAGATGAAGAGTCTCTTCTTCTTTCTTAGCTGGCAAACGCATCAGTTTGGTGTTCAACGGAAGAGCAGACGAAAAAACAGACGGGCCGGGCCACATGACGGTAAGTAGACAACGTCGCCTATGGACATAAGCAATATCAGAGGAATCGCCAATGCAACTACGGCCCTGAAGTATAACTCTTTTTACATCTTTTTCGAAGGAAGATGTCCCGAAGCTACGTTAATCACTTACCACGTGGCTCGTCTGCGCGATAGTCGACACACATTAAGAAGATCGATCTACAACTTAAAAATTGTACAGGAGCTATTGTAATATAGGCTGGGTTTAGTAGCATCACCCTCAACCATAATACAGTATGATCCAAAGAGCCCCCATCGTGAATATTCGCTGTGACGAGCCCCTTACACCGGGGGCCGGAGGTCAAGGCATTGTTTCCCTATCACGCTCCATCGGCGTTTTGTTCACCTCCATTAAACATGCTTAGAAAGTTGATGTTAACAGTACTTGAGGATGTTGCCGTGTATCTACGAAGTTTTTACAAAGACACCACAAAGTTGACCGCGTAAATTCTGTGATAATGACCACGAGGTCGTTATCAATATTAACTTAATAAAGCTATTATTCGCTCTTTGACATTTTCTTATATTGTAATGGGAACATCGACAAAGATTAGGAGAGGTTTTTTCGTAAGCGAAGACTTTAGAGGCCTTCGAGAAATTATTTATCGTGATGATGAAATCACAATTTCATCATCGTCACCATAAGTATCGCAACCAACGATTAAAACTGAGACACGTAAATTAAAGCTCCCATAACGTAATGCCCCGAATTGGACGCTGCTGGGAAACTGATTGTAAGTGAAGTAAAATATAAGAATAATGCGACTTTCGTAAGGACATGAATTACGATAATAGTAAGCTTTTAAATAAAATCATAAATTTATTGAAAACTTTTTCTTTCGTTTCAAAAAGTCATATAAGTTACAAAAAAACTATTTATGATTTAAAATGATTTAGAAAATATAATATTATTTTATAAAAATTCATCAAAGATTAAGCTTACTTCGTGAATATTATAAAAGCATTAAAGTAACGATAATCGAATGCTAATAGTTATGGTAGATGGTATATGAAATTAGAAAGCGGGAGAACTAATTATTCATGGAATGTGGATATTTCTTAACGTCATGGCCTGGTTGTGACGCCATTAACCATTGCGCCCATGGTATTAGCTCTATGCACTTATAAGCACAATCACTGCACAGGCCAAGATATTTTTGTAATGGCCTCAGAGCCCTCAGATAGTAGATACACAAGTCAAGGAAGTGGTTGGAATATTGTATGCTCTACAACTGCACAACTCTACAGTTCTGTTTTTGTAATTTCTATAATTTTTCTCGCAAATGAACATCTGTGAGGATATTTCATCATAGGAACATCAAATATTCATGTTTGGTACATACGTCAACGGAGTTTTAAATCAGTTTGACAATATGATTTGACTCGCAATCAAATCTTGATACGGCCGCGGGTTTCCTCGCGCTCACATTTCGTTGGTTTTGAATCATTATAATTATCATCAATTTGATACTGAGTTCATATTATCGACCTGTTTAATATTTTTTTTTAATATTTAAATAAATAAACGCTGATACACTCATACTCCTGCAGAAGATTTTTATCTGTATCGCGGGTGGCATGGACGACACATATAACAACACATCACAATAAGACCCTGACCCGAGTTATTTTATTTGTCACATAAATATCTGCCCCGGCCGGGAATCGAACCCGGGGCCCCTCGCTTCGCATGCAGGGTCGCTACCAACTATTATAGGCTACAGGGTCGTTAATGAAAGAAAGATATAAAAGGGACGTAGGTAATCAGACACTCAATAAACATTATTATGTAAGTTAGCTACAATTGACTGGGCATCATACAAATCTCACATCCTTTAACTTGTACCTTACATTGAGCAATTACCCCGCAGGAGTCGTATTTTAATTAAGCCTTACCTCAGCAAAAGTAATGCCCAGTACGTACCACAAATCGCGGTTTGCGTCAACTACGTATAAGGGCAGCTCCACACGACGGGTTGATACGGCGCGTTTGTCGCGACATGTGATCCATTTCGGGCGAGATTGACGGCAAGGTCGGATCGGCGACAAGGTTGCAGAATGCATCGCGTCTTTAAGTAAAAAGTTGTATATGGCCCGGTGGAACATTTTATGTAAATAAGATACCGAGATAATTATGTGACTTCCAACTTAATCATTGCGGAATGTACTTAATAATGTATGTAGTATGTAGTATAATATAATGCTGGGTGGTATCGTTCACTACATCTTCAACCAGTTTTATGGATCATAATTGCAGCTAAACTGAAGAGCGAAAAATCATTTAAATAAATAGCGACTCTTGCTCCAACGCAATAAAGTGTAATTCAGATCGCACAGCGCTAATCAAAAACGCGCCTTCCTTTCTAATACTATCACTTATCCTCTCTGGCAATGTCAGGGTTGTCTTTTTTGAAAGAATAAAATTAATCTGAAAGTTTAGTGACATGTGTGATGACATGAAGAAAGTGACATTTATAAAAATTAATTCATTTTGTATTTTTTTCTGAAAGTTTAATTTTTAATATGTGTGATAGATTACGAACGTATGACAGCCATTATGAATTTTGTGAATTATGTACGCGGCATGTACTTGTAATGTCATAGCTAAAATATCTGTGTCTTAAATAAATAATGTATCCACAGTAAAATAAATAAGTCTTTACAAAGCAAAGGTTACCATAAATTAGCCAGTATGCCCGGGGTCTTGCAATATCCACGCGAGGGTTTACGAGGCAGAAATAGCATTAGCCGAGATTGAGAGACACCAGTTATGACCGTATGACGTCGGGCCAACTGTTAAACGACCGTATATTTCAGGCACAGGATATTCGTGCCTCCAGCAGGTAATGTGATTGGTTCTTGGATATATTTTAGGTCAACAAACCTATTGGTCCAACAGTGTTGGATGAAGAAACTGAGTAAACAAATAATAAATAAATAGTGAGCCTACATTTTCGTACTAAGAATCTCTACGTTGCTGATAGCATAATTATGTCTGTTTGTATGCCCTTACTATAGTGTTTATGACGAATAGTAAGTACTATACTCCACGCGATTTGCAGCCGAAACAAATGTAAACAAACCATTAAAATGGTTTTATAGTGTTTTCACTAACTTACTTTAATTTGCACACCAAATGCTTTTTATTTAGACAAACTACTCATTAAGACAAAACAGTACATTATGTTAAAAGTTTCAAATCGCTTCTTGGAAATAAGATTCTCATTGCAAAGTGTTTAAATGATGACAATGTTATTTGATTTTGTTTGTTTCCACATTTACTCGGAATTTATAATTGTTATCAATCAATATGTATTTATTTAAGAATTCACAAATATCTTAATGAGTAGTGTGTCTAAATAAAATGCATTTGGTGTACAAATTCATGTCAGTTGGTAAAAAATCGTATAAAACGATTTTAATGGTTTGTTTACATTTGTTTCGGCTGCAAATCGCGTGGAGTATAGGTGTAGATATACTTACTCGTAAGTTTTGCTTCAGGAATATGAAACGACAGAATTTAATTCATAGTAGGATTTAAGATTCCAGGTAAGTCGAAGTAAGAATTTAGGGTTTCTAGATTGAAAATCCTATATAGGTAGCCCTGGATCCTCTGGATCCGGATCAAGGCCAGGTATCTTTTGAAGATTTTCCTTTCGAAAACGAAAAGTTGTTATTATTATTAAACATGATACGCTGCCACCTAATTAACCTCTGCAGGGCCGCCCCGCGTCCGTCCGCTAACAGATGTAGGTCTCCACTAATTGGCGCCAACCCTTTAGGGTTTAGCAAATTCACCGCATTGTAAATTTTAATTATTGTTAATAACAAATGATAAACGTAATGATATGCGTTTAACCAAAGAATAGATCATAATAATTATGTTCAACACAAAATACGTTTTGTAACAAAATAAAAATGCGATTTTATAATCTGAACATATGTAAACATCGATTAACTTCTCATGATCACACGCTCATTCGAATAAGGATGCATTTATTTTTGTAGCATCGTACGACGTACTCAATGAATAACAAAAGAAAAAAGTTAACGCATTTACTCCGTATCGTCGTAGTCGTGTCGTGCTCATGACACAACTGCATGACTGCATCCATATTAATAACGGCAACAAAGTCTAAACTCCATCAAAATTTATTTACGCGTTCACACTAAGTTTGCCCTTACCTCCCGTCCCGCTTCCTCATACCGCAGCTCATTTAGTACGGACAGCAACGCTAGTCGCGTATTTTTGAGGTCCCGTGCGGCGCGTGCGTTCTTGAGTTCGTTGTTGATTGTGATGTTACTTTAGTTAAATTATTTTTCTATCGATTTATTTTACGTTCGTTGATTTTTGTCGCTACAATGACTAAAATAGAAAATGTTTTACACAGTGGCAAACGTAATTTGTTATTGAAGTTAGTGAAATTATTTGATTACTTTTTTGTGTACAGTACCGTTAGCTGTTAAATCGTAACGGTCGACGAGAGCAAACTTAGAGTGAACGTGTAGTAGTGTAACGCGGCTACTTAAATCACGTTGAATCACGGCTCGATTGTATTTCGGTAACTTTGAATGAATTCGTAGGTAATACAAGAGCTATATTTATCCCAGTAGTGTTGTGCCGTTAACTTTCTGTCGAATATCGATTACATGTTTTTGATCTGGCGCATTCTGGCGTACAGCCGGTAAGTTACACTGCAAAACTAATAAATACAATTGCTATACAACAATAGTTGATAATGTCATGAAGAAAAAAAAAACATTAAATCTTTGTGCATTTACTTTAAAATGTTTTAAGCTGAAAAAATCGGGTGATCAGAAACGCGAGTGGTTCTGAATTATTTTTTCCTCAATCCTTCGTAAACTCATTACCTTCTACGAGCCTACAATTCCTAAGAGCCATTCGTAACGTTATTACCGTTTTTCGTACAAAGGTACTTTCATTTTCATCTCCAGTCGCGATTGCCAGGCGGTGCGTGTATATATCCGTAATTCCGTACACTCGTGGAGGCCAACGAGTCGCTCCGCATTAGCTAACTACAATGTCACGTCACCTCATGTCATTAGAGGATGAATCACAGAGCAAAACATCGAGGAAATACGCCATTTGAATATTAATAACGTATATTTAAACACCATTGTGTTGTGTAGTGTATGTACTAGGTACACATCAGATCATCACAGTTTAATGTTGCAAGATAATGGAAAAGTTCCGTTATATCAGAGTTTTTTTTTAATATAAATTGCTGAAAAATTAGCATACGAGCCACCATGGTGAACGGTGACCGTTACCTATGGACATCAGTAACACCAAAAGCGTTACAAGTTGCCGGACAAAAGCTGGAGACTCACATAATTTGTGGCTCTACGAAGAGGTGAAGCGCTCATAGCCCGGCGCCTCGTGACGATCCCGAGTGATCGACCAAGTAAAGCAACAGCAACCACGCTCGGTAGTTAGATGGGTGACCGCTAGTTGCAAATATTTCTGGAGCGTTTCGGGGGGCACGTTAAGCCGTCTGTCCCGGTTATTATCGTTAAGCCACGTCGGAGGACTTCGGAAGACATGAAAACATCGGAGACTTCCGACACTCTTTTGGCCACTAATCATTCCACTGTCGACCCGTGTGGCGCAATCGTTACCAGGCCCGGCCAGACTGTCGCGCCTAACTGCCGTGCTAGGGGTCCTGGGTTCGATTCCCAACGACGCGGAAATTTTAATAATGAGTTTGAATTTCTATTCTTGGTCTGGGTGTGTGTCTTCTTGCCGTCTTGTGTTGTCCATGGGCAAGCACGACACAGGGAATCCTAGAGTGGGGATATGAGTATGTAGCGTTATTATTTAATATTATTCCATATGAAGAGAGACCCTTGATCAGTTGTGGCCATCAATGGGTTGTCATTAATGACTGAGTATATTTTTCTTAAATTTTATTAGCACTTAACGCTCTAGAACAGTTAAAGCATTCTTTCATACAAGCCACAAACACATAAATAAAAAAAAATTGGTGATTTCTTAGGTTTAACAATCATAAAATCAACAAAAAATCATTATAAAATAAAGTAACCAGAGATGGGCCAACTACAAAGCCTGACAGGCCGCACGTTGAGTATAGCTGCTCTAGAGTTTTAAACTAAGAAGACCTGAGGCGTCACTTATATGGTCTTGACGAAGACTAATGTGACATTTAATTTGAAAAAGCGACAATGGTCTGAAAGACGTCTTGCGTCATTCATATGTTACGTTAGCTAATGACGTTCGAAGACGAGCAGCAAAAAATGGCAACGCTCGATCGCTCAAGAAAGGAAGCAATTATTATATTATTTACTTTCACACAAACACTGCGGTTTCGCTAATGGCGGCCCCTAACGAGCGAATACTCGAGATAAACGTGTGGATACCGAGCGTATGTGGCAGTACTCAGTAGCCGGCCGACGCACGCTCGCCATAATCGATTGACGATTATCTACGAGTATAATAATTATAAATATTATGTGAGAAGTGAAAGTATGAAACATTTTATTAACGCAATTAACGCACGCCGACACTAGGATTGCTTGCTTGTGGTTGGTTTTGCATAAAAATGTGTATACAACATCCATAGTTCATTGTCAAATTAATTCCGGACAGTAATCGAATCCTTTGTCCTTTTTCCTTTGTTCGAATCGAA
The DNA here is from genome assembly GCA_951805285.1 of Thymelicus acteon. Taxonomy (NCBI): domain Eukaryota; kingdom Metazoa; phylum Arthropoda; class Insecta; order Lepidoptera; family Hesperiidae; genus Thymelicus; species Thymelicus acteon. The sequence goes on along the minus strand of OX638226.1, from coordinate 16,435,982 downwards.
TGCTTTCGCAATAAAACTTTTAGTAGGTAAACACATAGAAGAGTGCACTTCTTTCGATTCATGCTTAAAGTTCTGGAGTGGACGGAGCTTATTCATTTTAGCACTAAATGAATTTTTAGATCATTACATTTTCACATCTCCGCTTACCATCAGCTGGGATTGTGGTCAAGCATTAACTTATTTTAAGTAAAAAAAAATTACAACACGACTCCTCTCATACCTACTTACAGTTTACAGAAACGACAGCATAACACTCATTATTTATTTATACATAACTCAAACACAAACAAATCGACAACAACAACTCAACAACACATCACTAACACTCGGGTGAATCAGTTCCACGAAGTGCCCAGACTGTAGCGAGTGAACGATCAAACAATTCGATTATAGAGCGACCTTCAACCGAGTCAGCGGGTCCCGACCGGGAAACGAAGGGTTTGCTTTCATCCGCTGATGACTCATCGTAATACATTTAGGTAAATGATTCATTTAATAAAAATAATAAAAAGATAGGTGTCTGGAAACTCAAGATTGGAAGTTTGAACAAAGTTCCTATCACTTATGTTTTAACTAGCTGACCCGGCGAACTTCGTATCGCCTAACAAACTATTTTTTTCTAAAATAAAAGTAGATTAAGTTACTCCTTGCTACATCAGCTACCTGCCAGTGAAAGTTCAAAATCGGTTCAGCCATTTCAGACATTAGCCGGAACAAACAGACAGACAGACCAACAGACAGACATACAGACAGACAAAAATTGTCAAAAATGTTGTTTTGGTATATGTAACGAGTATACATCCAAATGCATTTAGTAAAAAGCGGTTATTTTAATATTACAAACAGACACTCCAATTTTATTTATTTGTATAGACAACAGAAACATGACAATGAACAACAAAACTAATTACAATATTAAACTTCATCGGAACATCTATGATGGGTAATATGGCGTGTTCGGCGTGGAAGGAGCTCTCTCTATTTCTCGTGCTTCCAAACCAACCCTGCCCTGTTGTTGGTGCAACCTGCTGAACTACGGACAAGCTGTGGTGCTTGGTCCCTCCTCTAGGAAGTAGCTGGGCTCTGAACCTTAAGCCCACCAGTAACCATGCTCCCATGCATGGTGGTCAGCAAGCAACTATTCACCTTCCAGAATCGACTAAATGTATTTCGCAGTTTCGGGGAAAATAATCCGGGTACCCGGCTCGCTTCTTAACAGACAATGTATGGACAACCTTCGCCTTATTACTAATGTCCATGGGCGACTTGCACTCAATAACGCTTCCCGCCCACGTTCGATAATCGGTGACCGATTTTTTGTAGGAGAAAAATAGAACGTACTGATAGCAATAGTGCAACGCACACGTCCTACAAAAAGTCGGTCAGAAATAATATGGCAGGAAAAATCGGCCCGATTATCGGTCCTACAATAAGACTGACGTGGGCGGGAAGCTTAATGGATTTAACTTTACTTCAAGAGTTTGAAAATTCTACTAAGATTTGACAATATAGATGCTGAACGTTTTTTGTACAGTAGAAAAAACGTAAAACGAATCAAATTTAACCACAACCATTAATGAACATTACCATGCAGTAAATTAATTATTGTTATCGCACAAAATATTTAATTCATGCAGATAACGCGGCAATAAATAGATATACCACAGTGTAACCACAAAATCGTATAATCTAACAATCCCTTTAATAACGGCAATAATGAAATTATTAATTGTCCTAAAATTTTATTTATGCACATGAACAGGGAAGAATTTTAATTGAATTAATGAACCAAAAATATTCAACAAAGAACGCCAGACAAATGACTAATTTATGGTTTTATTGACATGATATATTTTAGCTGCAACGAGTATTTACGATAATTGTATTTTATATCGAGTAAGATATCTCGTTTAATTTTCAATTATAAATTAAATGCCTTAAATGCTATATCTCTTTGCAGAGTTGCGGCACAATTACTTACTATATAGGTTTGTTCATCGTGTTACTTAAATCCTTAGTTAATAGGTACTAGCTGATCCGACGAACTTCGTATCTCCTAACAAACAATTTTTTTTCTAAAATAAAAGTAGCCTAAGTTTAAGTTACTCATTGTTACATTAGCTATCTGTCAGTGAAAGTCCCGTCAAAATCGGTCCAGCCATTTCAGAGATTAGCCGGAACAAACAGACAGACAGACAAAAATTGTAAAAAATGTTGTTTTGGTATTATGTACCGTGTATACATCCAAATGCTGTTATTTTAATATTACAAACAGACACTCCAATTTTATTTATTTGTATAGATGTATAGATAGGTACAGTCACCTGCAGAAAAAAGTGACCCATCTGTTTACAACGCAACAGGCAACGGAAACGTCGCGTTGCTGTTCGTATATTTATAAACAGATGGGTTACTTTTCTCTGCAGGTGACTGTACTAGGTATATCGAAAACATTAATCAACCGATAACATTTTCAACGTCTTGTATTATATTGTGCTGAAAGAGATTCATCTATTTAATTCCATGTGACTTTGTTTGCTTTTTTTAGTAGGTACTACCTAGGTCGTGTTCCAGGGAGCGTACCACTTGTTACCTTTACATTAAACAATATCAATATTTCTGGCCAGGAATCGAACCCGCTGATTTCGGAAAAAACACATCCTGTTTACATTATTACACCATAGTGTACATAGTGTTGCTAACAAGGATCAAATTCTAGGAAGTAATGACATACATAATATGTACGTCCGCCCATAAATTTCAAAAAATGGAACAAATGAGTGTGCCAACTTGGGTAATAAAATAAATTGATTAAAAAAAATGACCTGCATAAGTGTATTAATGATACCTATATAAATAAATGATTTTGAATTTGAATTTGAGTTTCAATACCAGAAAAGTTCCGTAGTCAAAAATGTTCATACACCGATAATTAATTATTATTTTGTGTCTTGAAATTATTACGGCAAACAAATATGATTAATTGCTCACCCGGAATGGTTGAAGAGGGCAACAACCAACAACACCAAAGTGTGTGACTGTGTGTCCAAAAATAGTCGAACATCACCCCTCTGATGTACTGCACGGTTCATGCACGATCCACTGTTTTGGATGTTACATATATTGAATATTTATATGTATAACACTTATATATTTATTACCTAACACTTAAAGTTTGTTATACAAATACATACGCTATGAGGATGAAACTTTGTACAAGGGTTACTTAAATAGAAGTGGAGAGGATTTTAGGAAATTCATCCTTTGAAGGGTAAAAAGGGGTAAAATGGAGGTAAAAGTTTTTATTAGTATAAACAATCGTAATATTATAATGTCCAATCGTCCATTTCACAAACAAAACTATCCAAGCTAGCTTACGAAGTAACTAAGTTACGAGTTAGTTCCAGTAATACGAATAGATAAGTGCTCTCGCTAACAAATCGATGTTTCAAAATCGCTTTTGTTTTTATTATAGAGATCAGTAGCACCAGGCGATCATAAGTCTCACTGCTACCAGTAATTTCACAACACAATTCATCGTCGATTAAAAAAAGTAAACAAGCGCTCGACATACCAGGCGGACATAAAACACTACGGGTGGCCGCTTCACTAACTGACTAACGGCCCGGAGGTGACAACCTCTTTGTAATGAAATCCACTTTAATTACTTTGTGTTAGAGTCGGTATTTGTTTCCTATTGCATTAAGTTGACCCTTTGCGCGTTAAAAGTGATAATTGAACATGAATCTTGTTATGAGAGGCGTAACTCGTTTGGTTTCGTGTACAGTGAATGGTGATTTGACTATAGATGAGGAAATTAAGAACAGCATAAAATGCATTATCACCATAGCTTAAAGTAAGTGAAGTAACTCGGCCCAGATCTCATACCCCAGCATTATTTTAAATAAATATTATATATTATAATTATATATGTATATTATATATTATATTATTTTAAATATTTGGAGTCATTGTTTAAAAATATATATCTAGGTTTCAAGAAAAAAGAGTCAGTAAATTGCAAGACAATTTTCAATATAAAATTCTTGGTATTATTAGGCTACTATTATTAATAACATTTTTCGAATGTTTTATTTTTAGTCTGAGCATTACGTTTATATTGATACCAAGATAAAGTTTACCTATTTATATAGCTTATAATATAAGCGTACAACAATGGTTTTTTTAGTGTACAGATTAGATTTTCCAGTATAACCTTCAAATGAGCTTGTGGATCGTTGGGGTAAAAAGGTTCCCTTTTCAAAAGGACCTTTTAGACCTATACAGTCAGCGAATTAAATTGTATATTTATCATTTTGTAATAATTATGAAGTACCTGTTGATTACAATCATTTTATTCATTTCTTTTTACAACTAAAAAAATACAGTAATAATGTAAGAGGAAGGACTACGCTACTCAGTGGTATATAGATCTTTTCCGTAATCTTTATAGTTAAACAGTAACGAACCAATATACTTAAATTGGACCTTTTTGCCCCGGTCTCCCCTACACTCGTAATTTACGGATTTGAAGATCAACCATCAGGGTCTTCTCATATATATGATTTTAATTTTTTAACATCACGGACTGGATTTTTTAAAGGATAACGGGTACTCACGATTATTGTACTGGTGGTGGTGTACGATGGTGGTGATTAGAAAAATCGGTATGAAATAAAAAAAAACTCCTCATTTCTAGTCCTATTGGTTTTCCTACATTCTTTTAAGATTTTTGTATCAAAATGGTGAAATACAATTTAGGTAAAACCTGTTTCTTTAGCATTACATTATTTTTTCTGTGTGTGAAATGCTCGTAAACAACAAATAACACACATTGCATAACCGGGCAATGCACTCACAGATTCAAGTTCACCACGCGTCACGCCTTGGCACCATGCCGCATTGACTGCAAGCCAACTTCACTTGGCTTGCTACGGCCTACGATCCACTGTAATATGTTGGATCTGGAACGCAGCAGCCCACCAAAGGGCATAGATCTACACTGAGGAGTACAACCTTACAGTGCAACCTTAATTCTTTCTTTATTCTTTTTTATTTCTTGGCCGGCGATGCATCGGTGGTGCTTTTGGTGTTGCTGATATCCATAGGAGACGATGACCACTTAACATGTGACTCCTCTACTCGCTTGTGGTCTATTTACTTTAATTTAATGAATTTTATCAAACTGCTCTGAAACCAATGAAACTCATTAGCAATAACAGTTTTGCAGGACTAAACGAAGCTGGCTGGCGTAAATGACAAAGATTACTGATAAAGATACGGAAGAATGAGAATGACAAAGATAAGGGTTAATTAATTATTAAACGTAAATAAAGATACGGATATATCTGTAACGTTATAACATTATTTGATGTAATGAATCCTCCACCAAGTCAAAGGTATCCGTAATAAGATAACGCAAAGGGACCGTTCCTAGCTATCCACTGCTTTCAGACCGCAAGAATCAATATCCATCATCCTTAATGAACTCCTCTCGATGACACTCGAGTTCACTCGACAGAATTGAACGTCAAAAACATTTTTGAACCGCGGCTTCCGAGTTCAACCGCAAGGTCAATTGATGTCTTTCTTACGAGACCCCAAATAAGAAAAGAATATGATTGGAGTCATCGTTAATTAATTTGCAGAAGGATAAGATTGAGTCAAAGATTTTTGTGATTGATTCAGATTGATCGCTCCTGTGCTGGAATTAACTTTCGAAATAAAAAACCAAATAAAGAAGGTCATTTATTTGGACCCCGCGGCAGCTTTTAATTTCACAGTTGAAATCGCTTTTAAATCGTGCGCAATTCTATTGAATTTCCTGAGTTCTGATCTCGATTAAGTAAAACGTTACTTATTATATGTACATTACCTAGTGACTTGATGATTGACTATAATCCCACCTGATGAGAGTAGCCGCGATGTCCAGGTGGAAAAAACAATACTAAATAAATTATTTAGTAAATAATTTCCCGTCAAATTGACTCCAACCAATATTCGCAGCAATATCCGAGCAATTATATTCGCTATAATTACAGGAGCCTGAGTAGTGAACTGCCCTGAGCTGATTCACAAAATCTAATATTACCTATTGAATATTGAAGAGATGTACCACAGCTCAATTTTATTGTAACAGTTTTATTATTAGGATGTTTGAGGTTGGTTACAACAAATAGAAGTTTTATAAACTAGTCCACACTTAGGTTAAATCTGGGTTCTATGGGTAAAATCAATCAAACTAACTCACACTTCTGTTGCGATGTATCAACACATGAATCGATATCAATGAACCATAACAAGACTTCTTCATATCATCAACATAATCGTAACAGAAAGGAGTATCATAAACGTCCAACGGGTCCTTGTTACGAATATTCTCAGAAACGATATTTCCGCAGATAGCTTCCCTGGAACGTAATTAAGCTACAGACGGACACAGATACATTATTTATAGCCGAGATTGTACCAGCGTCATGTGCAAGCAATTGATCCATCTTAATCGTTAGCGCGAAGCCCACACCGACTGGTTCTTTATCGTTGGCTCGTGGAAAATGTTCGGTGGGTAAGTGGAAATAGAGTTTAAATTGCTTAATGATGTATCGCAATGAAACTGGATAGATAGGCTAGCGTGGTCCCCAGCTCACGCTATGTTAACTCGATCCCCTGGTTACTGCAACATCGCTGGTTGCATTCAAAGTACAACAAGCAGGCTTTGCAGTTCTGCACCATTATAGCTTGTCGAGAAAAACCGTGGCATGTTGTTCATGATCATATTGGTCCTTCGAGCCCTTTGAGCAATTTAATAACAGGCAGCATTCGGGTTGTTCTAAAGTACTCCATTCTGATGCACGTTGCATGCTTCGTCATGTCATTAGGAAGGAGCCATTTAAATCGATCACATTTAATAACTTCATCATTGATATTGGTCGTATAATTATGTTATGACGAACGAGAACACACTCGCGCTCAACATAAAGCAACAATTACTTTTTTGTCAATTTTGTCAATTATATTGTATGCATATAAAGAGATAGATATGCCAAGAGGGCGCTGAAATTAAGACAGTCAAAAGTCAGGTGTAGCGATTTCATTACGAAAGACAGCTGCCTTAGAGTAATTGTCATCAAAAACTGAACCTCGCAATGTATGAACATATCTATAGTAGGTACCAAGAGATGGGCTTTATGTTTGTTTAAATGAACATATTACATCCATAATACTCGTATTAATCTTGATATTGTAAAATTTATAGCTCCATGATATGTTTACAAGATAATCTTCTATCTGTAATTAAAGTTAGCATAAACGTGTTAGTCACATCACTCACATCACATCGTAGCGAGGCGAGGAAAGTAAGAAGTAAGAAGATTATTAACAATATTAACTTGTTTACGTTACATTACACCGCTACACAGCCGTATGTATAAAAAGGGTACTTCATTCATTCATTTCATTTACCGTATTAACGGCCCCGGCTTTCCTTCAATCTAGTTGAGTGCCCATCTGCTGATAGAACACGCAATCCCATTGACTATTTATAAAGTCTCCTTAGTTTATTTATCTTAATAGATACCCGAAATAGATGCTGAAATATAAACGCTTTCAATTTAGCTTTTTAGTAAGGCAAGAAGGGGAGGAGGGATGAGTCTATCCTTTTTATAAAGTATTTACTATCTTTGTTGCCCTTTACTAAATAATACTAAAGCTGACCCGTGCTAATTAAGTATTCTGTGCCCATGCAAACCATGTACGAGTTGTATCAGCGGGTAACGATTTAAGTGCTTTAGCAAGGCTTAATTTGATAAGTTTGCGCGATTTACCCCCGTTTCACCAACAGCCTCTAAATTTTAAGGGGCACCTAAGATAAAATAGGTGTCCCTTAACATTGATTTAGTTTTCACCAACTTCTAAGGCACATTTAAACGCTAATACCCCATTTACACGCGCGCGCGAGCCACGAGACAATCCACGAGACGCGCGCATATGCGCGCGTGTGAACAGGGCGCTCGCGGACCAGACCGCGGCGCGTCTCGCGCTCGCAGGGCTCGCGTCGGGAGCGGTTTTGTATGCGCGCGCCAAAGGGGCTCGCGTGAGCGCTCGCGTGGTGTTCACACGCGCGTAGGGGGCGTGGCTTACGGACGCGCCACGAGACGGTCCGTGACACGCGCGTGTAATGAGCGGTAAGGGGTCTCCTAAATTTTAGGAGCCCGAATTTCGGTACCCTATACTGTGACCCTAACTAGGTGACACATTTGACATATAAAATTGAATTTGTCAAAAGAACCATAAAGTACAACTGACATTAAGCATTGGCACAGATTATAATGCAATTCAGTTACTAAATTCTATGAAATTATTCGTAAAACCTACTGATTAAACACAATTAATACCTGTATAACTAAAAAATATGATGGAAAACATATGTATAAAACATGCGAAGCACTGAGAAAAATACCGGAAAAATATCGGTAACATAGAAATTCTGTCAACCACTACGAACATCACCTACATATTATGTATACGTGACCCCTAACAAAGAGTCACTTATCACTTGAAAATTTATTTAATAGGGGAAGATTTAGGTGATGCCTAACGCTAAGAGATACATAATTAGTGGATCGTTTAGGTGCCACTGGTGAAATCGGGCATTAAATAATCTAACAACTGTCATTGAATAGAAAAGACTGCAATTTGATGACGCCTGATACCGCTGAGAAGTAATAATGATATCATTCATCATCACATCATTACAAGCAGTAACACAGTGGACTCAATTCGAACAGAGCCGTCAGCTCACAACATACAGCTCGTCACCGGAAGTGTGCCCGCCGCGACACACATGCAACCACTAATGTTAGTATTATACTATTATAATAATATATGTTACATACTAAAATTAATTGCATGCAATGCCATCAGCCATATAACATAGAGGAAAGACGACTGACGCATGATTGCTCTATTAAAGCCCGTATTGGAGCTTTTTTATGGAAATAGCCGGAAAACGAGCTGACGATCCACCTGATGGTAAGTGACTATCGTCGCCCATGGTCATCAGCAACACCAGGCATCACTGATGCGTTGCCGGCGAAGAAAGAGAGAACTGCCTTTCAAGCCCTCAGCCGGAATACGACGAGTCGTTTGGCTTACCATCCTGAACTTTAATATTACTAATATATTGTCGTAAAGAGTTAAAGACTGTCAAATACCAAACCCATCAAGTCCCATTCAGTACAATAACTTTCCCATGAGTACAGTTACTTCAGTCCGTACTGTCTGTCTGTCTGTGGGGACTCCGGCGCCGGAAGTACGCACGACGACACATGTACCCGGCCATCACATCACTGGAACCCAATTCTCGCGTTGTAAAGATAGTGTCGATCAACTCAGACATCCGCACTGAAGCAGCATAGTGGAGTATGCTGTAGGCCTCAAGAGGAGAGACCCGTGCTAAGTAGTGGGCTATCAATGGGATGAAGCCAAATCAGACATAACAACATTAGCTCCAATCTTAAATCTCTATGAAAAATGTCGACATACTCTGTATACTAGGCGTAGTACAGACATCTTGCACGGGACATCATAATTCTTGGGCCAAGAATTTAAAAAAATTGAGTTTCGTGATTTCTCATATTCGAGATAATGTCTATGCCGCGAGAGTTATAGACTACTGGCCCACCCACAAAAATCCAGGGTCATATGAACCACCTGGTGACCTATATAGGACGATAGAAGAGCATAAAATAATAAGATTCAGCACTATGCCGTCACTTGTAAGCTGTCCAACTGAGTGCTGGTGAGAATTCAAAAGTGCAAGTTGGGTGAGTAAATTTTGGTCATATATTTCTGTACGGCATTTTTAACCATCGATAGGGCCATGAAAAATAAAAGAAAGCGCGCAGTGCCGTACAAAAAAGGTGGTCCACAAAGTCGGTAAATGATTTTGAATTCGTGACAATTTCGAGGGTAAATTTGGTCATTTGATACAGTACGGCATCAGTTTCATACTGTTGCAATACAGCTTCTAATCCATTATTCCGCAACGCCGTACAAAAAATCGTGCGACAAGGGGAAGAAATCGAGGGTTGAAACCCCCTCTTTTGCAGTGGTCCGGGGGGTCATTTGATACAACATAAAATTAATTTATTTTGAAAGTATTTTATGCATAGATAATATTTTTTTACATGCCGTACATTTTCGTTGGTCCAAAGGTTTGTAGTAAAATTAATTTAGTAATAAATAAAGTCATCGTAGTAAAAATTTGGCAAGAATTGCGGAATTTGAGATACCCAGCTGAATTTTTGTATAAACTTGCATTTTGGCATTCTAAAAGTTGTCTCAAAACCTACATATGGTAGGGTGACCGCGTCTATTAAAAATTTGAGGACAAAGGTCACAAAAATCGTTTTTTTGCAAATATCTCATTTCTTATGAGTTTTTTGCTATTTGTATCTAATCAATATTGTAGAGAATTAAATTCCCTACAACTTCTGTTTCAAAATTTTTTTTATACATTGAATCGTTTTTGAGATACAGGGAAGAGAGAGCGTGGTTAGAGCATAATGTAAGGTCAACCGGTATAGACCCGATCAAAACACGCTATATATAAAGTTTATTAACTCTATCTATCTATCTATCTATCTATCTATCTATCTATCTATCTATCTATCTATCTATCTATCTGTCTAACAGTGCTGGACATAGGCCTCCCCTAATTGGCGCCACTCCGACCGGTCCTATGCCCTCTGAATCCAGCGGCTTCCCGCTGTCTTCTTTAGGTCATCACTCATCAGTCCACCTGGTCGGGGGGCGACCAGTGTTTCTTTTACCAAGACATAGCCGCCATTCGAGGACTTGGCAACCCCATCGGTTAATATTTCTCCATGGGGTTCGCCTGGATAGCTACCACCCTTGAGCATGATGAGTCAGCCGCCAAACGACTCGTCGTGTTCCGGCTGGGGGCTGGAGAGCCAGTTCTTTCATTCTTTTTCTTCTCTCTTTCTTGGCCGGCAACGCATCAGTGATGCCTTTCGTGTTGCTGGTGTCCATGGGCGACGATATCCACTTACCATCAGGTAGATCGTCAGCTCGTTTGCCGGCTATTTCCATAAAAAATATTAAGCAATGTTTGCAGAAGTTGGACATTGAATGGATTGGATGGGTGAACTCCGTCATGCTACAAATTTACTGTACCTCCATGTTGTAGGTATTACTCGCGCCATTAAAGAAACGAATCGTAAGAAATCGAATGGTAAGTGGATATCGTCGCCCATGGACACCAGCAACACCAAAGGCATCACTGATGCGTTGCCGGCCAAAAAAGATAGAAGAAAAAGAAAGAAAGAACTGGCTCTCAAGCCCTCAGCCGGCACACGACGAGTCGTTTGGCGGCTGACTCATCACGCTCGAGGGTGGTAATGGTAACTATCCAGGCGAACCCCGTGGAGAAATAATAATAGTAATAATGGTATTAATTAACAATAAAAATCAATTTTGAAAATTAACTGTAGTTTTGATTACTTGGTGTAATTAACCCAGTTACATAAATTCTTACATAAATTCTTACAATTGTTATTTTTCATTCAAAATAATTTTGTTTTTTTCCGCAATTATTGTATTTTGTTACATAGATAATAAGTTGTACATGTTTTTAAAATGTTCTGCCGATAAAGTTATTCCGGTTTTTTTTTTTTGCAGAAAACACCTATTAAAGTTGAAGAAACCTGGTTGAAGTATGAAAATTTGTAAGATTTGTAGCTCTGATTTAAAAATTACTGAAAAAATTCACCGTGTAATGGTTGATTATTATGTATTGTAGTGTTAGCAACCAGATAAAAATAAAAAATCATAATATTTTATGCATTAGTGATTTTTTTTCAATTTTCAAAGTTGAATTTCGCATATTCTTGAAAAATACATAAAATATGGAATTACTCGAAAACGGTTGATATTTGAATAGGGGTCATAATAGGTAATTTGGTTGCAAATGACCTCCCCTATATGCCCTTCACGTATTGCCAAGACGTTACCAAACATCCTGTATATTAAACCAAAAAGTATACAAAACTGTTGATACTGGGATTTACAGTTTCAATTCTTGGATATTATATACACACCCTTTCACTACAGTTAGACGTCATAATGATTTTATCATATTATCAATTGCTCTTCAAAAATATGTTAATACCGTACTTACCGTACAGTATCAGATGGCCATAAAGTACTACACCCTTAAATAGTCCAGTCATCTTAGTAATTCACTGCGGAATTTGAGATACCCAGCTGAATTTTTGTATAAACTTGTATTTTGGCATTCTAAAAGTTGTCTCAAAACCTGCATATGATAGGGTGACCGCGTCTATTAAAAATTTGAGGACAAAGGTCACAAAAGTCGATTTTCTGCAAATATCTCATTTCCTATGAGTTTTTCGCTATTTGTATCTTCATCAATATTTTAGAAAATTAAATTCCCTTCATTTAATAAACTTTATATAGCGTGTTTTGATCGGGACTATACCGGTTGACCTTACATGATGCTCTAACCGCGCTCTCTCCGCCCTGTATCTCGAAAACGATTCAACGTATAAAAAAATTTTTGAAACAAAAGTTGAAGGGAATTTAATTCTCTACAATATTGATGAAGATACAAATAGCGAAAATTTCATAGGAAATGAGATATTTGCAAAAAAAACGATTTTTGTGACCTTTGTCCTCAAATTTTTAATAGACGCGGTCATCCTATCATATGCAGGTTTTGAGACAACTTTTAGATCGCCAAAATACAAGTTTATACAAAAATTCAGCTGGGTATCTCAATTTCCGCAATTCTTACCAAATTTTTACTAAGATGACTGGACCATAAAATGGTAGCGTCATTTTCATCAGCCTAAAAGATATGGTCTGCATTAAAATGTACGGCATAATTTTTTCCTAATTTATTTATCTTAATACTATTTAAAACAAGGGAAAAAGGTAGAAAATTGCTATATTTCATTAATCTATGAATATTTAAACTTTTGCAATAATTTCAAAAATTTCAGTTTTTGTATCTCTCTATATTTTTTTTTAGGACAGTTTTTTTTGTACGGCAATACTATATAACAATTGTATTTTACAATGTCATGTTAAAAAAAAAGTTGCCGTACAGGGTCAAATGACCTTACAGCTTTATAAATCAAGTATACCATGAAATTAAGATAATTATTAATTATACATTCAAATGGACTATCATTTTTTGACGGCATTATTTTTAATAGTACTTTTGAGTCCTAGAAAATGTATTGGAACCGAAGCCGTACTTTTTCAAATGACCCCCCGGACCACTGCAAAAGAGGGGGTTGCAACCCTCGATTTCTTCCCCTTGTCGCACGATTTTTTGTACGGCGTTGCGGAATAATGGATTAGAAGCTGTATTGCAACAGTATGAAACTGATGCCGTACTGTATCAAATGACCAAATTTACCCTCGAAATTGTCACGAATTCAAAATCATTTACCGACTTTGTGGACCACCTTTTTTGTACGGCACTGCGCGCTTTCTTATTATTTTTCATGGCCCTATCGATGGTTAAAAATGCCGTACAGAATCAAATGACCAAAATTTACTCACCCTACTTGCACTTTTGAATTCTCACCAGCACTCAGTTGGACAGCTTACAAGTGACGGCATAGTGCTGAATCTTATTATTTTATGCTCTTATATCGTCCTATATACGTCACCTGGTGGTTCGTATGACCCATGATTTTTGTGCATGGGCCAGTAGTCTATTAGGCCCTCGAACTGAATGGTATCGTTGTTCGACCTTCTTTACGACCGCATCGAGATAGCTTAGGACAACGTTGACGACTATAAGCAAAGGTTTTTAATGCTAACGATCGCATCTTGGTAATGAAGATTTATTACTTTAAGATATGATTTTATAAGTATTATATCTGACAGATATTATCTGTGGCTTTATTACGATACGGAGAATATATCTTTTTGTGACTTTAATTGGCACTGAAGGAGAAGTGACGGACATAGTATATTCATCATAGATACAGGTGTATAAGAAATTCTTACAATCTCCGATCTCAGCGGATGTAAAATCAAAGCTCAGTTATAAAAGCTACTGAAGAACAACATTATAGGTATCTATTATTAAAATGTATTAGGACCTGTTCAGTGATAAATAAATATGTCACTGTTTAATACTGGTTAGTACACGTATGTATGTAACTAGGTACTCTTCTAGTTGTTTTTATAAGGACGTGTTAATTGCTTCATAATGTACAGTGGACAGTTGCCGACACGGAACACAGACACCAGTGGAAGTGCGATGTGGGCGTGGCACAGCGACTAACATTAAGAGGAGCTCCGCATACTTGCCGGCATAACTCAACTGTCACTGAGCTGCGTCGGTTGTGCATTACGTAAAATAAAATTTGTCTTAAATTACGTAAATATGCCTTACTGTACAATTTTGGAGGGCAGGAATAATAGCGAGCAATGAATTTATTTATTGGCCGTGTTTTATACCACAAATAAGCCTAGTTTTTAATTTATTTCGTAATAATTCAAATTCGAAACACATAAATAAAGGAAATAATTTATGATCAAAAAGCTACTCAAGTCACTTGGCAATAAGGTTCGTTTTATGTTTTAGATAATATTGCTACTCGGCTATTGTTTTCTAGAACATTTTCTGCTACTCGGGCAGGGATGGGGTACAAATATATGAATATCGGCAGTTTTGTAATTTTATTTTTAGTTAGAAGTATTTCATAATATGAATATTACAATTTATTATAATAATAATATTCTTTTTTTTATTTTAGGGATATGTGTCATAATTATGTATGTACAGTTCTGCTATTTGGTGTGCAATAAAGTATTGTGTTGTATCATAAAAATGTATAAAATTAATATGAATGAATTTTTTTATTTGAAATCATTGGTACATAATCTAGGATCCTAACGAGGAATATAAGCGCATGCGCGTGACTGGCACAGCATGTCTAAAAAATGTAATTCCAAGAAAATAAATTTACCTTATTTGTATAATGTTAAGGTTGAAATGCATCCCAGTTCATATCAGCATTGTTTTTGTAGCTACGTTTAGCTTCATTGAAATTTCACTTATTGACATATTAAATTATATTTATTTTCGTTGCTAAAAATGCCTAGGCTTGGTATTCCGTGACTGTTTAGATAGCTAACATTGATAAAAATTGCTACGGTCACGTCTACGCCTCGTAATGCCTCGTCTAATCGATAGTGAAGCATAGCAATGGCCGCCAGTTTTCCATGTGTGCGTAATTTTTGATTCGCGATTGACGCAGTATGGTGTCAATGTGTGGGTGTGTGTACTGTACGAATAGAGAGTTGGTATTACTATGGGTGCTTCACTGAATTTGTTGTTGGGATCACGTCCGTCTTTTTTTAGATCCGTGTGTTTGAGATATAAGCTTTCAAAATAATGATCAAGTGTTCACATAGTACAAAAACAAGAAGTTTAAGTACCAATATGACGGATCTACATCTTATGATGTCGGACACTCGGACAGTACCAGTTTCAATATAAATATCGATAACGCGGCAAAAAGCACAACGCACATCTCTAAGCCTAAACCAAACACAGTATGATGTTGTTAACCAAAAATGTAACTTACCGAAATACTTGTAAGGTTGCTATTCAATATTGTAGACTCCAGTCACGACATCTAGCGTTCAGTAGATGGAATTATTTAATTATTTTCCATAAGATTGACATTGTATGATATTGTTTTGTCAACCTTATTAGTAAAGAAGTTAAGTATATATTACTTGTAACGCAGAATACTGCCATCTAGCGGTGGATAGATAAACTTGAAAAGTATTATGATCATAATTGATAAAGGTTCTAAGGTCACTGAATAAGACATGGAAAAATAAGAATTAAATCCAAAGATTAAGGTGCATTTTCAACTATAAACAGCGAGTTTCTTAGACTATTCGTAGTTGACAAGTAACAACCAATTAAAATGTGAGTTTCTTAGTTGTAAATAATACGATTATGGATTTCCTTGTGTTTATTTGGCTAGCACGGTTCTCATACTATTCAACACTTGTACCATTTCCACTTGTGTTTGTGTTCCGTGGTTGCCGAGTCCGCCGACCATGTGGTGCGGGTTCGACGCTCGCCGCCGCCCGGTATGGACATAATGGTGCGATTGTCGCCCCGTTACGCGCCCATTACGGCCTCCACTCCCATCAGTTATGCTATTCTAGGAGGCTATATTTTTTAAAGAAAATATCAATGAAATCCATGGAAAGATATAAATTTAATTTCCGTGTATGTTGCCGTGAAAGTCTGAAAGTAGTTGGATTGATTTAAAATATTGACAGGACATTTTTGACAAGAGTTTTTCATTTATTCACGAATTACCACGGGGATAGGATATTTTTTTTGGATTTACTCATAAGTTTGGTGTGGTTGCTGCGGTTGTTGCTATGGTAACCAACGACAGCGAAGCGTGGCAGGGTTAAGCTAGTCTCTAAAACACGACCACAACGTTGTAGTTCACTTCGTAAGTTGAAACAACTTCGGGGAACAAGCGTGCATTCATCGGGTCCGTTATCCTGATAAGTCGCTATTTCCAGCTCGTAAAGACATATGACGTCAACTGAACGACAATAATAAATTGATAACTACGGATAGATAGTACAGATACTACTGAATTCTTATATGGTTAATGAAAGCAAATGCATGGACAATTTGAACTGGTATGAAGTTTATCTGGTGTTAGCTAACTGTGCGGTGTGCTCTGTTGATCATGGGACGCGGAAATGGCGTTATATTCCTTTTTTGGTGGGGCCTAGGTTCTATACCAGCCAGTTTCATATATTACCTATATTAATAATTGTCGACGCCATTGCGCCGCTGCCGCGTCGCGTAGCTTCGATAACGCCCGTAGCAAAATTCGCATCACAAACTACGTATGTGCAGGAGAGGCCGTGACCTTGATGGAATCAGATGAACCACATTGCTTTTTATGTAATTGTAAATATTAAATGATCACCGCCCGTCGTACACATCAGAAATGTCAAAGACACTGATCATCGTTGCCAACCAAGAAAGCGAGAAGAAATAGAGCCGCTTGTTTGCAAGTTATTGCAAGCTCTTGCCATTAAAATCTAGACTGCTTGCAGATAATCAAACAATTGGATATTAAGTTATCCAGAGTGAAGTTATACTTCCACAGAGATGCTTTATGTCCCGCTCAAGGTCATTCTTACGACTTCCGAAAAAGTGTATTATCCATGGTCGCCGAATGATACGCTTAGCGGGCACACTGAGTGCTCGTTATAAACATAATGCTCTTGAGATTTGTATCATAATCCGATTGGAAATGAGGAAGTAATATACTCTACGGAGGAAACGGTTTCATTTGATACGCTTAAGATTTCCGTTGAAGATGTAGATCTCAAGGAACAAGTGTGTACCTGCGATTTATAATGCTATTACTGTCAAGGAACGTGGTAAATCGCCGGATAAACAGATAACGTGGGCGGAAGAAGTTATGTACAGAAACCTATCGAGCAGTTCAGCTAAAACTTTGTTTACAATTTATGTTTTGTATCGTGTGCTGCTAAGCCATGTCAGAGTTTTTCGGACGGCATAAGAAATTAAGAACTTGTGAAATTGGATAGCCTACAGCAGAATAGTAGATAAAATTGACGGGAGGTTCAGACCTCCTTCATTCTACCGAGGAAATCCTTGTTCTTCAATGGGCCACAAATGGCTAAAAGCTATCAAGTTACAATGTGATTTTACGCATATATAAAAATTTTATCATTAGACTAGAAATTGTGATACAAACTAACGCCAGCTAATGATTGTGTATTCGAAAATTTCTCAACAAAGTAACATCAAAGAATGCTGAATACAAATTTGTCAGTTTTTTACCAACGGCCCACTTAACAATATTGAAGCAGCCTACTCTTCAATAAGTGAAGCGCACTCCATTGAAGCGCGAGCGTGTCCAAAGTAGGCCATTAAACAATTAATCCGGCGCGAAATATAATCCGCGGCGCGCCAGACAAATTAATGATGCCTACCGACACCGATTATTGAATTGACCTGGTCACGGCTCTTACATGCCGGATAAAGTTTACAGTAGAAGTCATAAAATTACTACTGTGTTCCACGCTCCATAGGATCATCTTAACTATGGGACCGCATGATTCTACCCATTTCTTCGTAGGTATATCGACTGAGATATCTGTCAATTGTCCTTTACAGTGGATCTAAATCAAGCATCAACTTAGAAATAAGAAGAAAAAGGAGGAAAAATTGGAAATTTGGTTTTCTAAAGCTTTAGATATCGGAAATTTCTAATCTTAAATTTTCATTACGAAACAAGTAAGGGAAAAGGCTCCTGGATAAAATATTAAAATCTTACTACCACGAGAGTTTGATACATAATGTTAAAGTTAGAAGACCAAGTCAGAATTGGTTTAATTCACTTACGCCCCAACACAGTCACTAACGGTTACTTAAGTCGCTCCTTAGTACAGAATTTGTATGGTGAGTCTTTACAATGAAGCGAGTAAAGTAACCGTTACTGACTCTTGAGTTGGGGCGTTAGATACATATAGTTAAGAATTTCCCTCAGAACGTTTAGACAAAATGTTAACTAAAAATATATTTTTGCTTGCAAACCTCCTCGTCACGTGCCCGTAACGGAGGCAACAACCTCTGCGCCCGTTTGTCAAACGTGTGGGAGCGCATGACACAATTTGCAAAAATGTACGGCGTAGGTGGACAATCACAATAACGGTGACATATGTTCAACGAGCTGAACTATGTACATTGTACTTGGTCTAGGAATATTGTGGTGCAGTTTAGCAGTTCACAGGAACAATGTATTGATGAAGACTACAATCCCGATTCGCTGAATTTAAGGTGAAAGTTCCCAGCAACATGGACGACAACAAAATCCTTTTTGTTGTAAACAAAAATAACATTAATAGATAAATAGAGAATTTGAGGACAATTTTAATAAAAGTAGTTTTGTAGTCCTATTTACGATTTCAGGAAGAAAACCGCTGAACAGATTATAAACAAACTTAGCCTAATACAACAAAATATTATAGATCAATATACATTAATTGCTGGAGCACTAAATAGAGCGTAGATTAATATAGTTTAACAATAGGCAAACAGACACATACGTGACTAATCTGTGGGGACGACGTTTGGCGCCGCCCTATTGCTGCATTTGTACTATATACGATATGTACGTGATATGTGGCTATATGTATTGTGTTTGTCTTATTTCACTACAATTCTACAACCCAAGAGGTGTGGAACTATCTGGAACCTTTGCCAACACGGCCTCATTGTAGATTAATGGAAACATTAATGGATATAGTTGGACATACCGCCGGAAGTTTTCCCGAACGTCTATAAAGTTACCCTCGTAAATAC